>JAYESA010000020.1:15672548-16272548 GCA_036927795.1 Iris macrosiphon | reverse complement strand
GACAATGAAGAGTTGTGCCCAATATATAGAGTTCCATTTGATTCTCATATAGTAATAGAAAAAGATACAAAATTGTACACGTTAGAAAGAAATTGCTAATGTCCATGAATCAATTTTTGTATTGTCATAATTCAATTAGTTGTAAATTTGGATCCAGTAACGACTGATCCTTATCTACACTCACTACTCACTTCTATGTGGTCTATGCTAAGAATTAGTTTGTAGAGGGAAGCATGCTAAATAATTAATGGGTTGATGGTTCAGTACCATTTCCAATTTTAATGATTGGTAACTTGTTCAACAAATATATACCATATTGTGGCCGGACCTATATACATTCTAGTTGTTGTGTAAGTCTTAGTATGTAACCTTTAGTGGTTTAATTCATTTATTAGTTGCATGTAACATTTACTCTTTATGCATGTAACCAAGTAATATATAGCACAGTAGCTTTCTTTGCATGGTTCTTTCCACATAGAAAATTAATGTAATTAGAAGCTATGCTCCTTTTGATGAACGGTTCACGAGGATGGTCATTTGGTTACGTAGTAAATGTTTAGGAGAGAATATGTGTTGTGGTTAATTTACATCAAATCCCCCAATTGGTATATAATTCGATACTAGCCTATATTGAGCCAATATGATTAATAACTCCATTAGCACCATCAAATATCAACAGAATAGAGACAGACCATTTGCATATAGAACCCCCAACTTTGAGTCAATTAGTACTGATTCAAGGTCAACCATGAATTATATAAAATAATCTATAGGTAAATTATTAATATATGCATAAGGATAACAAAGTTATGAATAAATTATTTTCTAGGTGATTTGTGCAAGAGCAGCTTTGACTTTGGGTCTGCAACATACATATTTGAGCAAGTTGACAGGCAAGTATACCTTGCCAGTTACATACAGTTTATTTACATGCATCAGCTATTGTTCCTTATTCTGTTTCTTACGTACTTCCATATGCCGGCTCGCCTCTTGATTCCTTATGTATGTGTAGCCTCAGTTATTATTGTTGTTTGTGTTACTTCTATTGTATGTTCACCTGTGTACCTAGTCCTTGTTGCTTGACTTGACTTCATATAGTACCTTAGGAGAGGGAGTGTTATATTAGACATGGCTATTACCACTCAGAAATTAGCGCCTCATTGGGCTGTGATAGAGATGTTCTAGGACTGTAAGTGCTTCGCCGGACTGCGATCATTATTGCATCATTATTTGACAGCCATGGTTAATATTATATTCACTATGACATGTCACTATCTATAAAGTTATTATCTTGTGGTGTTCCTTCCTTGTACTTGTAGTTATTTTATATTTCATTCATGTATTTCTATGTATGTTAAATACTGTATTGTAGGCTCGTATTTTCTGTATCTTGCTATGTCCCCCGAGGACCTGGACCCTTTTTCCAGGTATAGCCGAAAAATTTCCACAAGTTTACGGACCCGGACCCGACGCAGCTGCAACACCTTTCTGATTAGGTCGAGATTGACCCCCGAGTTTTTGTGAGCGAAACTCACCATGTCCTTTACCTTTTATGCTATCTTTCCTTCATTTTTGCATCATTTCATTTTCGTTATTCGCCTACGGGTAGTAGATTTGTCTCTACCAGGCGATAGCTGAATTCATGATAAACTTGAACCATCACTTTTCGGTATTATCCTTATTTCCATTTTCTAGTTGATATTTGTTGTCGTGGATGGGATATAGATTGTCTTTATTTCTACTAGATTTCTTGGACTAGAGTCCTACATAGACAGCGTACGTACGAATCGTATGAATTTCATGAGTTGGATTATCTTTCGATTCGTACCAGCTGGCCAAGTCACGTGTTGGTCCCGTGAGTTTTGGGACTAGAACGTGACACAATATCAGAGGTCCTCTAAGCCCATATTTGTTGTGTCCTTGACTATGTGCGGTATTATAGCCGTTGTGACATGGCCTGCAGCCGAGGTTTTACCCTGTCGAGGTACTTCATAGTGGTGTCACCCCACAGTAACATGGAGTACTACGCTCCTTTATAGTGCTCGAGTCTGACTATATGCGGTGCTAATGTCATTGTGATATAGCTCGAAGCCGAGACTTTACTCTGTCGAGGTACCTCATGGTGGGGTCACCCCACGGTAGCATGGAGTACTACGCTCCATTATAGTTCTTACGAACAGTTGGCGCTTGAGGCCAATTATGAACGGATCCGTCAGATTTATCTGACTCCGATCTTTAGCCACTGTAATGATCCACGCTAGCTGCACTCATTCAGTGTACTGGCCCTTGAGACCTATCATGAACGGATCCGCCAGAATCATCTGGCTCCGAACATTAACCATTGTAATGATCCACGTTAGCTGTGCTCATTCAGTGTTCTGTACTGGCCCTTGAGGCCTATCATGAACGGATCCGCCAGAATCACCTGGCTTCGAACATTAACCACTATAATGATCCACGCAAGCTGCGCTCATTCGGTGTTTTGTGTTTTATCTACACGGTTCTCTTCAAACCTTTGAAGAGATGAATATATGCCAGTGCTGCAGCTTTCTGGTTTTTACAGTATGTCGGTATCATCCGAATTTGTGTACTAACCATAGGAAGATCATCTGAGAGCTTCCAGAGCCATCATGCTTAATATGTTGCTGCTGATAGTGCAAAAAATTCTGAGAGTAAATACTGCTTCTTCGACTTCCACGATATAGCAGCACCACTCCTGGAGAAGTCACGTCCTGATGTGGATCTTCCACTCTTCTTTCCTGAGCACCAACTGGCATCACTGAAGCCTTCCATCATAACTGGATAACTGCTGTAGTGCAGTATATACCACTGAGTCCACTTGAAAATTCTGACGACTCTCTTCACAGTTATCAGTGTTCAACAACACGCATACTGCTCGTGAACTGCTCAGCATCCCCTACAGCACGAGCTATATCAGACCTGGTGGTATAGGAGAAAAATTGATTACGGGTTTGTTCCAATTTTTCTGACGAGCTAAACCAAGTCTTAAATAATCCTTTCATCCATACAAACTATCAAGAAGACTAATGGGCGTATCTATTCCAATTTTTCTTTTTGATAGGAGAAAAATTGATAAGTTAAGATCCAAATATCCCAAAATAAGATATTTACATATAGGTTTAATACAACTAAAGATTACGGGTTTGTTCCGAACAGGAATAGATACGCCAATTTTGATAGTTTGTATCGATAAAAGGATTGTTAATAATCCTCTCAATAGTATTATAGGAGGTGCTAAATCCAACCTAGTAAATAAATTGTTTGGTATAAATATACATCCAGATTTTTCTATTAGTCTTGATGATCAGAATATTGAAAAGACATGTACTTTGTCCGTAAATCTTCAAGGAATCGAGTTATTACCAGGATCCAAAGTTATTGGTATATAATGGGAACACAGTATGGCTCTTAATGATACCCCTACCTTCAAATCTATTATCCCAAAGAATTTGGTTAGATTATTTGAAGTAGGAATAGGTAAAACGATACAACCTAGACTAGTTAGACTTGAACATTTAAAAAGTGATAATGAAATGAGAGTTTTTATTAAATCCCTAAAATCAAAGATAGAAGTCCCTACTGAGTATTTCATAACATCAGGAAATACTATTTCTACAACCCGAAAGGGCGAAAAACTTCCCTATCAATCTGAAAATCCAGATGACACCACTCCGACCAATCAAGAAGCTTCAACCTCGAATAACACCCTTACAAGATCTATTCTATGGAAAACCTTGTTAATATAGAGTTAACACCTAGCATCTTGCAGGACATACAACATCGGTTGAGTATAAGTACCCCGATCGAAGGAAGAACTCGAATCATGTTAGAAAACCAACGTCATGATGAGGAAAGGATGATCGTTAAAATTTCTTTATCACAAATAAAGGATAGAAGTAGAAATCTACTACGGTTACCCTATGAATAAAAAAAGAGTAAGGTTCGATCCTGAATCCAACAAAAAGGAAAATATTAACCCCAAACTTCCAGATTGGTATGTGGACCATATGACATATGATAAAGATAATATAGAAGACGCGTATCATATGACTCACTTAGTACAAAAATTTAAGAAAATCATAAAGGAGACACATATCAGTAATTATACGACTATTGTCATGAGACATTTAGATCGACTTAACCAAGTCTTAAGCAAGCATATTACTAGATACCAAGGAGAACATCCTAGGAGTGCTATGACTCATCCTCGAATTGATGAGATGCTCAACTCTGAAAATGTTCTTGACCTAAAAATTTTCAACACGGCACTTGACAATATTGACCTAGCCCTCGAAGCTACAAATCAACACACTGACTTCAATTTCTGGGAAGATTTTCTTAATAATGAGCATACTAATAACATCAATATGATTAGATCTCTCGATTTAAAAGCTAAAGCCCAATTACACATTTATATTCCACTTACCATTAGTATTTCTGAATACCATATCACAGCGATAGTAGCACCGCATATAGTCAGAGTCAAGCACTATAAAGGAACGTATTACTCCATGTTAGTGTGGGGTGACACCACTATGAAGTACCTCGACAGGTCTGATATAGCTCGTGTTGTAGAATAATAGGCGTATCTATTCCAACAAACCTGTAATCTACAGCACGAGCTATATCAAAATGGCACTTAGCACGTCAGCTCGTTCCATAGTCAATTCAATGTTCTAAGCTGACCCATGTGAATCCAAAGAACGATACTTTTCGTCTTGATTACTTCTAAGTTTATAGAGTTGTAGACCGGTCTGACGCTATGCTCCAAACATGAAGTCCCTGAGGTTCTTGAACGCTTCATCCTTCGAATATGAGAACATACGCGAACACGTTTTTCAAGAAATCGTTGAAGAAAGAAGTGATAAACTTCATCCCGACCATTTGTGGAGAATAGAAGTCACAGATATCTGAGCGCACCAGCTCCAAAGGATCTGTATTTGTAGCCACCCGTCTAAACGGTTTCCTGACTACCTGTGTCTGAACACATTCATTACGTCTCTCCACCTCCTTACCCCCACATCTTGGAGATATCCCTGAACTAAACATCTTTGTTGAAAAAGACATATCTCAGTCAGATGCGTCACAACTCAATAAGAGCAATTTCTTCCTCAAACTGGAAGTCCATAATCATAATCCTGATCCCTAGATCTTCTGCTTGACATTTGTTCGCCATAGAGACCTTCATTTAAGATAGTGCTCTTCCTTGGTGAATTGCTCTTTCCCAGAGCATGCGTGGCCAGATGCAACAGTGAATACCCACCAGTCAGCAACCACGCTTGATGACTTAACCTGTGCAATAATAGCAACCAAGTTAAGTAATCAAATGAACCAGGTTTAGCTATACCTTGCTATATTGGTTCGAATTTGTTCTGCTGTCAAGCTCCAATTCTAGCCATTTGCCAAGTCCTATCTAGTGCAGTGATCTTCATATGCAAAGGCCACCATGCGTCCTGCATGCGCAGAGACATCATGCGCATAAGACACTATGCGTCCAACTCTGCCATGTACCAAGAATCTTTCATGCGGCAAGAGTCTGCCATCGGCCAAGTCTTGACAAATGCCAAGGGTTGTCAGGCACATGTGCCGACTCTGCAATCCTTGGTCATCTTGTAATCTTCCTTCCAAATGGAATGTGCATCCTTCAAACGCTATCTACTCCACCCTCGGGAATGGTAGATTCCGACAACTTACTTTCAACATTTGACAAATGACTCCTTCCCTCATCCAAATGTTTGAAGTGTATCCCGTCAATCTTCTCAAGTTTGTAAAAAAATTGTTGCCGAAAGATTTGATCGGATGTTCTACATCTTTCTTTAGATCTTACTTTGAGATTGTTAGTCCCGAGACAAATCAAAGATGGCAGAACGAGAGCCATAGCAGAGCTACTAGCGAGACCCGAAGGTCCGCTCTCTACTAATATCCAAGTTGTCGTCGAGATCAGAGATTCACACAACAGTTCCTCATCTGATATTTTTCGATTCCAACGAAGCACGAACCAATAACAGGTTACAAACTGTCTCCGAAGGGACTGAAGATTACAACAAGCAACAAGAAAAACGTTCTTCTTTTTACGTTCGTAGACGCTACAATGAGAAAGAACGAACCAAAGAAAAAGCTGAAGAGAAGCTCCTTGCTGGGGTAGTCAAAACTATTGTTGCTCAAAGCAAGATTCGTCGTACAGGCGATCTGCCTCAGGAACCAGCAAGTTCACAAATGAACTTCTGGAACGCTCTTAGTCATATTCGGATCACTCGGAAATCCAATTTGTGGAAGGGGTGCAGTCTGGGGCGCATGGACTCTGGAGCTCTATGGTTTTACAACAACTATTTCTCTCACTCAATTTTTCAACCAACCAAAAGAAAGAGAACCTCTATTTAAAGAGGATTTCAGCACCTATGCGGCCAGAGGAAACTCAAGACCGCATACGAGATGTCCGACCAGATCTTCCAAATCCGGGTGTCAAGAGCCGCATGTGCCGCCTGTACGCTGTACTCCACATAGTAGACAGCGCCGTCAGGCACTGAAAGCTGCAGCCACGTGGCACAGAGAGCCACGCGCCGCCTGCGCGGCACTAAGCCACCAACATGTCTCCTCCACATCAGACTCTCCACATAGCCCCTTGTCTCATATCGACCTGGCCGCATGCGCTCGAACTGGCAACCGTGCATGCAACTCGCGCAAGAAAAGAGCGCATGAGCACCATAAGTGCAAAGTGCGCAAACAAAGCGCCACTTTGCGCCCTTGAGCCAGAGCACGAGTTTGAGCACGAGTCTGAGTCCAAGTCCAAGTCGCTAAGCCTCTTCGGGACTTAACTTCTAAGAAAAACTTCCCAAAGGTGGTGACAAAATAAAGATTGTCATAATGGAGTTCACACTAAATCCCTCTAGAAAAGTCAACCCACATGAACCACCACACCATGTGCATATACCAATACTAAGCATAGCTATATATTGAGATATACACATTGGTGATTTTTCAATGTGGGACTAAAACTCCCAAAGTTAAGTAGAAAACACCAACATGCATAACTACCCTTTCTCCAACTATTCTGCAAACTTCAAGTATTCAAATCAGTTCATTCACAAAAATAAATGAACTGTCAAAGAGTTCTCACCTCCCACAAATATTTCTAAGAGCAAATTAATAAAAAAGAAAAGTAAAAATTATCGATTTCAACTAATCAAAAAATCGCACCAATGCGTCCCTATCATTCTCAAACTATTCTATAAAATAACATAAAAAAAATCAGTGCAAAATCAATCAAATCAAGCTCCAGGGAGCAAAAGAATGCATCTTTAGCCAACTGTAGCCATCGAAAGGCATTGAAATCGAAAACCAACCTCCAAAGTAATAAAAAAATCAAAATTTAATTTTGTTTCCTAAAGCAATGAAAAACCATCAAAACAACCTAAAAATGAACAAAAAAAGATAGCAACTTTAACACAAATTACTGATCAAAGAAGCGATGTTTCTCACCCCATGATGTTGACTCTGAGATGGACGCTGAGCTCGACGAAGAGCCCGTACATCTGCCCCAAATCCGCGGCGTTCCCGTGCGAGTACAGCAGCGCCAGGCCCTTCCCCTCCTCCTCCTCCTCCTCAGCCGCCAAAGGAGGACTCCTCACGAACACCGTCACGATCTCGTTCCCCCTCTTCGTCTTCAGCTTCCTGACCTCGACCCCTTCCCTCCTCGGGACCTCCGCCATGGCCAGGCCGCCTCCTTCCACCTCGACGAGCGTGTACGAGGACGGGTCCGGCGGGAAGAACGCGAACTTGGCCGCCATGAAGGAGGTCGCCCCTCCCATTGTGATTGTGGTTAGGGTTAGGGTTTTGGAGTGGAGGAGGACGAAGAAGGAAGGAGAAGGAATGACTGTGTTTACTTATTTGATACGAAGACACGGTGTGGAGGAACAATAATAAATCTTTGGGAATTTAATTTTTTTTTGAGATGGAATCTTTGGGAATTAATTGTAAGGATTTGTTTCTAATGTACAGCGTGTTTTTACTTCATTGGGTTTGATCAATTGTGACATTATTAGGTATGGTAAGGAAACTATATGGGATATGCTCATATATTAACAAGGCAAAACATTAGGCGTCATATCTCTAGCTTTCTTCATAGATACATTTTGTTTTCTAGTACATGAAAGTAGGATAAGTGGATACCTACTAAAATAATTGTCATTAGTTGTTAGGTTAGGTGACTCAGATTTATGAAAGTGAGAGTTTCGTGACACT
This sequence comes from Iris macrosiphon, assembly GCA_036927795.1. NCBI lineage: Eukaryota > Viridiplantae > Streptophyta > Magnoliopsida > Asparagales > Iridaceae > Iris > Iris macrosiphon. Next base: position 16,264,286 of record JAYESA010000020.1, on the reverse strand, counting down.
GAGACATAGTTTTTTGTCACTTTTATTCCCATTGAACTTAGACGATAACTCGAACATTGCAGGAATATAAATGGTTATCGATGTCTGATTATTTGAGCATTTATTTTGTTTTACGTCTCTCTAACTAGTCCAAATTAGTGAACGTAAGAAAATAACTTTTTACTCATGACCTGTTTCTGTTCGAAAGAACATAGACATTCAAACGACTTTTTTTTTTTTAAGTGTGATAATCAGACCAACGGTATATGTTGTGAAAAAAATGATTCATAATTTGACTACCCTCTTTTAGCAATCCAAACTTATTTTTATTTGTTTCCCATCTTTTGATAACTTCATCATGAATAAGAACTATTGTTAAAAAATATTGTTTGCAATCATCTAGAGAGTATTAATGACGACAAATGCTTTCCAAAAAAAATCAATAAACATACCATGCATTTTGTCATTTTGTTAATGCTCTGTCTTTGGAATAAAATTTTGCAGATGCTTATATTATGCCACTAATAACGACATTACATAATTTGTAAGGAGGAAACTATCAAAATTTTGATAGTCGTAAAATAAAGAACTATCAAAATTTCGATAGTCCTTATAAAATCAGAACTGTCACAATTTTGATCGTGTCAAAATTTTAACAATCTTTCAATGAATTAGGATCGCCAAAAGTACTCTACCCTTAACACTTTTTGTAGTATTTTTATCAATGGTTTTTATATTATTAGGTTTGGCTTTTCTCCACTACGTCTCTATCCCGCCATGGTATGTCCAACTACTTATGAAAAATGGAATCAATAAGCACTTTACAGTCACTTTCGATTGGAGCTAAAAAAAAAGCTTTTAACATAAATATATATTCACCTATTTCTTTAAAACCTAACGGTATAGAAAGCCCCCATGTACATTTTTTTTAGTTTTACCGAAAGAAAAATCAAAATGCCACGTGTCATCTGGTGATTGGCTGAAACAAAAAATAAAATAAAAACACTCACCCTCTGCTAACGTCGAAAAAATAAATCGATAAATCGACCAATAAAAAACTGACACGTGACGTCGGTTCAAGTATTGGCTTCCGGCACGGTTTACGCAGAAGCGCTCCTATCTTTAATTGCAGTATTGACTCATGACAAACTAAAACGTCAACATATATTTTTAAGGTTATTAAAAAGGCTAATTATCGTTTAGACCCTGGATTTTATATCAATTCAGAATTTAAGTTCTCACGTATTCAATTGGAAAGTTTGGATCTTAAGGTTATGTTTGGAAACTTTTTGGAAGGAGGAAAGAAAATTTGAGAGAAAAAATAGAGGAAAAGAAAAATTAATTTTACCTCTACTTATTTGGATGATCAAAAACTAATTAAAGAAAAAGTAAAAAAAAACTTTTTTTTTTTTCGTTTGTGGGTGATAGATAAATTACTACTTAGTTCTAGACTTTTTCAACATAGAAAAAGATAGCAAATTAATTGAGAAATAATTGGGTAAATTTTAACAAAATTTTCTCTTGTGTGTTCATTTTTCTCTCATTTTTGGAAGAAATTTTTTTTTTTTTTGTGGCCTACATAATTTTTTTTTCCAGATTTTTCTCCTTCACTTTCCTTTCCCCTTTCCAAATATCATAACTTTTAATTTTTCTCCCATATTTTCTTCAATTTTTTCTTTCCTCCTATTTTCTTCCCTTTCCAAACATAGTGTAATTTTTTATTTATTTTTTGTACCCTGAACATGAGTACAAGGACAACAACCAACGTATGTTTGGATATAATAAGAAAAAAGAAACTAAAAAAAAAAAAAAAACCATGGTCCGAATTTTCGCATTTGACTCGTAAACTAGTGTAAAATCTAAAGTCTAACCGCCAATTAGACCTTGTTAAATTTATCAAAAGCAAATATCGCATCATAGGTTAGGCATATGGTACATACAATTATTTAGAAAAGATTGTTACATAAAGCGATACCACACACACAAGAGAATGGAGAAGAGAAATCTATATATGAATATGACATGTTGTTCGGTATTTAGATCGGTAGTGTTGAACCATTTGTCTACTTGTTTGAATTCTTCATTGATAGGGAAAGAGAAACAACTTTCTCCGTGAAAGCTCTTTCCGGGATTTAGTCAAATTTAAGTGGGTTGGGGGACCATCCACAACCCTAATATCTAAATAATTGTACTCATAAACGCATACAATGAATGAATGCCTTTTTTATATACTCCAATGGCTATAATAACACTAACATGTTGTTTGGTATTGTAATATCAAGCTACATTTTGATTTATCTATGGTATAATTTGCACAATTACAGAAACATAAATATATATGAGCATATTTTTCCCAATTTTGTTAGTTATTTCCCTTCATTACCATGAATTAAAATATCAGGTATATAAATTAAGCTCACTTGTAAAATATGATTTCATGTTTCCTTAAAAGATAAACAAGTTGAAATTTCCAGTCCCATGAAATGAGAGTACGACTAATTTTATCAGTAATTCGTGAACAAATAACTATAAATAATAAATGATATGTTAGTATTGGATGATAATTAAATAGTAAGCTACAACTATAAGTCAACAATCTCTCTCTAAGGGTCTGCTTGGTAACGGTGTTTTCACCGGTTTAGGGATATTATTGAACCGACCGTTTATGAAAATCTCTGCTTGGTAATTTTTATGAGGCACTGGGTTTGGTCGGCTCAAAAAAATTTCAAAATCGATGTAATGTAATTTTCATTGGCTTTATAAAGATCCCAAATCAGTGGATTTTGAAAGATTTTATTATTTTATTTTATTTATTTTTTGTATAAAAAAATTTCAAAACCGCTCGTTACCAAGCATGGAATAGATTGGCTTAAAAGCCACTACTTAAAACCACTCAAAATTAGACCGTTCATAACTGGTACTCTAAAAATATCTCATAACCGCTAATCCCACAATTGCCAAACAGACCCTAAGTATACTATAAACTTATCTGTCATAAAAAATGTAGTATTACAATTTTTTATCATGTATTTTGCCGGTTATGTATATTTTGAACTTTTATTTCGGATGTTGGAATTTCATATATTTTCAGTTTACTAAGATATTTTAATATCGAATAGGATGGGTTCGACTCGGGGGAAAACATATTGGTAGGGCTAAGTATTTCGAAAAATAGTTTTTATTTTCTTTTTTCGGCATACCAAGTAAGTCATTTTTGAGAGAGGGATGGGGAAATAAAAGAGTCAATTTTAAAGAAATTGTCTCACTGGAGGAAGAAAGGACTTTTCTGAACAGTCAATAAGATTATTTCAGAAAAATAGACCCCTATTTTATGAATATTAAAAATCAAACAGTCTTAGTATAAAATTTAAACCGGAAATGCTAAAATGTAAGAACTTTGATTAAGTAAAATTTGATAACTGGGGCATCAACATTCCAGAAATGCAACGCCTAATAAATGAGAATTGCAATCTGCATAACAAAAACATTGACAAGTATATTTTTGCAATTAATTTTTTTTTGGAAAGTTCATTTTGATGTTTTTACAGGCAGTTTGGGGGTTGTTGATTCAACTTGATATCGGCAACAACTGGAGGGGTTGAACACTGAATAGTTAAGTGTAGCTTTACGAGAGGTCCCGTCTTATCATCCATAAGAGGTGACAGCATGCTAATCTTTTCAATATTATTTTCATAGGAGTCCAAAAATTCCACGGACAATTGACTTCAAACAATTTCCGATGACACGTCTCAGTATTGATAACAGAAAATTACTTATACAACATTAAAATTTTAAAAAAATTACTCGTGCAATATTAAAGTTTAAAAATTATAAATAAAATATAAAAACGTCCTTAAAAAGGATGTTTAGTAGCCTAATGCAAAAAACGTTCTTACTAAAGATATTTTTTGCAAAAAAAAAAAATTTTTTTAGCAGAAAATTAAAGGATTATAAAAAAATTTAATTGTGAGTTTGCTCAAAAACGCAAATTCTCAAAAACGCATTTTTTAAGGACGTTTTAATGCTTTATTTATAATTTTTGAACTTCTATGTTGCACAGGTAATTTTTGTAAACTTCTCTACTGTATACGTAATTTTCCGTATTGATAATCAATTTGTCATGGACTGCGTCGAATGATTGCCACATGTCTGTATTGACATTTTTGATAGGAAAGGGGTTTCATCCCAATGATGAAACAATATGGATTTGATCCATGGAAATCGGTCATCCATGGTTGGGTTCGGTCAAGTACTTAGCCATTTTTTTGGGTGCAGTTTCTATGACAAGATTCAGTTTTTGGAGGCTATTTCGGAGCTGTTGCAGTCATTATTTGCCTCGGTCTTCAATAAGAAAGTTGTAGAAAAAAGTTCTCTCTTTCATCCAGTTTTTAAACCAGGTCATTTGGAAGTGTATTGAAAAAGTTATTATCATCTGAAGTAGCCTACATGTTCATATTCTGCATGCATTCAGCTTGCATGCAACATTGATGCATTTGCCTTTCTCCAAGCATTGGGAGATGGAAGAACGGGGAGAAGGAATGTCTTCCCTTTGGACCAAGAGGCATATCCTCCCTATAAATAGAGGGGAGATGTTGAAAGTTGAACAACAACACAACCACATACAACTTGTAATCCTCACACTTGTAATCCACCTCAAGTAAGTTTGAGAGAGATAGTGATCATCAAGTTAAGTTGTACCAATTTGAGAGAAGAACCATTATAATCTTTTATTTGATTATAGTGAAAACAGCGAAGAAGGGACGGACGGAGGACGTAAGCTCAAATTGAGCTGAATTTCGATAAATCTTGTTTGTGTACAATTTCTCTTCTTCTTTTTTTCTCTTTCATTTTTTTTTATATTTTCATCTTACCACAAAGACGAAAAATGTTTTGTTTTTCCAACAATTTTGCCCTGATTTACATCTGGTTATGTGTACCCATATCTGAAGTAGTCCATAAAAGATTGCTCAATGCTGCCCTGACCGATAAATATATCATCTTTCATATACATAACTTGATTTTTCTCGTGTCATAAATTAGGTCAACCGATAAATATATCATCTTCACATACATAACTTGATTTTTCTCGTGTCATAAATTAGGTCAAGTATACAAAATACCAGAGTTAGACAAAGATCAAGAAGCAATATATATGTATCGTATCATGAAGCAAAATGATGTGAATACGATGAACTCGTGCTGAAGTTCTGAACTGGATATTTGTTGAGAAAAGAGGAACATAAAAAGTTTATTAGCGCACTAACTCGAGTGCCATTAGCTGATTGAGTACTGACTCAGGCTCTCTCTCTTAAGTGCGCATGCTTTGTAATCATCGTCTCCGCATCATTTCCTAGCCTTGGATATACTTAAATATGCTTGCCTTTTCCATAGCAGCGACTAGGATGGCGTTTCCCCCACGCTAGTGTACTTTTTGTGTTGATCTAGAAGCAAGATTTAAAGTATCGGCCGATATCGATACATATCGGTCGTATCGGATCGGATTTGGCCACTGCCGATCCGATACAATCCAAAATAATCGGTATCGGTCGATTCGTAACGGAAATTTTTGGTATTGGTCTGTATCGGCCGATATGGACCCGATACTGACCGAGACGGATCGATACAGAGAGGTTTGTCGATACAGCCGATACCAAAAAATATTGCCGATATTGCCGATACAGCTGATATCAAAAGTTATTTTGTCTATTTTTTTTACTAATTTATTAGTAATTATTTAAATATTGCCGATACAACTGATACCAAAAAATCTGATACTCCGATTCGATACCGTTGATACTGCCGACACTGCCGATACGGATACTCGTACAAACTGTCCGATACTGATATCGATACCGAATTTTTGAACCTTGTTTAAAAGTTCTTTCTGGTCGAGGAGTATCGAATTTTGTTTAGCCACTAGAATTATTGAGCATCATTCTGTAATCTACATGATCTATATGATCCAAGTCTTTTATGAGATAATGTAACCTTAATGGCAGTAATGGAGTCTCTACATCTAGCTTTAGAACCCTTAAATTAAACGAAAACCGAGAAACAATAGGATTAGCTCCAACTTAATTCCAATTTGTTTCAGAAAATGTTCATTTATTCTGACTAGAACCGTTTATATAGATTTTTTTTTTCTAGTTTATTGGAACACTGAAATGGTCAGAAAAGAATTTCTTCAAGATTATTTGAGCTTTGGTTGAGTGTCAGTCTGGAATTCTTGATGTTAGGTCATATGATTTATTTTATCTTCCTCGGATTATAGGTTTTTTAGCTGTAACCTAAAAAAGTATTGGAGTTGCAAACAGGATTAACGAGGAGTTGGAGACTTAAGAGTTATTTATATTTACTCCCATTACTAATTTCTAATTCTGTTTCTTTTATAGTATTAATTTTATTACTACTCATCTCCATTTTTTTAAGAGTTATGCATTATTAATTAATAGAGGTAAATACAAATAATATTTAAGAGTTACGCATTATTAATTAATGAGAAAAAAATATAATTAGGGATCAGTAATGAGAGTGTAAATAAAAATAACTCATTAACAAATGTACTTGGGCAATTGCGACAAGTGATATATTTCTCGTTCTGGAGCTGGATTATTGACTACTAAGTTATATCACTGAAAACTTGAGGTATGCTTTCATAAACCTATTGAGAAGTTGATCTGTGTTCATCAAGGGTGGCATCGATCGACTTACGATTAGTCTAGACATATGAGATGCGTGATCTTTATGCCACATACTTGCTAGATTTCATTATACATCCGATTTGCTTTGCACCATTACTCGGATCATTTCCATAAAAAAAAAAAGGTTCTTTCAGTATGCACTAGGTACCGGTAGGTACCAAAATAAGTTCTTAAGATTCCATCATCTTATTTGGTCCGTACAAATAACAATCATGTCAATGAGTAACTTAAAATTGTCCTGATATCGTGTCGCGTCGGATTCTTGCTAGTAACGGGAATATATTGTCCACTATATCTGTGATAGCCGGTATACACTTATCGGGTAACAGTCGGGAGCAGAATCGCTGTAGCACCTCTCGGCTATGACTGCGTTGGCAGCCTGCGTCGGATGGAAAGAGTCCCAGAAGATGAACCGGTCTCTGGCAATACACGGCCTCTGTAGCGGCAGGCAGCTAATGGCTCCCCCGTACTTCCCGTTCCCGCAGCATGCTTGGTTCACTACTCCAAATCCTGAAAAGACCAATCCCGCATGCATAACATCAAAGTGTGTACACGTACGTAGGCGTTTGAATCAAATTGTATATGTTACTACTACCAAAAATGGTTAACAATGATGGTTAAATATGTTAATTGATGACATTTGTCTGGCCGTCATCTACGTTGGTGTCATCTTTATCGTGAAAAAATAATAGCATCTTTAGGATCAGACTGACCGTATTTAGAAGGGTCGAGAACCATGTCCATGAACGTATCGTAGATGTTCTCGTACACGAAGATGGACCCGGGGAGGCTACCGTTGAGCCTGGTCGAGAGCGGGACGAGGCGCTGGTTGAACGCGGAGACCACCTTGTTCACCCGCTTGATGCAGCTGCCGTCTGTGCTGTTGCCCAGCGCGAGCTGGCTCGGTATGCAGCCGAGGGGGCCTATTCCGACCAGCACCATCTTCCTGGCTCCGATTCTGTACAGCTTCTGCAGTTAATAAGCACATGCAGTACTTAGATGCATTAGTACTAGTCTAGTAGTCCATTCATTTCTCTGGTAAAATCTACATCTACTGGTGGTATATTTAACTCTTTTGGCACTGTCATATGGAGGTCAGAGTGAAATTTAAAGTTACAGCTGCCAATGTAGCAGCTGCAGCCTGATTGGCAAATTCTGGCCAATAATTTCTACGGTGGCTGTGTGTACTAGTTGATGTCTTTTATTCTCCAATTTACTGAAGATTAAAGAGCAATCAACCACTTAGTCAAAATGATATAGGGGTGGACTGGTCGTGGGTCAGAATTGGTTTCAGAAACACTAAATAGAATTTAGATAACAATGTAACCTATCATCGAACTCAACTGGCTCTTGTGGTCAGTCAGAAGAGGTATAATCTTTTTAACTTGACGGAGGTCTCAAAATCAAACTGCGGAAGAGGTGTTCAGATAAACTGAGAGGAATAAGTTCCCTGCGTTTTATTACAGATACTTAACCAAAGAAGTTCTGAATACAACAGAATAAAAGATGAAAACAAATATAGACTCCAAAAAGACTTGTAATCTATAACTTTGATGGGGATAGCAAGGGCTTCGCTATTGGTTGGCTTAGGTCGGTTGCAGTCTGTAAACCCCTGATTTTTTCCTAATTATTAAATCTGGGATTTTTCCCAATTTTCTGGAATTTTTCGGGAATTTTCTGTAATTAAATTCAAGGTTTTCAATTAATAAAGGATTTTTATTAATTAATAAATAATATTAAAATATCATGAAAATAACATTTTTGGGTGTAAAATAGAAAACTGGACTTGGGGTAATTTTCTGGGATTTTATTGGGCCTCAGACCTATTTTTAAAAGCCTAAAAACTATTTTTTATATAATTAATTAATTTATTATATTTATTATTATTATTATTATTATTACTATTATTAATTGTTTTTTTTTTTGTTTTTTTCCTCGGGCCCGGCCCGGCCCAGTGGGCCGAGCCCAGTGCAGCGAGCCCAGCCCATCCCCTGTGCTTAGCGGGTCGGGCGGGTCCGCTCACCCGGATCCGCGCCCGACCCGACCCGGACCGCTGTCACCCCTACCCAGTCGCCCACGACTCCCGAATCCTCCGCCGGCCGCCGCGCTCTCCGGCGCCACGACCGCGCCTCACCCCCACGTCGCCCCCTCCGACTCTTCCGCCCACGACGCCGGCCTCGCCCCAGCCCATCTCCCCTATTTAAGACCCCTCCTCCGCCTCCTTTCTTCCCCCCTAAACTAAACCCTAACCCTAGATCGACGACTCCGGCGAGCCCGTCCGCCGACCCCGACTGCCCTCCGCGGACCAGCGCCGCCACCCACCCGCCGAGAACCCCACCTCCAGGAACCGTCCTCCTCTCTCCTCCTCACAGCAAACATCTCCGGCCGCCCTCGAATCCACTCCCCGCCGTGCACAGCCAGGTCGACGACCGCCGCCGGCCAGCTCGCCCTCTGGCCGTCTCCGCCGGCTCGCCAGAGCTCCCTAGGCCGGACACCGCCAGCAGGACACGCGGATACGAGCCAGGACACGCGTCCAGGGCACGATACGGACACAGAACCGCGTGTCGGACTCGAAATACCCCGATCCCGAGTCCGAGGCCTCCCCTCGGTGCTCCTCCATCAACTTCCCGGTAGGTACCCCTATCAGATGTACTGTCCCTTCCAAAACCGCTACCCTGTCCGACCGGGACTGACAGAATAAAGCTCTGTCAATCCCGGGATAGCTTAGAATTTGATAGTAATTAGTTAATGTAATGATTTGTTAGTGGTTGTTAATTAATTAGTGATTCGATACAACGATCTGCAAATACGTATACTAATTATATATATATTATAAAATAAAAACCTTATTAAATATTACCTAAATTAGTAATTACTTAATAGATAATTTCTGAAATGATTTTAGTATTTAAATACTAATTAGTAATTACTTAATAGATAATTTCCGTAATGATTTTTAGTATTTAAATACTAATTAGTAATTATTTAATATATAATTCTGAAATGATTTTCAGTATTCAAAATATAATATGTTAGGTTTTCCAAAATATTGTTTCTCTTATAAATTAATTGCTAAAAACAAACGATATTATTTTTATTAAAATCGTTCTTTCCTATTATCCTATCAGAAACAAAACGACATTTTACCATAAAATATTTTTCTACGATAAAATAAATAAAGTTTCATTATTATTAAAAAGGGTTTTGTTTTACTAAATCACTAATACAAATTATTATTATTATTTTAATCGATCGTTGGATTTAAATCATTAACTTAGTTAACTAATCAAGACAAATTAAAACCCTTTGTTTAATTCTAAAATCAGATTATTAATAATTGTAGGTCCCTGTAACTAAGGTTGAGACCGTCGCGACTTCTCACTCGCGTCACCAACCAACTCCAGGCAAGTTTCATATAATTCAAAACTGGTATTTTAGTTGTAATTAAATATGTTGCATGTCATATAGATATATTGGGACGACACTTGATTTCACGGAACCGACTGATTGACTGATTGATTGACTCATTGACTCATTGACTCATTGACTATTGCCTTGGGAACTGGGGAGAAAAGTTAGCACCCGTGGTCAAAGCCCCCTTATTGCCTCATTGTGGATAGCTGAAGTCCAACCTCACTGGACTGACGCCGCACCGTGTTCACGCGAACACAGATTGCCTCCAACCCCAGCCGGCCACGGGATGCTACCTTTCTCAAAACACTTTAGTGATTGTAGTTTGTCATCATTGCTTCATCGACATTTACTGTTCTTGTCTCATAATTGTTGCATACAAAAATATAAATATTGTTCAAAACTATTTCATTGCATCATTTTAATTATTATTAAGATGCTGGAATTGGATATATGTTCTTGCTCCCTCCTGACTGGAGATCAACAATTTTAGGTGATTGCGGTGACGATGATGAGTATGACACCTTTTATGGTCCGGACCAGAGTTCTGAAGCCCTAGCTGAACCTAGCCAGGAGGCCGATGTTTAGTGTTTCCCCTTTTATTTCCAAATTGTAATAAGCAGGGTTGAAGTAATAACCCTGGACCATGTTTTGTTTGATCTTGATTGTAAATGAATTTCTCTCTCAGACTTAGCAATAAAAATTGAATTTCCTTCATGTATTCTGGATGTCTGTGTGTTACTACGGATTGATACAGCTTACTGCCGCCGTCTCACAACGGTGCAGGCTGGGCATGATCCGACTGGACCCAGATTATTGGGATCGGGTCGTGACACAGTCCAGGTAAAAAATAATAATAAAATTATATACTTAGTTCACCAGACTATATACTTGGGACTGGACATGCTGTAGCAGTTGGATTTGGGTTTTTTTTAATCCCAAATCAGACTTCCATATTCGGCTTCGACTTCGTCCTCCGGACCTTCGGTATTTCGTTTTCACTTGTTTTTTTTAATGATTCTTTCTGGATTACTGCAGTAAAAGAATAATATTTGGTTGGATTCTTGTACATTTTTCTTGATTAGGTTTTATTTAACATGTATATACGATGACAATGTTCTGCAATAAAACTTGAGACTTTGGATTCTAATTTTATGTATTGATTTTAGGATTGTCTAAATTTGAATTTGTGTTTAAACACTTTGTTCAAATTCAAGATGGAATGATAATGCTATCAGAAAATTTCATATATGAAAGAAATATTCGCTACAATTGTCTGGAAGAGTTAAGTTTTGACAAAATTCTAAGAAAAGGAAGCTGATGCCAATCCCCTAGGCGTCAAAAAAAAAAAAAAAAAAAAAAAAAAATTAAATCTGGCGCCAAGGGAGTTGGCTCCAAACAAAAAAATAAAAATAAAAAATAGCCTGACGCCAACCATCTTGGCTCCAAAAGAAAAAGAGCTTGATGTCGAGAGAGTTGTCTCCAAACAAAAAAATAAAAAATAAAATAGTCGAATAGGGGTTGTGGGTCAATGACACATACGAAGTCACTCATAAGTTACTGAGTGGGTTTATAAAACATCCCAAGTTACTGATGGTTCAGTTCATATGTGTGGCTCACGAAAAAAAAAAGCCCAACTTTGATACACTAGTCTGTATAAAAAATTTGATGTAGATTCTGTATAACGTATGAGCTCCATAGCAAAATTTATGTGTGCATGTTTTACGAAAAGAAAGTGGAACCCACATATTATACAGAGTCTGTATCAAACTTTGATACAGACTACTGTATCAAAGTTTTTTCCTATGCTCACACAGACACACCTAAAAAGACTGACAAGTGGAGAAGTGGTTAGTATTAAATGAAACAACTTTCGGAAAGGCAAAGTCTCGGTTAACCGTTTTACTTTATTTATTTACAGTTCTGTTACTAATTTTGTTTTATCATTCTTATAGGTTACTTTAGCATTAGCAATATATCTTATATTAATCCGTATCTAAATGCTAGAACAGGTAAAACTATATTTTAGGAATTGAAATAAGAAAAAACATAAGATTTGTTTAGATTCATTGCCTATCGACACTAACTAGATTGATATACTAATACTAAAGATAACGACCTAACAAAAATTTGACAGAGCCAAAATTATCTAATTTTGATCCGTTAGTATAATTGGATGCATGATCCAAAAACATTTGCTGCATGTTAAAAAAATAATCTAATTTTGATCAATTAGAACAATTGGTAATCCGAAAAGCATTTGTTACATTTTAAGAAACTCTCTCTTACAAAACAAAATTATCTGATTTTCGTCTAACATGAGAGATTAATAACATTATTAATATTTAGGCTGTACATCGGTCGGTGGTCGACCTATTTGGTCAGTTCCACAACAAAACAAAAATTATATGGTTGTGAAATAATGATAGCCGAATCAAACCAACCAACTGGTCGGTTCGACTTTGAAATCGACTGATTTGGTTCAGTATGAGTCGGCTCAACTGATCGATTTTGTATTTTAACAAACGATATTTGAAATCAACAAAAATTTAAATATTTTGAGCAATCCTTTTCCACTTGCTAATAACTCATTTCTATCATTCAATTTCCAACAAACACAATAGTTTAGTTTTATCATTCTATCTCCGATAAAGAAAAAGACTAAAAATAACAAACAACAAAGTAAAATAATAAAAATACATAAGGACCATCGGTTGATCGGTTTGGTTCGGTTTTATCGATTTTTCATATTATCAATCCATTGACCGAACCAAACTATTTGGTTATTAAGAACACACAGTCGACCTTACCCGAGCAGTCCATCGGTTCGGTTTGGACCAGAACGGTTCGGTCGATTCGGCCCAAATTTGCACAACCCTAATTAATATAGTCCTCTCTCCATCTTTATATATTATACGAAAATTTTCATCCAGAGCATCAAAGTTTGTATAAATTTCATCCAGAGTATCAAAGTTTCAAAAATTATCAATAAAGCATCAAAACGTCTATACTAAGGACGTTTTACATTAAAAATATATATCACCGCACCCTTCCGTTAACAATTAACGAAAAACGTTTTATATTTTATATTAATTTTTTATCTCTCTCTCTCTCTATCTCTCGTCTCTCTCTAACTGACGAAAAATATATATATAATAGAAAACGTCCTTCCCATTAGCGTTTTCTATTTTCTATTATTATTTTTTTAGTCTCTCTTAATCACTCATCTCTCTCTCAATCACTTTCATCTCTCTCTCTCTCTCTCTCTCTCTCTCTCTCTCTCTCTCTCGCGTCTCTATCTCAATCACTCTCGTCTCTTTTTTCCGCTCGCTTCTCTCTCTCTCGTCTCTCTCTCTCTCTCTCTCTTCTTTCTCTCACTCTCATGTCTCTCTCTCTCTCTCTCTCACTGTTATCTCTCTCTCTCTTTTTTCTGTCAACTTTTGCTTCTCTCCCTCTCTCACATGTCTTATTATATCTTATCAGAATATCACTTTAACCCTGCCCCCTCTCTCTCATGTCTCTATCAAGCATTTGTCATTTTGCTACACATACATGTATGGGCAGAAAAAAAAATAGCCTTTGTCCGACATGCATTTGTAATTTTTTGCTTCACATGCATGTATGAAAAATAGAAGAAAACAGCCTTTAACCGGCTGAGTGTGAGAAAAGTAGTATAGGGTATCACTTTATCCCCTCTCTCTTCATATACATGCATTGATAGTTTCTCTTTAAGACGACTCTCTCGGTTGTGATTTTGCAGAAGGAGGAGCCAACAAAGTTTTAAGAGAGTTGAGGAGGAAGAAAGCTCAACAGAAGGAGGAAGAGGGATAAAGAGGAGGAAGATGGATTGTCAAAATGACGGATGCATACCCGGTGGACCTACAACTCTGGCCATTAAACGTGAGCGAGAGTCTCACATTTCTAGTCTGATTTTTGCAGGACCGGTAATATAAATTTTAGATAATTGATATTATTGTTGTTAAACGTATTATATTATACTAACGATATCTATGTATATATTATATAGCGCTATGATTATCCAGATGTAAAATTACGAGAGTATGGTGAGTGACGGTCATCATGGGAGTTGACTGAAGGCCAAATGACCTTGGTGGAGGCTTTTAATTTTTATCTTGTTGATGCTATACGAATTAAGCGTCATGATAGAGACATGATATTAAGTATCGTTGAGCGATGATAGCCAACACACAACACATTTCAGCTACCATTCAGAGAGATGACGATCACATTAGCGGATGTGACACAGATTTTGGGGTTACCTACCTATATATCTTGACGAAAAGTTGGATCCAAAAGATCTCATTAGAGAATACCCTGGTGTGGAGCTACCATCTGACATTGGAGACACCAGCACTGTCAAGCTCACTTGGCTTCGGTCTACTTTCATGCATGTTGATAAAATCGGCTCTACAACAGTTCATGTCGATTATTCACGGGTATTTAGTTTTCTGTATTAATTATTGTTAATGTTTATTTAATACGACTGGTATAAATATTCAATTATGTTTTCAGGTTATATGCTGCACTAAAGCTTACTTACTGTGTTTATGCGGATCATTTTTTTTCCAATGCAACGCGAAAATATGATCATCGTGCGACTGCTACCATTTCTTGAAGATTTTGGTACGCTCACAAAACACGGATGGGGTGAAGCAGTTTTAGCATATTTATACCACTCGATGACGTCTTTTGTGAGTAAGGTATCAAAGGATAGAACGACAAAAAATATAAGTGGATGTCTAACACTTATACAGGTATGAATGAAATTAATAATATATGTTATATTTATTTGCACCTTATTTGTGTTCTTCTTTGTAGTTCTGGTGCTACGAGCACTTCGAGATTGGTAGACCACTTAGTACATGTAGAGCTGAAAAAGTATTCTAGCCAGGAGGCATTCGCTAATTGGTAGACCACTTTCTATGTGTTAAGAAGGTGAAAACCAAAAGCCTCAACCAAGGCCATTTGGCCTTCAGTCAACTCCAATGATGACCGCTACCCATCATGCTCTCGTAATTTTACATCTGGATAATCATAGCGCTATATAATATATGTATAGATATTTTTAGTACAATATAATACGTTTAACAACAATAATATCAATTATCTAAAATTTACATTACCGGTCCTGCAAAAATCAGACTAGAAATGTGAGACTCACGCTCACGTTTAATGGCCAGAGTTGTAGGTCCACCGGGTATGCATCCGTCATTTTGACAATCCATCTTCCTCCCCTTTATCTCTCTTCCTCCTTCTGTTGAGCTCTCTTCCTCCTCAACTCTCTTAAAACTTTGTTGGCTCCTCCTTCTGTAAAATCACAACCGAGAGAGTCGTCTTAAAGAGAAACTATCAATGCATGTATATGAAGAGAGAGGGGATAAAGTGATACCCTATACTACTTTTCTCACACTCAGCCGGTTAAAGGCTATTTTTTTTCCTGTTTTCCATACATGCATGTGAAGCAAAAAATGACAAATGCATGTCGGTCAAAGGCTATTTTCTTCTGCCCATACATGTATGTGTAGCAAAATGACAAATGCTTGATAGAGACATGAGAGAGAGGGGGGAGGGCTAAAGTGATATTCTGATAAGATATAATAAGAGATGTGAGAGAGGAAGAGAAGCAAAAGTTGACAGAAAAAGAGAGAGATGACAATGAGAGAGAGTGAGAGAGAGAGAGAGAGAGGGATATGTGAGTGATTGAGAGAGAGGAGAGAGAGATGAGAGTGATTGAGAGACCGAAAAAAATATAAAATAGAAAACTCCCATGGGAAAGACGTTTTCTTCTGGAGAAACGCACATCCGATGGGTTTTTCTTTTAGATTTTTTTTCGTCATCTGAAGAGAGAGAGAGAGAGAGAGAGAGAGGAGAGGAGAGAAAGAAATAAAAAAATTAATATAAAATATAAAACATCTATGGAAAGTGCGTTTTATATATATATATATATATATATATATATATATATATTGTTAATTGTTAACAGAAGAGGGTGAAAATATTTTTTTTTAATGTAAAACGTTTAGTATAGATGTTTTGATACTTCATTGATAATTTTCGAAACTTTGATGCTCTGGATAGAATTTATACAAATTTTGATGTTCTGGATGAAAATTTTTGTTATATATATTTAGAGAGAGAGAGAGAGACAATAATGTGTGTTCCAGTAGTAAATATATATTTATTCTAATATGTTATTGTAAGTCGGAGGTCTATTTTGAACAAAGAGTTGAATTCACACAGCGGCTTATTTTATTTCATAAAGTCTACTTAAAATACAACTAAGAGGAGATCAAAACCTAGACTACTCCTGTAGGATGAGAATTGAAGATTATATATTTATATTTTAGCACAAACATCTAAAAGTTTTTTTTTTCGGTCTTAATGATGATCATTAAGAGGGTGGTTGGAAAGATAAATGAGAACTTGTTCGGATCTGTTGGTTTATAGTATCGGTATCGAGCCATTCATCAGCTCGGTTGTTTAGAAAAAATATTTTATGTATTTAGACATAATTTTAGGTATTTCATGTGTTGTGTTTTAGTAATTTTGAAATTGAATAAAATAGTATTCACTATTGTCGATTGGTTTACCAGCAATAGATAAGTTTTCTTCTTGTACATGCTTTTACAACCTTGTTGATTAGTCTTTTTGGTTTAAATTTTTTTTACGGAAAGTCGATATCTGTCGGCATTAGTATCGGTTGATATCGAATCTGGACATACCAAACCGTATCAGTATCGGTCGTATCCTGCAAACTATGCTCCAAACCTCAGTTGAACAAGAAAATTGCCACTTGTAGCCTCAGTCATCCAATTCCCAGTTAACATTCACCACCAAGTTTAGCACATTCACAACCAAGTTTATGTGCTCTCTTTTTTCCCAAATATATCTTCGGATGCCCTACTAATGGACCATATGTAATGTTATTTATGGTCTGTACTAATATCAATGTTAATGAAGGCACCGTCATCCATGTATATAATGGGTAAGATTGCGTACATGTTGATCCTCTTTTTAGACCCGGCAAAAGCAGAAGCTTCGTTACAGTAGGAATCTAGATGCCCTTATACTAGTATCAAAGTTAACGAAAGGATGCAGTTTCTTCTCAGAGCCTTCCAATATGAAGCATAACAATGTACTACAACTTAAAAGCGAGAGGGAAGTTGAATATTTACCGCAAGTTGCAGAGCGAAATTGGTGATGAGGAGGTCGGCAAAGGCGTCAGGGGAGTAAGTGTGGCTGCTGGTGTAGAGATTGGGGAGGAGGTAGTTGTTGATGTAGTCATTGCTCCCAATGTTGATTATGAAGACGGAATCAGCGAGGTACAGGGCGAGCGCCAGCGGGTTCCGGATCAGGGACGGTAGTTCCACCCTTACCGTCTTCTGGAACAGTGCTATCTGCCCGTTGAATGTGACCCTTGCCCCCTGTCAAAAATTTACCAAACGATTCACTTTGCAGCTACATCCTTAAAAGTGAAGTGTGGAAAGATTTGAACTAGAAAAATCCCTCCATTGAAGAATTCAAAAACATTACCGCTAGTAGACCCCATTATTGGTATTTTACTAAAACGAGGCTTTTCCAAACCCATTTGTGCTGGTTTTTAGAAACCCGACTCGACCAAACACAGATTTTTTTTTTTCTATACCCTTATTTCTAATGGCTTTCATTCGGGATTCTATTTGGTACTAAATGTACTGGGAAGAACCAAGCTGTTGTGTTTCATATGGACGTTTGGCGCAAAACGTGCCATTCAATTTCAAAACGCTAGTCCAAATAGCATTCTGGAAGTGGGCGTTTGGACAGATGCCCACCCCCTAAACTATAATCCAAACTAGGCCTAAACCAAGAAGAAGAAGGAGGAAGAAGAAGAAGAAATGTGTTCCAAGAACAAAGGAAGTACATAATGCCTGGTTTGGTTTGGCCTAAACCAAATACAGCTTTTTTTCTAGGTTCATATTTCTAATGGCTGGTTTGGATTGCAATTGCATTTCATTTGGGACTCTATTTGGTACTAAATGTACTGGGAGAGCCAAGCTTTTTGCGTTTTATAGAGGAGTTTGACAAAATGTGCCATATCCAACTAGTATTACGGAACCACCTAAACTAATCCAAACTAGTCCTAAACCAAGAAAGAAGAAGAAGAAGAAGAAGAAGAAGAAGAAGAAGAAAGGAAGTACATAATGCCTTCCAGTCTCATCGAGAATGCCTGCGGCCGCGGAAGCGTAGTTCACCCCCTGCAAGATCTTGGAGGTCCGCGACGCCAAGCTCAGATACGCCACCGGAAATGGCAAGCCTAAAAGCTTGGCTGCAACACAAGAACAATTGTCATCAGATCGAGCATTGTTTCCACTAAGAAAACCCACATCCCAACAACTCTGATCCGCCCTCTCACCGCCGAAATCCGTAACCGTCATCCCATTGCAGAACCTGCCGGTAGGCATGCCGAAGTCGATGCCGTAGGGCACGTAGTTGGCCTTGGCGATCGACGGGATGAAGTTGTTGTTGCCGTTGTCGATCAGAGAGTCCCCGAAGATGAACATGGCCGGCGCCTTGGCGCATTGTGCCACAGAAAGAAAACTAACTAGGACCAGAACTAGTATTGGTGCAGCATGCTCGACTCTCTTCCCCATTCTCTCAGCCACACTACTTGAATGGAGGGAAAGTAAGCAAGAGCTTCTACTAGTACAAAAATATATATTTTTATTTTTTTGCTATTCAAAGCAAGAGATGGGCAGTTGTCGACCATTTTGTACCAGACTTTTACTACAACACATATGAGCTGCTGCTGCTTTTTCCAGAGGGCATTTATGCTGGTGACTGAGTGTGGGTACCCTCCATATAAAGGCTTCTGATAGGGCTGTCAACGCACTGAACGTGACCTATCAGCTTCTACATTTTGGGGAACAAAATATAGACTATAGTGCCTTGGCATTGATGAAGAACTTTGGGCTTGGAATTCTGCTAACAATATCCATTCTCCAAGAGACCTATTTTTGTGCTAGACTTAGTATTTGGTTGCTGGTAAATGATGTTGTAGAATATACAAATTCGATAATTGGCATAATATAGAATGTTTGCTGCAACATTGGATTTGTTTTGTTGTTGTAAGTAGAAATTCTATTTGTGTTGGGACTTTGCCCCCATTCAATGAAAAGACAACGAGAGAAAGAAAGAAAAATAGTGTAATTTGATGCACTTGTTCTTGGTGTTACTGTCATTTTGAGCGCAACAAAACAGCGGTACTTGGAGAACTCGTTACATTTTTTTATTTTATTTTTGCAATCATTGGCAATTTTCAAGAACAACAAAAAAAAGCGTCAAACAAATGTTGAAGCAAAACTGCTTACAGCCACCTAGTCCAACATCCTGGTTCATACAATGACATCTTTGGGGAGTCTACTTGCAAATGATGTAAGTGGGCCGGACAGCTCGAAACTGGCCTAGGCCTGGCCAAATCAAAGCAGTGCCGGCTCGGTCCCACTACCGGATCAGCTAATGCGGTCCGGTCCAATCTTGCTACAGGGTCAGGCCGAATTTATCCATCAAAAATTTGAGGTTTCATTCGGATCGAACTCGGTCAAAAGACATGTCCGACCCATAATGGGTCTGGTCCTCCCTCCACCCTCTTCCGGGACCTGCCCAGGGTGAACCTTGGGTTGGGGGAGAGGGAGGAAGAGGAGGTTATTTTGCCAATTTAATCCCTTTTAACTATTATTTAAGGTTTTTGGTTAAAAATTCCTTCAACGACCATACACTAGGGATAATATAGTCTTTTAGGGATATTTTTGTACCCACGTGTTAGTCGTTTATGAACGTTAACCAGAAATATTTTGATCATTTTGCTGACAATGACGAAGGTTGTCAAGTCTTAGTCCCAAAAGACGTATGATCGGTATATGACATTGGCATCTAATACAACTATGAAAGAATACAGCCCTATTGGATCCACCGAAGTGTACTCCGCTAGATGCATGAAAGTATACTCCAGATTACGAATACTATATACTAGACATGCAAACTAATCTCATTCACAAATACAAGAACCATAAATACGAAGTTAATGAAGCTAGAATAATATACACGATAAAAATAAAACGATAATAATGGGAATAGATCCAACATATACAAGTTTGACAGGAACAAACCAGTTAATACAAATACTGCAATAAAAGCATGCTACATTAAGATAACCATATTTAAGTATCTGCTACCTAGATAAGATACTCGGATCCCAAACGAAAGTCCTACCGGTGATCATGAGTACTCATCTAGAAAGACCTTGACGCTCTCGATTATGGTAGCTCCTGAATAGACTCTCAGACCATACTCTCCCTGGTAGCTCTCCTCGCCTACGTCTAGAAGAAAACCATGTCCTCAAAGAAACGCAATATGATACATAATAGCATGTCGAATATATATATATATATATATATATATATATATATATATATATATATATATATATATATATAACATATTTCACGAGAGTACAACTAAGACAAATCCGTTAAGTGAATACAAGTTGAGGATGAAGTTCGCATGTGTGGGCTATAAAGAAAAAAGGGTAAGTAATTATCGTAGCTCATAGAGCTCATCGTTTATAATACCATTGGTCATCGTGAAACTCACAATCTATGGTAAGTCTCAATCTTAGCTCAACGTGAGGCTCACAGTTGTAGTGCCTCAAATCCCGATTCGACCGGGATACGCACTATATAATTGGGCTTGTGGCTAGTTTGTCTGAGTCGTAGCTTAGTGTTTAGAATCTTCGACATCCTCTTGCCACGGACTAAATGCGATGATCCTTTCCAACTCATGGATAGGCCTCTATTGAAACGAGTCCAATAGTTTTTGTGTTTTGTTACTTGGTTTTCTTGATGTCGCTTTGGAATTTTATTTTGGTGTTGCTTTTGATTTGCTTGGTTTTCGATATTGGCTTTCTCGCTTGGAGCTTTGGTTCTTGGGGAGTTCGGGAGGAAGGATAGGCAAAGGATTCTAACCCAGTGCTAGTGCTATTGCAGGTCCGCGTAACTGACATTTGATCGTCGCTAGGCGGGACTCCTTCTTTCAGCACTTTCCTTAATCGGTGGGTGGTTCGGACCCTTCTTTCCTACTTCTTTACGTCCACATCTCTAATGTTTCAAACGTTCAATCGACGATACCCGACTAAACGCCTAGGAAATCCTTAGACATAATGCATGGCAGCCACTAAGAAAGGAACATGAAAATTGTAGACTAACTTGTATATTCATGAACACGATCTAAACACGAGCTCCGAAATACAAGCGGCAGTTGTGGTTCAAAACCAGGGAACTGCCTGATGGAATGCGGCATCTGAATATTGGTTGCGGCCTGGTGCCTCGGAGAGTTTGGACCTACGAGACACCAAAAATCGGAACACAACTTTGAGAAAATATGAACTGTTGCATAAGTATATATATATATTGCTGCTTTACTTCTTCTGTTTCATCTCATGCGTTTTATGATAGTTAAACTTTTTACGCATTTGCATTGTCTGGGACAACTTGTGCACATGGTTTGGCATTTTCTCGAAATGGTATTCCGGGACACTAGAACCTTATCGACCCGGGGGGGGGGGGGAATATTTGATCATGCTAGTCGCGATGCATTGCGGGACCTTCAGTAGGGCTTGCTACCCGGGCTGACAGGACGCACCATAATGCCTTGGATAAGTCCCCATGGTGTCAATCACACCAATGATCGCATATAGAACACTTGTTAATCTATTGTCTTGTACAGATGGTAAGTATATTTGTGTTTCGTTGCAGGAAAGGCGCGCATCGGCTAAGTAAGCAACCGATGTGCTTTATGGGTTCAACGTTATTTTTGTTCCTTTAAAATCATGCAACTGATATGAACTGAATTTACTTAGTTCTTAATAACAAGATCATTTTAATGCATGCTCGCCCCTAATAAACAAGTATTGATTTAGGCGAGTGGGTTCGTCCCGCTCACCAGTACAGGCTGAGTACTGACCCACGTTGTGGGAAATCATTTCAGGCACTCAGAGTGTGCAACGCTAGTGGATAGATGAGAAGGTGTTAGAAGCTCTTCTATTTTAAAGTATAGTTGAAACTAGTTTATTTTGGATGCATGGATTTTCAATCTATACAAGGGCGTAATATACAGACGACAAGGTTTAACTGATGAAGCGCGCCCTACCTTTTGAGTTTTTTTTTTGTAATACAAACCAAGTAGCCGAAAGGCGCATCAAATGTAAACTATATGTAAATTACTCTGAATTATCAATGAAAAGCATGTTTTCTTCCTATACTTTGTGTTCAACTATCTGTGAATGTGTTTTCTAACTTGCGTTTCAAATGGATTCCTATCACTGCACGTTCTTGCCTTGTGCGAGCGCAACTCTAGGCTCGCAAGGCATCATGCCTAAGCGAGGACGATCGGTTTTGCAAAGGATCCAGACGAGGACGATTGATCCCTACGGGATCGGGACGTGACATGTTGGTATCAGAGCACGTCTTTACTTCCTTGGGTTTTCAAAAAGATATTCTAGAAGTTTGATGCGCCTCTCGATTGAATTGCATTTGACGTCCACCACATAAGATGAATCGCCCTATACAATAAGCCCATAGATAAAAAAATTATCGTTTTTGGAGTGTTGACAAGCTACTCTCTTTTGTAGTAATGGCAAAGAAAAATACTGTCGCTGCAAGCAGTGCTCAGCCTGTCCAGAGCGATCTGACAAGTTCTGGAGAATCCGGAGGGGCGGGTTCAAACGATATGACTGAGATGCTCATGCATCTAATGGAGGTACAACAACAACAACAACCTGCCACTCAACAGGCGCAGATTCAGGCGCTGTTCACTACTCAACAAAAGCATATGGATACCATGATACAATTGATCGCATCTTTGGTGCCCAGCAAAGGCGCAGCCACGGTGATCCCTGTTGTACCGCCAACTGTGGCGGTAGAAGATAAATCCGAGGAAACACAGCCTTTTGCTAAGAATTCCTGCAGAGCAGTTGAGTTCACTAAGATGCACCCACCAACGTTCAACGATCGAGTAGAACCGGACGTGGTGATGGAATGGATTACAAAACTCGAAGGACTCTTCAACCTGGTTGGCATTAAAGGGTCAAAATGAGTGGCTTGTGCATCGGTACAACTGGAACTGCAGGCGCATGATTGGTGGGAAGCCACTAAGCAAGGGATTTATGATGCCAATCCCAACTGTAAGATCACCTGAGAGATGTTCAAATCTGCCTTCATTGAACAATATATCCCAAGGGCCGTGAGACAACAAAAGAAAGACGAATTCAGCAATATGGTACAAGAAAGTATGTCCGTTGATGACTATGATTCAGTGTTCGCAAGACTTGCCAAGTTTGTCGGACACTTCTTGTTTAACCAACAGGCGTGGTGCTATCGTTTTCAGAAAAGTTTGAATGACGACTTGCGTAGGGATATCATAAATCGAAAGTGCCAGACCTACCGGGAATGTTATGAAGCTGCCCTTAATAGCGAACGGATATTTGGGCGCAATTCACAAAAGATAAATGTACAGACTTTCCGTACCAATTTCAACAAGCGGCCTCATGAAAAGGGAGGGTCTGGAGCGCCGAAGCGTCCGCACACATCCGAGCACAGGGATCCGCTACAGGGACTGCATTGCCATAGGTGCAGTAAGATGGGACATCGGGTGACTGAGTGCCGGGTCATAAAATGTTTTAAATGTGGCCACTTGGACCGTAAAGCATTTGACTGTCGAGACGCAAGACCAATCGTTAGACAATAGTCAAACCAGAACAAGGGACCTCTAGCACATGGCGCCAATGTTGTACCAGTAAACCCACAACGCCAGGGTGCCCAAGGCCGAGTCTATGCATTGACTCGGGATGAGACATCTACCTCCGACACTATTGTGATATGTACCTTACTTTTCAAAGATTTGTCCGCTAGAGTCTTATTAGAGTCAGGTGATACGTATAGTTTCATATATGTTAATTTTATTGTTGAGAATAAGTTAGCTTCTACTCCATTAAATATGAACCTTTGCATAAGTACCCATTCAGGAGTCGACATGCCCGCTAATGCGATCTGCAGGGACGACTATATTTGCATCGGAGGTAGGAAGCTTTCCTTAGATGTCATTGTCCTAGACATTAAAGAATATGACATTATTCTCGGAATGGACTGGTTGGGTGCTTGATATGCAACAATCGAGTGCGAGAAGAAGCGAGTCATATTTTGTCTACCCGGCAAGGCAGACTTCTACTATTCGTGCAGCGCAACACCGAAGACGGCGATGGTGATATCACCAATTACGGCTAGGCGCATGTTATATTCGGGCTGTGAAGGGTACTTAGCCTCTGTTTGAGACACCCGACAGGAAGGTGCAGATGCAGCTCAAGCCGATGTCATAGCAGATTTTTTGACGTGTTCCCATACGAGCTTCCTGGAATGCCTCCTGATCGAGAGACCGAATTCTCCATTGACACATTTTTGGATACGCGACCGATATCGAAGACACCCTACCGAATGGCCCCATCAGAGCTAAAGGAACTGAAGGTGCAGTTACAAGATCTGTTGGACCGATATTACATTCGCCCAAGTATTTCTCCATGGGAAGCTCCAGTGCTGTTCGTAAAGAAGAAGGACGGATCAATGCGGCTGTACATAGATTACCAAGAACTGAATAAGGCTACCGTACGGAACAAGTACCCGTTACCAAGGATAGATGACCTGTTTGATCAACTACAAGGCGTACCAATATTCTCTAAAATCGATCTTAGGTCGGGCTATCACCAGTTGAAAATCAAATCCGATGACGTCCCCAAGTCAGCATTTCGAACCCGATACGGGCACTATGAATTTCTTGTAATATTGTTCGGCTTGACGAACGCCCCAACAGCTTTCATGGATCTGATGAACTGCACATTATGACCGTTTGTGGACAAGTTTATGGTCGTGTTTATTGACGACATACTAATCTATTCCAAGAATGAGACAGAACACAAGAAACACCTGAAGATCATGCTGCAGACATTATGGGAGCATCGGTTGTTCGTAAAGCTCATCAAGTGTTAGTTCTGGTTGAATAACGTGGCATTCCTTGGACATGTTATCTCGGTAAATGGCATCGTTGTAGACCCAAAGAACATAGAAGCGGTGGTGGATTGGAAGCAACCTACGTCAGCCAGTGAAGTTCTTAGCTTTCTGGGCCTAGCGGGATACTACTGTAGGTTCATGAAAGATTTTTCTAAATTGGCCTCGCCTTTGAATCACCTTACTCAGAAAGGGATTGCATTCAAGTGGAGTGACGAATGCGAATCTAGCTTTCAGCAGCTAAAGCAACGATTTATTTCAGCTCCAATACTTGCACTTTCGGATGGAGTAGATGAGTCTCAGATATACATCGATGCTTCAGGACTTGACTTAGGGTGTGTTCCCATGCAGAGGGACAAGGTGATATCATACGCCTTAAGACAATTGAAGCCGTACGAGAAAAACTACCCAATACATGACTTGGAACTGGCAACAATTGTGTTTGCACTGAATTTGTGACAGCATTATCTTTATGGTGTTGCTTGTAAAATCTATATAGACCACAAGAGCCTCAAATACCTATTCACCCAACGGGAACTGAACATCCGACAGTGGCGCTGGCTAGAACTGATAAAGGACTATGACCTGACAATCGAATATACGATGGGCAAGAAAAACGTCATTGCTGATGCTCTGAGTCGAAAGCACGTGGGCTCACTATCCATAAATAGCCGTTTGCTTTAGGATCTAAAGGCGATGGATATCAAATTTTGAGTTCAGCATTGAGGAATGCAGCTGGCTTCACTCCATCTTGAGTCGAGTTTGCATGATAGAATCAAGTCTGCTCCGAGGGACGATCAGTTCCTAACAAAGGTGCGTGGGCTGATCTCGACGAGAAAGACGTCCAACTTCTTGGAAGGCGAGATGGGACCTTACAGATGAAAGAAAGATTATGCGTTCCTAGCGATCCAGAACTCAGAAAGAAAATCTTGACAAAGGCATACTATGCGAAGTATTCCTTACATCCGGGGAGCACCAAGATGTACAAGGACTTGCACAGAACCTTTTGGTGGCACGGTATGAAGCAGGATGTGGTGATCTTTGTATCATAGTGTATGGCCTATCAACAGGTGAAAGCTGAACATCAGAGGCCCGACGGAGAGCTGCAGAACCTCGATATTTCTGAGTGAAAATGGGACAACATCGCTATGGATTTTATCGTAGGCTTTCCAAAGATGTCGCGGGGGAATGATGCAATTTGGGTCATAGTTGATCGTTTGACCAAATCTGCCCACTTCCTCCCTATCAAAGTTATATGGAGCGTCGATCGGTTAGCACAGATTTACATTGACGAGATTGTCCGACTACACGGAGTACCTGCCTCAATCGTCTCGGACCATGATGGACATTTCTTATTTCATTTTTGGACTAGTCTACAGTTTGCTTTGGACACCAAGATAAAGTTCAGTACCGCATATCACCCCCAGACTGATGGCCATACGGAAAGGACGAATCAGATACTTGAGGATATATTACGACTGTGTACAATCGATCTAAAGACTAGTTGGGACACACCTTCTATTAGCGGAGTTCGCATACAATAATAGTTACTAATCGAGCATCCAGATGGCACCGTACAAATTGCTCTATGGGCGGATGTATCGATCTTCAATCTATTGGGACGAAGTCAACGAGCAACAGGTACTCGGGCCAGAGCTGGTGGAGTAGGCCGTTGAGAAAGTTCGCTTGATTCGAGAAAGACTCTGCACTGAGCAGAGCCGACAGAAGAGCTATGTCGATGCTCATCGCAGACCCTTGGAGTTTATGTCCAGGGATCACATCTTCTTGAAAGTGACACCATTGCGTGGAGTGATGCACTTTGGTATTAAGGGCAAATTGAGTCCCAGATTTGTTGGCTCTTTTAAAATACTTAAGCGAGTGGCAGCTGTGGCCTATCGGATTGCACTATCCCCCGTCCTGGCTGAAGTGAACGATGTCTTTCATGTCTCTTAACTTTGGAAGTATGTGCATGATCTGAGTCATGTGGTTAGCTTCGATCAATTGGAACTGCGCACGGACTTATCGTACTCAGAGAAGAATGTGCAGATTTTGGATCACAAGGAGAAGGTGATGCAGAATAGAATAATGTCCTTGGTTTGCGTGTTGTGGAGGAACCATTCAGTAGAAGAATCAATGTGGGAGATGGAGTCAGAAATGAAGGAGAAGTACCCTTCATTGTTTATTCAGTCGGAGGTAAGACCTTGTTCTTAAGTTTTGGGACAATTTTTTTCTTAATGGTATATTATGTAATGCCTCAAATCCCGATTCGACCAGGATACGCACTATATAATTGGGCTTTTGGCTAGTTTGTCTGAGTTGTATCTTGGTATTTATAATCTTCGGCATCCTCTTGCCACGGACAAAATACGATGATCCTTTCCAACTCATGGACAGGCCTCTATTGAAACGAGTCCAATAGTTTTTGTGTTTTGTTGCTTGATTTTCTTAATGTCGCTTTGGAATTTTATTTTGGTGTTGCTTTTCGATTTTCTTGGTTTTTGTTGTTGGCTTTATCGCTTAGAGATTTGGTTCTTGGGGAGTTCGAAATAAAGGATAGGCAAAGGATTCTAACCCGGTGCTCGTGCTATTGCAGGTCCGCCTAACTGACGTTTGATCGTCGCTAGGCAGGACTCCTTCTTTCAGCACTTTTCTTAATCAGTAGGTAGTTCGGACCCTTCTTTCCTACTTCTTCACGTTCACATCTCTAATGTTTCAAACGTTCAATTGAT
Organism: Iris macrosiphon; assembly: GCA_036927795.1. NCBI lineage: Eukaryota > Viridiplantae > Streptophyta > Magnoliopsida > Asparagales > Iridaceae > Iris > Iris macrosiphon. Next base: position 16,236,356 of record JAYESA010000020.1, on the reverse strand, counting down.
GATGCCCGGCTGAACACCTAGGAAATTCTTAGCCACAATGTATGCCAGCCACTAAGAAAGAAATATAGAAATTATAGACTAACTTGTATATTCATGAACATGATCTAAACACGAGCTCCAAAATACAAGCGGTAGTTGTGGTTTGAAACCAAGGAACTGCCTGATGGAATGCGACATCTGAATATTGGTTGCGGTCTGTGATGACCCGTTCTGTTCAAGCGGACAGCCGATTCAAACGACACAAGTATAACGACCCGACCTAATTTGCTCAGCGAGAAGACTCATTTGAGACAAAGGATTTCCAGACTTGGCCCTTCAGGAGTTCAGACTTAGACTTTCTAAGGCTCGCTCGGACTATCGCTCGACCAAAATAAATTATCACTAAGGTGGGTTGCTACGATGAACTTGTCTTTGCTTAGCCAACACACTTAAAATATGGATGATACATGCTAGTCGCTAGGTGAATCACCCCTTGCATGCTAATAAAGAATACAACGTACCTAGCTAAGGGAATAATCCCAACTTGTATTGCTTGTGTTAGAACTTGGAAATAAAATTTTGCTTAGAAATGGATGTAGAAGCATGAAAAATACGTTAGAACGATCTACGCAGCATCTCGAAACAGAGCAGCGTAAGCAGAGGCCTTCGAAGCCATCCAACGTAAAAACAGGGTTCTTCATCGCCTCCATGGCGTAAAACCCCGCCGCTCTCTAAGCAGCATTAAAGCGTACGAGGAACGCTTCGTCTTCTCCGAAATGAACCTGTCAAGTCACGCAGTGAACCTGGCCTCTGACTCCTGACAAAAAGTACTGCACGGCTACCCAGACGACGGCTGGAAACGATGGCAGACCCCTTGGGACACACCCCGCAGCATGATGGCGGATCCCTGCATTTAATGCAGAGGATTTGGTTAAATATCACCAAGCCGTCGTCTACTGAAGTCCCCCCAGCGTAAACCGCTCTTTCGCGTACAAGGGAATGCGCTGCCTTGTTTACACAGGCAAACATGAGCTGTTTCACGCTCCGCAGTAAGGCAAACTGCTGCCACGTCAAAAGCTGCACTTCGTACGGGGCTCGAGGCACGTCTCTACGTCTAATTGCACAGAGCAGTGACAGTTTTCCTCAAGGCACGACGGATGCACAGAAGGGCTGCAGACCCTCAAAAGCACGTCTCCGCATTTAATGCACAAGATGATGACAAATCTTTGTAGAAGATTTGGTTACATCTTCGAAAGACGTAATTTCGGCTAAGACGTCCGCATCAGCACTTTCGACTCGGTACGCAGTGGCTTCTACGCCCGCTCAGGATCAGTGCTCCCTCGGCTTCCAACGCCCTCTCGGTCTCTACGACCACTCGGCTTCTATGTCCATTCGGCTTCTATGCCTACTCGGCTTCTATGCCCATTCGGCTTCTATGCCTGTTCGGCTTCTATGCCCATTCGGCTTCTATGCCTGCTCGGCTTCTATGCCTATTTTGGCTTCTACGCCAAGGTGACAGTCGCTTGGCTTTTACGCCAACCTCTGCTACACAAGGGATACCTACCTACGTGGCTTCTACGCCGTGATCTTCGCAGCAGATATACGCGTTTTGTCCCCTTAGTTGGACACGCGTCACATGCTCACTCAAAAGGTCATTTACACGCAGGCATTGGTTATTTTAAACCGTTGTGTAAAAGGGTGCTGTACTGTCCACTCCTCGGTTGTTACACCGACGGAGTGGTCACTGTCACCAAAACTCTATAAATAGAGACCCCTATCAACGGGGAAAGAGGTCGAAAAATTGGGTCGAAAAATTGGTCAAGAAAACCAATACAAGATCAAAGGTCGAAGAATTCGATCGGACAAGGTCATCGAACCAGAGATCAAGGAGGAGAGATAGAGAGAGAGAGAGAGAGGAGAACCCAGAGCTCGGGCAAGGAATAGAGAGCGACGACCTTCAGCATCGCGCATCCACCCTCCTTTGCAACCTCCGAAGCTGCATCCTGTCTTCCACGGCACTTCTTCAACATCGTGTAGTCCAAGGGCTAAAGTGATCGACCGCAGATCAGACACCTATAGCAATTTATACCCAGATTAAATAAATTGTACTCCCATATCCTCGTATAGGATTATATTGTACAAGTTTGTTTGTAAACCAAAGGGCGCGGGCCTCTTATAACCCCGTCATTGAAATACACTTTCATTCTTTCGTTTAATATCACAAACAAGATGGCGACTCTGCTGGGGACATCTTTCTCTTCTGACGAGGAAGTAATTGCTCAACACGATGAGGTATCTGTAGGAACCGTGAAGAAGACACTGGTCGTTCAGTTCGACCAGTCTGCCTACGAAGACATGCTTCGGACTGGGGGTAGCTCTCACTCTCTCTCCGTCCAAAACAGCAGGAAGCTGCGCAAAGTGTGGATGCCCAAGACATCCTCCGCCGTTCCTGTGGACTCTCCGATATCTCCGATCTCTCCGACCAATGAGGTGGTAGCATCGCTCCCTCCGTGCCCCGCACGTAAAATTCAGTCTCCCGCTACGCGCGGTACAGACAAAGCTTCTGGCAAAGCCGCAGCGCTAACCCAGGAGTATCCACCGTGCCCCGCACGTAAAATTCAGTCTCCCGCTACGCGCGGTACAGACAAAGCTTCTGGCAAAGCCGCAGCGCTAATCCAGGAGTATCCACCGTGCCCCGCACGTAAAATTCAGTCTCCCACTACGCGCGGTACAGACAAAGCTTCTGGCAAAGCCGCAGCGCTAACCCAGGAGTATCCACCGTGCCCCGTACGTAAAATTCAGTCTCCCGCTACGCGCGGTACAGACAAAGCTTCTGGTAAAGCCTCAACGCTAACCCAGGAGTATCCACTGCGTTCTACGCGCAGAAATCAGTCTCCCGCTACGCGCGGTACAGACAAAGCTTCTGGTAAAGCCTCAGCGCTAACCCAGGAGTATCAACTGCGTTCTACGCGCAGAAATCAGTCTCCCGCTACGCGCGGTACAGACAAGACCTCTGATGGCACCTCAACACCAAATCAGAAGTACAGATCGCGCTCTACGCGCAAAATAACATCTGACCTTTACGGTGAACCAGACGAGCGCGGCAATCTCCGCAAAGGAAAGCAGGCGGGTGAATATTCAACTACTGGGCCCTTACGCCAGCAAAAGAATGATCGGCCTACTCTCCGGATTATGCGAGAAGCTAGTGGCCAACTGAGAGCCTCTTCAGCCTCACGCCGGGCTGAGCGTATCTCCAAGTTACGCCAGGCGCGGTCCCTCGGCGTAAAACAAACTCAGACGGCGGAAAGAAACCTTCCTGACCTACGCAGATATCTAATCAGGAGGCGTAAAGAAAGAGGACCTTCCAACATGACTATCTCACCTCCTGGCGAACGCTATTGTAATAGTCATAAAGTTGTGATTAATTGCTGCTGCTCCAAGGCGAAACAATCGGCCTTCGACCGATCGAGCTACTCGTTGTCTTTTCCAGAAGGGGAACCCGCGCATGCGTCTGTGAACATGGCTTCACACATACCTAGAGGAGGGTCGAGCTCGAGACGACAGTCTTCTAGACCTCCGAGCCGAAGGAGGTTTAGTAAGCCCCTCGGAGACGTTGAAGCTGGGGTGTTCCAAAACACTCGTGCAAGATCACAACAACCAGCGTCATCCTCTTCTGATTCCGACGCCGAAGGTCGCCAAATCCCCGAATCAGAGGCAGAAAGTATGGAGTCGACTTCTATAACGACCTATACTAATCCCTCAATGACCCCCAGGGAAATGGGAGCTTACGCCATTGAAGATGAGCGCGAGGAAGCTTCGCCGTCAGGGAGCGCGGAACGCATCACTACGCTGGAGACGTCTCTGAAACAAATGCAATCCGTAATGGAAAACATGCACCAGATGATGCTCGCTCAGCACGCAGCTACCATGGCTCAAGCGTCGGTCCCACCAACTCAGATACGCGCAGGAGTGGACTCACCACCATCCAACCCAAGCCAAGAGCCTACGCTGGATCAAGAGTCAACAGTTCCTCCGCTGCCTCACCTGGAAAATGCCCTACCTCCTGCTGGAGCTACAATACAGCTGACTCCGCACCGTTTAGTAGCCCCGCTTCAAACTGAGGATCCGATGCAGGCAGTGCGAGAGTTAAAAGCCCAGTTCGACGCCTTGAAGCACAAAGATCAGCTCAAGAAACTGGGAATCAACCAGCCCTACCCAGCTGTCTGGGAGGAGGTCCCTTTCCCTCTAAGATACAAACCTCAGACTATGGCTCTGTTCGAGGGAAAAACATTACCAAGTCAGTACATGAACTATTTCAGTATGATGACGGTGTTGCTACAAGGAAACGATGCCCTCCTCACTCGGGTGTTCAAAGGCTGTCTCTCGGGAGTAGCCTACCAGTGGTACAGAAGCTTGGCGGACAACTGCATTACTTCCTTCGAGGACTTCAAAGCCCTGTTCTTCACACGATTCTACGAAGGAGGAATGGACATGTCTATGTCCTCCCTCATCGAAGTCAAACAGAAGGAAAAGGAAGACGTCCGCATCTTCATCGAACGCTTTCGTCAGGCCACCCTACAAATGCCCCCAGGAGTTCCAGACTCAGCGTTGGTGGACATTTGCAGGAAAAATCTCCTGCCCGTGGTCTCGGTGTTCACAGGACCATATCAGTTCCATGATTGGCCCTCGTTCATCATCTCGGCAGTAGCCGCCGAAGACAACAGTCGCAAGGCGCGCGACAATGGCATCATGATCTCCGCCTCTGACAGAGGCAAGAGGTCATCTCCCAGCAGCGACCATCCTCGTGGTCCCAAAGGGAAAGAAGCCCTGGCAATCAACACGGCCAGACCAAAGATTGCGGCAACCACGCAAGCGAAACCAGGGACTTCTAGGCCCGTCGAAGTCTACTCTTTCGACGACGACGATATCCCAAGTATCTTTGAGTGTCTCGTCAAAAGTGGCAAGATCACCCTCCCGGAGCTAAGACGGCCCCAGGAGGTTGGCAATACCGATGACCCCAAATACTGCGTCTTCCACAGATACGTACACCACCCAACGAAGGCGTGCTATGTATTAAAACGAAAGATCCAGGGATTAATTGATGCTAAGGCTATCACTCTGCACAGCACCGAGAAGACGGTTGCGGCCAACATGATCTCTCTGCAGTTTGGCAATCTACCTCCCCAAAGGGTCCCTAATGGTGTTGCACCTATATCCCGGGCAACGATGAACATCGTTAACCTCCCCTCGGCTAGGGGTCAAAATCACAACCTGGTGCCCCTAACTACCCGGCAGGGCAAGATAATGTGGGTTCACCCAGATTTAGTGCCAGAGCTCGAGAGGGAGACCAAGGCAGCTAAGCCTACCTCCGAGAAGAGCCCCAAATACAGATCATGCCACATGATCACAACTTCTTCTGCACCAGACGAAGACGAGGTACTTATCGCAACCCGGTCAGGGAGGGCCTACCTCAACGACAACGGAGCAAACCAGGAAGACACGCCAGCTGACGCTCCAGCTACCAAACCTTCAGAGCAAGGTCCCGTCGTGCCAAACGTCAGCCCTGCGAAACCTACTCCGGCGGAAAAGGGAAAGCAGAAAGAAATACGCTTCGACAAACCTGTGAAAAACATTCCAAGCAAAGGTTTAGAGAAGCCATACAAATTTGACATCCTGGCCCAACTAGCCAATACGCCAGCCAGGTTGTCCATCCTCGAGCTACTCAGGCTCTCCCCGGACACTCGTCTAGCCCTAAGTGAAGCGCTGATGCAGGCAGAGGCGTACTTGACCCAACTCAAGTCCCCCGACGAGGAGCCAGTGGCATGTCCTCAGTGCCACAGCGTAATGGAGGTGGTCCCAAACATCACCTTCACTCAAGACGACATGCTGTTAAAACATAACAGACATGACAGGCCCCTCTATTACACCGGGTACGTCGGTTCCATGGAGGTCGACCGGATTCACATAGATCCGGGATCATCGATCAGCATCATCCCGCACAGTCTGCTAAGGCCACTAAGAATCCCTACCAGCGAACTGGCTTACACTACCACTACAATCGTGGGTTTCAACGCTGGAAAAAGTAAGCCACTGGGGAAAATTCGCTTGAGAATCCAGATCGGCAACCTTAGGTCGGTGGCCACATATTATGTCATCGACTCAGAGGTGTCTTACAACATCCTGCTAGGAAGACCGTAGATTCACGACCACAACATCGTTCCTTCAACCCTACATCAATGCCTTAAGTATGTAGACGCACAAGGAACAGTACAAACGGAGGTAGCTGACCTAAACCCATTCAAAGGAATAGAGTCATACTATTCCGATGCCGTGTTGTACTCCCAGGACCATGTGGAAGAAGGGTCGGGCGAGGCAAAGGAGGAATCCCGCCGGGAGCCGGAAGGGCCCTCTGCCACACTGCCGCTGTCCATTAAAGTGAAGGGACGAACCACTCGTCCGAAAGCCATAGAACCTTTGGTTATCCACCGGGACAAGACCAAGACAGGAGAAGGGGGTGATCCTCTAGTGATCACTTTGAACCGGAAGCCTCCACCCTTGGTCATCAACCTTCGACGCAGCGGGCAGTCAACTGGTGTAAAGGCGACCAGGAGTGAAGTTCCAGATGATAATAAACATCCTCTTTTTCAGTATATTTATGCTCAAAATCCAGTACAGAGACCTCCGCATCACGAGGTAGAAGCCATAGCACAAAAATTCTTGAAAGCTATAGGCTCCTATCGCCCATATGTCTGGGAAGTAGCATCGCCGTCCAACGTCGTCACGACATATGGACCTTATGAGGATTCTATCTTCATCGTCCCGCCTACCTGCAGCACTCAGCGCTCAATTGTCTTCGGTCGCATGCGGAATCAGCCGATTGTCCAAGAAGACCCTTTCGATGACGACACCGGGAAAATGCAAATTCATCGTTATAGCCCGCAAGCGCTAAAGATCATGCAAAACATGGGCTACGACTTGAAACGTAGGCCAGGCCTCAACTACGGAAGAGGCAGACGAACGCCGCCGTGCGGCAACCCCCGTAATCAACAGGCCCGTCTCGGACTAGGGTATGCCACCTCCATCGTGACTTCCGAGCCAAAAGAGGACCCCTTTACCTCTTCCCAGAACAGCTCATCGCCCTCCAACTCGCCAGATGCTTTCAAACAAGCACTATCAGTGAATATGGTGATGACAAATCCCTCAGAAGCCGAGGAGCAGGATATGGAGCCATTCGAGGATGACCCCTGGGCTCAACAAATGGATACGCAGTGGGAATTCCGCTTCGAGCAGAGAGAACCTTCCACCAAGGATGAAGTCATCCAGATCAACGTCGGGAGTGAGCTTTCACCAAAGCCAATATTTGTCAGTAACAATCTTCCCCCACCTGAAAGGGAAGATGTTATACAGCTGATAAAGGAGTATATTGACGTCTTCGCGTGGGATTACGAAGACATGCCAGGCCTAGACCCGAAGGTAGCTACTCATATGCTCAATATATTAGCCGATTCGAAGCCGGTAAAGCAGCACCAACGACGGTTCCGCCCCGATATGATGGACGCCATCGAAGCTGAAGTCAAGAAGTTGATAACCTGCGATTTCATCCGGGAGGAACAACACCCCGACTGGGTCGCTAACGTGGTCCCGGTCATGAAGAAAAATAGGAAGGTACGCATCTGCATCGACTACCGAGATCTGAATGCGGCCTGCCCCAAAGATGAATTTCCTCTCCCCATCACGGACATCATGATCGACAACACCTGCGGCTTCGAACGCATGTCTTTCATGGACGGGTTCTCGGAATACAATCAGATCAAGATGCATCCTGAAGACGAGAAGCACACCGCCTTCCGGACACCACTGGGGGTATATTGCTATACGGTCATGCCCTTCGGGCTAAAGAACGCTGGGGCTACGTACCAACGGGCTATGAGTAACATATTCCGCGGACATTTACGCAAAACAGTGGAATGTTACGTAAACGACATAGCCGTCAAAAGTCGCCTCAAAGGCGATCACATCCGAGACCTGAGGGCAGTATTCGAATTAATGCGCCAGCATCAACTCAAGATGAACCCCGCAAAGTCCTTTCTGGGTGTATCCAGTGGCAAGTTTCTGGGATTCGTCATTACCACCAAAGGCATCGAAGTAGACCCTGACAAAGTCCAGGCGATCACGGCAATGCGACCGCCCCGTAACCTGAGGGAGCTCAGGGGGTTCCAAGGGCGTCTGGCTTATATCCGGCGATTCATATCCAACCTCTCGGGGAGATGTCAGCCCTTCTCTCATCTCATGAAGAAAGGTGTATCCTTCATATGGGACAAAACCTGCCAGCAGACATTCGAGGATATCAAACGCTACTTAACCAGCCCGCCAGTCCTGGTGCCTCCCGTCGTGGGAAAACCATTCTTGCTATACGTACGGGCAATGGATCATTCGCTAGGAGCTCTTCTCGCACAGAAAAATGATGCGGGTCATGAACAGGCTATCCACTATCTTAGCAGAATGATGGTCGGGGCCGAACACCGGTACAACCCAGTGGAGAAGGAATGCTTGGCTCTGATATTCGCTGTCCAAAAAATACGGCACTACGTCACTGGCCAGACTATTCATATCATCTCCAGGATCAACCCCCTTCGAGTACTGATGAGCAAGCCAAGTGTCCTCAACTCCCGGCTCGCAACATGGGCGATGCTGCTGACACCATACGACATGGTGTACATCCCACAGAAATCCGTCAAAGGCCAGGCGCTGGCCGACTTCCTAGCGGCTCATCCGACCCCGGAGACCTCCAAACTATACGAGGACATCCCCGATGAAGTTGCAGAATGTAACTTCACAAGGAAAAGCGACGTATGGCAACTGTTCTTTGATGGCGCCTCCAGAACCGGTCCTAAAGGAAACATCGTTTCAGGAGTGGGAGTCGTCCTAGTTACCCCGGATCAACTCGTCATCTACCGAGCATACTCTCTTAGCGAGCCCTGCTCCAACAACGTGGCGGAATACAACGCTCTACTAATTGGGCTCCAAGTTGCCACGGAACTGGGGGTAGAATCCCTCGAGGCTTTCGGTGATTCTCTGCTCATCGTCAATCAAGTCAGGGGAATATACGAAGTTCGTAATCCAGACCTCATCCCCTATCACCGGGCGACGATCGAGATAGCTATGACGTTCAAAGGGTTCTTCCTAGAACACGTACCTCGATCTCGGAATCTGGAAGCTGATGCCCTGGCCAGCCTGGCCGCAGACTTGGCCACTCCTATAAGAAGGCAAGATTCGGTAATTCTTCTTAACAGAGATTTGTTCTGTGTGAAGAACAGCTGTCACATAGAACGCAGCTACGCTGTAAGCGCCGATCCTCCTACAAGAGATTGGAAAAGTCCTTTCATAGATTTCGTGGCATACGGAATCTTACCGGATAACCCCAAAGAAGCAGTATCCGTCAAGAGACGATCGCTACGCTTCTACTTCGACGCGTCTTCACAACGCCTGTATCGCCGGACCTACGACGGACTGCTGTTGAGGTATCTCTCTGGCACCGAAGCATAGCAGATTATCCGTGAAGCTCACGACGGCGTATGCGGAGCGCATCAACCCGGGCCTAAGCTACAGGATCGCATCAGGAGGATGGGCTATTACTGGCCGACCATGATCGCAGATGCAATACAGTATGCAAAGCATTGCAGAGCCTGTCAGGTTCATGCAGACTTCATACATCAACCATCGGAACATCTACATCCTACGGTCGCATCCTGGCCTTTCGAAGCATGGGGAATGGATATCATCGGTCCTATTCACCCATCTTCTTCCAGGGGTCACCAGTTCATACTGGCCATCACGGATTACTTTTCCAAATGGGCCGAAGCAATCCCTCTCACCGAGGTAAAGGCATCCAACGTAGTCAGCTTCATCAAACATCACGTCATCTATCGCTTCGGGGTACCCCGGAGGATAATTCGCGACAATGGGCCCCAGTTCATTAGCTAGACGTTTCATCGATTTTGCGATAAAAACCGGATACACAATGTTGCCTCCACGGCATACTATCCAGCTGCTAATGGTTTGGCGGAAGCTTTCAACAAAACCATTATCAAACTCTTGAAGAAGTTTGTCTCTTCAAACAAGAGAGACTGGAATGAAAAGCTGGGCGAATGCCTCTGGGCATACCGCACGACGGTACGAACGCCAACGGGTTGTACCCCATTCTCACTGGTCTACGGGAGCGAAGCAGTTCTTTCCATTGAAATCCAGATCCCGTCGCTCAGGATAGCCGTGGCTAATGAACTGACTCAGGAAAAGAATGACCTCTTAAGGCTTCTGGAGCTAGAAGGATTAGACGAGAAATGCCTCCAAGCTCAACAGCGCATCGCGCTCTACCAAGCACGCATTTCCAGGGCTTTTAACCATAAAGTAAAGGAAAGGGTGTTCAAAGTCGGCGAGCTGGTTCTAGCAGTAAGAAGGCCGATGATTTTTAACTCACAGAAGTAAAGGCAAATTCCAGCCCAAGTGGGAAGGCCCTTATGTGATCGAGACAACGTTCTCAAACGGCGCCTACAGGATAGCCTAGCCTAACGGGAACCTATTAATGGCTCCCATCAATGGCAAATTCCTGAAAAGATACTACGCTTAATTCTCCCCTGCCCAGGCGGAACATAGCGAGAATCTCAATTCTGACGAAACTACCCCAAGAAAAGAAACTAGTTAGGTCATATCCTATCATGTCTATGCGACCTCTGGATAGATACGTCCTGCTAAAGAGGCTTATCGAGAGTATGTCAGGTCCATACTAACTCTGATATCCCCCTCACCTAAAAAAACTGTCATTTATATTCCGAAATGACGGGTCTACCACAGTCAGAAAAAGAGTCGCTTTTATTCATTCCCAGAAGGAGGCGAAATTACATAGGGAGAGATACATCAAGATGTCGGAGTAATCAGATCACGAATCTGCCGCTCCAGTGCAGCTATCCCCTCCTTCCTAAGAGCCAAGGCATCGGCGCGAGCCCGCTCCAGCTGTGCCTCCGGAGTATGCGTGAGGGTCAGGTTAGCCCTTGCTCGAAGACAGCCCGCACAGGCAGCTTCCGCACGGTCCAGATCCCGTCGCGCTTCACTCAGTCGACCGGTCGCCACCTCTAAACCTGCCCACGACTGGGAAGCCCACTCCTCTGTCAGAGCAAGTTTTTCCCTCAGCTTGGAGACCCTCGCTGCATTCCCTTCATGCTCGGATCGACACTGCGTCTCGACAGCAAGAGCTTCTTCCACTACAGCCTTTCTCCTATCCCTCTCCAGCTTGTGCTTCTGGATAGAGTTGTCTAGGCTTGCCAGCTTGGTAGCGAGCCGCTCAGCCAAGAGGTCAAATCGAGCCTGGACATCAGCATCAAGGCTGGCCTCAGCCCGCTGCAAATATTCGTTAACAGGTTGCTCTAAACCGTTAACCACCGCCTCCAAAGCGTCAGCTACTCCAGGATTGCCAAGCCCCCTGATAACCTCGATCGAAAGATGAGAAGTCTTCTTCAGGAGCTCGAAGTCAAGTTTCTTCGCCAGCACCATCGGTATCATCATTTATAAACCGGTGTAGACAAGGCTGGTATGCTGCTCAGTCAACGCGACTAGACCCGACTGAACGTTCGGAGTAACCGCGATGCTAGTAACTCCCTCTCCAGGGACAATTACAGACGAGGTAGCCACCGCCGCCATCTCGACGGGTGGCGCGGCCAAAAAAGGTGTGACGGCAACGATCGAAGTCATCGGCATACTCGCAAAAGGCGAGGTCGCGATAACAGATTCGTCCCCCTCCCGGGATGACGAAACCTCTCCAGGCGAGCTGGCCCCCTAAGACACTTCTGCCTCGGGATTAGGCGCCTCCACATCTTCACTAGGAGCCGACGGCATATACGACGCGTCTGCACCTGGTGAGGCTAAACCACGCCTTAAGGACGCAATGCGACCTGTCATACCTGGAGAAGGAGGTGGGCCGACCAACATCGCCAAAAGTTCGGTCAAGCCTTCCCCGAGACGCGGTCGAGGTTCGTCAGCCGGAGTCTCGCCGAGCGCGCTCGCTGACCCAGAAGCAACTTCCCCCACTGCTGACCTCGGGAAAGATTCTCCCATCTGCAGCAGCCACGTGGGCAATCCCGCTCCACTGCTTGAAGCAGCCACGGCGACAGCAACCTCTAGCAAGGACTCCCCGGCGCCACCAGCCGGAACTATAGAAGGTCCCTCTCTAAAAGGCGAGGAACCTCCAGCCAAAGATTCGTCCCTGATATAGGAAGGTGCCGACTCACTCGCAGGAGCCTCCATACCAGGAATGCGGAGAGGACGAGCCACCGTCTCCTTCCTCCTCTTACGAAGGGAAGCTTCCTTCGGAGCAGAAGCCCGTCGCTTCCCAGAGGAGACTATCAAAGCCCCCGCCGGCGCAGGCACTGCACACCTCGGCAACGACACCAGGAGCTCATCCGGAGTACCAGACTCCTCGCCCTCGTCACAAGAAATCGAGGGGACTTCGACTCTTCCCCCAGGCTTGGCAGAAGGCACTCTAAAGCTTCCCCGTATGTCAAAATCACGATGGAAGGTGTTAATCGCCACATAAAACTGGGCGTAAGAGTGAAGGATGCGCAGCTCCGTGGAGGTTGTAACGACCGGCACGATAAAAATTGTCCCCGTACAACCCATGATAAAATATCGCCACCCTCTAGCTCCATCAATGAGTCCGCCCCTGGGTCTGAAGCTGGTGACGGCGTTACCCACGTGCAATTGATCGTACCCGAACTGCCTGGCAAATTGACTAGGCAAGTAGGGCTCGAAGAAGCAATAGTCTTCGCTCCTATACAGCATATGGGATGGTCTGATACAGACCAACCAATTAAAAGCCTCCGGAGAAAGAATGGTCTTCTCTCCACCTGAATCCTCGAGCCACACCCCGGATTGGTTGCAATGTATCGGAGGGGGAGTACAGAGGATCTTCCAGCCATGGCTGAGGTTCAACACTAACCGACAGTCTAAAACTGTGTTCACATTCCAGGTAGAATTCCTGTAATTCAACAGGAATAAACCCCCTGAGCTGCTGCCAGAACCGGGAGACATCACCCGGGGGTTGTGGAGAATTAACCAACCCATCAAATATAGGTATGGCAATTCCACCCTGGGAAAACTCTCACGCCGAGCTTCATCGACGAGCAACCCATCGGTCATGGCCCTCAGGCCAGCCTGAATACGGCACACCATGGCAGGAAGCAGGCCCAGTCTTGCCCCAAGCACCAGACGCACTGTGTGCCACAGGATGTTCCGGTGAATTCGATCCGCAGACGCGATACCGGGCACTACCACTCGACGCAGCCATATGGAGAGAAAACCAGCCAGCTGGGCTTCCTTAGACAGAGGCCTGCGACAGCGCCTCAAGTAACTGTGGGCCGTGGTGCCTTCGGGGTATTTTCCTACCCCCTCAACAAGAATCTGATCGGGAGCCTTGGCGTCCTCCATAAGAGCCTCGACCACCTGGGCACTAAGGACGCTCAAGCAGTTTACGGGCTCATTCTTACCCCCCGAAGCTTTCTCCGACTTAGCGGCCCAAGCCCGATGAAAGAAGAGGTAAGACATCCACTTAGTGGTGTGGGCCAAATCCGAGGGCTCGTCATAAAAAGCGGTGCACGCGAAGTACTGACACATCAGCTCCTGATATACTTTCGCCACCTGAGGGTCCGAATCCCCCAACTCCCGGTTGGTGGGGACATACTCTTCATATGGGGTATCCCCCATCGGCAGTCTCGAGACAACTGCCATCTCATGGAGGGCCAATCCCAACTCCCCCAGCGGAGTGGCGAAGGTCCCGGTGAGCGAAATATACCGCTCCATCAGTGCCAAGAACAAATTAGCATTGGTAGGCAACCCAACACTCGTCGCGCTCACAGCGACGTATAGTCCGATGTCCTCCAGCTCTCTTCGGAAGTGCGATAAGGCCCAATCAACTAGGCATCTCCATCGGGAGTTCGTCGAGGCGATCCACCCGTTGCACCGAGGATTCTCCTTGGGATATACCCCGCCTCGACTCATGAAGTCATTGCAGAAGGTCGGCAATTGAACAGGCTGGATCACCGAGCTATCTTCACTCGGGATATTACCCGGGCACAGACCCCGGAACAGCGTCACAACGCCGGAGGGGCGACTGACAAAAGACCCCTGGTCAGCTCCTTTCAGACGAAAGATCTTTCCAGGCTTCCCGTGAAGATCAGGAGTCAGCTTCCACGACATCTTCCTGGGATGCGTCGCATGGGAGAAAGCCGAGATAGGATAATCCCTCGGCATCGTCGGCAGATACAAGACCAAATTCCCGGCAGGGAAGACCCAAGGCTCCCTCTTGGGTTTCGTCTGGGACTGCTTATCGATCATGTCCCCAAAGAGGAAAGCCGGCTTTATGTACTGCTCTCCATCTACATATGTCAGCGGTTCGCCATTGATCATGCTCAACAGCATGCCCTGCCCTCAGGGTACTGGGGTCCAGAGATGGGAAAGGCCACATGGGACAGATCCTCCAGGTAGTTCGAGTGCAGCATCCCGGCAGCAGAGCCCATCACCTCAGCCAGCGGTGACTCACCCAAACCAACTGCAAAAGTGCAAGGAAAAATGGGTCATTACAAATCCTGCACAAGTACAGAACAAAAGAAAACGACAGTCTGTGCTTTACGCCAAGATTGCGCAAATTTGGTCTCTATACGCCAGAAGTCTCCTCCGCAAGCGTAAAATTCAAAATTTACGATATACCCCGATTTTCGTCAGCCAGAGCTTTTACGCTCAGAGCTACAAAAATATGGAGTTCTTACGCTAAGCACATTAGAAATGTGGGCATAAAAGATGAAAACGTCTCCGTGCATCATCTTCCTCAAAAGAGGCTATCAGCACAGAAGACGACCTAGCGTGGTCACGTTCAACCTGTGCGAAGGATTTTTCGTCGTTGGTGTCATCCCAAAAGGCTCTACCTCTAAAGCCAGGTGCACTTCTCGTCGGCGGAATACTCCTCTCGGAAGAAGGTTCACCTCGCCCGACTGAAGATTCTCTCTCCGGTACCGAAGACCGAGAAGAAGAACCTACGCTCTTTCCCTTAGCGGAGGGAGTTTGTTTCGACGCCATTTCTGAGGACTCGAAGTGCTCGGAGAAGGAACGAAGGAAAACTCGAACAGTCGAAAGCTCTCTTTCGCAAAAGACAGATAAAAAGCTTTTTCTCAAAAGCTTGGGGTATATATATACGGTCCGAGTCGACTCCTCGAATCCTCGGACGAACCCCTCGAGACCCCAACCGGATCTCGCAATTAAGAATTGGTTATGATTGGATGCTACATCAGCCCACTACCCTCGAAAAACGGACAGTCAGCGAATTCGAAAGGTTTTTTCGTGCAAGACGGTTCAGCGGGTTCTAAGCTAAAAGAGCTTTTTCTACGCTCGACAGCAACAGATCTACGATTTTACACTTGCAAGCTGCAAGTCTATAGTTTTACGCCCGGATGCCTTTGTGCTCGGTAGCTTTTATGCTCGAGAGGCCACAAACCTACGACTTTACGCTCAGCAGATACCAAATCGACGATCTCACGCTCGGTGGCACTCAGTTTACGCTCAGAAGCAACAGATCCGCAAAACCTCACGCTCGAAGAAATTTTCTTTTCAGGAGTACAGATCCACAGTTCTGCGCTAAAGGAGCTTTTCTACGCTCGACAGCAACAGATCTACGGCTTCACGTTCGACAGCTACAAGTCTACGGTTTATGCCCGGATGCCTTTGTGCTCGGTAGCTTTTATGCTCGAGAGGCAGCAAACCTATGACTTCACGCTCAGGAACCACAAGTCTACGATTTCACGCTCGATGGTGTTCTTACGCTCACAGGCGACAGATCTACAGTTCTGCGCTAAAGGAGCTTTTCTACGCTCAACAGCAACAGATCTACGACTTCATGTTCGACAGCTACAAGTCTACGGTTTAAGCCCGGATGCCTTTGTGCTCGGTAGCTTTTATGCTCGAGAGGCAACAAACCTATGACTTCACGCTCAGGAACCACAAGTCTACGATTTCGCGCTCGATGGTATTTTTACGCTCAGAGGCTACAGACTGATGATTTCACGCTCCACGACTTTCCGCATATCCGAACAATCCCCATGGCAGTCAATTGCAAAGAGTTCACACAGAAGATACTCGTTCTTGACCCAGAGCATCCCAAGTACCCGAAGCATACAGAGTTCAAACATTGAGAAATTACTCTTCTCGGGTCCAAAATTGGAGGTTCATCCAGACTCCAGTCTGAACATTCCGTCTATCAAGGTGGCAACTCAATTTGACAGACAAAAACCTCGACCCTGTTCCAAGGGAGTTTCGAGAGATCATTCTTGAAGACGAAGTCTGAACAAGATCCTGCTCATTAGAGAAGCAACAGTTCAGAATTCTACGCCGTCCCTCAGTCTTAGCAACAGGACAGTTCTAAATATTCAAGGACGCTCAGCAGCATTCTATGGACTATTCAGGGCCTAATACTCTTTTCTATCAGAGTCGGCGTAAAGATTCAGACGTGTCGAAGCTGCACATATTCAGACTTCACAAGCAACGTATGGCAAAGACGATCATATGGAGAAAAAGATGACTTTATTTAAAATCACAAATTATATATGAGGGAAATCCTGTCTACAGGGGTTTTCTTCATTTTTTGTGATTACATATGAGGGAAGTCCCCTCTACAAAGTCTTCATCCATCTCCTCCAGCAGATGGTCGACGGCGGAGGACGACAGAGTTGGGGCTTGCATAGATTTTGCAGGTCCCAAGCTCCGCGCACCGCTCAAGCCGGGACAGAACGAGTCTGTCTGACTCTCGTCACCGGAGGCAACGAGAGAAGGCACTGCTTGCAAGCAGTGTGGTCTAATACGACCGTTCTTCTCACCAGAAGCAACGCCATATAAAGTTGCTGATTATCCCGAGCAAGGGAGGCTAAGATATCCTTCCATGATCCATCATTGCAGTGGACACTCGCTCGAAGACGCCGTCTTTTTCGGCTCCTTACATGCTGGAAGAACATGATCTCCTTCTTCCTCAGATCGACCCGACGAGCTCCGGCGATCATCTCTGCATGACAATGGGAATACGGTAAAACAGGTTCACCCCCCCCACAGCCTTTTATAGGCGCAAGAGATCACAGCGGTCCCCAATAAATCCGCCAAAAAGTCAGTACCGACCGTTTCAAACGCTCCATTCAGAAACGTTTCGAGTTACGAGGGGCCGTCCATGCTTCTTTCAAAGCGTTTCAAATTCCGAGGAATTTAAAAGCTTTGAAGGGGGTCTTGTAGAAGCATGAAAAATACGCTGGAACGATCTACGCAGCATCTTGAAACAGAGCAGCGTAAGCAGAGGCCTTCGAAGCCATCCAACGTAAAAACAGGGTTCTTCATCGCCTCCATGGCGTAAAACCCCGCCGCTCTCTAAGCAGCGTTAAAGCGTACGAGGAACGCTTCGTCTTCCCCGAAATGAACCTATCAAGTCACGCAGTGAACCTGGCCTCTGACTCCTGACAAAAAGTACTGCACGGCTACCCAGACGACGGCTGGAAACGATGGCAGACCCCTCGGGACGCACCCCGCAGCATGATGGCGGATCCCTACATTTAATGCAGAGAATTTGGTTAAATATCACCAAGCCGTCGTCTACTGAAGTCCCCCCAGCGTAAACCGCTCTTTCGCGTACAAGGGAATGTGCTGCCTTGTTTACACAGGCAAACATGAGCTGTTTCACGCTCCGCAGTAAGGCAAACCGCTGCCACGTCAAAAGCTGCACTTCGTACGGGGCTCGAGGCACGTCTCTACGTCTAATTGCACAAAGCAGTGACAGTTTCCCTCAAGGCACGACGGATGCACAGAAGGGCTGCAGACCCTCAAAAGCATGTCTCCGCATTTAATGCACAAGATGATGACAAATCTTTGTAGAAGATTTGGTTACATCTTCGAAAGACGTAATTTTGGCTAAGACGTCTGCATCAGCACTTCGACTCGGTACGCAGTGGCTTCTACGCCCGCTCAGGATCAGTGCTCCCTCGGCTTCCAACGCCCTCTCGGTCTCTACGACCACTCGGCTTCTATGTCCATTCGGCTTCTATGCCTACTCGGCTTCTATGTCCATTCGGCTTCTATGCCTGTTCGGCTTCTATGCCCATTCGGCTTCTATGCCTGCTCGGCTTCTATGTCTATTTTGGCTTCTACGCCAAGGTGACAGTCGCTTGGCTTTTACGCCAACCTCTGCTACACAAGGGATACCTACCTACGTGGCTTCTACGCCGTGATCTTCGCAGCAGATATACGCGTTTTGTCCCCTTAGTTGGACACGCGTCACATGCTCACTCAAAAGGTCATTTACACGCAGGCATTGGTTATTTTAAACCGTTGTGTAAAAGGGTGCTGTACTGTCCACTCCTCGGTTGTTACACCGACGGAGTGGTCACTGTCACCAAAACTCTATAAATAGAGACCCCTATCAACGAGGAAAGAGGTCGAAAAATTGGGTCGAAAAATTGGTCAAGAAAACCAATACAAGATCAAAGGTCGAAGAATTCGATCGGACAAGGTCATCGAACCAGAGATCAAGGAGGAGAGATAGAGAGAGAGAGAGGAGAACCCAGAGCTCGGGCAAGGAATAGAGAGCGACGACCTTCAGCATCGCGCATCCACCCTCCTTTGCAACCTCCGAAGCTGCATCCTGTCTTCCACGGCACTTCTTCAACATCGTGTAGTCCAAGGGCTAAAGTGATCGACCGCAGATCAGACACCTATAGCAATTTATACCCAGATTAAATAAATTGTACTCCCACATCCTCGTATAGGATTACATTGTACAAGTTTGTTTGTAAACCAAAGGGCGCGGGCCTCTTATAACCCCGTCATTGAAATACACTTTCATTCTTTCGTTTAATACCACAAACAATGGACCCTCGCATGCTATCTTTGCCTTGTGCAAGTAGACCCCGCTATGCCTCAAGTATATCGTTATATGCTCTCTGTAATGCACTGCTTCACTGGTTTACACTGCACGTCCCTAGATTATGTCGCTCGATATATCCCTGTACGGCTTCACTCCTCGCACTACCCCTTAGACCCGTGCTAAACGTAAAGGCTATATTATTTGTTTCCTTATGCTTGTGTTCATACAAATAAAATGCTTGCCTACTTATATGCTTACTTGTATTCGTTGCCTCGATTTAATGCTTGTCACTTATATGCATGCCATGATTCATCACACTTCACTATCTGTGATCCAATCAGTTGAGGCAGAAAGGCTATCAAGATAGTCGTTTCGAGCCAAGTATAGAACAATGAAAGTATTCGGAACCGTTAGGTCGCCAAGGCATTTTCCAAACTAGGGGACTGCATCAATAGACATTTAAGCAAGATAATATCACAACATCTCTGAAAATTAATACTCGTTTTGTACTGAATCCAATGGTTCGGGAAGTCGATACTGTAGATTGAAAAATCTTGACTTGAACCCGTACCTGAACCCAAATCTGTAACTGTATCTGTACCTGCGAGAATCTAAAAAACTTGAGGATACACATGGTCACGGATAACTTGTGCACAAGGTGGGTTTTCGAATCCAGTTCTGCGGACGGTCCTCGGGGCACTGGGGCAGATCCGATCTAGACGGAACTAACTGGTATTCGTCTGTTATCGGCGAGATGGGTACAATGTTGCCCATATTATATTTTTGCTTATACTCCATCTTCGTCTCGAGACAACACCATCCACTATGGAAGTCATGCCAGTGACCTTCTGTCATATAGATTAAGTTGACTTAATTACGGTAACCCGCGTGTGAGTCATTGCATTGTAGGAGACCGCTCTGTGTAACACACTTGTACCTATAACTGCATCTGAAATACCTGAACGGATATGAATATGAGACACTTGTGTATAATTGAACATTTGAACATCCAATGCAACACACCTGAGTAATCCGTATAACTCGTGCTTCTGAAGCAGCACCTTGCTCATGACACTTGTGTTTGCATATGCTATTGTCCTGGATTTTATTATATATTCTCATGCTTGATTTAACTTGGTTTGCCTTGGACAGGGAAGGACGAATGGTAAGTTGGTAAGTCTCGCCGTGTTCTTTTATATCGCACGGCGCACTGCCATATGAGTTAGGCTATTCATTATGCCATAAAACTGATCCTAAGGAAAGACTAGAAAGATAACTTAATAGATGGTGTACATAACCTATATAACATGTTTGGATTTGTCGAACGGGCGAGAAGCCTCCCCACTAGTGCATTCATGTACTGATAACCCACCAGATTGCTTGCAGGGTATGGAAGAACCTCGTTTGGTACGGAAATTCCCTTCGTGCATGCTAAGGCACGGAGTTTACTCTGGAGATTTGGAGCATTGCGTCCGGAACTGAAGCACATATACAAGACATAATGTTGGAATATCGCTTATGCATTATTTCATAAATGTAGCCACTTGGCACGTTTTTACTATTTTAGAGAGAGAGGCTTGAGCGACTTGTAATCTCGGCCAAGCGTCACTTGTAACACTTGTTCAATATCAATAAAGAGCTTATTTTACTCCTATATTCAATGCTTTCGCTATTGACGACTCTGTGAACTTGTTATCAATTACCTATTTATTTCTTATTCTACTGCACTCGGACTATCTGTGCTACTCTGTGGCTTAGTCATTTTATCGCCTGTTAGGATCATGGTCTTACACGGGCGCGGCTTATGCTCATGCGGTATCACATCCAGATAGGAAATATCGTCCCGCAGGAGTGCTAACACGGTGATTCGCGCCTAGCAGGGATGGCCGATTACCTGCGGGAGATCGGAACGTGACATATTGGTATCAGAGCATGGCTTTACGCCTTTGGACTTCGTATCAATTTTTTTAGTTTCGAAAGCTCGTTCGTGGGTTATGTGCATACACACTCTCTCGTTGACCCGATAGAATATTCTATACAATGAGTCTAAATACTTTTAAAAGTGCATGTGAATGATGTGATTGCTTGTACGAAATTGTGATACAAAGGCCTTTGTGCCGACCTGTGCTAGACTTGTGGGAATAGACTCGTGCTAGAATTTATAAGTTATGTGCGAACCCGAATGCCTATACGTGATTACCCCGCTGGTTAGTATATGGAATATAATATTGTTTGAACGGTTAGCTATGCACACAACCTTTCGGCTAAGTTGTGTTGAGTATCTTACGCCAAGACCTTTTTGGTGCTAGCAAGTTGCAAGCGAGATTGTGATATCATTCAGATAAAGACAAGTCAGACATATAATGACAACCGATAGAAACCTTATCAGATTATCGCAAGGCAAATATAGAGAATCGTGCAATTTTAAGAAATAGCACGAACGGTATTTCGTGTTGGCAGATACAAATCAGATATGGTTTACTTGGATGACTACCAACAGGATATATACGAGACTAAGATTTATCAGGCGATGCTTAGGTATCATGCAGGAATTCTAAGGAACGACTTGGTGAATATGCTAGCGAGTGATGCGAACACTAATTGAGTATTTGATTGGGTGACTCGATTCCTGAGTGGTGTATGGTTCATTTTAAAAATATTCAAAAATAAATTAATAGGTCTCGTGCGATAGTTGGATTGAACGATTGAGAATGACTTGAATAAGTGATAAGACTTATATCAAGTAGGGATCCAAGGAAATAAAAATCAATATCTCGGTCATAAAAACTTGGTAGAAACTTGATGGATTGTGCGAGCGATTTTAAATTAAATCAAAACGGATTGAAACTTGAATAGGATATCGTTCGATAGAAGTTATCCTGAGAAATGAATATTATGGTTCGATGAAAGAGGTAAGCGATAATGGATTCGATCTGGAGTTTGGAAGAATGATCTTGAATCTAGTTCAAAAAGATAACTCTCGATAATCAGTCTCTGCGAGAACGGTTATCCTGTGGGAGCGCCGGCGTGGTGATTTCACGTACGACGGGGATGATCGAACTCACGGGAACATGCTCGATGATTTTTTTAAACGAACTCGATGAATGGAACGTATCAAAAGTGGATAGACTTTGGCTTGAATATATGAACTTAGTTGCTTGAGGAATGCTATAAGTAGACTATGGATTTATCAAACGGTAACATTAAAGTTGGAGGATTTTGCTAGACAAATTATAATCATGACATGAACGAACATGACTTGATAGATTTTATATATAACTTGGATGGAGCAAAGTAAAATGATAAGGTGTCTCAATTATTTCGAAGATAACCATAACATATGACGTTCTTATCTTGTGCGAATGTAACTCTATGCTCGTATATGCGTCACGTTCGGATTAGGACGATTATCCAGTGTGAGCGTTGGCGTGGTGATCTCACGTCCAACGAGGATGATCGAACTTGCGTGAGACCGGAGCGTGACAATTGATGGATCATCTTGACTTGTGGTTCAACACGATGATACAAATTTAGAAATGCAAGTGAATCAAAAGTGTTTCTGGATAAGTTAATCAAGAACCTGGAGTAAATTATGTTGATGGTTTCGTGAATGGATATATGAATCTTGTTGGACGATTTGGAGTTAAAATCAAAAATTTAGAATTGAATCTTGGCTTGGTGGTCTAGACTAGAAATGGACAAATAGATTCTATCAAAACATGTTTAAGAAGATAGACTATTCGAATGGCTAGACTTGTCATGCAACTTGGATATACCATGGATTTGATTGAACGGACTCGAACCCTGTGCAAACGAACGTGTTAATGTTTGTAGGATAATATGTGCTCAATGTTTAGAAATCTGAGTAAAATGAGCTTGGGTAGAATATTCCGTGCAAACGAACAATAGTTTTACCTTAGATATTGGGGCTAGCATTGTGCGACGAATTTGCACGATGAATCGTGTGCTTAAACTTGTACCTATGACCCTGTGAGCTGACCTAGTAATTATGCAGATGACCCTGTGCCGAGTGAAAGAACTTGTGTAACCGACTATAGAATATTGCTTGAACAAGCCATAGAACTGGGGTAGCAAGAATTAGAGTTATACTTGGAACGGTAAACTTGTGTTGCGTTTGACCCGAACGGATGGACGCTAGTTGGTTGATCTGATAGATCGTGCTTAACGGTAGTGCAAAGATTGATTTGACTTGGATTGGAATGACTTGAAATTTTATTGACCTTGTTGGAAATATCATCGTGATTTGTAAGACGAGATCCCTTGAGATTTTTGCAGGTAGCTTGTCCGATTTCACTATCGCTAAGTTTGGTTGAATGCATATGTTTGAAGGACGCCTTGAATTTTTGCACGATCCAAGACCCAGTAATATGTTAAACTCGAGTACAAAGACTTCGCTATCGCTAAGTTGGTTGATATGCAAATGTTTGAATGACGCTTTGAATATGTGCACGATCTAGACTCACGATATGCTGATCTCGAATGTTAGTGCAAGCAAATATATTAGATTCACATGAACGAGTATAACGACTTGGATAAGTTTGACTCAGCCCTAGATCATCTTTCAAGATGGATTGTAACGTACCCTGCGTTAAGAGATATACGTTCTGTGCTAAGGTGCAATAGAGACCGAGTTAGAGCTTGGATCAAATAATATAGTCATTCAATGAGACCGACCCAGCATACACACGATAAGGTATAAGGAACGAATAAGAAATTATATTCGAATGGATCTATTGGTATCGATTGTTATGCTTAAGATAGATTCGATAATACGATAGAACAGCTTGCGCTTAGGAAGTCTCGAGGATGAGACTTTTTCTGAGTGGTGTATAATGTGATGACCCGTTTCATTCAAGCGGGCAGCCGATTCAAAAGGCACAAGTACAACGATCCGACCCACTTTGCTCAGCGAAAAGACTTGTTTGAGGCAAATAATTTCCAGACTTGCCCCTTCAGGAGTTCAGACTTAGACTTTCAAAGGCTCACTCGAAATATCGCTCGACCGAGGCGAATCATCGCTAAGGTGGGTGGCTACGATGAACTTGTCTTTGCTTAGCCAGCACACATAAATTATGGTCGATACATGATAGTCACTAGGTGAATCACTCCCTGTATTCTAATAAAGAATATAACGCACCTAGCTAAGGGAATAATCCCAACTTGTATTGCTTGTGTTAGAACTTGAAAATAAAACTTTGCTTATAAATGGACCATCGCATGCTACCTTTGCCTTGTGTAAGTAGACCCCGTTATGCCTCGAGTAGATCATTATATACTCTCCATAATCTTTATATACTCTCTGTAGTACACTGCTTTACTGGTTTACACTGTATGCCCCTAGATTATGTTGCTCGATATGTCCCTGTACGGCTCCACTCCTCACACTACCCCTTAGACCCATGCTAAACGTAAAGGCTATACTATATGTTTCCTTATGCTTATGTTCACACAAATGAAATGCTTGCCTGCTTATAAGCTAACTTGTACTCGTTGCCTCAATTTAATGCTTGTCACTTATATGTATGCCATGATTCATCGCACTTCACTATCTGTGATCTACTTAGTTGAGGCAGGAAGGCTATCAAGATAGTCGTTCCGAGCCAAGTATAGAACATTGAAAGTATTAGGGACCGTTAGGTCACCAAGGCATTTTCCAAACTAGAAAAATGCATCAATGGACATTTAAGCAAGATAACATCACAATATCTCTGGATATCAATACACGTTCTGTACTGAATCCAACGGCTCGAGGAGTCGATACTGTAGACTGAATAATTTTGACTTGAACCCGTACCTGAACCCAAATCTGTAACTGTATCTGTACTTGCAAGAATCTGGAAAACTTGAGGATATGCATGGTCACAGACAACTTGTGCAAAAGGTGGGTTTTCAAATCCAGTTTTGCGGACGATCGCCGGGACACTAGGGCCGATCCGATCTAGACGAAACCAACTGGTAGTCGTCTGTTATCGTCGAGATGGGTGCAATACCGCCCGTATTATATTTTTTCTTGTACTCCATCTTCGTCTTGAGACTATATCGTCCACTATGGAAGTCATGCCAATGACCTTCTGTCATATAGATTAAGTTGACTCAATTGCGGCAATCCGCGTGCGAGTTATATCATTATAGTCGATCGCTCTGTGTAATACACCTGTACCTATAACTGCATCTGAAACACCTGAACGGATATGAATATGAGATACTTGTGTATAAATGAACACTTGAATATCCAATGCAACACACCTGAGTAATCCTTATAATTCGTGCTTCTGAAACAGCACCTCGCTCACGACACTTGTGTTTGCATATGCTATTGCCCTGAATTTTATTATATATGATCGTGCTTGATTTAACTTGGTTTACCTTGGACATAAAAGGACGAATGGTAAGTTGGTAAGTCTCGCCGTGTTTCTTTATATCGTACGGCGCACTGCCACACGAGTTAGCTAGGCTATTCATTATGCCATAAAACTGATCCTAAGGAAAGACTAGAAAGATAACTTAATAGATGGTGCTCGAAACCTATATAACTTCTTTGGATTTATCGAGCGGGCGAAAAGCCTCCCCACCAGTGTATTCATGTACTGATAACCCACTAGATTGCTTGCAGGGTGCGAAAGAATCTCGTTTGGTACGAAAATCTCCTTCGTGCGTGCTAAGGCACGGAGTTCACTCTGGAGCCTTGGAGTATTACGTCCGGAACTGAAGCACATATACAAGACATAATATTGGAACATCACTTATGCATCATTCCATAAATATAGCCACTTGGCACATTTTTACTGTTTCAGAGAGAGAGGCTTGAGCGACTTGTAATCTCGGCCAAGCGCCGCTTGTAACACTTGTTCAATATCAATAAAGTGCTTGTTTTACTTCTATACTTGTGTTACTCAATGCTTCCGCTATTGATGACTCCTGAACTTATTACCAATCATCTGTTCGTTTCTTATTCTACTATACTCAGACTATCTGTGCGACTCTGTGGTCTAGTCATTTTATCGTCTGTTCAGATCATGGCCTTGCACGGGCGCGGCTTACGCTCG
Organism: Iris macrosiphon; assembly: GCA_036927795.1. NCBI lineage: Eukaryota > Viridiplantae > Streptophyta > Magnoliopsida > Asparagales > Iridaceae > Iris > Iris macrosiphon. The sequence continues at coordinate 16,210,376 of JAYESA010000020.1, read as the reverse complement.
TATGGCATCACATCCAGATGAAAAAGATCATCTCGTGGGAGCGTTGGCATGGTGATTTGTGCCTAGCAGGGATGGCCGATTACCTGCGAAAGATCGGAATGTGACATTTTGGTATCAGAGCATGGATTTACGCCTTTCGACCTCGTATCAATTTTCTCAGTTTTGAAAGCTCGTTCATGGGTTATGTGCATACACACTCTCTCGTTAACCCGATGGGATGTTCCATACAATGAGTCAAAATACTTTCAAAAAATGCATGTGAATGATGTGATTGCTTGTACGAAATTGTGATACAAAGGCCTTTGTGCCGACCTGTGCAAGACTTGTGGGAATAGACTCGTGCTAGAATTTGCAAGTTATGTGCGAACCTGAATGCCTATACATGATTACCCAGCTGTTTAGTGTGTGGAATAGAATATTGTTCGAACGGTTAGCTATGCACACAACCTTTCGGCTAAATTATGTTGAGTATCGCGCGCTAAGACCTTTTTGGTGCTAGCAAGTTGCAAGCGAGACTGAGATATTGTTCAGATAAAGATAAGTTAGACTTAGAATGACAACCGATAGAAACCTTATCAGATTATCGCTAAGGAGAATATAGAGAATCGTGCGTGGATTTTGAGAAATAACTCGAACAGTATTTTGTGTCGGCAGATACAAATCAGATATGGTTTACATGGATGACTATCAACAGGATATCTATGAGACTAAGATTTATCAGGCGATGCTTAGGTGTCATACAAAAATTTTAAGGAACAACTTGGTGAATATGCTAGCGAGTGATACGAAAACCAGTTGAGTATTTGATTGAGTGACTCGATTCCTGAGTGGTGCATGGATCATTTTGGAAATATTCAAAACAGAATTCATAGGTCTCGTGCGATAGTTGGATTGAACGATTGAGAATGACTTGAACAAGTGATAAGACTTATATCGAATAGGGATCCAAGGAAATGGAAATCAATATCTCGGTCAAAAAAAACTTGGTGGAAACTTAATGGATTATGTTAGCGATTTTAAATTAAATCAAAACGGATTAAAACTTGAATAGGATATCGTTCGATAGAAGTTAGCCTGAGAAATGAATATTGTTGTTCGATGAAAGAGGTAAGCGATAATGGATTCGATCTGGAGTTTGGAAGAACGATCTTGAATCTAGTTCGAAATGATAACTCTCGACAATCAGTACCAACGAGAACGGTTATCCTGCGGGAGCGCCAGCGTGGTAATTTCACGTACGGCGGGGATAATCGAACTCACGGGAACATGCTCGATAATTTTTCCAAACGAACTCGATGAATGGAACGTATCAAAAGTGGATAGACTTTGGCTTGAATATATGAACTTAGTTGCTTGAGGAATGCTATAAGTAGACTATGGATTTATCAAACTGTAACATTAAAGTTAGAGGATTTTCTAGACGAATTATAATCATGACATGAACGAACATAACTTGATAGATTTTATATATAACTTGGATGGAACAAAGTAAAATGATAAGGTGTCTCGATCATTTTGAAGATAACCATAACATTCGACGTTCTTATCTTGTGCGAGCGTAACTCTATGCTCGTACATGCGTCATGCCCGAATTAGGACGATTATCCAGTGAAAGAGTTGGCGTGGTGATCTCACGTCCAACGAGGATGATCGAACTTGCGGGAGACCAGAGCGTGACAACTGATGGATCTTCTTGTCTTGTGGTTCGACACAATAAGACAAATTTGAAAATACAAGTGAATCGAAAGTGTTTCAGGATAAGTTAATCTAGAACCTGGAGTAAATTACGCTGATGGTTTCGTGAATGGATACATGAATCTTTTTGGATGACTTGGAGTTAAAATCAAAGATTTAGAATTAAAGTCTAGATTAGAAATGGACAAATGGATTCTATCAAAACATGCTTAAGGAGATAGACTATGCGAATTGCTAGACTTGTCCTACAACTTGGATATACCATAGATTTGACTGAACGAACTCGAACCATGTACAAATGAACGTGTTAATGTATGTAGGATGATCTGTGCTCGATGTTTAAAAAATCTGAGTAAAACGAGCTTGGGTAGAATATTTTGTGCAAACGAACAATGGTTTGACCTTAGGCATTGGGGCGAGCATCGTGCGACGGATTTGTACGATGAATCGTGTGCTTGAACTTGTACCTATAACCCTATGAGCTGACCTTGTAATTAGGCAGACAATCCTGTACCGAGTGAAAGAACTTGTGTAACCGACTTTAGAATATTGCTTGAACAAGCCATAGAACTGGGACAATAAGACTTTGAGTTAGACTTGGAATGGTAAACGTGTGTTAAGTTTGACCCAAACGGATGGACGCTAGTCGGTTGATCTGATAGATTGTGCTTAACAGTAATGCAAGATTGATTTGACATGGATTGGAATGACTTAGAATTTTATTGAACCTGTTAGAAATATCATCGTGATTTATAAGACGAGAACCCTTGAGATTTTCGCAGGTAGCTTGTCAGATTTCACTATCGCTAAGTTTGGTTGAATGCATATGTTTGAGGGACGCCTTGAATGTGTGCATGATCCAAGACCCAGTGATATGTTGAACTCGAGTGCAAAGACTTCATTATCGCTAAGTTGTTTGATAAGCAAATATTTGAAGGATGCTTTGAATATGTGCACGATCCAGACTCGCGATATGCTGATCTCGAATGTTAGTGCAAGTGAATATATTAGATTCACATGAACGAGTATAATGACTTGGATAAGTTTGCCTCAGCCTTCGATTATCTTTTAAGATGGATTGTAACGTACCACGCATTAAGAGATATATGATCCGTGCTAAGGCGCAGTAGAGACCGAGTCAGAGCTTGGATCGAATAATATAGTCATTCAATGAGACTGACCCAGCATACACACGATACGGTATAAGGAACGAGTAGGAAATTGTGTTTGAACGAATCTAGGGGTATCAATTGCTATGCTTGAGATAGATTCGATAATGCGATAGAATGACTTGCGCTTAGGTAGTCTCGAGGACGAGACTTTTTCTGAGTGGTGTATAATATGACGACCCGTTCCGTTCAAGCGGACAGCCGATTCAAACGGCACAAGTACAATAACCCGACCCACTTTTCTCAGCGAGAAGACTTGTTTGAGGGAAAAAATTTCCAGACTTGGCCCTTCAGGAGTTCAGACTTAGACTTTCAAAGGCTCACTTAGAATATCGCTCGACCGAGGCGAATCATCGCTAAGGTGGGTGGCTACGATGAACTTGTCTTTGTTTAGCCAGCACACTTAAAATATAGACGATATATGATAGTCGCTAAGTGAATCACCCCATGCATGCTAATAAAGAATATAACACATCTAGCTAAGGGAATAATCCCAACTTGTATTGCTTGTGTTAGAACTTGAAAATAAAACTTTGCTTATAAATGGACCATCACATGCTACCTTTGCCTTGTGCAAGTAGACCCCGCTATGCCTCGAGTAGATCATTATATACTCTCCGTAATTGTTATATACTGTCTGTAGTGCACTGCTTCACTAGTTTACACTGTACGTCCCTAGATTATGTCGCTCGATATGTCCCTGTACGACTTCACTCCGCACACTACCCCTTAGACCCGTACTAAACGTAAAGGCTATACTATATGTTTCCTTATACTTATGTTCACACAAATGAAATGCTTGCCTGCTTATATGCTAACTTGTACTCGTTGCCTCGATTTAATGCCTGTCACTTATATGCATGCCACGATTCATCGTACTTCACTATCTGTGATCCACTTAGTTGAGGCAGAAAGGCTATCAAGATAGTCGTTCTGAGCCAAGTATAGAATATTAAAAGTATCAGGACCGTTAGGTCACCAAGGCATTTTCCAAACTAGGAGAATGCATCAATGGACAGTTAAGCAAGATAACATCACAATATCTCTGGATATCAATACTCGTTCTGTATTGAATCCAACGGCTCGGAGAGTCGATACTGTAGACTGAATAATTTTGACTTGAACCCGTAACTGAACCCAAATCTGTAACTGTATTTGTACCTGCAAGAATCTAGAAAACTTGTGGATATGCATGGTCACGAACAACTTGTGCACAAGGTGGGTTTTTAAATCCAGTTCTATTGACTATCGCCGGGACACTAGGGCCGATCCGATCTAGACAGAACCAACTGGTAGTCTTTTGTTATCGGCGAGATAGGTACAATGCTGTCCGTATTATATTTTTGCTTGCACTACATCTTCGTCTCGAGACTACATCGTCCACTATAGAAGTCATGCCAATGACCTTCTGTCATATAGATTAAGTTGACTCGATTGTGGCAACCCGCGTGCGAGTGATTGCATTATAGGCGACCGTTCTGTGTAACACACCTGTACCTATAACTGCATCTGAAATTGTCACGCCCTAGTCCCAAAACGTATGGGACCAGACACGTAGAAATGGCCAGCTGATACGACTCCGTAGGGCTTTCCAATTTAATGGACTCGACGAAGCGCACTTACGCTGTCCACGGTCAAGTGATCCAATTTATAATCTAATTCTAACATGCAACAACTAAACTAAATCTCAATCCATGGTAAATAATCTCAAGAAAGAACGATACGTATCATCAATCTGCAGCCCAATAATACATCCGTTCGAATAGACCAAAAGAACAACATAGGCCTATAAATACTAGGCTATAAAAGCAGAATAAAAAATAAAAAGTAGTACATGAATGTAATAGCTGAAAATATAAAGATACCTGCAACGATGTCCACACTCCACTAGATCAAGCATCGTGCGAACTACACAAATAATTTGGAAGAAAACCAGGTCCTCAGAGGGACGTAACAAGATACAAAAATACATGGCATAATGTAAATACTGAGTAAAGTAAATCAGGGTGAACTAACCAGCTAAGCGAAATGCAATTTGAGGACAACTTAGTGCGTAATGGAAAGTATAGGCTAGACATATGCTGTCACGCCCCAGTCCCAAAATACCGAGGGACTGGACGCGTGATAATGTCCAGCAGCACGCACCGATGGACAAACCCAATTTAATGGATCCATCGGGGCATACTTAAGCTGTTTTACAATAGTCAGGATTTACTAATCTCATCCACAGAATAAAGATAGCAATATCAGCAAAAGAAATATTAAACAACAACCAGTCAAAGTAAATAAAATCGGGGAACAACCCGATATAAAGTCTGTTACAATGTTCTCATAAACAGAAAATAAAGAGTTTAATTAAACAGGAAAGAAAGTCTATTTGCCATAATAACTGAGCATAAAGAAGTAGTTGTTCAGGAGAAGTCCACAGCGATCACCTCGTCCTCAGGTACTGGTACTGTTCCGTGAAGTGCACATGTTCCGTATACCTCTGGATAAACCTCGTCTGCAAATCCTGGAGACATAATCCGGATCCAGGTCCTCAGGGGACATAGCAAGGTACAAGAAAGCTCATGCCAAAATAAATGCAATACAGCAAATAATGAAACAATAGGGTCAACTATATAACCATCTATGTGAAATGCAAGTTAAGAGCATCACTAGAACTTAGGCTGATACCACTACAAGCTCTGTGTCTGGGAGCCGGTAGCAGTTATACTATGCTATGTAATTTACTCTGATATGGTCTACATATATAATCAGCCTATAGCCTGTGTGTCTCTCCCCACCCAATGTAATCATACGTCTCATGTCCACGATGCCTCATGTCCACGTCACGTACGATCATATCTAATGCAGTAAGTCATACTATGTCTATGAATATAACATCTAGGATTATAATATAATGTCTATGCCAATCCTGCAACCTACACAGAATCACCTTGAATATTTCAGGAAGATTCTGTTTCATGATCTGTGTCAGGTGTCCTGGGCATATTATACTTGATATGGCAAGTACGAGAATATAAATGTCACGATATCCATCTCTAGTTGACCTTACACAACCCCGCGTACGGTGTTGGCACCCGACTATTAATCGGAAGCTAAGTAAGTCAAACGGTCCTAGGTTTAAGCATGTACAACAGTTAATTAAGTCAAGTAATTAAGTAACAATACTGCAGGATTTTGGCAAGGTATACTTGCCTGGGTTTCCGGTTCCAATTGCGGCTCTGACTTCAGCGGGATTTGCAGGCAGTACTCCGGTTGCTGAAATAAATATCACCATCAGATCCAAAAATTATAAATCAGCTAGAAACGCCTGTCCTTGAGTCCAATTTGGACATAGGGGCAAAAATGACATTTCGGGTTAAAGCGGGGTCCACATGTGGGCCGCTTTGCACCGAAAAATGCGTCAGGGTCAAAGGTCTCCAAAACAGTCCAACTTAGTGTCAACAGGTCAGGAACGATGATACGAACCCAACGAAACTTCCAGAATTGAATTCCGATAAGCCATTCTCAAAATCGCCCGTCAAGTGGAGCCTATGGGGCCCACGACACGCGATTTTGTCAAAGTTCTCAGAATCGAACCAAACTTGGCTCACAGGACCAGCGTATTGCTACGAGTCCGATGGCGTAAGTTTCTTCTCGATCCGACATGTGTACACTAAGTTACTGCGAGAACCAGAACGGTCGGATACGGGACGGTGTCCGCGGATACGTACTGATTCCGGTGTGCACGCACATCCGAATCAGCTTCTGCGAAATCCCGTACGTCCGTATCAACGACGTGCACGTATCTGTGAAGACCGCACGCGACCAAGTCACCCCGTTTGGCGGGGCGTACTCAGTTCCGGGGTGAATCAGGGCGTTGGTTTTCCTGTTTTTGGATCGCGGTTCACGATCACCACAGGACGCGATGCATCGAGCGGGTTGCATGGGCACCTAGGGGGTCACGCAGGGTCCGCGATGCAACTGACGAAAACGAAAACGGATAAATGAGCAGGGAGATACGCGTACCTGAACAGGGTTCGAAAAACCCGATATTTCTCGTGTCCGACACGACTTGACGTGTCCGGATCCGAATCCTAGGTTTAGGGTTTGGGTCACTGCCGGAGCTCCGGCGGCTCGGGGCAGCACTGCGGTCAGATGCGGGCCGAAGGGGCGGCACTGGCGGCGCGTCGGAGCGGGCGGGGGACGCCGGCGGCTACCGGAGGCGGCGCTCGGGGTGCTGGGATGGACCGCGGGTACTGGAGGCGATCGCGGGCCGAGGTGGAGGATGCTGGAGGTGCGGCGGAGGGTCTGGGGAGGTCGGCCGGATCTGGTCGAGGAGGAGAGTCGGGCTCGGCCGGAGGGAGGCGCTGCGCTGCGGAGGATGACGGGGCAGTGGGAGGCGGAGCTGCCGGTGGCGGAGAGGGAATCGAGGGGAAGGATGAAGGCGGAAGAGGGTTTTTATAGGCCGGCGGGGAGAGGGAGAGGCGGACGGTGAAGGGGAGCCGGAGCGGAGGGGTCGTCGGTTGCGGGGAGAAGAAGAGGAAGAGACGGCCGGCGGCGGCGGGCGTTTCCGGCGGCGGGGAGAACAGGGGTCGGGTCGGCTGCGGTTTGGGGAAGATGAGGGTTCGGGTCAGGTTTGGGCGGACGGGTCGGGTCTGCGGATCCGGCCCGATCCGAAATCAGGGAAGCGGGTCGGGTTTCGGGTTAATGGGTCAGGTCTGGGTTGGACCCGGATCCGACCCGCTAAGAATTAGGGTTTGGTTCAATGAACCCGGTCCGGTTTATTTTGGTTTGGTTTAATTAAATAAACCCGGTTTAATTTGGGTTTTAAATTGGTTTAATATTTTAATTAGCTTTTAGGGCTTTAAAAATCCATCTAGGGTCCAATAAATTCCCGAAAAATTATTCTATGTCCAGATTTTCATTTTACACCATAAATTGTTATTTTCATAATATTTTAATATTATTTATTATCATTTAAAAATCATTTAATAATTAAAACACCTGAATTTAATTTCAGAAAAATCTCAGAAAATTCTAAAAAATTGGAGAAAATTCTTAATTATAAATTTTTAAAAATCAGAGGGATTACAATCTATCCCCCTTAAGAGAATTGTGTCCTCGCATTCAAAGAATAACCGGTCTACAGAGATGACACGGTTACAAACATTGTTTGAAGCACATAAAAATCAAGGAGAATTAAGGTTGAGAGTAACACCTAGGAAAAATTATTTTTCTAAGAATGAAATTTCTCGAATGAAGGAAATCTAGAAAATTACAGTTTTTTAGAAAACTGATTTTATTCTTTAAAACATATCAGGTTAACAATTATTAAACATTCTAGATTATTTAGCAAGTCAAAATACTTAGGTGATTACTAGGTTATCTATTATTAGCAAGTTTAAAATTGTTAAGTTAAGTCTAGGGTCACGAACCAGCAGGCACGAAGTAAAGCAATAATAGAAACAGAAAATTATAGAAACTTACGCGCATTAGCTACTCCTTGGTTCTGCGCGTCTTCCAAGGTCATCGCGAAGGCTTGTCCGCGTCCTTGTGGTGGATTCCTCTGCTGCTGCTGCTGGGCTTGTTGGAAGAGTGCTGCTTGTGGTGCCAAGGGTGGCCTCGGCTGATACCCTCCTGGTGCTGGTAGAGCTTGTTGGATTGTCCTTGGTGCTCCTCCTCTATGCTGAGGACAATCCTTGGCTATGTGTTGATTGGTTCCGCAAATTAAGCATAATCCCAACTTGCGTCTGCAGTCCTTCTCAAAATGGCCTACCTTGCCACAGTATTGACATGTAGGTAATGTCTGCGGAGAGGCTCTGGGTGGCTGGTGTATATGAGACCTCTTTGCAGCTTCTTCTTGTGGTGCTTTGGCTGATGTGGAAGACCGTTTCAGACTGGTCTCTCTCCTGGTGATGCGTTTCATGCGTCGGGCTACAGCGAGAACGTCCGAGTAAGAGGTAGGTGCGACGGACCCGATGAGTCTCTGCAGCTCGAAGTTTAGTCCGTCGAAGAACTTCTCAGCCTTCTCTTCTTCCGTCGGGATCAAAGTAGGGGCGAAGCGACTTAGACGAATGAATTCTGCATTGTACTCCTCCACTGTCATACTGCTCTGAGTGAGGCGATTGAACTTGTCCCGAAGTTCTGATCGAGCGATAGCCGAAATGTACATCTCCTGAAAGAGTCTGGAGAACTCTTCCCAAGTGACTCGGTCTGGTCCGAGCCTGGTCTCTTCAGATAGCCACCAGTGATGAGCATTGTCCGTCAACTGCATTCTGACGGCGGTCATCCAACGTTCTCTTGGAAGCTCAGCTGCTTCCAACTGGTGTTGTATGTTGGTGAGCCACTCATGCACTTCAGTTGGTCCTTCTTTGCCCGAAAAGGTACGGGGCTTGAGTTGACGGAAATCGGTGATAGACCCCGTCGCTGGTCGCCTAGCTTGTGGGTTCACTTGCTCTAATGCGGTTACTAGGCTGGTCCTCAAGTACTCAGCTTCATGACGCTGCGTCTCCTGATGAATTTGTTGTTGGGCTTGCATCATTGCGTAGATCATTGAAAATATCTGCTGCCCGTCGATAGGTTGCCCTTGTGGGCATACGGGCATCGGTGGAACGAACTGCGGAGGCGGCGGGATGTCATCACGCCGGAACCTTGAATTATGCTGAGCTGCTCGATCGCTTTGAGAAGATTGTCCTCGGTCTTCGGGTGTCACTCCTTCATCATAAGTAACCACAGCATCGTGTGGTGTACTCAAGGGATTCTTGTCTCCGCTTCTTGGATCCATTACTCTGCATCAAAAATAAAATATAAGAAGCACACAGGATTCAAGGCAAGATGCAAGTCAAAAATTAATTCGAATACGATACAGATATCAAGAACGTTTTCAAGCAAGTGGATGAGATTCTAAAAACTTATCCTATCTTATTGCAGGCCTGTTCGGTCCCTAAGTTGAAACCGAACAAGTTAGTCATTGACCTGCATGGGCCACCACAAAAACTATGTCACGCCCCAGTCCCAAAATACCGAGGGACTGGACGCGTGATAATGGCCAGCAGCACGCACCGATGGACAAATCCAATTTAATGGATCCATCGGGGCATACTTAAGCTGTTTTACAATAGTCAGGGTTTACTAATCTCATCCACAGAATAAAGATAGCAATATCAGCAAAAGAAATATTAAACAACAACCAGTCAAAGTAAATAAAATTGGGGAACAACCCGATATAAAGTCTGTTACAATGTTCTCATAAACAGGAAATAAAGAGTTTAATTAAACAGGAAAGAAAGTCTATTTGCCATAATAACTGAGCATGAAGAAGCAGTTGTTCAGGAGAAGTCCTCAGCGATCACCTCGTCCTCAGGTACTGGTACTGTTCCGTGAAGTGCACCTGTTCCGTATACCTCTGGATAAACCTCGTCTGCAAATCCTGGGGACATAATCCGGATCCAGGTCCTCAGGGGACATAGCAAGGTACAAGAAAGCTCATGCCAAAATAAATGCAATACAGCAAATAATGAAATAATAGGGTCAACTATATAACCATCTATGTGAAATACAAGTTGAGAGCATCACTAGAACTTAGGCTGATACCACTACAAGCTCTGTGTCTGGGAGCCGGTAGCAGTTATACTATGCTATGTAATTTACTATGATATGGCCTATATATATAATCAGCCTGTAGCCTGTGTGTCTCTCCCCACCCAATATAATCATACGTCTCATGTCCACGATGCCTCATGTCCACGTCACGTACGATCATATCTAATGCAGTAAGTCATACTATGTCTATGAATATAACATCTAGGATTATAATATAATGTCTATGCCAATCCTGCAACCTACACAGAATCACCTTGAATATTTCAGAAAGATTCTGTTTCATGATCTGTGTCAGGTATCCTGGGCATATTGTACTTGATATGGCAAGTACGAGAATATAAATGTCACGATATCCATCTCTAGTTGACCTTACACAACCCCGCGTACGGTGTTGGCACCCGACTATTAATCGAAAGTTAAGTAAGTCAAACGGCCCTAGGTTTAAGCATGTACAACAGTTAATTAAGTCAAGTAATTAAGTAACAATACTGCAGGATTTTGGCAAGGTACACTTGCTTGGGTTTCCGGTTCCAATTGCGGCTCTGACTTCAGCGGGATTTACAGGCAGTACTCCGGTTGCTGAAATAAATATCACCATCAGATCCGAAAAATATAAATCAGCTAGAAATGCCTGTCCTTGAGTCCAATTTGGACACAGGGGCGAAAATGACATTTCGGGTTAAAGCGAGGTCCACATGTGGGCCGCTTTGCACCAAAAAATACGTCAGGGTCAAAGGTCTCCAAAATAGTCCAACTTAGTGTCAACAGGTCAGGAACGATGATACGAACCCAACGGAACTTCCAGAATTGGATTCCGATAAGCCGTTCTCAAAATCGCCCGTCAAGTGGAGCCTGTGGGGCCCACGACACGCGATTTTGTCAAAGTTCTCAGAATTGAACCAAACTTGGCTCACAGGACCAGCGTATTGCTACGAGTCCGATGGCGCAAGTTTCGTCTCGATCCGACATGTGTACACGAAATTACGATGAGAACCAGAAAGGTCGGATACGGGACGGTGTCCGCGGATACGCACTAATTTCGGTGTGCACGCACATCCGAATCAGCTTCTGTAAAATCTCGCACGTCCGTATCAACGACGCACACGTATTTGTGAAGACCGCATGCGACCAAGTCATCCCGTTTGGCGGGACGTACTCAGTTCCGGGGTGAATCAAGGCGTTGGTTTTCCTGTTTTTGGATCGCGGTTCACGATCACCACAGGACGCGATGCACCGAGCGGGTTGCATGGGCACCTAGGGGGTCACGCAGGGTCCACGATGCAACTGACTAAAACAAAAACGGGTAAATGAGCAGGGAGATACGCGTACCTGAATAGGGTTCGAAAAACCCGATATTTCTCGTGTCCGACACGACTCGACGTGTCCGGATCCGAATCCTAGGGTTAGGGTTTAGGTCACTGCCGGAGCTCCGGCGGCTCGGGGCGGCACTACGGCCGGAGGCGGGCCGAAGGGGCGGCGCTGGCGGCTCGTCGGAGCGGGCGGGGTACGCCGGCGGCTACCGGAGGCGGCGCTCGGGGTGCTGGGACGGACCGCGGGTACTGGAGGCGATCGCGGGCCGAGGTGGAGGATGCTGGAGGTGCGATGGAGGGTCTGGGGAGGTCGGCCGGATCTGGTCGAGGAGGAGAGTCGGGCTCGGCCGGAGGGAGGTGCTACGCTGAGGAGGACGGCGGGTGTCACGCCCCAGTCCCAAAATACCGTGGGACCGGACGCGTGATAATGGCTAGCAGCACGCACCGATGGACAAACCCAATTTAATGGATCCATCAGGGCATGCTTAAGCTGTAGTACAACAATAAATAGATTAATTGTTACAAGTCACAGTCTATACTAATCTCATCCACAACAGATAATCACAGATCCAATGCCAGAATAAATGTAAATAAAATAAACTAATCAAATCTCAATAAAAGTGTCTCGGAGAACAATCCGAGAACAAGTCTGGTACATCAATGAAAATAGACTGGAAATGAAATAACTATAAACTAAAATAAATGAGTATCTCAAGCCAATACTTAAGAGAAGTCCTCTGGTACGATCTCGTCCTCAGATCCTGGTTCTGCTCCAATGTAGGCACCTGTTCCTACTTCTGCTAATGCTACTGCTCCGGTCCCGTATACCTCGGGGTAGATCTCGTCAGCTAATCCTGGGGACATAATCCGGATCCAGGTCCTCAGGGGACATAGCAAGGTACAAGAAAGCTCATACCAAAGTAATATCAGTGCAGCAATAAATAAAACAATAGGGTAAATATGTAACCAGCTAAGTGATATGCAAGTTGAGAGTTCTAGTCATACTCGGGCTGAGGCTACTACATGATCAGTGTCGGAGAAACCCATAGCAGTATTCTCTCGAGGGCCAGTACGGTACCATAGTTCTGTCGCCAGAGACTAAGGCACTTCCATTAAATTATTATATATATATAATCAGCCTTTTGTATGGTAAATCTCTTTCCACCCCATGTAATCTCACGTCTCATGTCCATGACACGCAGGATCATATCTAATGCAACAAGTCTGGATAAAATCTAAGCATATAGTATCTCTGTCAAGTCCTGTATCCTATACAGAATCACCACGAATATCTCGGGAATATCCTGTCTCATGAACAGTGTCAAGTGTCCTGGGTCGTATGGTACTTGATAAGACAAGTACGAGAATATAAAGTGTCACGAATGTCCATCTCTAGATGACCGTACCCAACACCGCGTACGGTGTTGGCACCCGACTAATAATCGGACGCTAAGTACGTCACACGGTCCTAGATTAATCATGCACAGCAATATAATGAAGCAAGAAAAATATGTAACAATACTGCAGAGTTTGGCAAGGTACACTTGCTTGGGGTCCTGGCTCCAACTGTGGCTCTGGTCTCTGTGTGATCTGCAGGTACTACTCCGGTTGCTGAAATAAACATCACCATCATATCCAGAAAATATCAAATAGCTAGAAACGCCTGTCCTTGAGTCCAATTTGGAGACAGGGGCAAAAACGATATTTCCGGGTTAAAGCGGGGTCCACATGTGGGCCACTTCGCACCGAAAAGCGTGCTAGGGTCAACGGTCTCCAAATTCGTCCAACTTAGTGTCAACAAGTCAGGAATGATGATACGAACCCAACGGAATTTCCAGAATTGGATTCCGATAAGCCGATCACAAAATCGCCCGTCGAGTGGGGCCGGTGGGGCCCACGACACGCGATTTCGTCAACGTTCTCAGAATCGAACCAAACTTGGGTCACAGGACCAGCGTATTGCTACGAGTCCGATGGCGCAAGTTTCGTTTCGATCGGACGTGTGTACACAAAGTTACAGCGTGTTCCAGAACCGACGGATACGGGACGTTGTCCGCGGATACGCGTTGATTCCGGTGTGCACGCACACCCGAATCGACTTCTGCGAAATCCCGCACGTCCGTATCGACGACGCGCACGTATCTGTTAAGACCGCACGCGACCAAGTCGTCCCGTTTGGCGGGGCGTACTCAGTTCTGGGGTAAAACGGGGTGTCGGTTTTTCCTGTTTTTGGATCGCGGTGTGCGATCACCACAGGACGCGATGCACCGAGCGGGTTGCACGGGCACCGAGGGGGTCATGAAGGCTACGCGATGCAATTTATGGAATTAAAATCGGGGTAGCGAGGAGGAAGATACGAATACCTGAACAGGGCTCCAAAAAGTCCGAATCTCACGTGTCCGAGTCGTGTCGGAGTCCTGTGTCCGTGTCCTGTGTCGCGTTTAGGTTCTAGGGTTAGGGTTAGGGTTTCGATCACAGCGGCTGGGAATGGGGGATTCGCCGGAGGACAGCGGCTCGGGCGGAGGCTCGTCTACGGCTGCCGGTGGCTAGGGTTGGGGAGATGGAGTCGTCGAGGTCGGGGGAGGAAGAGAGATGGCGAGGGGAAGCTGGTGGCCGAGATTGATGGCTGCTCGCGGGAGGTCGACGGGCCTGGCGGAGATGGGGGTTCTCGACGATGGTGCGACGGCGGCGCTGTGGAGACGGGTCAGGCGGAGGACGGGCGGGGTTTGAGTCAGGGCGAATGAGGGATCTGGTCGAGGCTGAGGAAGACGAGGGATGAAGCGGCCGGAGTCGTCGAAGGGTGGCGCTCGGCTGAGCGGAGGAGGAAAGGGTGCTCGGCGGCGAGGGGAGGAGGAAGAAGAGGGAAGAGAGTTCTAGGGTTAGGGTTACGGCGGCGGAGGGGTTTATAGGCGCCGGCCCAGGCGGAGTCCGACTAGGTTTAGGGTTAGGGTCCGATTTCGGATTTGGGATTATTTTCGGGTTTGGGTTTCGGGTCCACGGGTCGGGTTCGTATGAATCCGACCCGATCCATTATTATTTAAGTATGGGTTTGGGTTGCGGGTTTCGGGTCGGGTTTAAATCCGACCCGACCCGATAAGGCTGGGTTCGGTTCAACTGAACCGGGTTGGTTTGGTTTGGTTTATTTCAAATAAATCCGGTTTATTTCAAGGTTTAATTAGGTTTATTTAACTAATAGTTTTTAGGGCTTTAAAAATGTTTCCGGAGTCCAATAAATTCCCGAAAAATTACCCTATGTCCAGTTTTAAATTTTACACCATGAAATATTATTTCCATAATATTTTAATATTATTTAATAGTAATTAAAAATCCTTTAATTACCAATTACCTAGGTTTTAATTTCAGAAAAATTCCGGAAAATTCCAGAAAATTGTGAAAAATCCAAATTATAATTTCTTGAAAAATCAGGGGGATTACAGCGGGGCAATGGGAGGCGGAGCTGCCGGTGGCGGAGAGGGAATCGAGGGGGAGGATGAAGGCGGAAGAGGGTTTTTATAGGCCGGCGGGGAGAGGGAGAGGCGGACGGTGAGGGGGAGCCGGAGCGGAGGGGTCGTCGGTTGCGGGGAGAAGAAGAGGAAGAGATGGCCGGCGGCGTCGGGCTTTTCCGGCGGCGGGGAGGTCAGGGGTCGGGTCGGCTGCGGTTTGGGGAAGATGAGGGTTCGGGTCGGGTTTGGGCGGACGGGTCGGGTCTGCGGATCCGGCCCGATCCGAAATCAGGGAAGCGGGTCGAGTTTCGGGTTAATGGGTCGGGTCTAGGTTGGACCCGGATCCGACCGGCTAAGAATTAGGGTTTGGTTCAATGAACCCGGTCCGGTTTATTTTGGTTTGGTTTAATTAAATAAACCCGATTTAATTTGGGTTTTAAATTGGTTTAATATTTTAATTAGCTTTTAGGGCTTTAAAAATCCATCCGGGATCCAATAAATTCCCAAAAAATTATCCTATGTCCAGATTTTCATTTTACACCATAAATTGTTATTTTTATAATATTTTAATATTATTTATTATCATTTAAAAATCATTTAATAATTAAAACACCTGAATTTAATTTCAGAAAAATCTCAAAAAATTCCAAAATTTAGGGAAAATTCTTAATTATAAATTTTTGAAAATCAGAGGAATTACATATGCTAACGTAATTCACCAATCATCGTGACTGGCTAGTATATGCCACATATGCTCCCCATCTTAGGGTACTCTGTAATATAATAACGTCCAGTTTCGAAGAACGTGGTATCTGTATATGTAACGTCCATCGTTCCGACGAACGAGGTATCTGCAAATATATATACGTCCGTCTCGCTCCGAGGAACACGGTATCTGTATAAAGGAGGTGGGTGTCCCATATGCCTACTAGGCGTTCTCCCCGCCCAATGCCAATGTACAAATCTCAAGTGAGACGTGGACATCTTGTACTATAATGCAAGTCACTAAAGAAATATACAACTAAGCTAAATACCGTCACACGTGCTGCTCACACCGATGGCCAGTCAAGCATGAAGCACGCGTCCCTACATGAATTCACTCTGTGACGTGTAATGATACGTGTCAAGGCCTGGGGAGTCATATTGTTAACTCCACAACTTTAGGTGCGTCCACTAGACACTAGGTCAGACACAAGTCCTAACGTCAACGCCTTCGTTGACTGCACCCGAGTCTTTCCCGGACGCGCACAGTTATATAATATTTAAACAATAAAATATGCAACTAATAATAATTAAATTTTAAACAGTACAATAAGGCAAGGTATACTTGCCTGGGTCCTCAAGCTGCGGGTACCAATATCCAGCTCCCGAAGTCTCGTCCGAAAGGTCCAACGACTCTATAATATAAGATAATATAATATAATATAATATAATATAATATAATCATCAGTCATTATACTAGTACGTACAAAAATTACAACTACATTGCACTCAGAAACTGACGCAGGAGAGGGTCACAATTGGTCAACTAGCAAGGCCACATGTGCACGCAGCTAAAACGTACAAGTGTCATATCCTCAATTATCGTGCACAACAAGACAACGAGTTATCAAAATATGCTACAAAACCAAATAACGTATAACACGAAAATATAAGTCCTAGATAGCATGTTAGTGTGCACAAGGCCAATTGTCTAAACCTTTAGGTCAACATAAGTGTTCCTTATTAAATAATCATATCTACTATGAGGTATTCACTAACACTATCATTATCCTAAAATACACACACACACACACACACAGCACTTAGGGTTCACATTACACGTGTCCATTCAACAATACATGAAGAAGGAAGTGTGAAAGTATACCTAGTCGTGATCGTGTCCGAGGGGGGGGGGAGTATCCGCTGCACGAGGGGGCCAGTCTCCGGTGGTGCACAGTAGCAGCGGCATCTACAATGGCAGCATAGTGGTGCTCCGGTCACAGCAGCACGTAGCAGCAGCAGCTCCGGCAGCAGCTGCGGCAAGGGCAGCAGCTTGCAGCGGCTACGACTGGGTTGGCGGTGGCAGGTTACTGGCGGTGGGGGGATGGCCGTGGGAGGACGGCGGCTAAGGTGGTGGAGGTGAGCGTAGATGGAGTCGGGTGGAAGGGTGCTATGATGATGACGATGGTATTGTTGATGGTGGTCGTGACGATGATGGCGGTGGTGATGGTGACGACGGTGGCGGTGGAGATGGTGATGACGGTGGCCGTGGAGATGGTGATGAAGGTGGCCGTGGATGGTGACTGGGAAGGAGGGAAGTCGGGTTGAGGGTGGTGCGGGTTGGTGATGGTGATGATGCTGAGGTGAAAGGAGAAGGCGGTCGAGGTTCAAGAAGCAGTAAAGTAGCAACGGTGGAGAGGGCGGTGGCCGTGAGGTAACCGTGGGGGATGACCGAAGATGGTGGCGGGGTGGTCGGTTTGAAGGGTGGTGACCGGGTGAAGGAGAATGAAGGTTGTAGTTTAGGGTTTTCGGTTGAGGATGAAGTTGTGGGTTTTAGAGAGAGAAAGTAGGTGTATGTGTAGGAGAGAGAGGTAGGTGTTCACCTTGGGATTAGGGCCGACTGTGGGTAGCTTCTAGGGATGAGGGAAACCTCTACATGATGAAGGAGTGGCTAGGATGATGGGGGTTTAAAATGGAGGGTGGAGATGTAAGGAGATAAAGTTGTAAGAAGTACAACAAATGGGGGGGATTTGTGGGTGGACCGACCAAAGAGGGGGAAATGGTTTCTTCATGGAGTGGATCCAATGAGGGGTGGACACCTC
Source organism: Iris macrosiphon (assembly GCA_036927795.1). Taxonomy (NCBI): domain Eukaryota; kingdom Viridiplantae; phylum Streptophyta; class Magnoliopsida; order Asparagales; family Iridaceae; genus Iris; species Iris macrosiphon. The sequence continues at coordinate 16,192,365 of JAYESA010000020.1, read as the reverse complement.
ATTGCATTTTTGCATAAAAGCCCCTAACAATTGGGAAAATTGTACAAATAATGAAATTTAGGATTGGATGAGAAAAAATACCATGTTTGGTGTGATATAGTAGGCTAAAATGGTGTATGGTGTTTAGTATGAACCTTGGGGGTGTGATTGGGGGTTTGGGTTGGAGTTGGGACTAGTTTTGGGTGAGGTTGGGTCCTTATACCAATTTAATTAAAATTAGTGTAAGTGGTGCTCTTTAATTAATTAGGAATACATGGGGTTAAAATTGGGTGGGACACAAGTGTCATGGACGAAGTAGATTCAGAATAGAATATTATCATAAATTGGGTTGCACAAAATGGGTCGAGATTGTGTCTCCAATTTTGATTGGAACGGACAAAGATGCAAAGTTGGATTTATTTGGATTTAAGAATGGACGTTTATAACAAATATTGTGAAACTAAAATGAAGCACAAGGAAGGGTATTTATGAGTTACACAAATGTCAGTATGGAAGGCTGGCATGTTTAGAAAAAGTGCGTGAAATTTGTTTGGAAGCAAATGCTAGTGTGGCACTCAAAATATCGAAGCAATGGTACGGTGCACAAAGTGATACGAATATTATGTACATTAATCTAAAGTACTATGTTCTAATTCTAAATGGTTTCAAACTAACCCTAGTCTCTCTATCTAAGCCAGGTGGACCTAAATTTGGTCGAGGGGTTTTACAGAAACACCTGAACGGATATGAATATGAGACACTTATGTATAATTGAACACTTGAACATCCAATGCAACACACTGTAGAAGCATGAAAAATACGCTGGAACGATCTACGCAGCATCTCGAAACAGAGCAGCGTAAGCAGAGGCCTTCGAAGCCATCCAACGTAAAACAGGGTTCTTCATCGCCTCCATGGCGTAAAACCCAGCCGCTATCAAAGCAGCGTTAAAACGTACGAGGGACGCTTCGTCTTCCCCGAAATGAACCTGTCAAGTCACGCGGTGAACCTGGCCTCTGACTCCTGACAAAAAGTACTGCATGGCTACCCAAACGACGGCTGGAAACGGTGGCAGACCCCTCGGGACGCGCTCCACAGTATGATGGCGGATCTCTGCATTTAATGTAGAGGATTTGGTTAAAATATCACCAAGCCGTCGCCTACTGAAGTCTCCTTAGCATAAACCGCTCTTTCGCGTACAAGGGAATACGCTGCCTTGTTTACACGGGCGAACATGAGCTGTTTCACGCTCTGCAGTAAGGCAAACCGCTGCCACGTCAAAAGCTGCACTTCGTACGGGGCTCGAGGCACGTCTCTACGTCTAATTGCACAGAGCAGTGACAGTTTCCCTCAAGGCATGTCTCCGCGACGGATGCACAGAAGGGCTGCAGACCTTCAAAAGCACGTCTCCGCATTTAATGCACAAGATGATGACAAATCTCTGTAGAAGATTTGATTACATCTTCGAAAGCCGTAATTCCGGCTAAAACGTCCGCATCAGCACTTCGACTCGGTACGCAGTGGCTTCTACGCCCGCTCAGGATCAGTGCTCCCTCGGCTTCCAACGCCCTCTCGGTCTCTACGACTGTTCGGCTCCTATGCCCACTCGGCTTCTATGCCTGTTCGGCTCCTATGCCCACTCGGCTTCTATGCCTGTTCGGCTCCTATGCCCGCTCGGCTTCTATGCCTGTTCGGCTTCTATGCCCATTCGGCTTCTATGCCTGCTCGGCTTCTATGCCTATTTTGGCTTCTACGCCAAGGTGACAGTCGCTTGGCTTTTACGCCAACCCCTGCTACACAAGGGATACCTACCTACGTGGCTTCTACGCCGTGATCTTCGTAGCAGATATACGCATTTGTCCCCTTAGTTGGACACGCGTCACATGCTCGCTCAAAAGGTCATTTACACGCAGGCATTGGTTATTTTAAACCGTTGTGTAAAAGGGTGATGTACTGTCCACTCCTCGGTTGTTACACCGACGGAGTGGTCACTGTCACCAAAACTCTATAAATAGAGACCCCTATCAATGGGGAAAAAGGTCAGAAAATTGGTCAAGAAAACCAATACAAGATCAAAGGTCGAAGAATTAGATCGGACAAGGTCATCGAACCAGAGATCAAGGAGGAGAGATAGAGAAAGAGAGAGGAGAACCCAGAGCTCGGGCAAGGAACAGGGAGCGACGACCTTCAGCATCGCGCATCCACCCTCCTTTGCAACCTCCGGAGCTGCATCCTGTCTTCCACGGCACTTCTTCAACATCGTGTAGTCCAAGGGCTAAAGTGATCGACCGCAGATCAGACACCTATAGCAATTTATACCCAGATTAAATAAATTGTACTCCCACATCCTCGTATAGGATTACATTGTACAAGCTTGTTTGTAAACCAAAGGGCGCGGGCCTCTTATAACCCCGTCATTGAAATACACTTTCATTCTTTCGTTTAATACCACAAACAAGATGGCGACTCTGCTGGGAACATCTTTCTCTTCTGACGAGGAAGTAATTGCTCAACACGATGCGGTATCTGTAGGATCCGTGAAGAAGACACTGGTCGTTCAGTTCGACCAGTCTGCCTACGAAGACATGCTTCGGACTGGGGGTAGCTCTCACTCTCTTTCCGTCCAAGACAGCAGGAAGCTGCGCAAACTGTGGATGCCCAAGACATCCTCCGCCGTTCCTATGGACTCTCCGATCTCTCCGATCTCTCCGACCAATGAGGTGGTAGCATCGCTCCCTCCGTGCCCCGCACGTAAAATTCAGTCTCCCGCTACGCGCGGTACAGACAAAGCTTCTGGCAAAGCCTCAGCGCTAACCCAGGAGTATCTACTGCGTTCTACGTGCAGAAATCAGTCTCCCGCTACGCGCGGTACAGACAAAGCTTCTGGTAAAGCCTCAGCGCTAACCCAGGAGTATCCTCTGCGCTCCACGCGCAGAAGTCAGTCTCCCGCTATGCGCGGTACAGACAAAGCTTCTGGTAAAGCCTCAGCGCTAACCCAGGAGTATCCTCTGCGCTCCACGCGCAGAAATCAGTCTCCCGCTACGCGCGGTACAGACAAAGCTTCTGGCAAAACCTCGGCGCTAACCCAGGAGTATCCACTGCGTTCTACGCGCAGAAATCAGTCTCCCGCTACGCGCGGTACAGACAAGACCTCTGATGGCGCCTCAACACCAAATCAGAAGTACAGATCGTGCTCTACGCGCAAAATAACATCTGACCTTTACGGTAAACCAGACGAGCGCGGCGATCTCCGCAAAGGAAAGCAGGCGGGTGAATATTCAACTACTGGGCCCTTACGCCAGCAAAAGAATGATCTGCCTACTCTCCGGATTATGCGAGAAGCTAATGGCCAACTGAGAGCCTCTTCAGCCTCACGCCAGACTGAGCGAATCTCCAAGTTACGCCAGGCGCGGTCCCTCGGCGTAAAACAAACTCAGACGGCGGAAAGAAACCTTCCTGACCTACGCAGATATCTAATCAGGAGGCGTAAAGAAAGAGGACCTTCCAACATGACTACCTCACCTCCTGGCGAACGCTATTGTAATAGTCATAAAGTTGTGATTAATTGCTGTTGCTCCAAGGCGAAACAATCGGTCTTCGACCGATTGAGCTACTCACTGTCTTTTTTGGAAGGGGAACCCGCGCATGCGTCTGTGAACATGGCTTCACACATACCTAGAGGAGGGTCGAGCTCGAGATGATAGCCTTCCAGACCTCCGAGCCGAAGGAGGTTTAGTAAGCCCCTCGGAGACGTTGAAGCCGGGGTATTCCAAAACACTCGCGCAAGATCACAACAACCAGCGTCATCCTCTTCTGATTCCGACGCCGAAGGTCGCCAAATTCTCGAATCAGAGGCAGAAAGTATGGAGTCGACTTCTATAACGACCTATACTAATCCCTCAATGATCCCCAGGGAAATGGGAGCTTACGCCATTGAAGATGAGCGCGAGAAAGCTTCGCCGTCAGGGAGCGCGGAACGCATCACTACGCTGGAGACGTCTCTGAAACAAATGCAATCCGTAATGGAAAACATGCACCAGATGATGCTCGCTCAGCACGCAACTACCATGGCTCAAGCGTCGGTCCCACCAACTCAGATACGCGCGGGGGTGGACTCACCACCATCCAACCCAAGCTAAGAGTCTACGCTGGATCAAGAGTCAATAGTTCCTCCGCTGCCTCACCTAGAAAATGCCCTACCTCCTGCTGGAGCTACAATACAGCTGACTCCGCACCGCTTAGTAGCCCCGCTTCCAACTGAGAATCCGATGCAGGCAGTGCGAGAGTTAAAAGCCCAGTTCGACGCCTTGAAGCACAAAGATTAGCTCAAGAAACTGGGAATCAACCAGCCCTACCCAGCTGTCTGGGAGGAGGTCCCTTTCCCTCCAAGATACAAACCTCAGACTATGGCTCTGTTCGAGGGAAAAACATCACCAAGTCAGTACATGAACTATTTCAGTATGATGACGGTGTTGCTACAAAGGAACGATGCCCTCCTCACTCGGGTGTTCAAAGGCTGTCTCTCGGGAGTAGCCTACCAGTGGTACAGAAGCTTGACGGACAACTGCATTACTTCCTTCGAGGACTTCAAAGCTCTGTTCTTCACACGATTCTACGAAGGAGGAATGGACATGTCTATGTCCTCCCTCATCGAAGTCAAACAGAAGGAAAAGGAAGACGTCCGCATCTTCATCGAACGCTTTCGTCAGGCTACCCTACAAATGCCCCCAGGAGTTCCAGACTCAGCGTTGGTGGACATTTAAAGGAAAAATCTCCTGCCCGTGGTCTCGGTGTTCACAGGACCATATCAGTTCCATGATTGGCCCTCGTTCATCATCTCGGCAGTAGCCGCCGAAGACAACAGTCGCAAGGCGCGCGACAATGGCATCATGATCTCCGCCTCTGACAGAGGCAAGAGGTCATCTCCCAGCAGTGACCATCCTCGTGGTCCCAAAGGGAAAGAAGCCCTGGCAATCAGCACGGCCAGACCAAAGATTGCGGCAACTATGCAAGCAAAACCCGGGACTTCTAGGCCCGTCGAAGTCTACTCTTTCGACGACGACGACATCCCAAGTATCTTTGAGTGTCTCGTCAAAAGTGGCAAGATCGCCCTCCCGGAGCTAAGGCGGCCCCAGGAGGTTGGCAATACCGACGACCCCAAATACTGCGTCTTCCACAGATACGTACACCACCCAACGAAGGCGTGCTATGTATTAAAACGAAAGATCCAGGGATTAATTGATGCTAAGGCCATCACTCTGTACAGCACCGAGAAGACGGTTGCGGCCAACATGATCTCTCTGCAGTTTGGCAATCTACCTCCCCAAAGGATCCCTAATAGTGTTGCACCTATATCCCGGGCAACGATGAACATCATTAACCTCCCCCCGGCTAGGGGTCAAAATCACAACCTGGTGCCCCTAACTACCCGGCAGGGCGAGATAATGTGGGTTCACCCGAATTTAGTGCCAGAGCTCGAGAGGGAGACCAAGGCAGCCAAGCCTACCTCCGAGAAGAGTCCCAAACACAGATCATGCCACATGATCACAACTTCTTCTGCACCAGACGAAGACGAGGTACTTATCGCAACCCGTTCAGGGAGGGCCTACCTCGACGACAACGGAGCAAACCAGGAAGACACGCCAGCTGACGCTCCAGCTACCAAACCTTCAGAGCAAGGTCCCGTCATGCCAAACGTCAGCCCTGCGAAACCTACTCCGGCGGAAAAGGGAAAGCAGAAAGAAATACGCTTCGACAAACCTGTGAAAAACATTCCAAGCAAAGGTTTAGAGAAGCCATACAAATTTGACATCCTGGCCCAACTAGCCAATACGCCAGCCAGGTTGTCCATCCTCGAGCTACTCAGGCTCTCCCCAGACACTCGTCTAGCCCTGAGTGAAGCGCTGATGCAGGTAGAGGCGTACTTGACCCAACTCAAGTCCCCCGACGGGGAGCCAGTGGCATGTCCTCAGTGCCACAGCGTAATGGAGGTGGTCCCAAACATCACCTTTACTCAAGACGACATGCTGTTAAAACATAACAGACATGACAGGCCCCTCTATTACACCGGGTACGTCGGTTCCATGGAGGTCGACCGGATTCACATAGATCCGGGATCATCGATCAGCATCATCCCGCACAGTCTGCTAAGGCCACTAAGAATCCCTACCAGCGAACTGGCTTACACTACCGCTACAATCGTGGGTTTCAACGCTGGAAAAAGTAAGCCACTGGGGAAAATTCGCTTGAGAATCCAGATCGGCAACCTTAGGTCGGTGGCCACATGTTACGCCATCGACTCAGAGGTGTCTTACAACATCCTGCTAGGAAGACCGTGGATTCACGACCACAACATCGTTCCTTCAACCCTACATCAATGCCTTAAGTATGTAGACGCACAAGGAACAGTACAAACGGAGGTAGCTGACCTAAACCCATTCAAAGGAATAGAGTCGTACTATTCCGATGCCGTGTTGTACTCCCAGGACCATGTGGAAGAAGGGTCGGGCGAGGCAAAGGAGGAATCCCGCCGGGAGCCGGAAGGGCCCTCTGCCACACTGCCGCTGTCCATTAAAGTGAAGGGACGAACCACTCGTCCGAAAGCCATAGAACCTTTGGCTATCCACCGGGACAAGACCAAGATAGAAGAAGGGGGTAATCCTCTAGTGATCACTTTGAACCGAAAGCCTCCACCCTTGGTCATCAACCTTCGACGCAGCGGGCAGTCAACTGGTGTAAAGGCGACCAGGAGTGAAGTTCCAGATGATAATAAACATCCTCTTTTTCAGTATATTTATGCTCAAATTCCAGTATAGAGACCTACTCCGCATCACGAGGTAAAACCCATAGCACAAAAATTCTTGAAAGCTATAGGCTCCTATCGCCCATATGTCTGGGAAGTAGCATCGCCATCCAACGTCGTCACGACATATGGACCTTATGAGGATTATATCTTCATCGTCCCGCCTACCTGCAGCACTCAGCGCTCAATTGTCTTCGGTCGCATGCGGAATCAGCCGATTGTCCAAGAAGACCCTTTCGATGACGACACCGGGAAAATACAGATTCATCGTTATAGCCCGCAAGCGCTAAAGATCATGCAAAACATGGGCTACGACTTGAAACGTAGGCCAGGCCTCAACTACGGAAGAGGCAGACGAACACCGCCGTGCGGCAACCCCCGTAATCAACAAGCCCGTCTCGGGCTAGGGTATGCCACCTCCATCGCGACTTCCGAGCCAAAAGAGGACCCCTTTACCTCTTCCCAGAACAGCTCATCGCCCTCCAACTCGCCAGATGCTTTCAAACAAGCACTATCGACGAATATGGTGATGACAAATCCCTCAGAAGCCGAGGAGCAGGATACGGAGCCATTCGAGGATGACCCCTGGGCTCAACAAATGGATACGCAGTGGAAATTTCGCTTCGAGCAGAGAGAACCTCCCACCAAGGACGAAGTCATCCAGATCAACGTAGGGAGTGAGCTCTCACCAAAGCCAATATTTGTCAATAACAATCTTCCCCCACCTGAAAGGGAAGACGTTATACAGCTGATAAAGGAGTATATTGACGTCTTCGCGTGGGATTACGAGGACATGCCAGGCCTAGACCCGAAGGTAGCTACTCATATGCTCAATATATTAGCCGATTCGAAGCCGGTAAAGCAGCACCAACGACGGTTCGGCCCGATATGATGGACGTCATCGAAGCTGAAGTCAAGAAGTTGATAACCTGCAGTTTCATCCGGGAGGAACAACATCCCGACTGGGTCACTAACGTGGTCCCGGTCATGAAGAAAAATGGGAAGGTACGCATCTGCATCGACTACCGAGATCTGAATGCGACCTGCCCCAAAGATGAATTCCCTCTCCCCATCACGGACATCATGATCGACAACACCTGCGGCTTCGAACGCATGTCTTTCATGGACGGGTTCTCGGGATACAATCAGATCAAGATGCATCCTGAAGACGAGAAGCACACCGCCTTCCGGACACCACTGGGGGTATATTGCTATACGGTCATGCCCTTCGGGCTAAAGAACGCTGGGGCTACGTATCAACGGGCTATGAGTAACATATTCCGCGGACATTTACGCAAAATAGTGGAATGTTACGTAGACGACATAGCCGTCAAAAGTCGCCTCAAAGGCGATCACATCCGAGACCTGAGGGCAGTATTCGAATTAATGCGCCAGCATCAACTCAAGATGAACCCCGCAAAGTCCTTTCTGGGTGTATCCAGTGGCAAGTTCCTGGGATTCGTCATTACCACCAAAGGCATCGAAGTAGACCCTGACAAAGTCCAGGCGATCACGGCAATGCGACCGCCCCATAATCTGAGGGAACTCAGGGGGTTCCAAGGACGTCTGGCTTATATCCGGCGATTCATATCCAACCTCTCGGGGAGATGTCAGCCCTTCTCTTATCTCATGAAGAAAGGTGTATCCTTTATATGGGACGAAACCTGCCAGCAAGCGTTCGAGGATATCAAACGCTACTTAACCAGCCCGCCAGTCCTGGTGCCTCCCGTCGTGGGAAAACCATTCTTGCTGTACGTATGGGCAATGGATCATTCGCTAGGAGCTCTCCTCGCACAGAAAAATGATGCGGGTCATGAACAGGCTATCTACTATCTTAGCAGAATAATGGTCGGGGCCGAACACCGGTACAACCCAGTGGAGAAGGAATACTTGGCTCTGATATTCGCTGTCCAGAAAATGCGGTACTACGTCACTGGCCAGACTATTCATATCATCTCCAGGATAAACCCCCTTCGAGTACTGATGAGCAAGCCAAGTGCCCTCAACTCCCGACTCGCAACGTGGGCGATGCTGCTGACACCATACGACATGGTGTACATCCCACAGAAATCCGTCAAAGGCCAAGCGCTGGCCGACTTCCTAGCGGCTCATCCGACCCCGGAGACCTCCAAACTATACGAGGACATCCCCGATGAAGTTGCAGAATATAACTTCGCAAGGAAAAGCGACGTATGGCAACTGTTCTTTGATGGCGCCTCCAGAACCGGTCCTAAAGGAAACGTCGTTTCAGGAGTGGGAGTCATCCTAGTTACCCCGGATCAACTCGTCATCTACCGAGCATACTCTCTTAGCGAGCCCTGCTCCAACAACGTGGCGGAATACAACGCTCTACTAATTGGGCTCCAAGTTGCCACGGAACTGGGGGTAGAATCCCTGGAGGCTTTCGGTGATTCTCTGCTCATCGTCAATCAAGTCAGGGGAATATACGAAGTCCGTAATCCAGACCTCATCCCCTATCACCGGGCGACGATCGAGATAGCCATGACGTTCAAAGGGTTCTTCCTAGAACATGTACCTCAATCTCGGAATCTGGAAGCTGATGCCCTGGCCAGCCTGGCCGCAGACTTGGCCGCTCCTATAAGAAGGCAAGATTCGGTAATCCTTCTTAACAGAGATTTGTTCTGTGTGAAGAACAGCAGTCACATAGAACGCAGCTACGCTGTAAGCGCCGATCCTTCTACAAGAGATTGGACAAGTCCTTTCATAGATTTTGTGGCATACGGAATCTTATCGGAGAACCCCAAGGAAGCAGTATCCGTCAAGAGACGATCGCTACGCTTCTACTTCGATGCGTCTTCACAACGCCTGTATCGCCGGACCTACGACGGACTGCTGTTGAGGTGTCTCTCTGGCACCGAAGCACAGCAGATTATCCGTGAAGCTCACGACGACGTATGCGGAGCGCATCAACCCGGGCCTAAGCTACAGGATCGCATCAGGAGGATGGGCTATTACTGGCCGACCATGATCGCAGATGCAATACAGTATGCAAAGCATTGCAGAGCCTGTCAGGTTCATGCAGACTTCATACATCAACCGTCGGAACATCTACATCCTACGGTCGCATCCTGGCCTTTCGAAGCATGGGGAATGGATATCATCGGTCCTATTCACCCATCTTCTTCCAGGGGTCACCAGTTCATACTGGCCATCACGGATTACTTTTCCAAATGGGCCGAAGCAATCCCTCTCACCGAGGTAAAGGCATCCAACGTAGTCAGTTTCATCAAACATCACGTCATCTATCGCTTCGGGGTACCCCGGAGGATAATTCACGATAATGGGCCCCAGTTCATTAGCCAGACGTTTTATCGGTTTTGTGATAAAAACCGGATACACAATGTTGCCTCCACGGCATACTATCCAGCTGCTAATGGTTTGGCGGAAGCTTTCAACAAAACCATTATCAAACTCTTGAAGAAGTTTGTCTCTTCAAACAAGAGAGACTGGAATGAAAAGCTGGGCGAATGCCTCTGGGCATATCGCACGACGGTACGAACGCCAACGGGTTGTACCCCATTCTCGCTGGTCTACGGGAGCGAAGCAGTTCTTCCCATTAAAATCCAGATCCCGTCGCTCAGGATAGCCGTGGCTAATGAGCTGACTCAAGAAAAGAATGACCTCTTAAGGCTTCAGGAGCTAGAAGGATTAGACGAGAAACGCCTCCAAGCTCAACAGCGCATCGCGCTCTACCAAGCACGCATTTCCAGGGCTTTTAACCATAAAGTAAAGGAAAGGGTGTTCAAGGTCGGCGAGCTAGTTCTAGCAGTAAGAAGGCCGATGATTTTAACTCACAGAAGTAAAGGCAAATTCCAGTCCAAGTGGGAAGGCCCTTATGTGATCGAGACAACGTTCTCGAACGGCGCCTACAGGATAGCCCAGCCTAACGGGGACCTATTAATGGCTCCCATCAACGGTAAATTCCTGAAAAGATACTACGCTTAATTCCCCCCTGCCCAAGCGAAACATAGCGAGAATCTCAATTCTGACAAAACTACTCCAAGAAAAGAAACTAGTTAGGTCATATCCTATCATGTCTGTACGACCTCTGAATAGATATATCCTGCTAAAGAGGTTTATCGAGAGTATATCAGGTCCATACTATCTCTGATATCCCTCTCACCTAAAAAACTGTCATTTACATTCCGAAATGACGGGTCCACAACAGTCAGAAAAGAGTCGCTTTTATTCATTCCCAGAAGGAGGCGAAATTACATAAAGAAAGATACATCAAGATGGCGGAGTAATCAGATCACGAATCTGCCGCCCCAGTGCAGCCATCCCCTCCTTCCTAAAGGCCAAGGCATCGGCGCGAGCCCGCTCCAGCTGTGCCTCCGGAGTATGCGTGAGGGTCAGGTTAGCCCTTGCTCGAAGACAGCCCGCACAGGCAGCTTCCGCACGGTCCAGATCCCGTCGCGCTTCACTCAGTCGACCAATCGCTACCTCTGAACCTGCCAACGACTGGGAGGCCCACTCCTCTGCCAGAGTAAGTTTTTCCCTCAGCTTGGAGACCCTCGCTGCATTCCCTTCATGCTCGGATCGACACTGCATCTCAACAGCAAGAGCTTCTTCCACTACAGCCTTTCTTCTATCCCTCTCCAGCTTGTGCTTCTGGATAGAGTTGTCTAGGCTTGCCAGCTTGGTAGCGAGCCGCTCAGCCATGAGGTCGAATCGAGCCTGGACATCAACATCGAGGCTGGCCTCGGCCCGCTGCAAATATTCGTTAACAGGTTGCTCTAAACCATTAACCACTGCCTCTAATGCGTCAGCTACTCCAGGATTGCCAAGCCCCCTGATAACCTCGATCGAAAGATGAGAAGTCTTCTTCAGGAGCTCGAAGTCAAGTTTCTTCGCCAACACCATCGGTATCATCATTTGTAAACCGGTGTAGACAAGGCTGGTATGCTGCTCAGTCAACGCGACTAGACCCGACTGAACGTTCGGAGTAACCGCGATGCTAGTAACTCCCTCTCCAGGGACAATTGCAGACGAGGTAGCCACCGCCGCCGTCTCGACGGGTGGCGCGACCGAAAAAGGTGTAACGGCAACGATCGAGGTCATCGGCATACTCGCGAAAGGCGAGGTCGAGATAACAGGTTCGTCCCCCTCCCGGGATGACGAAACCTCTCCAGGCGAGCTGGCCCCCGAAGACACTTCTGCCTCGGAATTAGGCGCCTCCACATCTTTACTAGGAGCCAACGGCATATACGACGCGTCTGCACCTGGTGTGGCTAAACCACGCCTTAAGGACGCAATGCGACCTGTCATACCTGGAGAAGGAGGTAGGCCGACCGACATCGCCAAAAGTTCGGTCAAGCCTTCCCCGAGACGCGATCGAGGTTCGTCAGCCGGAGTCTCGCCGAGCGCGCTCGCTGACCCAGAAGCAACTTCCCCCACTGCTGACCTCGGGAAAGATTCTCCCATCTGCAGCGGCCACGTGGGCAATCCTGCTCCACTGCTTGAAGCAGCCACGGCGACAGCAACCTCTAGCGCGGACTCCCCGACGCCACCAGCCGGAACTGTAGAAGGTCCCTCTCTAAGAGGCGAGGAACCTCCAGCCAAAGATTCATCCCTGATATAGGAAGGTGCCGACTCACTCACAGGAGCCTCAATACCAGGAATGCGGAGAGGACGAGCCACCGTCTCCTTCCTCCTCTTACGAAGGGAAGCTTCCTTCGGAGCAGAAGCCCGTCGCTTCCCAGAGGAGACTATCAAAGCCCCCGTCGGCGCAGGCACTGCACACCTCGGCAACGACACCAGGAGCTCATCCGGAGTACCAGACTCCTCGCCCTCGTCAGAAGAAACCGAGGGGACTTCGACTCTTCCCCCAGGTTTGGCAGAAGGCACTCTAAAACTTCCCCGCATGTCGAAATCACGATGGAAGGTGTTAATCGCCACATAAAATTGGGCGTAAGAGTGAAAGAGGCGTAGCTCCGTGGAGGTTGTAACAACCGGCACGATAAAAATTGCCCCCGTACAACCCATGATAAAATATCGCCACCCTCTAGCTCCATCAATGAGTCCGCCCCTGGGTCTGAAGCTGGTGACGGCGTTACCCACGTACAATTGATTGTACCCGAACTGCCTGGCAAATCGACTAGGCAAGTAGGGCTCGAAGAAGCAATAGTCCTCGCTCCTATACAACAGATGGGACGGTCTGATACAGACCAACCAATTAAAAGCCTCCGGAGAAAGAACGGTCTTCTCTCCACTTGAATCCTCAAGCCACACCCCGGATTGGTTGCGATGTACCGGAGGGGGAGTACAGAGGATCTTCCAGCCATGGCTGAGGTTCAACACTAACCGACAATCTAAAACTGTGTTCACATTCCAGGTAGAATTCCTGTAATTCAACAGGAATATGCCCCCTGAGCTGCTGCCGGAACCGGGAGACATCACCCGGGGGTTGTGGAGAATTAACCAACCCATCAAATATAGGTATGGCAATTCCACCCTGGGAAAACTCTTACGCCGAGCTTCATCGACGAGCAACCCATCGGTCATGGCCCTCAGGCCAGCCTGAATACGGCACACCATGGCAGGAAGCAGGCCCAGTCTTGCCCCAAACACCAGACGCACTGCGGGCCACAGGATGTTCCGGTGAATTCGATCCGCAGACGCGATACCGGGCACTACCACTCAACGCAGCCATATGGAGAGGAAACCAGCCAGCTGGGCTTCCTTAGACAGAGGCCTGCGATAGCGCCTCAAGTAACTGTGGGCCTTGGTGCCTTCGGGGTATTTTCCTACCCCCTCAACGAGAATCTGATCGGGAGCCTTGGCGTCCTCCATAAGAGCCTCGACCACCTGGGCACTAAGGACGCTCAAGCAGTTTACGGGCTCATTCTTACCCCCCGAAGCTTTCTCCGACTTAGCGGCCCTAGCCCGATGGAAGAAGAGGTGAGATATCTACTTAGTGGTATGGGCCAAATCCGAGGGCTCGTCATAAAAAGCGGTGCACGCGAAGTACTGACACATCAGCTCCTGATATACTTCCGCCACCCGAGGGTCCGAATCCCCCAACTCCCGGTTGGTGGGGACATACTCTTCATATGGGGTATCCCCCATCGGCAGTCTCGAGACAACTGCCATCTCATGGAGGGCCAATCCCAACTCCCCCAGCGGAGTGGCGAAGGTCCCGGTGAGCGAAATATACGCTCCATCAGTGCCAAGAACAAATTAGCATTGGGAGGCAACCCAACACTCGTCGCGCTCACAGCGGCGTATAGTCCGATGTCCTCCAGCTCTCTTCGGAAGTGCGACAAGGCCCAATCAACTAGGCATCTCCATCGGGAGTTTGTCGGGGCGATCCACCCGTTGCACCGAGGATTCTTCTTAGGACATATCCCGCCTCGACTCATGAAGTCGTTGCAGAAGGTCGGCAACTGAACAGGCTGGATCACTGAGCTATCTTCACTCGGGATATTACCCGGGCACAGACCCCGGAACAGCGTCACAACGCCGGAGGGGCGACTGACAAAAGACCCCTGGTCAGCTCCTTTCAGATGAAAGATCTTCCCAGGCTTCCCGTGAAGATCAGGAGTCAGCTTCCACGACATCTTCCTAGGATGCGTCGCATGGGAGAAAGCCGAGATAGGATAATCCCTCGGCATCGTCGGCAGATACAAGACCAAATTCCCGGCAGGGAAGACCCAAGGATCCCTCTTGGGTTTCGTCTGGGACTGCTTATCGATCATGTCCCCAAAGAGGAAAGCCGGCTTTATGTACTGCTCCCCGTCTATATATGTCAGCTGTTCGCCATTGATCATGCTCAACAGCATTCCCTCACCCTGGGCCGATATCAGAAACGCCCTGCCCTCAGGGTACTGGGGTCCAGAAATGGGAAAGGCCACATGGGACAGATCCTCCAGGTAGTTCGAGTGCAGCATCCCGGCAGCAGAGCCCATCACCTCAGCTAGCGGTGACTCACCCAAATCAACTGCAAAAGTGCAAGGAAAATAGGTCAATAGAAATCCTGCACAAGTGCAGACCAAAAGAAAACGACAGTCTGTGCTTTACGCCAAGATTGCGCAAATTTGGTCTCTATACGCCAGAAGTCTCCTCCGCAAGCGTAAAATTCAAAATTTACGATATACCCCGATTTTCGTCAGTCAGAGCTTTTACGCTCAGAGCTACGAAAATATGGAGTTCTTACGCTAGCACATTAGAAATGTGGGCGTAAAAGATGAAAACGTCTCCGTGCATCATCTTCCTCAAAAGAGGCTATCAGCACAGAAGACGACCTAGCGCGGTCACGTTCAACGTGTGCGAAGGATTTTTCGTCGTTTCTGTCATCCCAAAAGGTTCTACCTCTAAAGCCAGGTGCACTGCTCGTCGGCGGAATACTCCTCTCGGAAGGAGGTTCACCTCGCCCGACCGAAGATTCTCTCGCCGGTACCGAAGGACGAGACGAGGAACCTGCACTCTTTCCCTTGGTGGAGGGAGTTTGTTTCGACGCCATTTCTGAGGACTCGAAGTGCTCGGAGAAGGAACAAAGGAAAACTCGAACAGTCGAAAGCACTCTTTCGCAGAAGACAGATAAAAAGCTTTTTCTCAAAAGCTTGGGGTATATATATACGGTCCGAGTCGACTCCTCGAATCCTCGGACAAACCCCTCGAGACCCCAACCGGATCTCGCAATTAAGAGTTGGTTATGATTGGATGCTACGTCAGCCCACAACCCTCGAAAAACGGACAGTCAGCGAATTCGAAAGGTTTTTTCGTGCAAAACGGTTCAGCGGGTTCTACGCTAAAGGAGCTTTCTACGCTCGACAGCAACAGATCTACGGTTTTACGCTTGCAAGCTACAAGTCTAAGTTTTATGCCCGGATGCCTTTGTGCTCGGTAGCTTTTATACTCGAGAGGCCACAAACCTACGACTTTACGCTCAGCAGATACCAAATCGACGATCTCACGCTCGGTGGCGCTCAGTTTACGCTCAGAGGCAACGGATCCACAAAACCTCACGCCCGAAGAAATTTTCTTTTCAGGAGTACAGATCTATAGTTCTGCTCTAAAGGAGCTTTTCTACGCTCGACAGCAACAGATCCACGGCTTCATGTTCGACAGCTACAAGTCTACGGTTTATGCCCGGATGCCTTTGTGCTCGGTAGCTTTTATGCTCGAGAGGCAACAAACCTATGACTTCACGCTCAGGAACCACAAGTCTACGATTTCATGCTCGATGGTGTTCTTACGCTCACAGGCTACAGATCTACAGTTCTGCGCTAAAGGAGCTTTTCTACGCTCGACAGCAACAGATCTACAGCTTCATGTTCGACAGCTACAAGTCTACGGTTTATGCCCGGATGCCTTTGTGCTCGGTAGCTTTTATGCTCGAGAGGCAACAAACCTATGACTTCACGCTCAGGAACCACAAGTCTACGATTTCACGCTCGATGGTGTTCTTACGCTCACAGGCTACAGATCTACAGTTCTGCGCTAAAGGAGCTTTTCTGCGCTCAACAGCAACAGATCTACGGCTTCATGTTCGACAACTACAAGTCTACGGTTTATGCCCGGATGCCTTTGTGCTCAGTAGCTTTTATGCTCGAGAGGCAACAAACCTATGACTTCACGCTCAGGAACCACAAGTCTACGATTTCGCGCTCGGTGGTGTTTTTACGCTCAGAGGCTACAGACTGATGATTTCACGCTCCACGACTTTCCGCATATCCGAACAATCCCCAAGGCGGTCAATTGCAAAGAGTTCACACAGAAGATACTCGTTCTTGACCCAGAGCATCCCAAGTACCCGAAGCATACAGAGTTTAAACATTGAGAAATTACTCTTCTCGGGTCCAAAATTGGAGGTTCATCCAGACTCCAGTCTGAATATCCCGTCTATCAAGGTGGCAACTCAATTTGACAGACAAAAACCTCGACCCTGTTCCAAGGGAGTTTCGAGAGATCATTCTTGAAGACGAAGTCTGAACAAAATCCTGCTTGTCAGAGAAGCAACAGTTCAGAATTCTACGCCGTCCCTCAGTCCTAGCAACAGGACAGTTCTAAATGCTTAAAGTCGCTCAGCGGCGTTCCATGGACTATTCGCTGCGCGTAGAAGATGGGGCCTAATACCCTTTCTATCAGAGTCGGCGTAAAGATTCAGACGTGTCGAAGCTGCACATATTCAGACTTCACAAGCAACGTATGGCAAAGACGATCATATGGAGAAAAAGACGACTTTATTTAAAATCACAAATTACATATGAGGAAAATCCTGTCTACAGGGGTTTTTCTTCATTTTCGTGATTACATATGATGGAAATCCCTTCTACAAAAGGGTTTCCTCATCGTCGTCGGAAGATCGCCCAGAAGCTGTCCTGACAGATTCTCGCGCCGGTGCCGGTCTTCCTCTTCCCCCATGGCTGTTCATGACCACCACAGTCATGAACAAGAAGATCCTCCATTCGCCATGGCCGATCCAGTTGGGGTTTCTTCAAACCCAACCCAATCAGGACGACAGATTACGGTTTGTCCGATCTCGTCCGCAGGGGTCTCAGGAAGAAATAAACAGCCTACGAGCTGTCTGGTCTAATACGACCCTTCCTCTCTCCTGGTGTAATGCCATACAAAGTTATTGATTATCCCGAGCAAGGGAGGCTAAGATATCCTTCCATGATCCATCGTTGCAATGGACACTTGCTCGAAGATGCCGTCTTTTTTGGCTCCTTACATGCTGGAAGAAAATGATCTCCTTCTTCCTCAGATCGACCCGACGAGCTCCGGCGA
Source organism: Iris macrosiphon (assembly GCA_036927795.1). Classification (NCBI taxonomy): domain Eukaryota; kingdom Viridiplantae; phylum Streptophyta; class Magnoliopsida; order Asparagales; family Iridaceae; genus Iris; species Iris macrosiphon. The sequence continues at coordinate 16,174,832 of JAYESA010000020.1, read as the reverse complement.
CCATCTCTGCATGACAATGGGAATGCGGTGAAACAGGTTCACCCCCTCAGCCTTTTATAGGCGCAAGAGATCACAGCGGTCCCCAATAAATCCGCCATAAAGTCAGTACCGACCGTTTTAACGCTCCATTTAGAAACGTTTCGAGTTACGAGGGGCCGTCCATGCTTCTTTCAAAGCGTTTCAAATTCTGAGGAATTTAAAAGCTTTGAAGGGGGTCTTGTAGAAGCATGAAAAATACGCTGGAACGATCTACGCAGCATCTCGAAACAGAGCAGCGTAAGCAGAGGCCTTCGAAGCCATCCAACGTAAAACAGGGTTCTTCATCGCCGCCATGGCGTAAAACCCAGCCGCTCTCAAAGCAGCGTTAAAACGTATGAGGGACGCTTCGTCTTCCCCAAAATGAACCTGTCAAGTCACGCGGTGAACCTGGCCTCTGACTCCTGACAAAAAATACTACACGGCTACCCAAACGACGGCTGGAAACGGTGGCAGATCCCTCGGGATGCGCTCCACAGTATGACGGCGGATCTCTACATTTAATGCAGAGAATTTGGTTAAAATATCACCAAGCCGTCGTCTACTGAAGTCCCCTCAGCATAAACCGCTCTTTCGCGTACAAGGGAATACGCTGCCTTGTTTACACGGGCGAACATGAGCTGTTTCACGCTCCGCAGTAAGGCAAACCGCTGCCATGTCAAAAGCTGCACTTCGTACGGGGCTCGAGGCACGTCTCTACGTCTAATTGCACAGAGCAGTGACAGTTTCCCTCAAGGCACGTCTCCGCGACGGATGCACAGAAGGGCTGCAGACCTTCAAAAGCACGTCTCCGCATTTAATGCACAAGATGATGACAAATCTTTGTAGAAGATTTGATTACATCTTCGAAAGCCGTAATTCCGGCTAAAACGTCCGCATCAGCACTTCGACTCGGTACGCAGTGGCTTCTACGCCCGCTCAGGATCAGTGCTCCCTCGGCTTCCAACGCCCTCTCGGTCTCTACGACTGTTCGGCTCCTATGCCCACTCGGCTTCTATGCCTGTTCGGCTCCTATGCCCACTCGGCTTCTATGCCTGTTCGGCTCCTATGCCCGCTCGGCTTCTATGCCTGTTCGGCTTCTATGCCCATTCGGCTTCTATGCCTGCTCGGCTTCTATGCCTATTTTGGCTTCTACGCCAAGGTGACAGTCGCTTGGCTTTTACGCCAACCCCTGCTACACAAGGGATACCTACCTATGTGGCTTCTATGCCGTGATCTTCGTAGCAGATATACGTATTTTGTCCCCTTAGTTGGACACGCGTCACATGCTCGCTCAAAAAGTCATTTACACGCAGGCATTGGTTATTTTAAACCGTTGTGTAAAAGGGTGCTGTACTGTCCACTCCTCGGTTGTTACACCGACGGAGTGGTCACTGTCACCAAAACTCTATAAATAGAGACCCCTATCAATGGGGAAAAAGGTCAAAAAATTGGTCAAGAAAACCAATACAAGATCAAAGGTCGAAGAATTAGATCGGACAAGGTCATCGAACCAGAGATCAAGGAGGAGAGATAGAGAGAGAGAGAGGAGAACCCAGAGCTCGGGCAAGGAACAGGGAGCGACGACCTTCAGCATTGCGCATCCACCCTCCTTTGCAACCTCCGGAGCTGCATCCTGTCTTCCACGACACTTCTTCAACATCGTGTAGTCCAAGGGCTAAAGTGATCGACCGCAGATCAGACACCTATAGCAATTTATACCCAGATTAAATAAATTGTACTCCCACATCCTCGTATAGGATTACATTGTACAAGTTTGTTTGTAAACCAAAGGGCGCGGGCCTCTTATAACCCCGTCATTGAAATACACTTTCATTCTTTCGTTTAATACCACAAACACACACCTTAGTAATCCGTATAACTCGTGCTTCTGAAACAGCACCTCGCTCACGACACTTGTGTTTGCATATGCTATTGCCCTGGATTTTATTATATATGCTCGTGCTTGATTTAACTTGGTTTGCCTTGGACAAAAAATGATGAATGGTAAGTTGGTAAGTCTCTTCGTGTTCCTTTATATCGCACGGCGTACTTCCACATGAGTTAGGCTATTCATTATGCCATAAAACTGATCATAAGGAAAGACTAGAAAAATAACTTAATAGATGGTGCACGGAACCTATATAACGTAATTGGATTTATCGAGCGGGCGATAAGCCTCCCCACCAGTGCATTCATGTACTGATAACCCACCAGATTGCTTGTAGGGTGTGGAAGAACCTCGTTCGGTGCAAAAACTCTCTTCGTACATGCTAAGGCGCAGAGTTCACTCTGGAGCCTTGGAGCATTGCGTCCAGAACTGAAGCATATATACAAGACATAATGTTAGAACATCGCCTATACATCATTCACAAATGTAGCCACTTGGCACGCTTTTATTGTTTTAGAGAGAGAGAGAGAGAGAGAGAGATAGAGAGAGAGAGAGAGAGGCTTGAGCGACTTGTAATCTCGGCCAAGCGCCGCTTGTAACACTTGTTCAATATCAATAAAGAGCTTGTTTTACTTCTACACTTGTGTTATTGAATGCTTTCGCTATTGACGACTTTGTGAACTTGTTACCAATCGCCTGTTCGTTTCTTATTCCCCTGCACTTGGACTATCTATGCGACTCTGTGGCTTAGTCATTTTATCGCATGTTTGAATCATGGCCTTGCACGAGCGCGGCTTACGCTCGTGCGATATCACGTCCAGATGGGAAAGATCATCTCGCGAGAGCGCTGGCGCGATGATTCGCGCCTAGTAGGGACGGCCGATTACCTGCGGGAGATCGGAACGTGACACGACCTGGTGCCTCGGAGAGTTTGGACCTACGGGACACCAAAAATCGGAACACGATTTTGAGAAAATATGAACTATTGCATAAGTATATATATTGCTGCTTTACTTCTTCTGTTTCATCTCATGCATTGTATGATAGTTAAACTTTTCTTGCATTTGCATGGTTTGGGATAACTTGTGCACAATATTTGGCATTTTCTCAAAATGATATTCCGGAGAACTGGAACCGTATCGACCCGGGGGGAAATATTTGATCATGCTAGTCGCGATGCATTATGGGACTTTCAGAAGGGCTTGCTACCCGGGCTGACAGGGCGCGCCGTAATGCCTTGGATAAGTCCCCATGGTGTCGATCACACCAATGGCCGCATATAGATAGAACACAAGATAATCTATTGTCTTGTGCAGATGGTAAGTATACTTGTATTTTGTTGCAGGGAAGGCGCGCATCGGTTGAGTTAGCAACTGATGTGCTTTATGGGTTCAACGTTATTTTTGTTCCTTTAAAATCATACAACAGATATGAACTGAATTCACTTAGTTCTTAATAGCAATATCATTTTAATGCATGCACGCCCCTAATAAGCAAGTATTAATTTAGGCGAGTGGGTTCGTCCCGCTCCCCAGTACAAGCTGAGTACTAACCCACGTTGTGGGCAATTATTTCAGGCACTCAGAGTGTGAAACGCTAGTGGATAGACGAGAAAGCGTTATAAGATCTTCTATTTTGAAGTATAGTTGAAACCAGTTCATTTTGGAGGCGTGGATTTTCAATCTATACAAGGGCGTAATGTACGGACGACAAGGCTTAACTGATGGAGAACGCCCTACCTTTTGAGTTTTTTTTTGTAATGCAAACCAAGTAGCTGAGAGGCGCATCAAATGTAAACTCTATGTAAATTACTCTGAATTATCAATGGAAAGCATGTTTTCTTCCTATACTTTGTGTTCAACTATCTGTGAATATGTTTTCTAACTTGTGTTTCAAATGGATTCCTATCACTGCACGTTCTTATCTTGTATGAGCACAACTCGAGGATCGCATGACATCACGCCCAAGCGAGGACGATCAGTTCCGCAAAGGATCCAGGTGAGGACAATTGACCCTTGCGGGATCGGGGTGTGACAACAGTCATCGAGAAGAACCAGGTGTAAAGCATCCAAACGTCTAGTAATTGTCCTTCCCATAAAATAAGATCACACGAGTTGCATCCACAATACGTTCAATTGAATCCTAATATCTAGTATAAATCACAGGTCTACGAATCCATAAGTAATCAGGAGAGAACATAACCATTTCAGAAAATCCTACTATTCGTACGTGTTCCGATCGTCCCAACATCGTGTCAGATAAGGGAAAATATGCCAAACATGAATACAAGGTTATGATGTGTCCTAGGCTCTGATTGTATCCATGAGACACATTAGATCTCTCTAATCGAGAGATCTTCAAATACAATTGTTATCTATGCGAGCATCAATTTTGGTCGACATCGATGGTTGATTGTACCCGAGTTTGGCTCGAATGCTCGGAATCAATCAACATGATGATATCATAGTAATATATTATTTAATGTTTAATAATAATAATAATAATAATAATAATAATAATAATAATAATAATAATAATAAATAATGAAGTTCTAATGTCAAGACATAATTGTCTAATTTGCGTTTGAGTAGAGTCGATGTTTCAGACACGATCGTGTTGGACGAAAGGATACTACAAGCCAAAAATATATCGAATATGATAAGAGGTCCAATAAGTCTCAATAATACCATATGCAACATCCAATCATCCAAAAAAGTTCAATTGTGGGAAAAGTCAAGCAAGATCAAACTAAACCAACATGCTGGCCCCACATGACATGAAGAACTGGATAAGTTAGAACGTGTCCAAAATGATAAAGTGATATGACATTGAACAACATAATGACGATACGAACTCAATGGTACTCTCAGATTTGCAATCGAAACTGTGGATTACTAAAACAAGCCAGAAAGTGGACATGTCATGTGTCGTCTTGAAAAAGTATCGTTGAATCTGTCTAGATTATCATCGTATGGGTAATCCAATGCTAAAAATTCAACTGCTCAAGTTTGGTCACGATCCAACAAGCGCAAAAGGAGAATTCAGTATGTATAAGAGAGATGAATATGGTAAAATACGAAGGATACATAACAAACTTGTCACGCTTGTCGAACACATTAGGGGTCGTGTTATGCGTTTTTCAGACCGAATACGACATGATGGTGCTCGCTGGTTCGACAGGACGATGCTAAGGGGGTGTATTATTAATGGAAAATAGGAGGGGTCAGATGTTTGAAACCGGCTGACGGTGGGAGGCCTCATCGGCAACGTTGGTGGCATAGGAAAAGTTTATCAGAGTGGACAAAGCGAGGGGAAACGAACGCCGACGACATTCGTCGATATTGACAGTGGGGTTCCGACCTCTTATTGCTGTTGTAGTTGTTGCTTCTTATCTTTGATATTGTTGGTCGACTGGCCTGGTGCATAGGCATATCAGTTTACGAGTGGGGAGACACAGTGGTTACGATAGTCGATCGTACGACTCCAATATTCGATAAGGATACTACTATTTATGGGGCTCCTTCTTCTTGAATCGTTGATTCTCTACTGCTTTTAGGGTTGAAGAAGATGATGGTGATGACATAAAGGGGAAAATGGGACACACACACACACACACACACACACACACACAGAGAGAATTTATCTGACGAAACATTTCGTCAAGAATTTTTTTATCAAATTTATCTCATAAAACATTCCGTCAGACGGTCTTGCAAATTTTTTGTAAAAAAATACGAACCTAAATCGAACATGCAATCTCTTCAACCAAAACCAAATACATTACCATTTCACCACAAACTCACTAATTATTTAAAGAAAAAAAAATGTATATGTAAGGATTCTCCCAGACCGACTAATTGAATCTTTGTATATACACAAATTCCGTCAGATGGTACGGAAAATTCTTGCCACAAAAAAAAACTCAAACCCAATTTGAATTGAACACACAACATCCTAAACCAAAACTAAAATCAAAACCAAAACCAAATGTATTACCATTACACCACAAACTCATTAATTATTTAAGTAGAAAACATATTATATGTAAAGATTCCGTTATAGCGAAATGTGTGTATGAATATTTCGTGAATTATGTGTATGAATATTTCAGCATATATAATTTGCTGAAATTAATAACAGAGACAATTTTTTCAACAAAATGATCAACAGTTCGAGAGGGAGACCGCCGACGAAATCGAGGTCCACATGTCCCCCCTTCATTGGCCGGGTCCCCGCTGAAGACGCCACACCAGCTGCTAACTTCATACGTTCGGATCCGACCAATGAGAAAGAGACACATCAGCTTTGTTGTTGCCAACTAGAGTTGTTACAAAATTATTGAAACATGACCATGCGGTAATTGACATATGTAATATATAGTCGACTAGAGAACCTTATTTGGTCTTCCATTCCGGCCGATCGATCTCCAATGGAGAACTCGGAAGAAGGAAGGAGAAAGCCCCATGTCCTGATAATCCCATTCCCAGCCCAAGGCCACCTCCTCCCCCTCCTCGACCTCACCCACTGCCTCTCCGCCCAGGACGCCTTCACCATCACCATCGCCACCACCCCCAAGAACCTCCCCTTGCTCTCTCCGCTCCTCTCCACCTGCCCTTCAATCCAACCCCTCCTCCTCCCCTTCCCCTCCCACCCTTCCCTCCCCCCGGGCGTCGAGAACGTCAAAGACCTCCCCCCGTCCCTCCCCTCACTCCGTCTCTTCATGGCCAACCTCGCCTCCCTCCGCTCCCCTCTCCTCGACTGGGCCACGTCCCTAACACACGACCCTCCTACCGCAATCATCTCCGACTTCTTCCTCGGCTGGACGAACAACCTCGCGAAGGAGCTCGGCATCCCCCGACTGACATTCTCCCCCTCGGCCGCCTTCACCCTGTCCATCGGCCGCGAGACATGGGCCGTCATGCGGAGGCCTTCCAGCGCAGAAGACGAGGCCGCTTACCTAATGTCGTTCCCTACGTTGCCCGGCTCCCCGAGCTTCCCGTGGCGGCAGCTGTCGCCGCTGTATCGAGCCCACGAGGAAGGGGAGGCCGTGTCGGAGGCTTTAAGGGACGGGTTCTTGGCCAACATGGAGAGCTGGGGGATGGTGTTCAACACGTTCCATGGGTTGGAAGGGGAGTATCTTGATCATCTGAGGAGGCAGCTCGGGCACGAGAGGGTGTGGGCGGTCGGGCCGCTGAGTGTGGTGGGAGGGGCCTCGGAGGACCGAGGCGGAGCCAGCTCGGTGCCGGTGGGGGAGCTGATGGCCTGGCTGGACGAGCGTGAGAGTGGATCGGTGTTGTATGTGTGCTTTGGCAGCCAGGTGAGTTTCAGAAATTTTCATCTAGAACATCCAAGTACAAGAAAATTAAGTAGAAAGAAAAGAGTTCGATAAATTTATAGAGAGAACATAAACATGGACGTTTTAAATTTATTTTAAGTTCAAAATGTTGAGGAAGTTTAATTTTTTTATTTTTTTTTTCTGTCTGATAATATAAACAAAACTCCAGACAAAACAAAAAAAAAAAAAAAATTCTGCAAGATATTGTTTATGTCCTCTCTCTCTCTCTCTCTCTCTCTCTCTCCCTTTAAATATATTGAACTTTTTTTTTTTCTACATAATTTTATTAAACTTCGATATATTCATTGTTCAAGGATTTCTATTCGTGTCTTCACCCACCCTAACTGTCAGAATTTATATTCTCCACCGGCTTACTTAATACTCGACCTAAGCCACCACGTTAGGTATGTCGTGGTCAATGCATGCTAGTGTAATTACGCACCTATATAACTACTCACGTATATACTTGTCATCCAACTAAAAGTCTCAGATTTTGTTTGGTTGATCCCGGTAGGTGGTGCTTAGTCTAGAACAAACAGCAGCGATCGCGACCGCACTCGAAAGAAGCGGTGTTGGCTTCGTCTGGAGCATGAAGACGGGGCCCACCGCCGCGGTGGTCCCGGAAGGGTTCGAGGAGAGGACCAAGGCAAGGGGGATGGTGATCAAAGGATGGGCACCACAAGTGCAAGTGCTGAGCCACGGGTCCGTGGGGTCGTTCGTGACGCACTGCGGGTGGAACTCGATCCTGGAAGCGGCCGCTGCGGGCGTGGTGATGCTGATGTGGCCGATGAATGCGGACCAGTTCTTCAACGCGAGACTGCTGGAGGACAAAGGGATCGGGAAGAGAGTTTGCGAGGGGCCCGACTCGGTGCCCGATCCGGTTGAGCTGGGTCAAGCCATGAGGGACTCGGTCTGCGGGAACGACGAAGGCCGGGCGACGGCCAAGGAGTTGAGTGTGATAGCATCAGAGGCTGTAAAGAGAGACGGGAGCTCGTGGAGGGATATAGACGCCTTAGTCGAGTCGCTCAAGAACTTTAAACCAGTCGAACTTTAAATCATGTACGTACGTACGTACATCATCCTTTCCCTTTAGTAGGAAGCTGTCCAGCTCAACAAGTAAGAAAAGCAATCCAGCTCAGCAATGATTTTTTTTTTTTTTTTTTTTACTTACACTACATTGCATGTCTTTGGGTCCACTGCAGTCCAATTTCTATCATTTATAAATAGAAGAAATAATATACCCCTGTGGCTCGATCCACTGACCTTCTGCCACCCAGTCAGAGTCTTATATCTCTTCTCAGTAACCACAAGAGTCACCTGAGTTCGATAACTCAGCAAGGTAGTTACTCAGAGCGTATATTTCCATTTCGTGCAATTTTAATATTCTAGCAATAAAATCTTAGTTCTTCCCTAAATTTGAGTGTTAGGTTGTAATGTTTGGATTGTTTTTCTTCTTAGAGTACTATTGTATTTTCATTTCCTGCAATTTCAAGATTCTAAGCAATAAAATCCTAGTTCTTCTCCAAATTTGTGTGTTCGATTTGATTTTCAATTACAAATTGTTCAATTTAATGTCGAATTGTGCTGTATTGCTTCCAATTTATGGCATGATGGACAGAGGATCCATTAATTTGATTTCAGAGCGGTTCAGTCTATAATTTCCAATTGTACATTTATTTTTTCTAATAAAATTCCTAAGGCCAACTGTTATTAAAAGGACTATTTTTTATTACTCCCCCTCTTAGATTAGATATATTAATATTACCTCCATGTTAGATTAAAAGTTAAGAATACCTCTTGAAAGTGTCGTTAAAAATTTAAAAATATCGTTAAAGAATTTTAAACGACATTTTCAGAGAAATATTTTTAACTTTTAATCTAACATGGATAATATCAATATACCTAATCTAAGAGAGGGATAATATCAAATAGTCCTTATTAAAATTCATATAACTAAAAACCAAAGCCCAATTTCTAAATAAACCCACATCTTAAACCAAAGTAACCCACAACTCCCCAAACAATCTCCTCAACAGTCTAACCACTAGTTATCCAACCCATTAGTAGATCCGTTAATCCATTTTCACACCATTCGCTACTGTACACATTCAAAAAAAAAATTCCACCTCCCGGTTCATTCTATTCTCCGCACGCAACCTGCGCGGGAGAGCCGAGCCTCTCCCTTCCACCCTCTGGACTTCTTCTCCCGCCACTCATAACTCCATATTCCCTCTCCATTTCCCATTTTCCCCATTCATGCCTTCCTCCTTAACACCCATTCTCTTTCGAAGAACCCAACATTCCGCTAGTGCCCCAAACTATTCGTCGTGCTCCCCCCCCCCCCCCCACCCCTTTTTCGTTTGGGATCTTGAAGCTCTTCTGGAAGATGCTATCTTTTATTTATAAATGACATAATGTATAGAACGTTATAAATCTTTTATTTTATGTGTTATAAGTCATGTAATATCGTTCATTGTAACAAGATCCATTATTTGTAGTCGGATTATTCTTTGGACTAAGAGTCATTGTAAATACAGTTACAAATTATCAATAAAGAGAAATATTTTTATATATCTTTTGTCTACCAATGATTTTGTTCCTGAGATATTTTATCGACCGTGTTTGTTCTTAACTTATACAAGTATAATTTAGACTTATACCACACAATGCCTATGGCAATTTTTGGTTCTGCGAAACCAGAACGTAACAATAACGGATTTGTTAACATTCCAAGCTAGTATTGCTGATGCCCTCTGGACCTGAGAGGTTCCACAACCTCCACTTCCCAAACCAGGGAAGGCTTCAGACTTTAATTAAGAACCTTGGACCTTTGGACTTTCATGGCACCGAGAAAATTCTCTATGCGGATGAGTGGATAGAGAATGTAGAGCGTCTTCTAAAGATTGCTCGAGTCCCTGAATACCCAAAAATGGAAGCTGCCAGCATGCAATTATTTAGCATTGCTAGGACTTGGTATAGAGACAAGCCACACCTGTCAGCTCCAGGACTTACGTGGAAGAACTTCAAAGAATTATTCAAAAACAAGTTCTACCCCGAGGTTGCACAGGAGGCCCTAGAGAGTCGGTTCGAGAGGCTGGAGCAAGGCAGTCTTAATGTCATGCTACAGTCCCAAAATACACAGGGACCGGATTTACGTGCCAATAGTCAGCTACGTATCCAAGAGGACTCCGGCTCAAATTGAACACGTATAAACTGTCCTAGATTGTGTAGCTATCTTTATAAAATCTTTATAACTCAATCCACATGACAAGAATATAAAGAAAGGGAATACGATTACCAGTCTACAGCCCAATAATCATACTTATCCGAATAGACTCCAAAGAAATAATATGAGTCTACCAAACACTAGGCTATCAAGCAGATACAAATATCGAAAATGAATCATAAACTACGGAGGTGTAAATACCTTTAGTGGAATGTAGTGAAATGGGTACACAACAATAATCCAGCAACGACTCTACAAGCATACTCAGCAAACCTGGAAGGGAACCATGTCCTCAGAGGGACGAATAAGGTACAAAATAGTATGTCGAAAGTTAACAGTATCGTAATATATATAGATATATACTACTAATCAAGGTGGATAAATCTAGAATAGCCAACTATGTGAAATGCAATTTAAGAACAATACGTGTACACGCGGGCTGTCACGGTGTACTCCACAGCCCCTGTAAGAAAACTGTGATAACTAATGATGACTCTGCAGTCCCTGTAAGGGAACTGTGGTAACTAATGATTCTCCGAAGATCTGAAAATGAGACAATGGTAATAATATGGAAAAGTAGACCAAGCGTCCAGTGTATGTTCTCCCCTCCCATGTGACCTCACGAATCGTATCTACGATACGCTATATCATATCCTCTAACTAGAACATCGAGTTATAATAGTACAAGGTGTAAAGTATCAAATCGCGCTTCCTAGCACCAGTACAGATTTCGGTCACTATGTGAACACCAAGTACAAAATCTGTCATAATAAAAGTGTCGTGTAAAAGTGTCATAAGGCCTGACGTACCACTACCAAAATATGATAAAATAGCGATATTTTTAGCGACGTCGTCATAAAACGTCGCTAATGTTAAATATTTTAGCCACTCCAAAAATAAACGTCGCTTTTGGCGACGTATAGCGACTGTAATTGGATTTTTTAAAGAATAGTTGTTATACGCTTCTTTAACGTCGCTAAACGTCGCTAATTTTTTTGATTTTAAGTCGTTTAGCAACGTTTTTATCGATATTTTTAGCGACTCCAAAAATAAACGTTGCTATATGTCGCTGTTGGCGACGCATAGCGACTATACTTGCATTTTTTAAAAATAGTCGCTATATGCTTCTTTAACATCGCTAAATGTTGCTAATTTTTTTGATTTAGCGTCGTTTAGCGACGTTTTTATCGATGTTGCTTATTTTTTAATTATCAACAGTTATAAATGTAGCAAGACGTCACAAATATTTTCAATTAGCGACATTTAATTTAGACGTCGCTAAAAAGTTAATATAGGATTTTGAGTTTTTTTATTTCCCCCCATTCTCTCGATCTCCCCCTCTCCTAAATACTCGCACCCCTCGCCCCCCCCCCCCCGCCCCGGCGATCCTGACCCCTCTCGACTCTGGCAACCCCCTCGGCCCCCTCCCCCGGCGACCCCGACCCCTCTCGACTCCGGTAACCCCCAAAGGCCCCTACCCCGACGCCCCTCGGCCCCGATGACCCCCTCGGTCCCCTGTCCTGATGCCCCTCGACCCGACGTCCTTCAGCCCCGACTACCCCCCTCGACCCGACTACCCCCTTCGGCCCCCCTCGACCCCGACGACCCCTCTCCTCGATCAGATGGTCAGGTAACCCGAACCCTATCTCCCTCTTGCTGACACGACACAGACACACATACATGACACATATACATACACACGCACACTGACACGACATGGACACACAAGCACAGACACGACATGGACACACAAACATTGACACGAAACTAGGGTTAGGACTTGTATGAAGGACAAACACAGACACACAAAACTGACATAAACACAGACACGACACGGTTAAGGAATATATAAGGGTCCCGCTTACTTTTAAAATATGACATGTTCCGGTTCAACCAATTCCAATCCATTTGGTTTAAATTTCTAGTGTTTACATAGATTTACATAAAATACAGATCCACACTTGTGAAGTATATAAATAGATAAGTAAAATGAAGTTATATTTCTCTAAATTTTATATGTAATGTGCAAATTGTTCGAAGGTAGAGCTTTCAGCTAAAAGTTGAGATAATGTTGATAATCATGCAACTATAATTTATCTTTTAGCATTTGCATCAAAGGTCAAATAGAGTTGGTTTGAAATAACACGTATTTAGCGACTATATGTGATATATATATAATTGGTGGGGTTGTGAAGATGTAGTAGATATATATATGAAATATGAGTATCAGGGGTCTTGGTATCAGAGTACTGATAGAGTATTAGTGTATGCCCCCATATATAGGCTGTGTGTGAGTATATTGGTAGGGTTGTGAAGTAGAGAATAGTGTGAGTATGTAGATGACTATAGGAAGTACGTTATATATATATATATATATATATATATATATATATATATATATATATATATATATATATATATATATATATATATATATATATAACACTTGTATCTAGTTCATATGAGTATGTAGTTTTGAGTTAATTATGAATATCTTAAGTACCTGGGGTACTAAATGTCAAGTGATACCTAGATACCAAGTGCATGTATAGCTACATGTATAGAATTAGCTATATAAGTTAAGTGGTAAATAGTCTCACATAAATTATACTCATTATAAAAGTAGAATAACTAGGTTTATGTTACAAGCTAGATAAATATAACTTAAGTGGTAAATAGTTTCACATAGATAATACTTATTATAAAAGTAGAATAACTAGGAATACTTGTCGTCACCTACAAAGTCAAGTGTCCATGTGAGCCATTATCTGGAATTTTTTTTATTCTGTCATGCCCCAGTCCCAAAATACTGAGGGACCAGATACGTTGCAATGGCCAGCAGTACGCACCGATGGACAAACCCAATTCAATGGATCCATCAGGGCATACTTAAGCTGTAAAATCAAGTCTACGACAAATGGTACAACTAATCTCATCCACACAAAGTATAAAAGTATGATCCACAGAATAAATAAGGAATGTAAATCATCAGCTAGTCTCAACAAAGTGCTTCGGGGAACAACCCGATAAATATCTGATACAATGGTTCAACAGACCAGAAATAAATGACTGAAATAAATAAATAAATACTGAGCATGAACATGGATGCTCAGGAAAAGTCTTCGGCTAACACCTCGTCCTCGGATGGCGGTACAGCTCCTGGATCAGCTCCTGCTGCGGTCCCGTGTACCTCGGGATAGATCTCGTCCTCAAATCCTGGGGACATAATCCATATCCAGGTCCTCAGGGGACATGCTTTATGTATCTTGTTATGTCCCTCTGAGGACCTGACCCCTTCTAGGTGTATCTATTCTTGAGTATTCACAGGAGCGCAGATTCGGATGGTTACATATGTTTCGAGGATGTCTTCTCTTCGAGCCCCATGATTGTTAGCTGGTATTTCTATATTATGTTTGTTGTGTTGCACTTTTACATTCGAGTTGGTAGTGGATTTGTTTCCATCCAACTAGTATCTTTAGATACTTTGTATTGAGATCTAGATTCATAGATATTGGTTATTTATTTATATTTGATTTTTGTGGATGAGATTTAGATTATACCCTGTGACTTGTGATAAATTTATACCACTTGTGGATTTGATATTCATATTACAGCGTACGTATGGGTTTGGTTTCTATCTATTGGAGTTACCATATCCATGCGGCTGGCATGCTCACGTGTCCTAGTCCTACGTATTTTGGGACTGGGGCGTGACATATATATTGTCACAAGTCACAGGACATAACTAGATCTCATCCACAGAATCAAATAACCAATCAACTATATAACTGAATCAAGTATAAAATGCTTGATAAGAACAAGTAGTTGGGTGGAGACAAATCCACTACCAAACTAGAATATAAGAGGAACAAAAATAAGTACATCCAATGAATAATAAGACTCGAAGAGAGACCTCCTCGAAAGAGAATGGAGTAGCAAGTCCTGATCCATGCTCCTGCAAATAGTCATGATCGTCTACACCTGGAAAGGGACCAGGTCCTCAGAGGGACCTAACAAGATACATAGAAGCATGCCAATTGAATACAGTAAAACATGCATAATAGACAAAAAATATATAAGTACGTTGTACTAGACAATCTATATGAAAATGCATAGTGAGGACAACCTTTCGACGTATGGGTAGATGTAGGATACTCTATCTATCTCACAAGTCACACACACGTCCATGAACATCATAAGCCGTCATACCGTGAGGGTAGCGACCATCGTGACACCATAAGCCGACATACCGCGAAGCGACATAACTCCCGTAGTGCGTGCTAATTACTACGGTTTACCAGAGTGGGTAGCCCATACGCCTACTGATTGTCCTCCCCTCCCATTATACTATGTGTCAAGTATGTGTGTGTGTCACGCCCTAGTCCCAAAATACGTAGGACTAGGATACGTAACCATGCCAGCCGCCCGTATATATGGCAACTCCAATATATGAAAACCATATATACGTGCGTATGCTGTATAATGAACAATAATTCATAAGTGGTAAAACTGATCACAAGTCACAGGGTAATATCTAAATCTCATCCCCAGAGTCAAATATACATGAATAACTAATAACCAAGTAACTAGATCTCAATAACTAAGTATCTAAAGAATGACAGTCGGATGGAATCAAATCTACTGCCGAAATAGAATATAAAAAGGAACCAGATACACACCATATAAGAACAACATCTGACAATCACGAGGCTCGAAGAGAAGATCTCCTCGGAATATAAGTAGCCTGTCCGGATCTTTGCTCCTGCGAATACTCAAGAACATATACACCTGGCAGGGGACCAGGTCCTCAGAGGGACATATCAAGATACATAAAAATAACATGCCATAATGTAAATACTGAATAAATAAGGGGGTGTGCTAACCATCTAAGTGAATGCAATTTGCAGATCTAGTAGTACGCATGGGAATGTGTAGGCTTGACATATGCTGACGTAATTCACCAATCGTCATGACTGGCTAGTATATGTGTCATATGCCCCCGGACACACGGGTAGCTCTGCAATCGACCATGAGGAGCATGGTACGAAGGATAAAGACTCAAGGAGGGGGTGTCCCATACGCCTACTAGATATCTTCCCCGCCCACTGGAGATACAAGTCGTGAAAACGACGTGGACATCTCATATAATGATGCAAGTCTCCATAGAAATAACAACTAAGCTAAATACCGTTACACGTGTTGCTCACACCGATGGCCAGTCGAATATGAGGCACGCGTCCCTACATGATCTCACTCTGTGACGTGTAATGATACGTGTCAAGGCCTGGGAAGTTATATCAATAACTTCACAACTTTAGGTGGGTCTACTAGACACTAAGTCAGATACTACTCCTAACGTCAACGCCTTCGTTGACTGCACCCGAGTCTGCTCGGACGCGCACATTTATATAATGAATAAACATGTAACTAACAATAATTGAATTTAAACAGTACAACAAGACAAGGTATACTTGCCTGGCAAGAGAGCTGCAAATATAACGTCCAGATGTCAAGTACCAAGTGTCAGAAACTATGACCTCAGAATGAATGTCTCCGGATACTGAAATAAACATCACTAACAGTCTCAAAAATATCAAATAGCTAGAAACGCCTGTCCTTAAGTCGAATTTGGACACAGGGGCAAAAATGACAGTTTCTGGTCAAAGCGGGGTCCACATGTGGGCCGCTTTGCACCGAAAAACGTGTCAGGGTCAAAGGTCTCCAAATTTGCCAAACTTAGTGTCAACAAGTCAGGAACGATGATACAAACCCAACGGAACTTCCAGAATTGGATTCCGATGAGCCGGTCACAAAATCGCTCGTCAAGTGGAGCCTGTGGGGCCCACGATACGGGATTTTGCCAACGTTCTCAGAATCGAACCAAACTTGGATCACAGGACCAGCGTATTGCTACGAGTCTGATGGCATAAGTTTCGTCTCGATCCGACGTGTGTACACAAAGTTGCGACGTGTTCCAGAACAGACGGATACGGAACGTTGTCGGCGGATACGCGTTGATTCCGGTGTGCACGCACATCTAAATCAACTTCTGCGAAATCCCGCACGTCCGTATCAACGACGCGCACATTTTGGTAAAGACCGCGTGCGACCAAGTCGTCCCGTTTGGCGGGGCGTACTCAGTTCCGGGGTGAATCGGGTCGTTGTTTTTCCTGTTTTTGGATCGCGTGCCGCGATCGCCACAGGACGCGATGCACCGAGCGGATTATACGGGCACCGAGATGGTTACACAGTCTACATGACGCAACTGACGGAATTGAAAATAGAGTTACGAGGTGAGAGAAATCGTTACCTGAACAGAGCTCGAAAAACTAAACTTCTCCGTGTCCGACACGTGTCCGACAAGTGTCCGACACTAGTCCGAGGCTGTGTCCGTGTCCTGTGCCCTGTCCGCGTCCACGGCGGCCCTAGGGTTGCTGGAGACTGGCCGGGGCGGCTCGCTGGAGGAGGGCGGCCGGAGGCGGCGCAGGCTCGGACGGCTGGAGGCGGACCGGAGTTGGGGACTCGGGGAAGCTGCTGTCGAGGCCGGTGAGGGGTTGGCTCGCCGTGCGGGGGGGTTCGGCTCCGACGATGGGGGTCGGCTGTGAAGATGACGACGATGATAATGGCGGTGGTGGTGCTCGATGATGGTGGTGGTGGCGGTGGTGGGGAAAACGAAGGAGGGGGAAAGGAAAGGCTTTTTGAGGAGGAGGAGGAGGAGGAGGAGCAGAGAGAGGAAGCTGGTGGTGGAGGGTGGTGGTGGCGGCGGACTGTGATAGGGGTGGCGGTGGTGGCTCGGGTGCTCAGGGTGGCAGCAGACGGAGGAGTTGGCGGAGCTGCACAGGGGGTCGGGGTCCGGAGCCGCCGCGGGGTAGGGGAGAAGTTAGGCCGCAGCTCGGGGAGGAGAAGAGGAGACTGAGGAGAGAGGGAGGGTCGGGGGAGGCCGGCGAGGGGGGGGGGGGGTGGCTCGCCGCGCGGAGGGGGAGCTCCGGCGGGCGGGGCTCGGCGCCGGCGGCGAGGGGGGGGGGGCTGCGGCCTGGGGTAGAGTTAGGGTTTTGATTTTTATTTTTATTTTCTTTTATTTCTTTTTATAGAAATAAATAATTATATTTTAAGAAAAATATCTAAGATATTTACGGGATATTTGTAGGATATTTTCGGGGTATTTCCGGGATCTTTTTGGGTGGGTCCCGTCTCCAAATGGACGGTGCAGGTTCACCGGCCAATGAGGGGGTGACACCTCGCATTGCAATTTGCAGG
This sequence comes from Iris macrosiphon, assembly GCA_036927795.1. NCBI lineage: Eukaryota > Viridiplantae > Streptophyta > Magnoliopsida > Asparagales > Iridaceae > Iris > Iris macrosiphon. The sequence continues at coordinate 16,157,108 of JAYESA010000020.1, read as the reverse complement.
AAAGTCCCTGTAATTTCATAAATTGCGTAAAGGTCCTATTTTTGGGAAATTGCGCAATTACTGTAAACCCCCTGATTTTTTTAAAATTTTAAAAACTGGATTTTTCACAATTTTCTGGAATTTTCTGGGAATTTTCTGTAATTTAAAAACTGGGTTTTAATTATTCAATGATTTTTAATTGATATTAAATAGTATTAAAATATTATGAAAATAATATTTTTGGATGTAAAATAAAAAACTGGACTTAGGGCAATTTTTCTGGAATTTATCGGGCCCCGGACCTATTTTTAAATGCCTAAAAAGTATTTTATTATTTATTTAATTAATTAACTGATAATTAATTATTATTTATTATTATTATTATTAATTTTATTATTATTTTTCCGGCCCGCGGCCCGTTGGGCCGGCCCGGCCCAGCCCTAGCGGGTCGGGTCGGACCCGCTCACCCGCTCACCCGCTCACCCACGTCCCCGCGTCTCCCGCCGGATCCGTCGGCCGCTCCGCCCCACCCGGCCACGCCACCCCCCTCGCCCCCGCGTCCCTCGCCCACGACCACCCCCTCTCTCCGCCTCCTCCGCCCCACTCGAACCCCGGCCACCCTATATATATCCCCCCCACTCACCGTCTCCAGTTCCCACACCACCACCACTCGCCGCCGGATCCGCCGCCGCACCACCCCGACGCGCCGCCCGCCGCAGCTCCCTCCTCCGCCTCCCCCATCTCCGGCGCCTTCCCCCACCGCAGCCACAGCAACAGCAGCAGCGGCAGCAGCTCCACCGCCCCAGCCGCGCCGCCGCCGCCGACGAGCCCCCAGCCACCGCGCCGCCCTCCACCGCAGAGGCCCGGCCCTCCGCCGCAGCCGGCCGCCCAGCGCCGTCCTCCGGCGAGATCCCCCAAACCCTAACCCTAGATTGCTCCCCCTGTGTCCGACACGAGTCGGACACGTGTCGGACATGGTTTGACCCTGGTTTTCGGGTCCCCTTCAGGTACGTATAACTTTTTACTCGTAGCTCCGTTTTCGATTCCGCAAATTGCGTTGTGAAGCCTGTATGACCCTCTCGGTGCCCGGACAAACTGTTCGGCGCATCGCGTCCTGTGGTGATCGCACACCGCGATCCAAAAACAGGAAAAATTAGACCCTGTTTCACCCCGGAACTGAGTACGCCCCGCCAAACGGGACGACTTGGTCGCGCGCGGTCTTCACAGACACGAGCGCCTCGTCGATACGGACGTGTGGGATTTCGCGGAAGCTGATTCGGGTGTGCGTGCACACCGGAATCAACGCGTATCCGCGGACATCGCCCCGTATCCGTCTTTTCTGCAATTCGACCTAACTTTGTGTACACACGTCGGATCGAGACGAAACTTGCGCCATCGGACTCGTAGCGATACGCTGGTCCTGTGGGTAAAGTTTGGTTCGATTCTGAGAACGTTGACGAAATCGCGTGTCGTGGGCCCCATAGGCCCCGCTCGACGGGCGATTTTGTGATCGGCTCATCGGAATCCAATTATGGGAGTTCCGTTGGGTTCGTATCATGATTCCTGACCTGTTAACACTAAGTTTGGTGAATTTGGAGACCGTTGACCCGGACGCGTTTTTCGGTGCAAAGCGGGCCTCATGTGGACCCCGTTTTGACCCGAAACTGCCGTTTTTGTCCTTGTCTCCAAATTGGACCCAAGGACAGGCGTTTCTAGCTGATTAATATTTTTTGGATCTGATGGTGATGTTTGTTTCAGCAACCGGAGTACCGCCTGCAAATCCAACCGAAGTCAGAACCGCAAACATAGCCGGAACCACAGGCAAGTGTACCTTGCCAAAACTTGCAGCTTTGTTACCTATTTCTTGGACTAAGCTATATATCAGTGGGCAAGTAAAGCTTGTCAAATTCTCAGATAATTCTGGTTAAAGTATTTACTTGATTGCTTGTAGTTTCATAAGTAACTTGCTTAACTGCTCAACCCAGGACACCTGACACTCTTCATGTGATGGAATTGCCTGAGATATACCTGGTGATTCCGTATAGGTTATATTTTTCATGTCATTACAGTTTACATGCTTAGATTCTATCCTGACTCATTGCATTAGTTCAATCTTGCGTGACTTGTACCTGATATTTCTGGAACTGTGACGTGAGATTACATGGGGTGGGGAGAGTATTACCATATCAAGGCTGATTATAATGTAAATAATGTTATCTGGAGGTGTCTTAGTCTCTGATACAGAGCTTTGGCACAATTTCTGGCTCTTCGAGAAAATACTGCTATGGTTTCTTCGACACTGATCCTGTAGTAGTCTCAGCCTGAGTATGACTAAAAAAACTCTCACTTGCATATCACTAGCTGGTTTACATATTTACCCTGTTGTTATTTTATTGCTGCACTGCATATGTTTTGGCTTGTATTTTCTGTACCTTGTTATGTCCCCTGAGGACCTGGAATGGACTATGTCCCCAGGTGTAGCCGCAGAGAACTACCCCGAGGTGTACGGTACAGGAGCACTCCTGGGAGCAGAACCCGGAACCGAGGACGAGATAGTTGCAGAAGACTTCTCCTGAGCACCGGCTTCAGCTACACAGTATTTCCTTTTCAGTATTTTATTTCCAGTCTATGTTTCCTTAAATGTAACAGAATAATTCTCGGATTTGTTTCCTGAGATAACCTTATTTAGTATTGCATATTTAATTCTATTTGCATTATTTCCGTCATTAATCTGTGTTATTCTGTGGATGAGATTAGTAATACCTGAGACTGGTACTTAGTACTGCTAGACTACAGCTTAAGCATGCCCTGATGGATCCATTAAATTGGGTTGTCCATCGGTGCGTGCTGCTGGCCATTGCTCACGTGCTCAGTCCCTCGTCATTTTGGGACTGGGGCGTGACAATTACGAAATTGTCTGGGAAAACACCCGATTCCTGAAATTGCTAAAATTCATGGAATTGAGGGAATTTGCTGTGCGAGGGTCCCGAGGGGGTGGGGGTGAGTCTGGGCAGGGACTGGGCCTGGTTTCGGGGTGATACGGGCCATCGTATTTATTTAATTAATAAATACTGCGCACGGTGTTCTCTAATTATTTAGAGGCAGGTAGGACCATAATTTTTCTACGGTGTCAATACACTAAATGTAGTATACTCAGTGTAGAAAATTAACATATTTTTGTCTGGGCAAAACAGGTGCATGTTGGGCCTCAAATCTCTATTGGAACAGGGATGGGTACAGGTCTGGGAATTAAAATAGGAATTAAATACGGGCGATTGTAACGAGATTTGTGCGTCTCATACGAGGCTCGAAACTGAGTATCTAGGAGTTGCACAAAGTGCAGGATAGAAGATTGGCATGTCTAGGAGAGGTATGTGAACTTTGTTCGGGGTTAACAGTCAAGGTAAAGCTCCAAATAATTAGGTGATGGACAGGTGCACAAGTCAATAGGATATGTAAGCAAAATTAATTAAAATATTGCAACAAATCCTAAATTGCAAAAAATATTCCTAAAATACTGGAATCTGGTCGAGGGGGTTTACAATCTACCCAACTTATAAAAATTTCGTCCTCGAAATTAAAACTATGCCATGGTAGAAGGGAAAGACGGCATAAGATATAATTTTAACAAAGTAACTTATATCTTGGGTTACGAATAGGTTCGAAAACGTTTATGCATGGCGTACTCGCGCTTCCGAGTTGATTCTCCTGGCGCGTCATGCTTCCATGCTACGCGGATCAAGGGAATAGACTGGTTCTTCAATACTTTTTCTCGATGGTCAAGGGTTTCCACGGGTTGCTCTTGATACGACAGGTCTCGGCCTAAAGGTGATATCCTCAAAAAGACATGATCATCCTCTTTGAATTCCAAGGGGTGATGATGACGGTCTCCTACTGCTTCTGTCTGTCTTGTACTGCTCGCCAGTATCCTTGTATTTACTTAACTGTCTCTTCGGTGTTGACGACCAACTCTGGTCACGCGAATCCTTGTCTGGTACAATGCTGACTGGTATGCCGTGCAATCTTACGATCTGCCTCAAATAAGTTAGCTAAGCTTCTGCAGACTAGTCAACTCTATAGGTAAGAATTGTGCTGACTTGGTGAGTCGGTCCATAGGAATCTTGATTCTTACAATTCAACCTAGTCATAGGTGCTGCTATCCATTCAGAAGTCAATCAATTGTTTATTCAGGTAAAATCCATTTAGACTCCTGACAGCAAAAAGATATATTCTTCATCGTAACATTTGAGTTCTGACTTGACCCAAGTTACGAGACAAAAATAAAAATTTCATGCTGTCCTAGGGATGCACGTATCAGGAACGTAATAAGACGTAGGTAGGTAGGTAGGTAACGAAGGTCATTCTAAAGATAGCACAGTTTTAAACTGCAATATAAACTAATAATAGAGTTTGGTAATACCCAAGAAACAAACAGAAATTGCTACAAAACAATATACTTCTCGTATTTATACTAAGCACGAGGTTTCGCCTTTCCGAAATAAGGGAAGACGGAAAACAATAATCAAGAGTTCAAGGGGGAGGTAATAGATTAGTAGTGTGAGGATCAAGGCGTTTAAAAAATTCAATGGGAATTGTCAAAGCAGTTGTGGATTTGAGATGCTATTTTGGTAATCCCTATTCACATATTCGGATCAGCACAGTTATGTTGCTGATACGATATGCTCAGGCATATCTAACGGGCAAGTACATCTATCTACTAATCACTATATATCTCAATCCACGTAAAGTAGTTATGCGAAGGTCGAACCAAGTGCACTATGGTTGATCAGATCGTAATACACTGATTCTGAAATGTATTAGTGTAGTACTCCAATAATACATCTCTCAAGAACAAGCTTGATAAGGAATAAGCTTGCAAAACTAGGCTATAATAGCGACATAAGTCAAGGTAGTATGGTAAATATAAGTACGCTAGATTATGATGTGAGAATTTTTCAAACAATTCAAAATCACAAAAAGACAAGACTCTACAATCTCTACAGTTATTATTCTAAATCCTTGTCTAAGTCGCTAGTTGACCCAAAAGAGGTATGGTTTTCTAAGTTCTACAATCTAACTAACACTATAGGCTGTCCGCCTAAAACAGAGATTTCAAGAAAGTCCGCATAAAGTAGGGGTTCGAAGTTGTCTGCGTAATGCAGAGACAAAAATAGTTTGGCGTAAATCAGGGATTCAAACTATCGGCGTAAAATAGATTTCAGAGTTATCCGCGTAAAACAGAGAAGCGTAAGGTAGAGCTTCAGGGCTTTCCGCGTAAAAAGTCTGTGCGTACAAGTCTTGGTTAAAGTCTGAGCGTAAAAGTCTGCGGTAAAGTATTGTCTAAAGGTTGCGTAAAAATCTGCCAGCGTAAAAAGTCTAGCATACGCTGCAGCGTAAAGTTGTACAAGAAACTCATGAGTTTGTCAGTCAAGTTAATGAATCATGTCCTCTGACAAAAGTACTTGCACAACGATCGAGGGGATGGTTATGATGATAATTTGCACGGAGTTCAAGGTTGTCGTTAGTGACTTATTGGATACAAGTCATCTACGCTTGAGATGAGACAAAATCAGATGTCCTGTCAAAAGCTGTTCCTTTTTGCACAGGGCTCGAGGCGTATCTCTGCGCAAGATTCGGTCGTGTATGGGGAAAGCTAAAGCTGTAACCAATACTCTTAAATCCTATCCTTTATATTTTTTGCCTAATCAGGTTACTCTACGCTGGTTATCTAATAGTCAGGAATCATCAGGTTTACGCAGGGCAGTCACCTACGTGGCTCTCATGACGCAGGATAAGGAAGACTAAGGGATCGTGGGTAGCGGTTGTCATAATTGTGGCGTAAAGGAGACAATCTCCTGCATAATTTGGCTTTTACGCCAATTAGGCAGTCGTTTGGTTCTTACGCCAACAACGGTCAAATGGGTTTTTACGCCAACAAGGGTAAAGGTCTCTGGCGTAAAACTCTGGTTATCCAACATAGGGTGAGGTTTCAGTCCTAGTATTCAACCTTGAATTTCTATGGGTTCCTTAAGACTAGGGTCAACACTATGGTAAATCCTCTAACTAATCCTAGTAGTGTTTTTACTACTCTCAAGTCATATATAAATACGTCAAGGGATAAGGGTAAGTTAATCTATAGGTAAGTGATGCTAGGGTTCATTAGGTAATAAGGAAGACTAGGGTTTATTTAGGTAATAAGGAAGACTAGGTTTCACTAAGTAGTCTGAACTTAATGACGTCTCAAAGCCCTAGTTGTGTTCTTAATAGGAATACTACTCTAATTATCATCCTATCAATAGGGATTCCTATATTCTAGCAGGGGCTATACTCGAGAAATTATCAGGGAAGCACATGATTCAAGCAGGATGCAATTTTGTAAGTAGGACAGACTGGAAGGAAGATAAGTCATAGTCAATTATGGATGAGATATTATATTCTAATCCTAGGTGCAGGCTTGCTCGGTACAGTAACGTAACCGAGACAATATGCTCTGACCTGCATGGGCCACCACTAAAAACATGTCACGCCCCAGTCCCAAAATACGTAGGACTAGGATACGTAACCATGCCAGCCGCCCGTATATATGGCAACTCCAATATATGGAAACCATATATACGTGCGTACGCTGTATAATGAACAATAATTCATAAGTGGTAAAACTGATCACAAGTCACAGGGTAATATCTAAATCTCATCCACAGAGTCAAATATACATGAATAACTAATAACCAAGTAACTAGATCTCAATAACTAAGTATCTAAAGAATGACAGTCGGATGGAATCAAATCTACTGCCGAAATAGAATATAAAAAGGAACCAGATACACACCATATAAGAACAACATCTGACAATCACGAGGCTCGAAGAGAAGATCTCCTCGGAATATAAGTAGCCTGTCCGGATCTGTGCTCCGGCGAATACTCAAGAACATATACACCTGGCAGGGGACCAGGTCCTCAGAGGGACATAGCAAGATACATAAAAATAACATGCCATAATGTAAATACTGAATAAATAAGGGGGTGTGCTAACCATCTAAGTGAATGTAATTTGAAGACCTAGTAGTACGCATGGGAATATGTAGGCTTGACATATGCTGACGTAATTCACCAATCGTCATGACTGGCTAGTATATGTGTCATATGCCCCCGGACACACGGGTAGCTCTGCAATCGACCATGAGGAGCATGGTACGAAGGATAAAGACTCAAGGAGGGGGTGTCCCATACGCCTACTAGATATCTTCCCCGCCCACTGGAGATACAAGTCGTGAAAACGACGTGGACATCTCATATAATGATGCAAGTCTCCATAGAAATAACAACTAAGCTAAATACCGTTACACGTGTTGCTCACACCGATGGCCAGTCGAATATGAGGCACGCTGTAAACCCCCTCGACCAAATTTCAGTATTTCTAGGATTATTTTAACAATTTAGGATTTATGGCAATATTTTAAATTATTTTGTTTGCATATCCTATTGACTTGTGCACTTGTCCATCACCGATTATTTGGAGCTTTACCTTGACTGTTATCCCCGTATAAAATTTACATACCTATCATAGACATGCTAGACTATTTTCCTGAATTTTGTGCACTCCCAGATGCTTTATTTTGAGCCTCGTTTGAGACGCACAAATATCGTTACAAAAGACCGTATTTATTTCCTATTTTATTTCCTGCTCTTTATCCATCTCTGTACCCCTAGAGATTTGAGGCCCAACATGCACCGTTTTGCCCAAACAAAAATACGTTAATTTTCTACACTAAGTATACTACATTTAGTGTATTGACACCGTAGAAAAATTATGACCCTACCTGCCTCTAAATAATTAGAGAACACCGTGCGCAGTATTTATTAATTAAATAAATACGATGGCCCGTATCACCCCGAAACCAGGCCCAGTCCCTGCCCAGACTCACCCCCACCCCCTCGGGACCCTCACACAGCTTTTCCCTTCAATTCTGTAAATTTTAGAATTTTCAGGAATCGGGTGTTTTCCCAGACAATTTCGTAATTGCACAATTTTCCAAAATAGGGCCTTTATGCAATTTATGAAATTACAGGGACTTTCCTGCAAATTGCAGTGCGAGGTGTCACCCCCTCACTGGCCGGTGAACCTGCGCCGTCCATTTGGACGCGGGACCCACCCGAAAAGATCCCGAAAATATCCTAAAAATATCCTTAAAATATCTATAGATATTTTGCATATTTTATTAATATTATTTTCTATAAAAAAAAGAAAAGAAAAGAAAAGAAAAAAATAAAAATCCTAAATCTATTTCCCCCCAGCCCGCAGACCCCTCGCCGCCGGAGCCTTCCCCCGCTCGGCCGCTCCTCGCCGCCCCTGGCCGGAGCCGAGTCTTCCCCTCTCAACCTCTTCCCTCCACCGCCACCACCATCCTCTGTCACCACCACCACCACCATCATCATCACCACCATCGACGCCATCTTCTCGCCGCAGCTCCGCCGACCTCGCCGGAGAACCGCCGCGACTTCCCCTGACCTCCATGGTCCCTGACCGCCTCCGCCGTGTCAGCCACAGCTGAAACCCTAGGGCGAGCAACGGTGGACACGGACACAGCAGCAGTCCAGGACACGAAGGAGACCCTCGGACACGTGGGATTCGATTTCCCGGAGCCCTGTTCAGGTATATTTTTCTCTCACCTCGTAGCTCTATTTCCGATTCCGTCAGTTGCGTCGTGTAGACTATGTAACCACCTCGGTGCCCGTGCAACCCGCTCGGAGCATCGCGTCCTGTGGCGATCGCAAACCGAGATCCAAATACAGGAAAAACAACGATCCGATTCACCCCGGAACTGGGTACGCCCCGCCAGACGGGACGACTTGGTCGCACGCGGTCTTTACCGAAATGTGCGCGACGTTGATACGGACGTGTAGGAATTTGGAGAAGTTGATTTGGATGTACGTGCACACCGAAATCAACGCGTATCCGCCGACACCGCCCCGTATCCGTCAGTTCTGGAACACGCTGCAAATTTGTGTATACACGTCGGATTGAAACGAAACTTGCGCCATCGGACTCGTAGCAATACGCTGGTCCTGTAAGCCAAGTTTGGTTCGATTCTGAGAACGTTGACAAAATCCCGTATCGTGGGCCCCACCGGCTCCACTTGACGGGCGATTTTGTGACCGGCTCATCGGAATCCAATTCTGGAAGTTCCGTTGGGTTCGTATCATCGTTCCTGACTTGTTGACACTAAGTTTAGCGAATTTGGAGACCTTTGACCCTATTACGCTTTTCGGTGCAAAGCGGCCCACATGTGGATTCCGCTTTGACCATAAACTGTCATTTTTGCCCCTGTGTCCAAATTGGACTTAAAGACAGGCGTTTCTAGCTATTTGATATTTTTTGAGACTGTTAGTGATATTTATTTCAGTATCCGGAGACATTCATTCTGAGGTCATAGTTTCTGACACTTGGTACTTGACATCTGGACGTTATATTTGCAGCTCACCTGCCAGGCAAGTATACCTTGCCTTGTTGTACTGTTTAAATTCAGTTATTGTTAGTTACATGTTTATTTATTATATAAATGTGCGCGTCCGAGAAAACTCGGATGCAGTCAACGATGGCGTTGACGTTAGGACTTGTGTCTGACCTAGTGTCTAGTAGACCCACCTAAAGTTGTGAAGTTATTGATATAACTTCCCAGGCCTTGACACGTATCATTACACGTCACAGAGTGAGTACATATAGGGACACGTGCCTCATGCGCGACTGGCCATCAGTGTGAGCAACACGTGTAGCGGTATTTAGCTCAGTTGTTTATTTCATAGAGACTTGCATCATAGTATGAGATGTCCACGTCGTTTTTACGATTTGTACATCTACATTGGGCGGGAAAGCTTACTAGTAGGCGTATGGGACACCCCCTCCATGATGTTTTATCCTTCGTACCATGCTCCTCAGAGATGGTCGATTGCAGAGCTACCCGTGTGTCCGGGGGCATATGACACATATACTAGCCGGTCATGACGATTGGTGAATTACGTCAGCATATGTCAAGCCTACACATTCCCATGCGTACTATCAGGTCTTTAAATTGTATTCACTTAGATGGTTAGCACACCCCTTATTTATTCAGTATTTACATTATGGCATGTTATTTTTATGTATCTTGCTATGTCCCTCTAAGGACCTGGTCCCCTGCCAGGTGTATATGTTCTTGAGTATTCGCAGGAGCACAGATCCGGACAGGCTACTTATATTCCGAGGAGATCTTCTCTTCGAGCCTCGTGATTGTCAGATGTTGTTCTTATATGGTGTGTATCTGGTTCCTTTTTATATTATATTTCGGCAGTAGATTTGATTCCATCCGACTGTCATTCTTTAGATACTTATTTATTGAGATCTAGTTACCTGGTTATTGGTTATTCATGTTTATGTAATTTCTGTGGATGAGATTTAGATATTACCCTGTGACTTGGAGTTAGTTTTACCACTTATGAATTATTGTTCATTATACAGCGTACGCACGTATATATGGTTTCCATATATTGGAGTTGCCATATATACGGGCCAGCTGGCATGGTTACGTGACCTAGTCCTACGTATTTTGGGACTGGGGCGTGACATGTTTTTAGTGGTGGCCCATGCAGGTCGAGAGCATATTGTCTCGGTTACGTTACTGTACCGAGCATGCCTGCGTCTCAGAGCATATTGTCTCGGTTACATTACTGTACCGAGCAAGCCTGCACCTAGGATTAGAGCATAGGATCTCATCCATAATTGACTATGACTTATCTTTCTTCCAGTCTGTCCTACTTACACAATTGCATCCTGCTTGATTCATGTGCTTCCCTGATAATTCTTTAAGTATAGCCCTTGCTAAAATATAGGAATCCCTGTTGATAGAAGGATAATTAGGGTAGTATTCCTATTAAGAACACAACTAGGGCATTGACACATCATTAAGTCTGACTACTTAATGAACCCTAGTCTTCCTTATTACCTAAATGAACCATAGTCTTCCGTATTACCTAATGAACCCTAGCATTCACTACCTATAGATTACCTTACCCTTATCCCTTGACATATTTATGTATGACTTGAGTATAGTATAAACACTACTAGGATTAGTTAGAGATATGATTATTAGAGATTTGACCATAATATTGACCCTAGTCTTAAGAAACCAATAGAAATCTAAGATTGAATACTAGGACTGAACCCTCATCCTATGATTGGATAAACCAGAGTTTTACGCCAGAGACCCTTTACCCTTGTTGGCTTAAAACCAATTGACCGTTGTTGGCGTAGAAGCCAATTGACCGTAGTTAGCGTAAAGGCCAAATGACCTTCCTGATTGGCTTAAAAAACCAAAATATTGTAGAAGCTTGTCCCCTTTACGCCGCCCTTAGTCTTCCTTATCCTGCGAATGACGCATCATGCCAGCCACGTAGGTAACCACCATGCGTAAACCTGATGATTCCTGACTATTAGATAACCAGCGTAGAGTAACCTGATTAGGCGAAAAATATAAGGATAGGATTTAAGAGTATTTGTTATAGCCTTAGCTTTTCCCAGACACGACCAAATCCTACGCAGAGATACGCCTCGAGCCCTGTGCACAAGGAAACAGCTTTTGAGAGGACATCTGATTTTGTCTCACCTCGAGCGTAAATGACTGGTATCCTTATGTCCCTTAACGACAACGTGGAACTCCGTGCAATTTATCATCATAACCATCCACTCGATCGTTGAGCAAGTTCTTTGTCAGATGACAGGATTCATTAACTTGACTGACAAACTCATGAGTTTCTTGTACAACTTCACGCTGCAGCGTATGCTAGACTTTTTACGCTGGCAGATTTTTACGCAACCTATAGATATACTCTACCCGCAGACTTTTGCGCAGATTTCTACGCACAGACTTTTTACGCGGACAGCCCTGAAGCTCTACCTTACGCTTCTCTGTTTTACACAGATAACTCTGAAGCCTATTTTACGCCGATAGTCTGAATCCCTGACTTACGCCAAACTACTTTGGATCCCTGCCATACGCTAGACAATTTGAAATTCTGTTTTACGCAGACAGTTTCGGATTTATACCTTACGCCAAATTATCTTACCTCTGCATTACGCAGACAACCTCGAATCCCTACTTTACGCGGACCTTCCTTAAATCTCTGTTTTAGGCAGACAACCTATAGTATATATTAAGATTGTAGAACTTAGAAGACCATATCTCTTTTGGGTCAACTAGCGACTTAGACAAGGAATTAGAATAATAACTGTAGAGATGGTAGAGTCTTATCTTTTTGTGATTGTGAATTATGTTGTAATTTCTCTCATCATAATCTAGCATACTTAAAATTGCTATCCTACCTTGACTTATGATGCTATTATAGTCTAGTTTTGCAAGCTTATTCTTTATTGAGCTTGTTCATGACACATGCGTTATTGGGGCCTGATCCACCCCACTAATACAATTGTCTATTCAGAATCAGTGTATTACGGTCTGATCAACCTTAGTGCATTTTGATTCGCCCTTCGCATAACTATTTTACGTGGATTGAGATATATAGTGATTAGTAGACAGATGTACTTACCCTCTAGATATGTCCGAGCATATCGTATCAGTTACGTAACTGTACTGATACGAATATGTGAATAGGGATTACCAAAATAGCATCTCAAATCCACAACTGCTTTGACAATTCCCGTTGAATTCTTTAAACGCCTTGATCCTCACACTTCTAATCTATTACCCCCCTTGAACTCTTGATTATTGTTTTTCGCCTTCCCTTATTTCGGAAAGACGGAATCTCGTGCTTAGTATAAATACGAGAGTGTGTTGTTTCTGTAGCTATTCCTGTTTGTTTCTTGGGTAATTACCAAACCCTATTACTAGATTGATTTCAGTATATAAACCGTGCTATCTTTAGAATGACCTTCGCTACCTACCTACCTGCGTTTATTTACGATCCTGATGCGTGCATCCCTATAACAGCATAAAATTTTTATTTTTGCCTCGTAACTTGGGTCAAGTTCAGAACCCAAGAATTATGAAAAAAAAAGATGTATCATTTTGCTGTAAGGAGTCTAAATGGATTTTACCTGGATGGACAATTGATTGACTCCTGAATGGATAGCAGCACCTATGACTAGGTTGACTTTTAGGATTAAGAATTCCTATGGACCAACGAGTGTCAAGCCGCTTTCGAGAAGTTGAAGAAGCGACTGACCACAACACCAGTATTGACTATTCCATCCAGATCAGGCGGTTGTGATCTATAGACGCATCAGGAAAAAGTTTGGGATGCGTATTAATACAGGATGGCAAGGTAATGGTATATGCATCTAGACAATTATGAGTACATGAAAAAAATTTGGAACTTACAACCGTCGTAATTACTCTGAAGCTTTGGAGACATTACTTATATATGAGACAAATCGTAAGATTGCACGGCATACCAGTTAGCATTTTACCAGATAGGGATTCGCGTGACCAGAGTTGGTGGTCAACACCGTAGAAACAGTTAAGTAATACAGGACACTTGCAAGCAGTGCAAGACAGACAACAGCAGTAGGCAGACCGTCATCATCGTTCCTTGGAATTCAAAGAGGACGATCATGTCATCTTGAAGATCTCACCTACTAGAGACACCATTCGATTCGGAGGATGCAGCAAGTTGAGTCCAAGATATATTGGACCATTGACGTGCTAGAAAGAGTGGGCGTAGTAGCATATCAACTTGCGCTACCACCTTCACTTGAGGGAGTACTTGAAGTATTCCACGTGTCGCAACTCAGGCGATATGTGACAGACAGCAGTCATGTTTTTAACCATCCGGAGATCACCATTAGGACGAGACCTGTCGTATCAAGAGCAACCCGTAGAAATCCTTGATCATCGAGAAAAGGTATTGAGAAATCAGTCTATTCCCTTGGTCCGCATGGCATGGAAGCATGACGCGCCAGGAGAATCTACTTGGAAGCGTGTGAACGACATGCGTAAACGTTTTTCGAACCTATTCGTAAACCAAGATATAAATTACTTGTGAAATTATATCTTATGCCGTCTTTGACTTCTACCCCGGCTTAGTTTTAATTTCGAGGACAAAATTTTTATAAGTTGGGTAGATTGTAAACCCCCTCGACCAGATTTCAGTATTTCTAGGATTATTTTAACAATTTAGGATTTATGGCAATATTTTAAATTATTTTGTTTGTATATCCTATTGACTTGTGCACTTGTCCATCACCGATTATTTGGAGCTTTACCTTGATTGTTATCCCCGTATAAAATTCACATACCTGTCATAGACATGCTAGACTATTTTCCTGAATTTTGTGCACTCCCAGATGCTTTATTTTGAGCCTCGTTTGAGACGCACAAATATCGTTACAAAAGACCGTATTTATTTCCTATTTTATTTCCTGCTCTTTACCCATCTCTGTACCCCTAGAGATTTGAGGCCCAACATGCACCGTTTTGCCCAAACAAAAATACGTTAATTTTCTACACTAAGTATACTACATTTAGTGTATTGACACCATAGAAAAATTATGACCCTACCTGCCTCTAAATAATTAGAGAACACCGTGCGCAGTATTTATTAATTAAATAAATACGATGGCCCGTATCACCCCGAAACCAGGCCCAGTCCCTGCCCAGACTCACCCCCACCCCCTCGGGACCCTCACACAGCTTTTTCCTTCAATTCTGTGAATTTTAGAATTTTCAGGAATCGGGTGTTTTCCCAGACAATTTCGTAATTGCACAATTTCCCAAAATAGGGCCTTTATGCAATTTATGAAATTACAGGGACTTTCCTGTAAATTGCAGTGCGAGGTGTCACCCCCTCACTGGCCGGTGAACCTGCGCCGTCCATTTGGACGCGGGACCCACCCGAAAAGATCCCGAAAATATCCCAAAAATATCCTAAAAATATCTATAGATATTTTACATATTTTATTAATATTATTTTCTAGAAAAAAAGAAAAGAAAAGAAAAGAAAAAAAATAAAAATCCTAAATCTATTTCCCCCCAGCCTGCAGACCCCTCGCCACCGGAGCCTTCCCCCGCTCGGCCGCTCCTCGCCGCCCCTGGCCGGAGCCGAGTCTTCCCCCCCCCCCCCCCCCCCCCGCTGGTCTCTCTCTCCTCCGCCTAACCTCTCCCCTCTCTCGCCCGCCTCCGCCACTCTTCCGCCGACGCCTCCGCCGCCCTTCCCCTCGGCCTTCCCCTCTCCCCCTTCCGCTGGCCCCGCCGCACTCTTTCCCCTCCGCCACCACCACCACTCCCCAGTTCCTCCTCCTCTACTTCTCCACCCGACCCCCTGAGCAGCCGCCCTCGCCGGCCACCTGACCTCCGCCACCCTCTCCCCCTCTCAGCCTCTTCCCTCCACCGCCACCACCATCCTCTGTCACCACCACCACCACCATCATCATCACCACCATCGACGCCATCTTCTCGCCGCAGCTCCGCCGACCTCGCCGGAGAACCGCCGCGACTTCCCCTGACCTCCACGGTCCCTGACCGCCTCCGCCGTGTCTGCCACAGCTGAAACCCTAGGGCGACCAACGGTGGACACGGACACAGCAGCAGTCCAGGACACGAAGGAGACCCTCGGACACGTGGGATTCGATTTTCCGGAGCCCTGTTCAGGTATATTTTTCTCTCACCTCGTAGCTCTGTTTCCGATTTTGTCAGTTGCGTCGTGTAGACTATGTAACCACCTCGGTGCCCGTGCAACCCGCTCGGAGCATCGCGTCCTGTGGCGATCGCAAACTGCGATCCAAATACAAGAAAAACAACGACCCGATTCACCCCGGAACTGGGTACGTCCCGCCAGACGGGACGACTTGGTCGCACGCGGTCTTTACCGAAACGTGTGCGACGTTGATACGGACGTGTAGGAATTCGGAGAAGTTGATTTGGATGTGCGTGCACACCGGAATCAACGCGTATCCGCCGACACCGCCCCGTATCCGTCAGTTCTGGACCACGCTGCAACTTTTTGTATACACGTCGGATTGAAACGAAACTTGCGCCATCGGACTCGTAGCAATACGCTGGTCCTATGAGCCAAGTTTGGTTCGATTCTAAGAACGTTGACAAAATCCCGTATCGTGGGCCCCACCGGCTCCACTTGACGGGCGATTTTGTGACCGGCTCATCGGAATCCAATTCTGCAAGTTTCGTTGGGTTCGTATCATCGTTCCTGACTTGTTGACACTAAGTTTGGCAAATTTGGAGACCTTTGACCCTGACACACTTTTCGGTGCAAAGCGGCCCACATGTGGACCCCGCTTTGACCAAAAACTGTCATTTTTGCCCCTGTGTCCAAATTGGACTTAAGGACAGACGTTTCTAGCTATTTGATATTTTCTGAGACTGTTAGTGATGTTTATTTCAGTATCCGAAGACATTCATTCTGAGGTCATAGTTTCTGACACTTGGTACTTGACATCTGGACGTTATATTTGCAGCTCACCTGCCAGGCAAGTATACCTTGCCTTGTTGTAATGTTTAAATTCAGTTATTGTTAGTTACATGTTTATTTATTATATAAATGTGCGCGTCCGAGAAAACTCGGGTGCAGTCAACGATGGCGTTGACGTTAGGACTTGTGTCTGACCTAGTGTCTAGTAGACCCACCTAAAGTTGTGAAGTTATTGATATAACTTCCCAGGCCTTGACACGTATCATTACACGTCACAGAGTGAGTACATGTAGGGACGCGTGCCTCATGCGCGACTGGCCATCAGTGTGAGCAACACGTGTAGCGGTATTTAGCTCAGTTGTTTATTTCATAGAGACTTGCATCATAGTATGAGATGTCCACGTCGTTTTTACGATTTGTACATCTACATTGGGCGGGAAAGATTACTAGTAGGCGTATGGGACACCCCCTCCATGATGTTTTATCCTTCGTACCATGCTCCTCGGAGATGGTCGATTGCAGAGCTACCCGTGTGTCCGGGGGCATATGACACATATACTAGCCGGTCATGACGATTGGTGAATTACGTCAGCATATGTCAAGCCTACACATTCCCATGCATACTATCAGGTCTTTAAATTGCATTCACTTAGATGGTTAGCACACCCCTTATTTATTCAGTATTTACATTATGGCATGTTATTTTTATGTATCTTGCTATGTCCCTCTGAGGACCTGGTCCCCTGCCAGGTGTATATGTTCTTGAGTATTCGCAGGAGCACAGATCCGGACAGGCTACTTATATTCCGAGGAGATCTTCTCTTCGAGCCTCGTGATTGTCAGATGTTGTTCTTATATGGTGTGTATCTGGTTCCTTTTTATATTCTATTTCGGCAGTAGATTTGATTCCATCCGACTGTCATTCTTTAGATACTTATTTATTGAGATCTAGTTACCTGGTTATTGGTTATTCATGTTTATGTGATTTCTGTGGATGAGATTTAGATATTACCCTGTGACTTGGAGTTAGTTTTACCACTTATGAATTATTGTTCATTATACAGCGTACGCACGTATATATGGTTTCCATATATTGGAGTTGCCATATATACGGGCCAGCTGGCATGGTTACGTGACCTAGTCCTACGTATTTTGGGACTGGGGCGTGACACACGCGTCCCTACATGATCTCACTCTGTGACGTGTAATGATACGTGTCAAGGCCTGGGAAGTTATATCAATAACTTCACAACTTTAGGTGGGTCTACTAGACACTAAGTCAGATACTACTCCTAACGTCAACGCCTTCGTTGACTGCACCCGAGTCTGCTCGGACGCGCACATTTATATAATGAATAAACATGTAACTAACAATAATTAAATTTAAACAGTACAACAAGGCAAGGTATACTTGCCTGGCAAGAGAGCTGCAAATATAACGTCCAGATGTCAAGTACCAAGTGTCAGAAACTATGACCTCAGAATGAATGTCTCCGGATACTGAAATAAACATCACTAACAGTCTCAGAAAATATCAAATAGCTAGAAACGCATGTCCTTAAGTCCAATTTGGACACAGGGGCGAAAATGACAGTTTCTGGTCAAAGCGGGGTCCACATGTGGGCCGCTTTGCACCGAAAAACGTATCAGGGTCAAAGGTCTCCAAATTTGCCAAACTTAGTGTCAACAAGTCAGGAACGATGATACAAACCCAACGAAACTTCCAGAATTGGATTCCGATGAGCCGGTCACAAAATCGTCCGTCAAGTGGAGCTTGTGGGGCCCACGATACGGGATTTTGCCAACGTTCTGAGAATCGAACCAAACTTGGATCACAGGACCAGCATATTGCTACGAGTCCGATGGCGCAAGTTTCGTCTCGATCCGACGTGTGTACACAAAGTTACGGCGTGTTCCAGAACAGGCGGATACGGAACGTTGTCGGCGGATACGCGTTGATTTCGGTGTGCACGCACATCCAAATCAACTTCTGCGAAATCCTGCACGTCCGTATCAACGACGCGCACATTTTGGTAAAGACCGCGTGCGACCAAGTCATCCCGTTTGGCGGGGCGTACTCAGTTCCGGGGTGAATCGGGTCGTTGTTTTTCCTGTTTTTGGATCGCGTGCCGCGATCGCCACAGGACGCGATGCACCGAGCGGATTGCACGAGCACCGAGATGGTTACACAGTCTACACGACGCAACTGACAGAATTGAAAATAGAGTTACGAGGTGAGAGAAATCGTTACCTGAACCGAGCTCAAAAAACTGAACTTCTCCGTGTCCGACACGTGTCCGACACGTATCCGACACGAGTCCGAGTGCTGTGTCCGTGTCCTGTGCCCTGTCCGCGTCCACGGCGGCCCTAGGGTTGCTGGAGACTGGCCGGGGTGGCTCGCTGGAGGAGGGCGGCCGGAGGCGGCGCAGGCTCGGACGGCTGGAGGCGGACCGGAGTTGGGGACTCGGGGAAGCTGCTGTCGAGGCCGGTGGGGGGTTGGCTCGCCGTGCGGGGGGGGGGGGTTCGGCTCCGACGATGGGGGTCGGCTGTGAAGATGGCGACGATGATAATGGCGGTGGTGGTGCTCGATGATGGTGGTGGGGAAAACGAAGGGGGGGAAAGGAAAGGCTTTTTGAGGAGGAGGAGAGAGAGGAAGCTGGTGGTGGAGGATGGTGGTGGCGGCGGACTGTGATGGGGGTGGCGGTGGTGGCTCGGGTGCTCAGGGTGGCAGCAGACGGAGGAGTTGGCGGAGCTGCACAGGGGGTCGGGGTCCGGAGCCGCCGCGGGGTTGGGGAGAAGTTAGGCCGGAGCTCGGGGAGGAGAAGAGGAGACTGAGGAGAGAGGGAGGGTCGGGGGAGGCCGGCGAGGGGGGGGTGGCTCGCCGCGCGGAGGGGGAGCTCCGGCGGGCGGGGCTCGGCGCCGGCGGAGAGGGGGGGAGCTGCGGCCTGGGGTAGAGTTAGGGTTTTGATTTTTATTTTTATTTTCTTTTATTTCTTTTTATAGAAATAAATAATAATATTTTAAGAAAAATATCTAAGATATTTACGGGATATTTGTAGAATATTTTCGGGGTATTTCCGGGATCTTTTTGGGTGGGTCCCGTCTCCAAATGGACGGTGCAGGTTCACCGGCCAATGAGGGGGTGACACCTCGCACTGCAATTTGCAGGAAAGTTTCTGTAATTTTATAAATTACGTAAAGGTCCTATTTTTGGAAAATTGCGCAATTACGAAATTGTCTGGGAAAATGCCCGATTCCTGAAATTGCTAAAATTCACGGAATTGAGGGAATTTGTTGTGCGAGGGTCCCGAGGGGGTGGGGGTGAGTCTGGGCAGGGACTGGGCCTGGTTTCGGGGTAATACGGGCCATCGTATTTATTTAATTAATAAATACTGCGCACGGTGTTCTCTAATTATTTAGAGGCAGGTAGGACCATAATTTTTCTACGGTGTCAATACACTAAATGTAGTATACTCAGTGTAGAAAATTAACGTATTTTTGTCTGGGCAAAACAGGTGCATGTTGGGCCTCAAATCTCTATTGGAACAGGGATGGGTACAGGTCTGGGAATTAAAATAGGAATTAAATACGGGCGATTGTAACGAGATTTGTGCGTCTCATACGAGGCTCGAAACTGAGTATCTGGGAGTTGCACAAAGTGCAGGATAGAAGATTGGCATGTCTAGGAGAGGTACGTGAACTTTGTTCGGGGTTAACAGTCAAGGTAAAGCTCCAAATAATTAGGTGATGGACAAGTGCACAAGTCAATAGGATATGTAAGCAAAATTAATTAAAATATTGCAACAAATCCTAAATTGCGAAAAATGTTCCTAAAATACTGGAATCTGGTCGAGGGGGTTTACAGTGTGTCAACATATATAGTATATAATTATGACTGAAAAAAAATACATATATAATGAATATATAAAAATATGATAAGCATGCAAAGTACTATAAGCAATTTGGCAAGCTATCTTGCCTGGCAAGAAAGTTGCAAAGTGTAAGCGTCCAGACGTTAGGCACAAGGTATCAGAAACTATGGCATCAGAATGAACATATCCGGATGCTGAAATAAACATCACCAACGTTTTCGAAATAAGCGAGATAGTCAGAAAAGTCTACACTTTCGTCTAATTTGGACACAGGTGCAAAACGACAATTTCGGGTCAAAGAGGGGTCCACGTGTGGCCCACTTTGTACGAAAATACGTGCCAGAGGTAAAAGTATATAAATGGGATAATTTATAGGTCAAAAAATTCTAAACGTTGATATGAACTCAATGGTATGTCCAATTTTGAATTCCGGTGAGCCGATCACAAATTCGCCCTTCAAGTGAAATCGTAGGGCCCACAAATAGGCGGCTTGGTCACATGTCTCATAATCGGGTGAAACATGGGTTACAGGATCAGCGTGATACCACGAATCCAATGGCATAAGTTTTTTCGATTTCTGACGAGCGTACACAAAGTGGGCTGGTATTTTGTAAAAGTTGCGATACAGGGACTTTTTACGGATACAGGTTGATTTCGACGCGCACACACGTCCGAATCAACTTTTGCGAAAGTCCACACGTCAGGATATACCATACGCGCCTTTCGGTGCAATTGGTACGTGATGAGGCAGTCCCGTTTGGCGGGGCGCACTCCGTATCATAAAATCTTAGTTTTGAAAAATTAAGTTTTTGGTCGTTTTGGAGGCCGAATAATTTAACACATAAAATGAATAAAAACTAAAAGAACAGAAATATTCTCGGTTATATTGAGAAGATAACCCTTCAATTAGATTTTGAAAATATTAAACAGGTTTGTGGCAAATTGGGCATGAACATGGGGGTTTGGTGTTGAAATTCTGTACTATTTTTGGTCAATTTTTCGGCCAACTTCCGGTCAATTTTTCGACCAATCCAGGGCACGCATGGTATATCCTATTTTTAACCCGGTTGATAGATATGTATATCCTGTTTTAGGGGCACCCTAGTTTGACCTAGAGTTGACCGTAGTTGACCCGGTTGACACCAAAGTCAACTTTTGACCTAGTTTTGATCTAGAGTTAACTTTTTGTACCCCGGGTTGACTTTTTGACCCAGATTTTATCGGTTTGACCTAGAATAACCCTAGAAGCTTGTTTTTAGTTATTTTATATCTTTTTAACTCTTTAGAACCCCGTTTAACCTTACTTTTCGTAATAGGTCCTTGCGACGCCAGTTCGGATCGCTAGTTGCTCAGGACGTCACGCGAGTACATTCTCTGATAGTTTTCATTATCTGATAATTATTATGATTCAGCTTCTAGTATAGTATTATCTGATTTTTCTGGCACGACATGGACTAGTATTTCTGGATTTATTTACTTGTAACACGTATATTTCATGTTTTTGGCCTCTATTCTGGAATCACCTACTAGCATCACCTACTGGCATCACATCGTGACTCACTACAGGCATTACTCATGTTTCTGGCTGGACTCATACTTGATTTACGTGTCGGGTCTTGGATTCACTTGTACTAGTCGGGGCGGAGAAATAATCGAGTAGACATGTAAACATTTGCAACTGGAATCACTGGAATCACCCCCTCGTGTCTAATCTGGAATGATAGCAGTCGCACACCCAGTGTGCGGTTAGCCGTACTTATCCCTAGCCTTTTACATGTTGAAACAGGTATTTCAGAGACACGAGTTCATTCTTTCTAGTCTGGACTCTCTTGTATTTTCTTGACTGGTCTCACTTATACTTTCTGGACTGACTCATTACATTTATTCTTGCTGGACTCACTTTACGAGATTGTGCACATACTTGATCTTAGTTTAGATTTCTTGTATCTTGCAGTCATATTTATCTTGCTTCTGATTTTCATGTATCTTTACCTTTATGCACCAGTTGATAGATATGTATATTTCCATGTTCATACTTCATTTCCTTCACCTTGTGCTACTTGCTGCAACTGTTTTAAAGTTTTTATCATTTAACTGGAACTGCTGTTAGAGGTGTACTTGCTCCAATCCTGACTGGATATATTTTTCAGAGGATCTGGAGGATTGGTGTCCGACGTTTTATGGACCTCAGCCTGTCGATGGTGCAGACAGGGACCCCCTAGTTCAGGAGTGATTTCCGGGTTGGTAGCCGGGATCACTAGGACCTCAGTATATTTATTAGCTTTTGGTACCGGATCTGTCCCCGGCTTTTGGTTTGAGACTTGTATTGTATTTGATTCTGGATATTATTGTATTATTATTGTTGTTGTTGTTGTTGTTGTTGTTGTTGTTGTTGTTGTTTTAGTAGCAGTTGTTTAGACTCTGTAGTTGTTAGACTTCTGTGTTATCTTATCGTGCTTAGATCGTGATTGAGTATTGTGTTATCTTTATCATATTGCTCATCCGTTTGGAGTTGAGATCTTGACATGTACTTATATTGTTGTGTGAGATTGTTAGCTAGATAGTAGACCTAGACAGCGTTCTACCGCCGATGCTGCGGCGTAGGCTGGACGTACCCACGACTCATGCCCGATTTTTCGGGTGCGGGTCGTGACAGGATCCTATAGCACCTTTGTTGTGACACAGTCCTCTAGGGCCTCCTCTGCAAGTGCCCATTCCTCATAGCCCTCGCAGGCGTCTACCCGAATCCAGGAGACCGTAGACCGTCAAATTGCGTCTCTCCGTAATGAGTTGCTGCAAAATATGGAGGAGCAGCCACTCTCTCAGCCGCAGACGAACGATATGACGCTCATCGCACGATTTGATACGCTCGATCGCATCATCATGGAGCTCAGGGATATGACCGAGAGGACGGAGTGTGGCATTACTGATCTTAGAGCGTCGACAGAGCACAGCGTGACGGAGCTGCAGGCATCACAGCTGTCCATGGGCGAAAGACTGATGATGATGAATGATTCAATGGCTACTAGTAGTATGAGGATGTTATTTACCATGGATTCATACAACCATTGACTAACAGCGTTGGAGCAGATACATCCTCCTGGTGCGCCTTCTTTAACACTAACTCTACCAACATTACTGCCTTCTTCATCGACATCGGTGTCGATTTCACGGGAGCAGTATGAGTTATTCTTATCCTTGATGTGCGTCGTTGCTCATCCTCCTCCAGATCCGCAGTAGTCATAGTTAGGATAATTTACTGGTTTTTTGTGTTTTGACCCATGATATTAGGTCATTTATGAATATTATACATTTATTGAGGCTTTCAGACTTTATTTTTTGCACTCAGTTGTGTGGATTATTGCATTCTTTACGACGAGAGTTTCTTGAGACTCGGTTTGTAATTCAAATGTGTCTCGTTTTCTTCAAATTTTACTTTATTATTCATATTAAATGTATGTGAATTTACCGGTATTGAGTGTTCCACCGAAGGGGTCGACGAACCCAAAAAATTCAACGGATGGTTGCTCCGGGTATGTCTATTTTTATGAACTGTGATATTGTAAGGATATATGACAAATTATATGACAAACTGCAGGCATATATTTATTTCATATTTTTTTTTAATTGTAATTTAGCAACGTTTAGCGACGTCGCTAAATACGTCGCTAACTGATCAGAACGTTGCTATTTTTGTCGCTAAACGTCGCTAAATGTGTTTCAAAGCATCACTAAATAGAAAAAAATTAGCGACGTTTAGCGACAAATGACACGTCGTTGATTTAGCGACGTAACGTCGCTAATTTGAAAAAAAAATAGCGACGCCTAAACGTCGCTAGTAAACTTCGCTATAACGATGTTTTGCGACGTTTTTCTTCTCACCGACTAGCTAAAATGCGATTTCATTAAAATGTCGCTAATTACGTCGCTAAAAAATTTTAGCGACATTTTTATATTATTTAGCGACGTTTTCAAACGTCCATAATTTGACTTATTCTAGTAGTGTACCAATGGTGGTGCGTTCAAGATATCACAATGTCAAACTCTATCTATCGATACTCGACGTCACTAACGAACGTCGTCACCCGAATCTAACTCGGACGCAAAGTATCGACCAACGACTCAAGGATAATAATAAAAACTATGCACACAAGATACATATAAAGTAAGGAACTGAAATACATATTGGCAAGGTATATTTGCCTTGTTTCGAAAGCTTAGAAGGAGAAGTTGTTCCAACGTCCAAGTCCGAAGAGCCCAAAAAACCTAGTTAGAAGAATTTATAATTAATTAATTATTTAAATATAATTCTATCTTATGAAAAGTTCTTATTATTAATAATCCTATATTAGGTTTGGCATAGATTTTATATATATATATATATATATATATATATATATATAATAATAATTATTATTATTATTATTATTATTATTATTATTATTATAATTATAAACAGACTTCAACCTATGATTTGATATATATCACAATATGCTCCCAAATTCAGTTGTTGCCCATCATCCCCACCCACACAATATGCTTCCATATACTTGCCATAATGATAACAACCACAATTACCACCATCCTCGAATATTTTTTTTCAAATGATACATCCTTCTCTGTTGTTTTTCTCTTTACCACATATTATAACATGAACGCAATTATACCTCACCCTCAAAGGCAGCAACTCCATGTCATGGTGTGTATTGGATCAATCCGGACTGGCCCGCGGTCCGAGTCAATCAGGTTTGACTGAATTCGATTCGGATCGGACTCAACTCGAGAGGGAAGACAGACCGGTCCGTTCCGATCAAAAATAATTCTGACCCAGTCCGGACCTATGATCTGATTAGGGGAGGACCGAGCCGAACCGGTCTGGATCCGGGACGGTTCACGGTCGGGCCGGTCCGGCCCGGTTTAAATTTTTTTTTTTCTTTTACGTTTATTTTTATATATTATATATATATAATTTATATGATACAAATTATATGTTAATAAAATCAAGTTAAAATTTATAGGTTTTTTGTTACTAAGTTAATTTTGTATAATTTAAAATTTATAAGTTATTTGTTATAAAAGAAAATTGGTATAATTTATGTAAAAATTTATATAAACATTAAGTAAGAAAATTTTATTTGATTTCTTAAAGATTATATGCGTAGCTTCCTTCAAAAGATTTATAAGTTGATTTCTTTATTTGAATTCAAGATGAATAATTTATATAAACATTAAGTAAGAAAATTTTATTTGATTTTTTTATGTCAATATTTATATAACTTTAAGTATAAATTAAAATCTAAATATATAAAAGTTGAATTTTTTTTTTTAAAATTTATAACTTTTTTTTATAAGTATAAATCTTTATATAAATTTTTTATATAACTTTTTAAGTATAAATAAATATAAGTACAAATCTTTACAAAAAAAATTAAATAAATTTTTATAATCTTTATAAATAAATTTTTATAAGTATAAATATTTGTGTCTTAGCTTCTCAGACTCTCTTTAAAATTTATTTGTAATACTGCAAATAAAGTTTATAGAGAGACTGAAAGCTAAAACTCAAACATAAGTTACAATTAGATTTAAATATACTTATGACATATGTAACAATAATAAAATATTTTAAAATTAATATATTTTTGAAAAATATAAGTAATATTATTAAATATTTATACACAGTTTTAAATGTATGCGTAGCTTCCTTTCACATTTTCAATTGTACTCTTCTTCACCATCTAGTTATGTTGCATGGAAGAGAAAAGAGAAGAGAGGAGAAAAACACGGACTAATGACTCAATGAGTACAGTTAAGACAAGCCTACTGTCTCGCTCTCCTTTTTTTTGGGTCGGTGCCACCATTTAGGCATTTAGTCCCACATCTATTGTACAACAAACATTTTATTAAAGATTAGTTATAAAAGAGACACTACACTTGAATAAAAATTCGCACCCGAGCAACATTTAGTCCAACATCCAACATCCAACATCGTTTGTACAATCAAAGTTTGGCTAAAGATTGGCTATAAAAAGGACCCTATACCACACTTAAAACACAGTTGTTCTCATGGCCTTAAGTGTAGTGGTTCTGGACTACCACTGCCAGTGGTCCTTGTGCTCTTTAAGGGTCGAAATTAAATTATGTTTTTGGGTCTAGTCCTGGACTATCACTGCCAGTGGTCCATGTGAAACCTAAACCGAAAACTGAACTGATAATTGCGGTTCGGTTTTAGTTCGGTATTTGGTAAATTTGGTTTGATTTTGGTTTTTAATTTTGTAAATTTGGTTTATTTGGTTTTTTGTAATTCGGTTCGATTGGAACCGAAAATTTTACCTCTAGTTGCTTTGTACTTTGTTGCTTTGTACGTTTTATAATCTGGAATCGACAGTGAATAATGGCATGGTATGCCAGAAAAGATGTGGCATGAACTTCAGTGATGGAATCAAAAGAATTGTGAGTTGTTTCGTTTCTATTGACTTGATTACGTTTCATACTTTGAGAAAAGTTGATGTTGTAAAAAATTGATGTTGTATTTGTGGTCGGAAGAACCACCACAGGAAGGATGATCTGAATATATTTCTTTTCAATTTTATACTCACTATAATTTTGTTAAATTTCTATGTTGTACATAAAATTTTATGTTTTCATTTCCCACGGCAGTTCTCAAAGTAAGTAGAATTTCATAGTTTAATGAGTTGTCCGGGGGGGGGGGGGGGGTGGGTTACCAAAGGAAAGGATGATGTAAGAGGGAGGTGGAGATCAATTTCAAATGTAAAAAAAGTTTAAATTTTTGTTAAATAGAATTCGATATATAAAAAAAAAAAAATTGTATTCCTTGCACCACCTATCACGTAGTTAACCATACTGCTACAATCTGGTTGTTTGCTGTAGCACCTATTGAATATGCATAATTTGCTAAATAAAACTCATTAAATCAAAAAAAAAAAAAAATTGATTAATAATATTCATCATCAAATAGCTATATATTTTCTCTGATAATCCTCTCTTTAGTTTACTATTCATCTAGTTGTAGATAAAGAAAGGGAAACTGTAAAGAAATATAACAAGATTTAATAGGATGTTATATTTTGTTCAGGTAAAAAGTAATGGAGATAGAATAATAGGTAGAAGAAGATATATGGTATAGCACTGTTCATATAAAATATCTTCAAGAGGAAACTAGAATAGAGGATATAGATTAGAAATAGCAATAGCAGGAGCAGTGAACTATGTCATTGTTTAAGACATGGCAGGCAGTACTGTGCACGTAAGCACTGTGCACGACGGGAAAATAGAAGAACATTGTTTACGAAAAATATGGAAAAGAAGAGCCATATATATATACATATATATACTGAAGGGAAAGGATGATGTACGTACGTACGTACATGATTTAATGTTCGACTGGTTTAAAGTTCTTGAGCGACTCGACTAAGGCGTCTATATCCCTCCACGAGCTCCCGTCTGTCTTTACAGCCTCTGATGCTTTCACACTCAACTCCTTGGCCGTCGCCCGGCCTTCGTCGTTCCCGCAGACCGAGTCCCTCATGGCTTGACCCAGCTCAACCGGATCTGGCACCGAGTCGGGCCCCTGGCAAACTCTCTTTCCGATCCCTTTGTCCTCCAGCAGCCTCGTGTTGAAGAACTGATCCGACCTCATCGGCCACATCAGCATCACCACGCCCGCAGCGGCCGCTTCCAGGATCGAGTTCCACCCGCAGTGCGTCACGAACGATCCCACGGACCCGTGGCTCAGCACTTGCACTTGCGGTGCCCATCCTTTGATCACCAGCCCCCTTGCCTTGGTCCTCTCCTCGAACCCTTCCGGTACCACCACGGCGGTGGGCCCCGTCTTCATGCTCCAGACGAAGTCGACCCCGCTTCTCTCGAGTGCGGTCGCAACCGCTGCTGTTTGTGCTTGACTAAGCACCGCCTACCAGGAACAAGGAAACAAAATCCCGACTTTAATTTAAGAGAAAAAAACAAAAACAAAGAGGAGCTTGGTACGTAACACTAGCATCCCGGGACCACCACACACCTAACGTGTGGTGGCTTAGTCGATCATATGATGTTTGACGTGTCGAATTAGTGGTCTAAATTAGTATGAAAGCTCACCAAATTACTCTATAGAAATCCTTCAAGTACTAATTAACTCACCCTGCTGCCGAAGCATACATACACCACCGATCCACTCTCACGCTCGTCCAGCCAAGCCATCAGCTCCGCCACCGGCACCGAGCTAGCTCCGCCTCGGTCCTCCGAGGACCTTCCCACCATACTTACCGGCCCGACCGCCCAAACCCTCTCGTGCCCAAGCTGCCTCCTCAGATGATCAAGATACTCCCCTTCCAACCCACGGAACGTGTTGAACACCATCCCCCAGCTCTCCATGTTGGCCATGAACCCGTCCCTTAAAACCTCCGACACGGCCTCCCCTTCCTCGTGGGCCCGGTACAGCGGCGACATCTGCTGCCACGGGAAGCTCGGGGAGCCGGGCATCGTAGGGAACGACATTACGTAATTAGCGGCCTCGTCTTCTGCGCCGGAAGGCCTCCGCATGTCGGCCCATGTCTCGCGAAGGATGGACATGGTGAAGGCGGCTGAGGGGGAGAATGTCAGTCGGGGGATGCCGAGCTCCTTCGCGAGGTGGTTCGTCCAGCCGAGGAAGAAGTCGGAGATGATCGTGGTAGGAGGGTGTGTTAGGGACGTGGCCCAGTCGAGGATAGGGGAGCGGAGGGAGGCGAGGTTGGCCATGAAGAGACGGATTGAGGGGAGGGACGGGGGGAGGTCTTTGGCGTTCTCGACGCCCAGGGGGAGGGAAGGGTGGGAGGGGAAGGGGAGGAGGAGGGGTTGGATTAAAGGGCAAGTGGAGAGGAGTGGAGAGAGCAAGGGGAGGTTCTTGGGGGTGGTGGCGATGGTGATGGTGAAGGCATCCAGCGTGGAGAGGCAGTGGGTGAGGTCGAGGAGGGGGAGGAGGTGCCCTTGGCCTGGGAATGGGATTATGAGGACATGGGGCTTTCTTCTTCCTCCTTCTTCTTCCGAGTTCTCCATTGGAGATCTATCGGGGAATGGAAGACAAATAAAGGTTCTCTACTCGACTATATATTTCAATTACCACATGGTCGTGTTATATTTTGCAACAACTGCGGTGGTGGTGGTTTTTTTTTTTGGTTGTTAGTGTTAGAATAATTGTCGCGTTTTTATTGAAAATTTTTGTGAATCAAAACAAACAGAAAATTAGATTGATGTTATCAGCCTCTGGAAAAGTCGTGCACGAAGTACCGTCCTAAGAGTTGATTCGGGATCTGTGTGCAGACGTTCCCGAAGCTCCTAGTGGTAAAACCCCCGCACTACCGGTATCTCGTCGCCGCACACGACTTGGAGAGAATGACCAGGACTTAGCTCTGTCCAGAGCTTGGAGATGAGTGAAATGACGACGAAGAATAGAGTGAAAAATCTGTTGGCAGCAATTTTTTGGAGAGAGATTTCTGATCTTTTACAAAGAAAATCAGACAAATATATAATACTAATATGTAACGGTCTGAATTAATTTTTCTATTAATTCAGCCGTTACACAGGAGAAAGAAAGAATGAACCTGGACACAAAATTATAACGGTTCAAAAACAATTTGTAACGGAAGAAATTAATTTTCCAACGTTCAGAAAATTAAATAAAAATTGAAGAGGAGCAAAAAGAATTTTAGGGTCCCAGCCCGAACCCAAAGAGGAAATCGAATCGGCATTCGGCGCCCGCAGATGTGGGCGCGTACCCGCACCCGTTACGTACGCCGAACCGAACCGAGCCGAGTCGGGCCGGACGGCGGCGGCGGCGCGCGCGTTAGGCCCAAGGGGTTCCCCACACAACAACTTTAAGAGAGCAAAGAAGAGAAACTAATATATGTACACAAGAAAGCTTTGGCCCATCCGATGTGGGACTAAAGAAAAGGAAATGAGCTTGAGCTTTTGAAAGTAAAGCCAACAATCCCCCCCCCCCAAAAGGTCAAGTTCCGAAACAGAGATAAGAGTGAAGTAAAAAGAGAGAGAGAGAGAGAGAGAGAGAGAGAGAGAGAGAGCATCTGGGCAGTAAAATACTATGCATAGATGAGATGGACTACAGCCTTGAATCTCACGTAGTGACTATTGCCTTAATCTGAAGAAGTGCTTGATGGACTATGCCTTGAATCAGACTTCTTGAACCAGATTTAGAAAAATAGCACACATAGTACGCTAGAGGTCCTTGGCCTATCGGGTGGCACTTTTAAATGGCCATGCGCAGTTTTCCACATTCATCAGAGTTGTCTGGGATCGCCCTGTCCCATAGTCGCGGCCTTCACGACCTCTCATATAGGTAAGTCCTTAATGGTTGGTGATATGAATCAACCCAGCATTATAGCTTGGACCTATTAAGAGTTTAACCTCATCCTAACCATATCACACAGGAACACTGTCACCATAGGGATGGGGAGTCATTGTACACATGTACAGCCGCTTGGGCTTTATTTTAATGAGACTTTAATCTCGAGTCAGTGTTCCATAAAGTCACCTAAGTTCAGCTTGTTTCTACCCATTGAACCGGCTTCTTGGGATCTCCAGTCAGACTCGGTTGGGTTGCCACTGCTGGTGACTAACTTATGGGCTTAACCCCATCCCCCTCGATGATTCTAGGATCAAAGTCCTAGACAGACCCTTCGTCAAGTGATCTGCAAGGTTCTTTTCTGACTTTATATAGTCAAGAACCACATATTTGCCTAGTAGGCTTTTTATTAACTTGAAGCGCAGCTGCAGGTGCCTGTTCATCTTAGCATTCACAGAATCATGCTTTAGTAGTTCAATAACAGATGTATTATCATAATTTATAGAAATTGCAGGAACAGGACTAAGAGAAACAGGTATATGCATAATAAGATTTTTAAGCCATTCAGCTTCTGTGCAAGTTGTATCTAAAGCTATCATTTTGGAGTCCATTGTACTCCTAGCTATGATAGTTTGCTTACAAGAGCCCCAGAAGATTGCAGCTCCTCCTAGAGTAAATACATATCCAGTAGTAGATTTTATATCATGTGAGTCGGTTACCCAGTTTGCATCTGAATAACCTTCTATGATATCAGGGTGCCTAGTAAAATGAAGTTTGTAATCTAGGGTGCCCTTGAGATATCTAAATACCCTATCCAAGGCAGTCCAAAGTGACTGATTTGGGTTACTGGTATATCTACTTAGTCTCCCAATAGCAAATGCAATATCAGGTCTTGTCATGTTTGTTATATACATAAGGGAGCCTATCATCTGTGAATATTTATGTTGTTCCAAAGGTGATCCTTCATTCTTTTCTAGTACAATACTGCTGTCATAAGGAGTAAGGACATATTTCTTATCAAATAACTCAAATCTTTTTAGCATTTTTTCAATTTAATGTGCTAAAGATAGAGTATAACCCTCTTTGCCTTTGTCACTTGCATTCCTAAAATTATGTTGGCTTCTCCTAGGTCTTTCATATCAAACTGGCTAGATAAATAGTTCTTTGTAATATTTATCAATTCCAGTGATGAACCTAGGATAAGGATGTCATCTACATACAAGCATAAAATGACACAACTTTTACATGTACCTTTAGAGTATATACATTTGTCATACTCATTTGACAAGAAACCATATTCACAAATTACTTTGTCAAATTTATTGTGCCATTGTTTGGGAGCTTGTTTCAAGCCATAGAGGGATTTTACTAGTCTGCAGACTTTCTTTTCTTGACCTTTAGCAATGAAACCTTCAGGTTGGTCCATATAAAGTTCTTCCTCTAGATCTCCATTCAAAAATGCTGTCTTTACATCCATTTGATGGATTAGCATATCATGAATGGATGCTAAGGCCAAGAGAGTTCTAATGGATGTGATCCTAGCTACAGGAGAGTAGGTATCAAAATAATCTAACCCTTTCTTCCGGGTAAAACCCTTAGCAACTAATCTAGCTTTGTATTTCTCTATAGTACCATTGGCTCTGAGTTTCTGCTTGAAAATCCACTTACAACCTATTGTTTTATTGCCTAAAGGTAGATCTGTTAGAAACCAAGTGTTATTCTCCATGATGGAGTTGTATTCACTGTTAATGGCTTCTTTCCAGAAGGGAGCATCAGGAGATGACATTGCTTCTTCATAAGTTGAGGGATCACCCTCTATCAAAAAGGTAAAGAATCCTTCTCCTAAATTTTTTTCAATCATATTCATTTTACTCCGTCTAGGTTCTAAATCTTGTTCAGATTGTGAGCTAGGTATTTGGACTTGAGAACTAGTAGAGGGTATGTGTCACGCCCCGGCCCCGCCCGGGCCGCCGCTCCGCCCTGCCCCGCCCCGTGCGGCCGGGAATTAACGAACCGGACACGTATCACAGTGCCTCGGCGCGCCGGACGCGAATCACCGCGCCCGTCCCGCGGGTGCGAGGGAGGAAGGGAGCCAAGCGAATGGCCCGTTCGAGCTTTCGGGGGACGTGATGCCGCACGGGCCTGGGGTTACGCCCGTGCAAGGCCAATCGTTTAAGTTGATAGTTGGCTATCATCGCATCAATCGAGTAAGCAGCGGAAAGGGACTTGTTGCAATGCAATGCATTAGCCAACTGAGTGTTCGGGACAATCGAGGCAACTTGGGTTTCCATTAGCAAAGGCACACGTTCGTTCCATACATTATGCCCCCTTATACGATAGCATTCTCGGGGCAACAATCGAAACCAGGATTTCGGGTCTTCGGGACTGTGGCACGCCTATCGCTTCCTCGGATGATCCAGTACCTGCGAACAAGTAAACTGTTGGTGGGTCAGCACTTTATATAAGTACTGGTGAGATAAATCAACTGAACAGAAACAAGCATTCACTCAAACAGGCACTAAGTAATCATGTTATAAAACATTACATTACTAGTGATCTTTCTAGTTTTACCTAGGTTCGTTTCATGCAGTTCTAGCAGAGTCGATTTACTTGTTTAGAAACATGTTTGGAAACAGAGTTTCATATTGAATATGCAAGCAAGCAAACTGTTCATGTTTCAGGGTGTGCGCAGCGTGTCTCGTGCGACTCGAGGGTCTGATGCAAGGCTAGACACACAATGCACATTCTTAGGGGCAGTCACTATCCAAGCCAACACAATGACTTAGCTATATGCAGGGCGGTCCCCGAGTATCTCAGGATCGGTAGCGGTTAGTCCAGCATACCAATGACTCATTTATCTGATGCTAGAGGCAGCTGTGACTCATGGTTGCTTTGCACTATCATGGTAGCAGCCGGGACACATGCAGTTCAGCTCTCCACCAATAGCCATTGTCCGACCGCGTGCGAATGCATGGAACACTATCAAATAAACTCTAGTATGCAGACGAGACGAACCATCAGAACAGATATCGTTGTTGCGGGACAATCCGACTTATCACTTGAACACGTTCAGGCACAGTATGGTTCTCTCGAAGCATAGACGATAGTGAACATGTTCATGCACTCTAAGCAGGCGATTCGGGATTCTCGTTAAGCAGACATTGATTCAAAGACAAGCTAGGTGAGTTCGTTCATTAACATGCAAGGCAGGTTCTATCATTCTCTTAAGAAAATATTGCAAGCAAAAACTTAGGTTATTATTAAGGCGTGCAAGAATCAGAGAACGAAGTTCTGCCCACTCACCTTGATACATAACGCCGGTGTGGAGCGGGGCGTTACATACTTACCAACCAACAAAAAGTTTCGTCCTCGAAACTTCAAGGATAAACTTCTCGATATCCCGAGTAGCGATAGTGCCGTCCCTCGCCGTACTCAATCGAAACAATCAAGCAATTCAAGTTCAGGAAACATTTTGCACTTTGAGAATATCTATGGACTTATTGTATGGAACGCTCTTTGCAAAACCATATCCGATAATATCTCAGAGTCATAGCAACGGTTTGGGCCAGAGAATCGATTCCGCTCTGATACCATTCTGTCACGCCCCGATTTCGGCTAATCGATAATCGTCCCCCGGGCGTGATGCCGTGCACGCGTAGGGCGCACGTGCACAAGGCCTTAGGCATAAGGATATTCTTTAGAACAATATAACAGAGTAGACATATAAGATAACACAAGGTTGAGGCATAGCGAAGTTTCTCTTTTATTCGTAATGAACATCTTTTTACATCGCTTGACTCAAAATTATAAAATGCCCCACGGGCTTACAAACTTGGACGCAAAATGAGATAGCCGATCCATACATTATGTCCCTTTACATAGATTCAAAAACACAAAACACCTTGGGTGCGAGTAAGCACCATCGCCTTAGCGATATTCAGCAACGGAGAGAGAGTGAAAGGCTTCTAGCTTGAGCCTCCAAAAGTCTTGGCCACGAACCGCCAAGGATCCCAAAAGTCCGGAGAGAACTTCAGCTCCTCGCCGCGTTGCCTTGCGCCGGGGAACCTGCTACAACGAGGGTCAGTACTTCGAAAAGTACTGGTGAAGGCTAGCTGCTCAACTTTACCAAGCTCATGAGATGAGTTCTAATGAGTATGCTACAATTATGTGCTTAGGTGGGTTTCTATTCTTGCCTAGTTCAGATTTCATTTAGCAGGTATGCAAGAACAAAATAACATAACTCCACATGCCACCGTTCGGTGACTTTACCTGTCCCGTCTGAACCACCTGTACAACTTACCATAGCCTTCCCTGTCACGAAGACATAGTTAGTCTGCACAGTTTAAATATACACAATATCTTTCTTTGTTGTTTAGGAGCCATCATGGGTTTAGTCTGGGCTGGCGGCGACGCTTGCAGCGCGGGTAGCTAGCCCCGCTATAATTCCCCGCTCCCTGTGCTAACTCATTTTAGCACGACTAAGAAAGTAGATTCCGCCCGGGTCGAAACGGCCCGGTGCCCCGGTAACCGTTCGCAGGAACCTGGATCCCTTGTGCACAAGAATTCCCATGACCATTTCTATGAACCAAACTTCATAGATTTACTTACTAGCGATTTAAAGAACATCATGTACGAAACTGCTTTACTGTACTATCACAATCAACCAACAAGTTATATGAAATAACATGCAGCAGTTTATAGAAGAATACTTTGAACTATCAATAAATACCAACCCATTAAACACCCAACGAACATGCATGCATCAATGAATTTATGCAAGGTTTTGTATGACAAGCAATGGGTGTTCCAAGCCTACTTCTTATCTTATCTTGTTATCCAACTTGTTACTTAATTGGTATCGTTTGATTGAATGCACAACTGAGTCAATTTTATTATGAACGGAGCCCTTGGAAAGAAGGTGCTTATCGAAATAGAGCCACTCACAAGTTGGTTGAATAGGAAGAAGAATGAGAGATCTCTAAGACTCCGCTCGCGCGTCGTCTACACGATCACCTGCACGCACCAACGGATGATCAATACCTCCTGCTTCGGTCTCCAAGACTCGATAAGAAATGCGAAATCCTAAGAACGAAAGCAATGAAATCCATTGAAACCGTTCAAGAAAATGCAAGTCATAAAACCAACAAGTAAGCAACCAAGCGGCACGAAAACGGACAAGAAACCAACGCAACGGAAAGGCCCCTCTCGACTCTGCCGCCGAGTCCATCCTCGAGGCACAATCCATTGTATATGGGACCTGATTTCGAAGAAACCAATCCATAACGAGGAAAGGATCTTAATTCAATCTGTCCCGTTCGGACGGTCGTAAGTATTTCTTGGCCGCGCTCCCCGAGTAGGGGGAACGGGGCATTACAGTATGGAGGAAGAGATTGAACTTCTATCCTTAAAAGGAAATATGTTTTCAAAGTAAACCGCATCTCTTGCTTCTATAATGGTATTGTTAGAGATTTTATTTACTTCTGAGTGAGTAACTAGAAATCTATTGGCATAGCTGTCTAAGGCATATCCTATGAAAACAGCGTCTACAGTCTTGGGACCAATCTTCCTCTTTTTAGGTTCGAGAATTCCGACTTTAGCAAGGCATCCCCAAACCCTAAGGTAATTAATCCTAGGAGCTCTACCTTTCCACAGCTCATAGGGAGTCTTATCTTTTGTCTTACTAGGAATCCTATTAAGAATGTAACAGGTAGTTAAAAGGGCTTCTCCCCACAAGTTATCAGGAGCACCAGAGCTGAGAAGCATGACATTCACCATATCTAACAGAGTGCGGTTCTTGCGTTCAGCAACTCCGTTAGACTGAGGTGAATATGGAGCAGTTATCTCATGAATTATTCCATGTTCTTCACAGAAGTTAATCATTTCGTTTGAGGTATATTCTCCACCACGATCAGATCTAAGGATCTTAATCTTCCTTTCTAATTGATTCTCAGCTTCAGATTTGTAGACCTAAAATTTATCTAGAACTTCATCTTTGGTTTTGAGAAGGTAGATATAACAATACTTTGAATAATCATCTATAAACGTAACAAAGTATTTTCTACCGCCTCTGGTCAAAATCCTATTTGAGTCATATACATCACTATGGATAAGTTCTAGAAGGTCAGAATTTCTTTCTACAGATTTGAATGGTAATCTAGTGTATTTGGCTTGAACACAGATTTCACATTTGTGTTTGTCATCTATTGGAGTCTTGGGAATAAGATCTAAAGTCACCATTCTTTTAATAGAACCTAGGTTCACATGACCTAGTCTGCCATGCCAAATATTTGAAGATTCTATATTAGAGACAATGGAAGAATAATCAGAAATTTTATTCATTGTGCTTAAAAAGAAAAGACCGTCATTTACAAAGCTTTTTCCTATAAAGGAGTCATGCTTAGAAAAAACTACTTTATTTGCCTCCATTACAATTTTGTATCCTGAGGCTACAAGAAGGGATCCACTAACTAGGTTTCTCCTGACAGACGGCACATGAAGAACATCATAAATAGTTAAGATTTTTCCTGGTGTCATCTTCAGGTTAACTTTTCCTCTTCCAATAATTTGTGCCGTTGAGCCATCTCCTAGGGTCACACCTCCTCCACTTGATTCCTGATAGTTTGAAAAACAGGAGCGATCAAACGAAACGTGAACATTTGCTCCAGAATCCAACCACCAATCATCAGAATGGTAAGAGAAGTTAATAAGGGGTTGAAAGCTTACAGACCTGAAGGAACTTGAAGAACCTTTGTGAAGCATGTTCACTTCTGGTCTAACTGAGCCCTTTCCTTTGTAGGAGGTCTGGACAGCTTCCTTCTTCCTATGGTAGCAGTTGGTGGCCATATGGTTTATTTTACAACACACAAAATAAAATCTCTTCTGATCCTGAGTCTGACTGAAGTTTCTAGGTTTTTGGTTTTGGTGATGATGGTTTTGGTGGTTAGGCAGAAAGTTTTTCTTCTTCTTGAAGAAATTCTTTTTGGATTTATAAGAAAAATTAGACTTGGATTTTCCTTGGCCTTCTACAAGGTTTACCTTAGCTTTAGATTCAGTCATAGGCTTAGATCTCAATCTAATTTGTTCTTCGGTTCTAATTTTCTTTAGGACTTGATTGTAGGTAAGATCTCCTTGTGTATGGATAAGTTCCATAGAAATATCAGACCAAGAGGGAGGTAGCTTGTCTATTAGGCATGCTATTTTATGCTCATTTGAGAAAGATGTCCCTTTGGCTTGAATATGCCTAATGTATTCTTGGAATTCATGGAGTTGGTCATTCATTGGCTTGTTATCTACCATGAAATACCTATTAAAGGTTGAAGAATTGAACCTTTCTATTCCGGCATCATCACAGCCGTATTCATCTTCCAAGGCATTCCAGAGTTATTTAGCGCTCTTGTATTCAAAAAATATATCATACAAGGATTCATATAGTACGCTTAGAATCTATGAAAGCAGTGAAAGTCTATCTCTTTAGGGGTTTTTGGTTTCGAGGAGGTGGACACTCCTATGTCAGACTCAGTATCATTAGAATCATTTGTGATGGGTGTGGACCCATCAATGGCAGAAATAAGTCCTAAGGTCGTGAGCCAAAATTTTATTTGGCTCTGCCATCTTTTAAAGTATGGGCCATCAAACTTAGCAGGTTTTGCAATAGAGGATTCCTCCTTACCAGTCATGATTGCAGTCTAAAAAATATAAATTTATTTAATAACAATGTCTAAGATATTAGTTTAGGTGGTCTTTGCTAATCAATCTTAAAATCTTTAGTTTTTCAAGTGTTGATCAACTCAGATTAGCTGTAGGGGCCGGTTCCCAGCTAGCGGCGGTCCGAAGACTCTTAAGTACCGTGTCGCTTAGGCTATTTACACCCGGTTGACAGAAGGACCCTTTCGGCTTGTGCCCGAGTTTGTCTCTACTTTGAAACTTTAGATTTGAAGATTTTATTTGCAATTTTCTTTTTTACTAAACTATTTTCTTTTGGTCCTAGATTGCTTTTAAAATACTAAGTGATTAAAAATGAAGCAAATTGTATGTTACAATTGAAAGGAATTTTGTGATCAAAAATTGCAATTGATAAAATTATCAAATGTGCTAACAATTTTTTAAAACACTTTAAGCAAATTTACAATTTGACAGTATAGTAAGCAACTTGATAAGTAAATAAATAATCAGAAATTTGCTATGGTAAATATTAAGCAAATTGAAATTTATAGAATTTTTCTAGCAATTGTATATTAAAATATTAAGCAATAGTAAACACTTTAATCAGAATAAATCAACTTAATATTTAGACCTCTGGAATAAATCAACTTAATATTTAGACCTCTGGGGAAATGAATCAACTTAATATTTTTCTAACAATTTTTTTTCTAGAATAAATCAACTTAAATAAACAGTAAGAAATAGTTAAATAAATCAATTCTAACAAATAAATCAATTCTAACAGTAACTATTTAACAAACAGTAACCAATAGTTAGAAAAATTAATTCTAACAAAAATCAACTCTTAGATTGTTAGAATAATTGTCGCTTTCTTATTGAAAAATTTTGTGAATCAAAACAAATAGAAAATTAGATTGATGTTACCGGCCTCTGGGGAAGTGGTGCACGAAGCACTACCCTAAGAGTTGATTCGGGATCTGTGTGCAGACGTTCTCGAAGCTCCTAGTGGTAAAACCCCCGCACTACCGGTATCTAGTCGCCGCACACGACTTGGAAAAAATGACCAGGACTTAGCTCTGCCCAGAGCTTGGAGATGAGTGAAATGACGACGAAGAATGGAGTGAAAAATCTGTTGGCAGCAATTTTTTGGAGAGAAAGATTTTTGATCTTTTACAAAGAAAATCAGATAAATATATAATACTAATATGTAACGGTCTGAATTAATTTTCCTATTAATTCAGCCATTACACAGGAGAAAGAAAGAATGAACCTGGACACAAAATTATAACGGTTCAAAAATAATTTGTAACGGAAGAAATTAATTTTCCAACGTTCAGAAAATTAAATAAAAATTGAAGAGGAGCAAAAAGAATTTTAGGGTCCCAGCCCGAACCCGAAGAGGAAATCGAATCGGCATTCGGTGCCCGCAGATATGGGCACGTACCCGCACCCATTACGCGCGCCGAACCGAACCGAACCGAACCGAGCCGGGCCGGGCGGCGGCGGAGGAGCGCGCGTGTGGCCCAAGGGGTTCCCCACACAACTACTTTAAGAGAGCAAAGAAGAGAAACTAATATATGTACACAAGAAGGCTTTGGCCCATCCGATGTGGGACTAAAGAAAAGGAAAGGAGCTTGAGCTTTTGAAAGTAAAGCCAACAGTTACATGTCTCTGTCATTCAAGAGTTTGAATGTCACGTATCATGTACAACGATGAACTCAGTATCGATATTAGAACTTCCGATGCGTCTAGACATACCGTACAACAGATCCATGAAGAAATTGCGGCTACGTGGTGTTCGTGTATTGGCCAAAAAAAATTTGGCCTACTTAATCTGGTGGGACTGAGACCGTTGTTATTTTATTTCGCCAATCACGAACTGCCACGTAGAAGCTCAATTTCTTTTTCGGACTATTTTTTTAAGACTAGGTAGAGTTTTCTAAAACTTTCTTCTTGTGAATATGTGTCTGACAATTTGGAGATTTCATATGCAACTCTCTCTGAGGGTTATTTACACTAACCTATTATATGTTTTATTTTTATAATAAGAGATATTCTTATTTTGAAATAATTGATACATAATATCTTTATTGTGTAAAAAATAAGAGTGATTAGTACAATTATTCATTTACATTATTTTCAAAATAAGGGTACACTGTGTCATTATTTTCAAAATAAGAGTACACATATAATAAACATAAAACATAGGAGGGACTAGTCTAAATAACCGTTCTCTCTATTTATCTATCTACTTAGAAGTTGTGCACGTGTTCAATATTTTTTTTCCTTTCAAAATCTAAATATACAATAGCATGAAAAACTTAATTTAAAAATATAAAAAAATTTGATGTAAATATTTTTAGATGTTGTACAATTATTGGAGTTGGAAGTATGTAATTATTAGTGTTAATAATTATTTTACTGAAAAGTGTATAATTTATAACATATTTTATCTCTAGTTAATTTAATTATATTTTGATATATATATATATCTGTAGAGAGAAAATAATTGATCTTCCAAGAGAGGGGGTACATATATATAGGAGGATGCTATTTTCTATCCGATGTGGGACTAAATAAGTCCCTCATAACTCAACACTCTCCCTCAAGATGGGCGATAGATATCAATCATCCCCATCTTGTTACAAAAGATATCAAACTCTCTAGGACCTAAACCTCTAGTTAAACAATCAGCTAACTGCTCCGCTGATTTCACATAGCTTAAAGTTAAAACTTTTTTATTCAGCTGCTCCTTGATGAAGAACCGACCAATCTCCACATGTTTGGTGCGATCATGCTGAACTGGATTATTTGCAATATCAATTGCTGATTTGTTGTCACATCAAAGTTGCAGTGAGTCTCCTCTAAACAAACGTATCTCAACCAACAAGCTCTTCACCCATACCATCTCGCACAGGCTAACTGCCATAGCCCTGTACTCGGCCTCAGCTGTAGACCTAGCCACTACATCTTGCTTCTTGCTGCGCTAAGATACAAGATTGCCTCCAACAAAAATACAGTAACCTGTAGTGGACCTGTGATCGTCCATATAACCCGCCCAATCGGTATCACAGTAGCCTTCAACTCTCAGATGTCCAGAACTTATGAACCATAACCCTTTTCTTGGGCTTCCTTTAATATACCTGAGAATTCTGTGAACTACCTCCATATGATGCTCTCTGGGATCATGCATATATCTACTCACCACATTTACGGCATAAGTAATATCATGTCTCGTATGACATAGATATATGGGCCAACCAACTAATCTTTGATATTGCTCCTTACTCACCGGATCATCACCCTCAGGACACAACTTGTGATTTTACTCAATAGGAGTAGAAGCAACCCAGCAACCCCGCATTCATGTCTCTGAAAGAAGGTCCAGAGCGTACTTTCGTTGAGAAAGTACTATACCTTTTCGTGACCTTGTAATTTTAATTTCGAGGAAGTGCTTCAACTGTCCTATATCCTTAACTTCAAATTTCTCTCTAAGTATTTTCTTCAGCCATAGGATATCCTAAGTATCATCTCCAATAATTATAATATCATCAACATAGAATATAAGAACAGTGATACGAGTCTTGGAGTGCCTGTAAAATACAGTATGATCTCCATTGCACTGCTTATACCCCATACCACAGACTGCAAGCCTGAATCTATCAAACCATGCTCTCGGAGACTACTTTAGCCCATACAAAGACTTCTTCAATTTGCATACCTTCCCGGTTGCTTGTGAATCAAAATCAGAGGATCGAAATGTATGCTCTCTAATCTCATAATCCACGTTGAGATCGAAATCAAAGGATCACACAAGAGTTCCTCTCTGATTATCCACCATCAATAGCAAGATTATTTTAATAGCAAGATTATTTTAATGCATGCTCGCCCCTAATAAGCAAATATTAATTTAGGCGAGTGGGTTCGTCCTGCTCCCCAGTACAAGCTGAGTACTGACCCACGTTGTGGGCAATCATTTCAGGCACTCAGAGTGTGAAACGCTAGTGGATAGACGAGAAGGCGTTAGAAGATCTTCTATTTTGAAGTATAGTTCAAACAAGTTCATTTTGGAGGCGTGGATTTTCAATCTATACAAGGGCGTAATGTACGGATGACAAGGCTTAACTGATGGAGAACGCCCTACCTATTGAGTTTTTCTTTTGTAATGCAAACCAAGTAACTGAGAGGCGCATCAAATATAAACTCTATGTAAATTACTCTGAATTATCAATGGAAAGCATGTTTTCTTCCTATACTTTGTGTTCAACTATCTGTGAATGTGTTTTCTAACTTGTGTTTCAAATGGATTCCTATCACTGCACGTTCTTGTCTTGTGTGAGCGTAACTCCAAGCTCGCATGACATCACGCCCAAGCGAGGACGATCAGTTCCGCAAAGGATCCAGGTGAGGACAATTGACCCTTGCGGGATCGGGGTGTGACAACAATTATCGAGAAGAACCAGGTGTAAAGCATCCAAACGTCTAGTAATTGTCCTTCCCATAAAATGAGATCACACGACTGGAATCCACAACACGTTCAATTGAATCCTAATATCTAGTATAAATTACGGGTCTACGAATCCATAAGTAATTAGGAGAGAACATAACCATTTAAGAAAATCCTACTTTTCGTACGTGTTTCGATCGTCCCAACATCGTGTCAGATAAGGGAAAATATGCCAAACATGAATACAAGGTTATGATGTGTCCTAGGCTCTGATTGTATCCATGATACACATTAGATGTCTCTAATCGAGAGATCTTCAAATACAATTGTTATCTATGCGAGCATCAATTCTGGTCGACATCGATTGTAAACTCCC
Organism: Iris macrosiphon; assembly: GCA_036927795.1. Classification (NCBI taxonomy): domain Eukaryota; kingdom Viridiplantae; phylum Streptophyta; class Magnoliopsida; order Asparagales; family Iridaceae; genus Iris; species Iris macrosiphon. The sequence goes on along the minus strand of JAYESA010000020.1, from coordinate 16,114,002 downwards.
TCGACCAGATTTCAGTAATTTAGGATTAGTTTTGACTAATTAGAATTATTGCAACTTATTTTAAAAATTTTATTTATTATATATTCTATTGATTGTGCACCTGTTCATTACACAATTAATTAGGGCATTTCACTAGCTGTTAAACCTAAACAAATTTCACATTCCTGCTCTAGACTTGTTAGACTACTTTTTCTGTATTTTGTGCAACTTCCAGAAACCTTGTTTGGTGCTTCGTTTTAGTCGCACAAATATCGTTACAAACGTATGTATTTATTTCCTATTTAAATTTTTGCTCTTTACCCATCTCTGTACCCTAGAGATTTGAGGACCAGTAGACACATATTTTGCCCAACCAAAAATACGATAATATTTTACTATAATTGTATTACAATTATCGTATTGACACCGTAGAAAAATTATGACCCTAATTGCCTCTAAATAATTAGTGAACACCGTGCGCAGTATTTATTAAATAATAAATACGATGACCCTTATCACCTGCAGAATCAGACCCTGCCTCTGCCCAGACTCACCCCACACTGTCCAAAATATTTTCCCCAGCTATTTCCCCCATTTCTGTACAATTCAGTATTTTGGGGAAACAGTATTTAAAATCAGGTAAATTGCAAAATTACGCAAAATACAAATTTTAGACTTTTATGCAATTTATGAAAAGTTAGGGGTTCTTATGCAAATTACATGCAAAGTGGCATAATCCTATTGGCTAGACAAAAGGTTTGTGGGACCCACCCAAAACACCCAGAAACATCCTGTAGAAATATCCAAAAAAATCAAATCACCAATATAACCATGAATTTCCACTTATTTACAGAAATGCCATCAAGCCAAACCCTATATAAACCTCTCACCCCCTCCCTTTCAAACTCCACAGCCTCTTCCCTCCGCCACCTCCGGCCACCCTACTCCGACCAACCCTCCGCCCTGACCCCCTCTCCCCTCCGGTCAAGCCCCGCCGCCTGAACCACCCTGCTCCGCCGTGGAGAGCCCTCGCAACCTCCCCACTCCCTCACTGCCCACAGCAGCCACCACCACCCGAACCACCCCCTGCGCCACCCTCCGCCACCGTGCTCCGCCACCACCCCTACCATTCGAACCGCCCCGACCTCCTCTCTACGACGACCACCCCCTCACCGCCCCACGACCCTTCCCCCACCGGCCAGAGCCCCCGCAGCACCCTCGGCCACCCCTAACCCTAACTGTCCCCTCCACTTCCGGCCGCCTCCAGCCACCGCCACCGCCGTCGTGGACCTCCGCCACCACCACCATCCTGACTGCCCCTCCTTCCTCCGTCGATCCCGCACCCTGCCCGGCCACCTCCGCCACTCCTCCGTCGCCGGCAGCCCCCGCACTCAGCTGCTGCTGCTGCTAGCTGCTACTGCTGCTGTTCCTGCTCCTCCGGCCGCCTTCGGCCATCTCCACCGCCGTCCTCTTGCCGTCGACGACCCCTAGGGCCCACCTGTCAGAGGGTATAATCCTAAACCCTAGTATATACGTATTTATATATATATACTCCTATGTATACCTATAGGTATATATATGAATATATATATATGTATATATATATGTATATTAATATGTATATATGTATATCTATATATATATATTATATTATAATATATATGTTATTATACAGTATATTATACTATATATACTATTATTATATATTTACTAAATATATGTATATATATCTATTATTCTATACATATATATTTATATATGTAAATATGTATATATGTATATGTATATGAATATTTATATATACTATATAATATTATGTAATAACTACTAATATGTATATATGTATTTATTTCTGTTTTATTTATATATATATATATTTGTAAATAATATGATAGGTATATTTATATATAATATGTTATATATTATATAATTACTATGCATTTTTCCTTTATTTTATTTTCTGCACTTATTATATTTACTGCATGTATATATATATATCTATATATATATATATATATTATCTATATGTAATATATTATATTCAGCTGGATAATACATCTTATACATATATATATATTTTCAATTCTTGCAATGTCATTTCAATTAATTACATATATCTATATATATGATATTATATATTATACTAGATATTACAGCCTATTTATATATGCATATTTAAAATTTTGTACTGTCATTTCAATTTAATTATATTATATATCAGTGGATATACCCTGATTATTATATTATATATATATATATATATATATATATATATATATATATATATATATATATATATATCAGTGGATATACCCCGACTACTATATTATTATATATCAGTGGATACACCCTGATAATATTATATTATATATATAGCAGTGGATATACCCTGCTACTATTATAGATACCTGCATTTTTCTGTTCTTTATATGCTATAGATACTGCTATATATATTATATCTATATATATACATACTATATATATATATATATATATCTATATATATATATATATACTTATTACTACAACCATGATATTCACGAACCCTGTCTGTTTTAACAGAAACCACCTTCAGCACAGCCAGTGACCCCCTGTCACCAGCAACCTCAAACCTGACTGTGAGATCAGGTTATCAACACTATCAGGGAGTAGGCAAGTATACCTTGCCAAGTTATTGCTTAACTTCAATTATTGATATCTGTTTTGTTTTTGATTTTCCTATACCATGATTACCTGAGACTGCCTTGGGTACATTCAGCTGATATGTTGACATTTAACATAATATTACAGACTCACCAACAACTGTGAGAGTATTTTAATATTCTCCTAGACCCCATCACGGGAACACGCAACATGGTTGCAATGCATATTGGGATGCGAGCTGCGTATTTGATTAGCTACCAGTACGTGTGACCCGCATCACGGATTAGAATAACTCAGGAAAAGTACGACTTGACATTTAGTTTCATTGGGATGGAAAAGATAACTAGTAGACGTATGGGACACCCCTCCATATATGATTTATACCTTCGTACCATGCTCCTCGGAGATGGTCGATTGCAGAGCTACCCGTGAGTCCGGGGGCATACGATACATATACTAGCCAGTCACCACGATTGGTGAATTACGTCAGCGTATGTCTAGCCACACATTCCCATGCGTACTACAAGTTCTTTACTTGCATTTCACTTAGATGGTTAGCACCCTGTAATTATTTTTTTTATTCAGTATTTACATACATGGCATGTCATTTTCTGTATCTTGTTATGTCCCACTGAGGACCTGGTTCCCTGCCAGATCTAGACGAGGCTTTCTACCCCACTGTGTACGGCCCTGATCAGGAGGCTAGATGTGCTACCGAGGAGGAGCTCGAGGAGACACCCTCAGAGTATGCTTGACCCTAGAGGCCTGCCACCTGGAGATGGAGATATTTTCATCAGATAGACACTGCTTAGTCTATCTGATTTTTCTGCGCTATTATCAGTTTTTGTAGTAGGCGTGTATTCTCACCAGTTGTGTACTGTATCAGACTCAGTTATATATATATTTCAGCACTTACTTTTCTGACATTTTCTTGTGGATGAGATAGATTTGCCTGTGTTATACTTGTAGTATTTTAGGACAGCGTAGCACGTCCCTATGGGTCCATTCAAAATGGATTAAGTCCTTAATGACGTGTCAGCTGGCCAGTGACACGTGGCCTAGTTCCTGATATTTTGGGACTGGGGCGTGACATCGATGGTTGATTGTACCCGAGTTTGGCTCGAATGCCCGGAATCAATCAACATGATAATATCATAGTAATATATTATTTAATGTTAAATAATAATAATAATAATAAATAATGAAGTTCTAATGTCAAGACTAATGTCAAGACATAATTGTCTAATTTACGTTTGAGTAGAGTGGATATTTCAGACACGATCGTGTTGGACGAAAGGATACTACAAGCCAAAAATATATCGAATATGATAAGAGGTCCAATAAGTCTCAATAATATCATATACAACATCCAATCATCCAAAAAAGTTCAATTGTGGGAAAAGTCAAAAGTCAAGCAAGATCAAACTGAACCAACATGCTGGCCCCACATGACATGAAGAACTGGATAAGTTAGAACGTGTCCAAAATGATAAAGTGATATGACATTGAACAACATAATGACGACACGAACTCAATGGTACTCTCGGATTTGCAATCCAAACTGTGGATTACTAAAACAAGCCAGAAAGTGGACATGTCATGTGTCATCATGAAAAAGTATCATAGAATCTGTCTGGATTATCATCGTATGGGTAATCCAATGCTAAAAATCCAACTGCTCAAGTTTGGTTGCGATCCAACAAGCGCAAAAGGAGAATTCAGTATGTATAAGAGAGATGAATATGGTAAAATACGAAGGATACAGAACAAGCTTGTCACGCTTATCGAACACATTAGGGGTCGTGTTATGCGTTTTCCAGACCGAATACAACATGATGGTGCTCGCTGGTTCGACATGACGATGCTAAGGGGGTGTATTATTAATGGAAAATAGGAGGGGTCAGATGTTTGAAACCGGCTGACGGTGGGAGGCCTCATCGGCAACGTTGGTGGCGTAGGAAAAGTTTATCAGAGTGGACAAAGCGAGGGGAAACGAACGCCGACGACATTCGTCGATATTGACAGTGGGGTCCCGACCTCTTATTACTGTTGTAGTTGTTGCTTCTTATCTTTGATATTGTTGGTCGACTGGCCTGGTGCATAGGCATATCAGTTTACGAGTGGGGAGACACAGTGATAACGATAGTCGATCGTACGACTCCAATAGTCGATAAGGATACTACTATTTATGGGGCTCCTTCTTCTTGAATCGTTGATTCTCTACTACTTTTAGGGTTGAAGAAGATGATGGTGATGACATGAAGGGGAAAATGGGACACACACACACACACACACACAGAGAGAGGGTAGGAAGAAAAAAATTATCTCATGAAACATTTCGTCAAGAATTTTTTTTATCAAATTTATCTCATAAAACATTCCGTCAGACGGTCTTGCAAATTTTTTGTAAAAAAATACGAACCTAAATCGAACATGCAATCTCTTCAACCAAAACCAAATACATTACCATTTCACCACAAACTCACTAATTATTTAAAGAAAAAAAATGTATATGTAAGGATTCTCCCAGACCGACTAATTGAATCTTTGTATATACACAAATTCCGTCAGATGGTACGGAAAATTCTTGCCACAAAAAAAAACTCAAACCCAATTTGAATTGAACACACAACATCCTAAACCAAAACTAAAATCAAAACCAAAACCAAATGTATTACCATTACACCACAAACTCATTAATTATTTAAGTAGAAAACATATTATATGTAAAGATTCCGTTATAGCGAAATGTGTGTATGAATATTTCGTGAATTATGTGTATGAATATTTCAGCATATATAATTTGCTGAAATTAATAACAGAGACAATTTTTTCAACAAAATGATTAACAGTTCGAGAGGGAGACCGCCGACGAAATCGAGGTCCACATGTCCCCCCTTCATTGGCCGGGTCCCCGCTGAAGACGCCACACCAGCTGCTAACTTCATACGTTCGGATCCGACCAATGAGAAAGAGACACATCAGCTTTGTTGTTGCCAACTAGAGTTGTTACAAATTATTGAAACATGACCATGCGGTAATTGACATATGTAATATATAGTCGACTAGAGAACCTTATTTGGTCTTCCATTCCGGCCGATCGATCTCCAATGGAGAACTCGGAAGAAGGAAGGAGAAAGCCCCATGTCCTGATAATCCCATTCCCAGCCCAAGGCCACCTCCTCCCCCTCCTCGACCTCACCCACTGCCTCTCCGCCCAGGACGCCTTCACCATCACCATCGCCACCACCCCCAAGAACCTCCCCTTGCTCTCTCCGCTCCTCTCCACCTGCCCTTCAATCCAACCCCTCCTCCTCCCCTTCCCCTCCCACCCTTCCCTCCCCCCGGGCGTCGAGAACGTCAAAGACCTCCCCCCGTCCCTCCCCTCACTCCGTCTCTTCATGGCCAACCTCGCCTCCCTCCGCTCCCCTCTCCTCGACTGGGCCACGTCCCTAACACACGACCCTCCTACCGCAATCATCTCCGACTTCTTCCTCGGCTGGACGAACAACCTCGCGAAGGAGCTCGGCATCCCCCGACTGACATTCTCCCCCTCGGCCGCCTTCACCCTGTCCATCGGCCGCGAGACATGGGCCGTCATGCGGAGGCCTTCCAGCGCAGAAGACGAGGCCGCTTACCTAATGTCGTTCCCTACGTTGCCCGGCTCCCCGAGCTTCCCGTGGCGGCAGCTGTCGCCGCTGTATCGAGCCCACGAGGAAGGGGAGGCCGTGTCGGAGGCTTTAAGGGACGGGTTCTTGGCCAACATGGAGAGCTGGGGGATGGTGTTCAACACGTTCCGTGGGTTGGAAGGGGAGTATCTTGATCATCTGAGGAGGCAGCTCGGGCACGAGAGGGTGTGGGCGGTCGGGCCGCTGAGTGTGGTGGGAGGGGCCTCGGAGGACCGAGGCGGAGCCAGCTCGGTGCCGGTGGGGGAGCTGATGGCCTGGCTGGACGAGCGTGAGAGTGGATCGGTGTTGTATGTGTGCTTTGGCAGCCAGGTGAGTTTCAGAAATTTTCATCTAGAACATCCAAGTACAAGAAAATTAAGTAGAAAGAAAAGAGTTCGATAAATTTATAGAGAGAACATAAACATGGACGTTTTAAATTTATTTTAAGTTCAAAATGTTGAGGAAGTTTAATTTTTTATTTTTTTTTCTGTCTGATAATATAAACAAAACTCCAGACAAAAAAAAAAAAAAAAAAAAATTTCTGCAAGATATTGTTTATGTCCTCCCTCTCTCTCTCTCTCTCTCTCTCTCTCTCTCTCTCTCTCTCTCTCTCCCTTTAAATATATTGAACTTTTTTTTTTTCTACATAATTTTATTAAACTTCGATATATTCATTGTTCAAGGATTTCTATTCGTGTCTTCACCCACCCTAACTGTCAGAATTTATATTCTCCACCGGCTTACTTAATACTCGACCTAAGCCACCACGTTAGGTATGTCGTGGTCAATGCATGCTAGTGTAATTACGCACCTATATAACTCCTCACGTATATACTTGTCATCCAACTAAAAGTCTGAGATTTTGTTTGGTTGATCCCGGTAGGTGGTGCTTAGTCTAGAACAAACAGCAGCGATCGCGACCGCACTCGAAAGAAGCGGTGTTGGCTTCGTCTGGAGCATGAAGACGGGGCCCACCGCCGCGGTGGTCCCGGAAGGGTTCGAGGAGAGGACCAAGGCAAGGGGGATGGTGATCAAAGGATGGGCACCACAAGTGCAAGTGCTGAGCCACGGGTCCGTGGGGTCGTTCGTGACGCACTGCGGGTGGAACTCGATCCTGGAAGCGGCCGCTGCGGGCGTGGTGATGCTGATGTGGCCGATGAATGCGGACCAGTTCTTCAACGCGAGACTGCTGGAGGACAAAGGGATCGGGAAGAGAGTTTGCGAGGGGCCCGACTCGGTGCCCGATCCGGTTGAGCTGGGTCAAGCCATGAGGGACTCGGTCTGCGGGAACGACGAAGGCCGGGCGACGGCCAAGGAGTTGAGTGTGAAAGCATCAGAGGCTGTAAAGAGAGACGGGAGCTCGTGGAGGGATATAGACGCCTTAGTCGAGTCGCTCAAGAACTTTAAACCAGTCGAACTTTAAATCATGTACGTACGTACGTACATCATCCTTTCCCTTTAGTAGGAAGCTGTCCAGCTCAGCAAGTAAGAAAAGCAATCCAGCTCAGCAATGATTTTTTTTTTTTTTTTGACTTACACTACATTGCATGTCTTTGGGTCCACTGCAGTCCAATTTCTATCATTTATAAATAGAAGGAATAATATACCCCTGTGGCTCGATCCACTGACCTTCTGCCACCCAGTCAGAGTCTTATATCTCTTCTCAGTAACCACAAGAGTCACTTGAGTTCGATAACTCAGCAAGGTAGTTACTCAGAGCGTATATTTCCATTTCGTGCAATTTTAATATTCTAGCAATAAAATCTTAGTTCTTCCCTAAATTTGAGTGTTAGGTTGTAATGTTTGGATTGTTTTTCTTCTTAGAGTACTGTTGTATTTTCATTTCCTGCAATTTCAAGATTCTAAGCAATAAAATCCTAGTTCTTCTCCAAATTTGTGTGTTCGATTTGATTTTCAATTACAAATTGTTCAATTTAATGTCGAATTGTGCTGTATTGCTTCCAATTTATGGCATGATGGACAGAGGATCCATTAATTTGATTTCAGAGCGGTTCAGTCTATAATTTCCAATTGTACATTTATTTTTTCTAATAAAATTCCTAAGGCCAACTGTTATTAAAAGGACTATTTTTTTATTACTCCCCCTCTTAGATTAGATATATTAATATTACCTCCATGTTAGATTAAAAGTTAAGAATACCTCTTGAAAGTGTCGTTAAAAATTTAAAAATATCGTTAAAGAATTTTAAACGACATTTTCAGAGAAATATTTTTAACTTTTAATCTAACATGGATAATATCAATATACCTAATCTAAGAGAGGGATAATATCAAATAGTCTTTATTAAAATTCATATAACTAAAAACCAAAGCCCAATATCTAAATAAACCCACATCTTAAACCAAAGTAACCCACAACTCCCCAAACAATCTCCTCAACAGTCTAACCACTAGTTATCCAACCCATTAGTAGATCCGTTAATCCATTTTCACACCATTCGCTACTGTACACATTCAAAAAAAAAATTCCACCTCCTGGTTCATTCTATTCTCCGCACGCAACCTGCGCGGGAGAGCCGAGCCTCTCCCTTCCACCCTCTGGATTTCTTCTCCCGCCACTCATAACTCCATATTCCCTCTCCATTTCCCATTTTCCCCATTCATGCCTTCCTCCTTAACACCCATTCTCTTTCGAAGAACCCAACATTCCGCTAGTGCCCCAAACTATTCGTCGTGCTCCCCCCCCCCCCCCCCCTTTTTTCGTTTGGGATCTTGAAGCTCTTCTGGAAGATGCTATCTTTTATTTATAAATGACATAATGTATAGAACGTTATAAATCTTTTATTTTATGTGTTATAAGTCATGTAATATCGTTCATTGTAACAAGATCCATTATTTGTAGTCGGATTATTCTTTGGACTAAGAGTCATTGTAAATACAGTTACAAATTATCAATAAAGAGAAATATTTTTATATATCTTTTGTCTACCAATGATTTTGTTCCTGAGATATTTTATCGACCGTGTTTGTTCTTAACTTATACAAGTATAATTTAGACTTATACCACACAATGCCTATGGCAATTTTTGGTTCTGCGAAACCAGAACGTAACAATAACGGATTTGTTAACATTCCAAGCTAGTATTGCTGATGCCCTCTGGACCTGAGAGGTTCCACAACCTCCACTTCCCAAACCAGGGAAGGCTTCAGACTTTAATTAAGAACCTTGGACCTTTGGACTTTCATGGCACCGAGAAAATTCTCTATGCGGATGAGTGGATAGAGAATGTAGAGCGTCTTCTAAAGATTGCTCGAGTCCCTGAATACCCAAAAATGGAAGCTGCCAGCATGCAATTATTTAGCATTGCTAGGACTTGGTATAGAGACAAGCCACACCTGTCAGCTCCAGGACTTACGTGGAAGAACTTCAAAGAATTATTCAAAAACAAGTTCTACCCCGAGGTTGCACAGGAGGCCCTAGAGAGTCGGTTCGAGAGGCTGGAGCAAGGCAGTCTTAATGTCATGCTACAGTCCCAAAATACACAGGGACCAGATTTACGTGCCAATAGTCAGCTACGTATCCAAGAGGACTCCGGCTCAAATTGAACACGTATAAACTGTCCTAGATTGTGTAGCTATCTTTATAAAATCTTTATAACTCAATCCACATGACAAGAATATAAAGAAAGGGAATACGATTACCAGTCTACAGCCCAATAATCATACTTATCCGAATAGACTCCAAAGAAATAATATGAGTCTACCAAACACTAGGCTATCAAGCAGATACAAATATCGAAAATGAATCATAAACTACGGAGGTGTAAATACCTTTAGTGGAATGTAGTGAAATGGGTACACAACAATAATCCAGCAACGACTCTACAAGCATACTCAGCAAACCTGGAAGGGAACCATGTCCTCAGAGGGACGAATAAGGTACAAAATAGTATGTCGAAAGTTAACAGTATCGTAATATATATAGATATATACTACTAATCAAGGTGGATAAATCTAGAATAGCCAACTATGTGAAATGCAATATAAGAACAATACGTGTACACGCGGGCTGTCACGGTGTACTCCACAGCCCCTGTAAGGAAACTGTGATAACTAATGATGACTCTGCAGTCCCTGTAAGGGAACTGTGGTAACTAATGATTCTCCGAAGATCTGAAAATGAGACAACGGTAATAATATGGAAAAGTAGACCAAGCGTCCAGTGTATGTTCTCCCCTCCCATGTGACCTCACGAATCGTATCTACGATACGCTATATCATATCCTCTAACTAGAACATCGAGTTATAATAGTACAAGGTGTAAAGTATCAAATCGCGCTTCCTAGCACCAGTACAGATTTCGGTCACTATGTGAACACCAAGTACGAAATCTGTCATAATAAAAGTGTCGTGTAAAAGTGTCATAAGGCCTGACGTACCACTACCAAAATATGATAAAATAGCGATATTTTTAGCGACGTCGTCATAAAACGTCGCTAATATTAAATATTTTAGCCACTCCAAAAATAAACGTCGCTTTTGGCGACGTATAGCGACTGTAATTGGATTTTTTAAAGAATAGTTGTTATACGCTTCTTTAAGGTCGCTAAACGTCACTAATTTTTTTGATTTTAAGTCGTTTAGCAACGTTTTTATCGATATTTTTAGCGACTCCAAAAATAAACGTTGCTATATGTCGCTGTTGGTGACGCATAGCGACTATACTTGCATTTTTTAAAAATAGTCGCTATATGCTTCTTTAACATCGCTAAATGTTGCTAATTTTTTTGATTTAGCGTCGTTTAGCGACGTTTTTACCGATGTTGCTTATTTTTTAATTATCAACAGTTATAAATGTAGCAAGACGTCACAAATATTTTCAATTAGCGACGTTTAATTTAGACGTCGCTAAAAAGTTAATATAGGATTTTGAGTTTTTTTATTTCCCCCCATTCTCTCGATCTCCCCCTCTCCTAAATACTCGCACCCCTCGCCTCCCCCGCCCCGGCGATCCTGACCCCTCTCGACTCTGGCAACCCCCCCTCCCCCGGCGACCCCGACCCCTCTCGACTCCGGTAACCCCCAAAGGCCCCTACCCCGACGCCCCTCTGCCCCGATGACCCCCTCGGTCCCCTGTCCTGATGCCCCTCGACCCGACGTCCTTCAGCCCCGACTACCCCCCTCGACCCGACTACCCCCTTCGGCCCCCCTCGATCCCGACGACCCCTCTCCTCGATCAGATGGTCAGGTAACCCGAACCCTATCTCCCTCTTGCTGACACGACACAGACACACATACATGACACATATACATACACACGCACACTGACACGACATGGACACACAAGCACAGACACGACATGGACACACAAACATTGACACGAAACTAGGGTTAGGACTTGTATGAAGGACAAACACAGACACACAAAACTGACATAAACACAGACACGACACGGTTAAGGAATATATAAGGGTCCCGCTTACTTTTAAAATATGACATGTTCCGGTTCAACCAATTCCAATCCATTTGGTTTAAATTTCTAGTGTTTACATAGATTTACATAAAATACAGATCCACACTTGTGAAGTATATAAATAAATAAGTAAAATGAAGTTATATTTCTCTAAATTTTATATGTAATGTGCAAATTGTTCGAAGGTAGAGCTTTCATCTAAAAGTTGAGATAATGTTTATAATCATGCAACTATAATTTATCTTTTAGCATTTGCATCAAAGGTCAAATAGAGTTGGTTTGAAATAACACGTATTTAGCGACTATATGTGATATATATAAAATTGGTGGGGTTGTGAAGATGTAGTAGATATATATATGAAATATGAGTATCAGGGGTCTTGGTATCAGAGTACTGATAGAGTATTAGTGTATGCCCCCATATATAGGCTGTGTGTGAGTATATTGGTAGGGTTGTGAAGTAGAGAATAGTGTGAGTGTGTAGATGACTATAGGAAGTACGTTATATATATATATATATATATATATATATATATATATATATATATATATAACACTTGTATCTAGTTCATATGAGTATGTAGTTTTGAGTTAATTATGAATATCTTAAGTACCTGGGGTACTAAATGTCAAGTGATACCTAGATACCAAGTGCATGTATAGCTACATGTATAGAATTAGCTATATAAGTTAAGTGGTAAATAGTCTCACATAAATTATACTCATTATAAAAGTAGAATAACTAGGTTTATGTTACAAGCTAGATAAATATAACTTAAGTGGTAAATAGTTTCACATAGATAATACTTATTATAAAAGTAGAATAACTAGGAATACTTGTCGTCACCTACAAAGTCAAGTGTCCATGTGAGCCATTATCTGGAAATTTTTTTATTCTGTCATGCCCCAGTCCCAAAATACTGAGGGACCAGATACGTTGCAATGGCCAGCAGTACGCACCGATGGACAAACCCAATTCAATGGATCCATCAGGGCATACTTAAGCTGTAAAATCAAGTCTACGACAAATGGTACAACTAATCTCATCCACACAAAGTATAAAAGTATGATCCACAGAATAAATAAGGAATGTAAATCATCAGCTAGTCTCAACAAAGTGCTTCGGGGAACAACCCGATAAATATCTGATACAATGGTTCAACAGACCAGAAATAAATGACTGAAATAAATAAATAAATACTGAGCATGAACATGGATGCTCAGGAAAAGTCTTCGGCTAACACCTCGTCCTCGGATGGCGGTACAGCTCCTGGATCAGCTCCTGCTGCGGTCCCGTGTACCTCGGGATAGATCTCGTCCTCAAATCCTGGGGACATAATCCATATCCAGGTCCTCAGGGGACATGCTTTATGTATCTTGTTATGTCCCTCTGAGGACCTGACCCCTTCTAGGTGTATCTATTCTTGAGTATTCACAGGAGCGCAGATTCGGATGGTTACATATGTTTCGAGGATGTCTTCTCTTCGAGCCCCATGATTGTTAGCTGGTATTTCTATATTATGTTTGTTGTGTTGCACTTTTACATTCGAGTTGGTAGTGGATTTGTTTCCATCCAACTAGTATCTTTAGATACTTTGTATTGAGATCTAGATTCATAAATATTGGTTATTTATTTATATTTGATTTTTGTGGATGAGATTTAGATTATACCCTGTGACTTGTGATAAATTTATACCACTTGTGGATTTGATATTCATATTACAGCGTACGTATGGGTTTGGTTTCCATATATTGGAGTTACCATATCCATGCGGTTGGCATGCTCACGTGTCCTAGTCCTACGTATTTTGGGACTGGGGCGTGACATATATATTGTCACAAGTCACATGACATAACTAGATCTCATCCACAGAATCAAATAACCAATCAACTATATAACTGAATCAAGTATAAAATGCTTGATAAGAACAAGTAGTTGGGTGGAGACAAATCCACTACCAAACTAGAATATAAGAGGAACAAAAATAAGTACATCCAATGAATAATAAGACTCGAAGAGAGACCTCCTCGAAAGAGAATGGAGTAGCAAGTCCTGATCCATGCTCCTGCAAATAGTCATGATCGTCTACACCTGGAAAGGGACCAGGTCCTCAGAGGGACCTAACAAGATACATAGAAGCATGCCAATTGAATACAGTAAAACATGCATAATAGACAGAAAATATATAAGTACGTTGTACTAGACAATCTATATGAAAATGCATAGTGAGGACAACCTTTCGACGTATGGGTAGATGTAGGATACTCTATCTATCTCACAAGTCACACACACGTCCATGAACATCATAAGCCGTCATACCGTGAGGGTAGCGACCATCGTGACACCATAAGCCGACATACCGCGAAGCGACATAACTCCCGTAGTGCGTGCTAATTACTACGGTTTACCAGAGTGGGTAGCCCATACGCCTACTGATTGTCCTCCCCTCCCATGATACTATGTGTCAAGTATGTGTGTGTGTCACGCCCTAGTCCCAAAATACGTAGGACTAGGATACGTAACCATGCCAGCCGCCCGTATATATGGCAACTCCAATATATGAAAACCATATATACGTGCATACGCTGTATAATGAACAATAATTCATAAGTGGTAAAATTGATCACAAGTCACAGGGTAATATCTAAATCTCATCCACAGAGTCAAATATACATGAATAACTAATAACCAAGTAACTAGATCTCAATAACTAAGTATCTAAAGAATGACAGTCGGATGGAATCAAATCTACTGCCGAAATAGAATATAAAAAGGAACCAGATACACACTATATAAGAACAACATCTGACAATCACGAGGCTCGAAGAGAAGATCTCCTCGGAATATAAGTAGCCTGTCCGGATCTTTGCTCCTGCGAATACTCAAGAACATATACACCTGGCAGGGGACCAGGTCCTCAGAGGGACATAGCAAGATACATAAAAATAACATGCCATAATGTAAATACTGAATAAATAAGGGGGTGTGCTAACCATCTAAGTGAATGCAATTTGAAGATCTAGTAGTACGCATGGGAATGTGTAGGCTTGACATATGCTGACGTAATTCACCAATCGTCATGACTGGCTAGTATATGTGTCATATGCCCCCGGACACACGGGTAGCTCTGCAATCGACCATGAGGAGCATGGTACGAAGGATAAAGACTCAAGGAGGGGGTGTCCCATACGCCTACTAGATATCTTCCCCGCCCACTGGAGATACAAGTCGTGAAAACGACGTGGACATCTCATATAATGATGCAAGTCTCCATAGAAATAACAACTAAGCTAAATACCGTTACACGTGTTGCTCACACCGATGGCCAGTCGAATATGAGGCACGCGTCCCTACATGATCTCACTCTGTGATGTGTAATGATACGTGTCAAGGCCTGGAAAGTTATATTAATAACTTCACAACTTTAGGTGGGTCTACTAGACACTAAGTCAGATACTACTCCTAACGTCAACGCCTTCGTTGACTGCACCCGAGTCTGCTCGGACGCGCACATTTATATAATGAATAAACATGTAACTAACAATAATTGAATTTAAACAGTACAACAAGGCAAGGTATACTTGCCTGGCAAGAGAGCTGCAAATATAACGTCCAGATGTCAAGTACCAAGTGTCAGAAACTATGACCTCAGAATGAATGTCTCCTGATACTGAAATAAACATCACTAACAGTCTCAAAAATATCAAATAGCTAGAAATGCCTGTCCTTAAGTCGAATTTGGACACAGGGGCAAAAATAACAGTTTCTGGTCAAAGCGGGATCCACATGTGGGCCGCTTTGCACCGAAAAACGTGTCAGGGTCAAAGGTCTCCAAATTTGCCAAACTTAGTGTCAACAAGTCAGGAACGATGATACAAACCCAACGGAACTTCCAGAATTGGATTCCGATGAGCCGGTCACAAAATCGCCCGTCAAGTGGAGCCTGTGGGGCCCACGATACGGGATTTTGCCAACGTTCTCAGAATCGAACCAAACTTGGATCACAGGACCAGCGTATTGCTACGAGTCTGATGGCATAAGTTTTGTCTCGATCCGACGTGTGTACACAAAGTTGCGGCGTGTTCCAGAACAGGCGGATACGGAACGTTGTCGGCGGATACGCGTTGATTCCGGTGTGCACGCACATCCAAATCAACTTCTGTGAAATTTTGCACGTCCGTATCAACGACGCGCACGTTTTGGTAAAGACTGCGTGCGACCAAGTCGTCCCGTTTGGCGGGGCGTACTCAGTTCCGGGGTAAATCGGGTCGTTGTTTTTCCTGTTTTTGGATCGCGTGCCGCGATCGCCACAGGACGCGATGCACCGAGCGGATTGCACGGGCACCGAGATGGTTACACAGTCTACATGACGCAACTGACGGAATTGAAAATAGAGTTACGAGGTGAGAGAAATCGTTACCTGAACAGAGCTCGAAAAACTAATCTTCTCCGTGTCCGACACGTGTCCGACAAGTGTCCGACACTAGTCCGAGGCTGTGTCCGTGTCCTGTGCCCTGTCCGCGTCCACGGCGGCCCTAGGGTTGCTGGAGACTGGCCGGGGCGGCTCGCTGGATGAGGGCGGCCGGAGGCGGCGCAGGCTCGGACGGCTGAAGGCGGACCGGAGTTGGGGACTCGGGGAAGCTGCTGTCGAGGCCGGTGGGGGGTTGGCTCGCCGTGCGGGGGGGGTTCGGCTCCGACGATGGGGGTCGGCTGTGAAGATGGCGACGATGATAATGGCGGTGGTGGTGCTCGATGATGGTGGTGGTGGCGGTGGTGGGGAAAACGAAGGGGGGGAAAGGAAAGGCTTTTTGAGGAGGAGGAGGAGGAGAGAGAGGAAGCTGGTGGTGGAGGGTGGTGGTGGCGGCGGACTGTGATGGGGGTGGCGGTGGTGGCTCGGGTGCTCAGGGTGGCAGCAGACGGAGGAATTGGCGGAGCTGCACAGGGGGTCGGGGTCCGGAGCCGCCGTGGGGTAGGGGAGAAGTTAGGCCGCAGCTCGGGGAGGAGAAGAGGAGACTGAGGACAGAGGGAGGGTCGGGGGAGGCCGGCGAGGGGGGGGGGGGGTGGCTCGCCGCGCGGAGGGGGAGCTCTGGCGGGCGGGGCTCGGCGCCGGCGGCGAGGGGAGGCTGCGGCCTGGGGTAGAGTTAGGGTTTTGATTTTTATTTTCTTTTATTTCTTTTTATAGAAATAAATAATAATATTTTAAGAAAAATATCTAAGATATTTACGGGATATTTGTAGGATATTTTCGGGGTATTTTCGGGATCTTTTTGGGTGGGTCCCGTCTCCAAATGGACGGTGCAGGTTCACCGGCGAATGAGGGGGTGACACCTCGCACTGCAATTTGCAGAAAAGTCCCTGTAATTTTATAAATTGCGTAAAGGTCCTATTTTTGGGAAATTGCGCAATTACTGTAAACCCCTTGATTTTTTTAAAATTTTAAAAACTGGATTTTTCACAATTTTCTGGAATTTTCTGGAAATTTTCTGTAATTTAAAAATGGGTTTTAATTATTCAATGATTTTTAATTGATATTAAACAGTATTAAAATATTATGAAAATAATATTTTTGGATGTAAAATAAAAAATTGGACTTAGGGCAATTTTTCTGGAATTTATCGGGCCCCGGACCTATTTTTAAATGCCTAAAAAGTATTTTATTATTTATTTAATTAATTAACTGATAATTAATTATTATTTATTATTATTATTATTAATTTTATTATTATTTTTCCGGCCCGCGGCCCGTTGGGCCGGCCCGGCCCAGCCCAACCCGAGCCCAGCCCAAGCGGGTCGGGTCGGACCCGCTCACCCGCTCACCCGCTCACCCACATCCCCGCGTCTCCCGCCGGATCCGCCGGCCGCTCCGCCCCACCCGGCCACGCCACCCCCTCGCCCCCCGCGTCCCTCGCCCACGACCACCCCCTCTCTCCGCCTCCTCCGCCCCACTCGAACCCCGGCCACCCTATATATATCCCCCCCCTCACCGTCTCCAGTTCCCACAACCACCACCACTCGCCGCCGGATCCGCCGCCGCACCACCCCGACGCGCCGCCCGTCGCAGCTCCCTCCTCCGCCTCCCCCATCTCCGGCGCCTTCCCCCACCGCAGCCACAGCAACAGCAGCAGCGGCAGCAGCTCCACCGCCCCAGCCGCGCCGCCGCCGCCGACGAGCCCCCAGCCACCGCGCCGCCCTCCACCGCAGAGGCCCGGCCCTCCGCCGCAGCCGGCCGCCCAGCGCCGTCCTCCGGCGAGATCCCCCAAACCCTAACCCTAGATTGCTCCCCCTGTGTCCGACACGAGTCGGACACGGTTTGACCCTGGTTTTCGGGTCCCCTTCAGGTACGTGTAACTTTTTACTCGTAGCTCCGTTTTCGATTCCGTAAATTGCGTTGCGAAGCCTGTATGACCCTCTCGGTGCCCGGACAAACTGTTCGGGGCATCGCGTCCTGTGGTGATCGCACACCGCGATCCAAAAACAGGAAAAACCAGACCCTGTTTCACCCCGGAACTGAGTACGCCCCGCCAAACGGGACTACTTGGTCGCGCGCGGTCTTCACAGACACGAGCGCCTCGTCGATACGGACGTGTGGGATTTCGCGGAAGCTGATTCGGGTGTGCGTGCACACCGGAATCAACGCGTATCCGCGGACATCGTCCCGTATCCGTCTTTTCTGCAATTCGACCTAACTTTGTGTACACACGTCGGATCGAGACGAAACTTGCGCCATCGTACTCGTAGCGATACGCTGGTCCTGTGGGTCAAGTTTGGTTCGATTCTGAGAACGTTGACGAAATCGCGTGTCGTGGGCCCCACAGGCCCCGCTCGACGGGCGATTTTATGATCGGCTCATCGGAATCCAATTCTGGGAGTTTCGTTGGGTTCGTATCATCATTCCTGACCTGTTGAAACTAATTTTGGTGAATTTGGAGACCGTTGACTCAGACGCATTTTTCGGTGCAAAGCGGGCCCGCATGTGGACCCCGTTTTGACCCGAAACTGCCGTTTTTGCCCTTGTCTCCAAATTGGACCCAAGGACAGGCGTTTCTAGCTGATTGATATTTTCTGGATCTGATGGTGATGTTTGTTTCAGCAACCGGAGTACCGTCTGCAAATCCAACCGAAGTCAGAACCGCAAACATAGCCGAAACCACAGGCAAGTGTACCTTGCCAAAACTTGCAGCTTTGTTACCTATTTCTTGGACTTAGCTATATATCAGTGGGAAAGTAAAGCTTGTCAAATTCTCAGATAATTCTGGTTAAAGTATTTACTTGATTGCTTGTAGTTTCATAAGTAACTTGCTTAACTGCTCAACCCAGGACACCTGACACTCTTCATGTGATGGAATTGCCTGAGATATACCTGGTGATTCCGTATAGGTTACATTTTTCATGTCATTACAGTTTACATGCTTAGATTCTATCCTGACTCATTGCATTAGTTCAATCTTGCGTGACTTGTACCTGATATTTCTGGAACTGTGACGTGAGATTACATGGGGTGGGGAGAGTATTACCATATCAAGGCTGATTATAATGTAAATAATGTTATCTGGAGGTGTCTTAGTCTCTGATACAGAGCTTTGGCACAAGTTCTGGCTCTTTGAAAAAATACTGCTATGGTTTCTTCGACACTGATCCTGTAGTAGTCTCAGCCTGAGTATGACTAAAACTCTCACTTGCATATCACTAGCTGGTTTACATATTTACCCTGCTGTTTATTTTATTGCTGCACTGCATATGTTTTGGCTTGTATTTTCTGTACCTTGTTATGTCCCCTGAGGACCTGGAATGGACTATGTCCCCAAGTGTAGCCGCAGAGAACTACCCCGAGGTGTACGGTATAGGAGCACTCCTGGGAGCAGAACCCGGAACCGAGGACGAGATAGTTGCAGAAGACTTCTCCTGAGCACCGGCTTCAGCTACACAGTATTTCCTTTTCAGTATTTTATTTCCAGTCTATGTTTCCTTAAATGTAACAGAATAATTCTCGGATTTGTTTCCCGAGATAACCTTATTTAGTATTGCATATTTAATTCTATTTGCATTATTTTCGTCATTAATCTGTGTTATTCTGTGGATGAGATTAGTAATACCTGAGACTGGTACTTAGTACTGCTAGACTACAGCTTAAGCATGCCCTGATGGATCCATTAAATTGGGTTGTCCATCGGTGCATGCCGTTGGCCATTGCTCACGTGCTCAGTCCCTCGTCATTTTGGGACTAGGGCGTGACAATTACAAAATTGTCTGGGAAAACACCTGATTCCTGAAATTGCTAAAATTTACGGAATTGAGGGAATTTGCTGTGTGAGGGTCCCGAGGGGGTGGGGGTGAGTCTGGGCAGGGACTGGGCCTGGTTTCGGGGTGATACGGGCCATCGTATTTATTTAATTAATAAATACTGCGCACGGTGTTCTCTAATTATTTAGAGGCAGGTAGGACCATAATTTTTCTACGGTGTCAATACACTAAATGTAGTATACTCAGTGTAGAAAATTAACGTATTTTTGTCTGGGCAAAACAGGTGCATGTTGGGCCTCAAATCTCTATTGGAACAGGGATGGGTACAGGTCTGGGAATTAAAATAGGAATTAAATACGGGCGATTGTAACAAGATTTGTGCGTCTCATACGAGGCTCGAAACTGAGTATCTAGGAGTTGCACAAAATGCAAGATAGAAGATTGGCATGTCTAGGAGAGGTACGTGAACTTTGTTTGGGGTTAACAGTCAAGGTAAAGCTCCAAATAATTAGGTGATGGACAGGTGCACAAGTCAATAGGATATGTAAGCAAAATTAATTAAAATATTGCAACAAATCCTAAATTGCAATAAATATTCCTAAAATACTGGAATCTGGTCGAGGGGGTTTACAATCTACCCAACTTATAAAAATTTCGTCCTCGAAATTAAAACTATGCCATGGTAGAAGGGAAAGACGGCATAAGATATAATTTTAACAAAGTAACTTATATCTTGGGTTACGAATAGGTTCGAAAACGTTTATGCATGGCGTACTCGCGCTTCCGAGTTGATTCTCCTGGCGCGTCATACTTCCATGCTACGCGGATCAAGGGAATAGACTGGTTCTTCAATACTTTTTCTCGATGGTCAAGGGTTTCCACGGGTTGCTCTTGATACGACAGGTCTCGGCCTAAAGGTGATATCCTAAAAAAGACATGATCATCCTCTTTGAATTCCAAGGGGTGATGATGACGGTCTCCTACTGCTTCTGTCTGTCTTGTACTGCTCGCCAGTATCCTTGTATTTACTTAACTGTCTCTTCGGTGTTGACGACCAACTCTGGTCACGCGAATCCTTGTCTGGTACAATGCTGACTGGTATGCCGTGCAATCTTACGATCTGCCTCAAATAAGTTAGCTAAGCTTCTGCAGACTAGTCAACTCTATAGGTAAGAATTGTACTGACTTGGTGAGTCGGTCCATAGGAATCTTGATTCTTACAATTCAACCTAGTCATAGGTGCTGCTATCCATTCAGAAGTCAATCAATTGTTTATTCAGGTAAAATCCATTTAGACTCCTGACAGCAAAAAGATATATTCTTCATCGTAACATTTGAGTTCTGACTTGACCCAAGTTACGAGGCAAAAATAAAAATTTCATGCTGTCCTAGGGATGCACGTATCAGGAACGTAATAAGACGTAGGTAGGTAGGTAGGTAGGTAGGTAGGTAGGTAGGTAGGTAACGAAGGTCATTCTAAAGATAGCACAGTTTTAAACTGCAATCTAAACTAATAATAGAGTTTGGTAATACCCAAGAAACAAACAGAAATGGCTACAAAACAATATACTTCTCGTATTTATACTAAGCACGAGGTTTCGCCTTTCCGAAATAAGGGAAGACGGAAAACAATAATCAAGAGTTCAAGGGGGAGGTAATAGATTAGTAGTGTGAGGATCAAGGCGTTGAAAAAATTCAATGGGAATTGTCAAAGCAGTTGTGGATTTGAGATGCTATTTTGGTAATCCCTATTCACATATTCGGATCAGCACAGTTATGTTGCTGATACGATATGCTCAGGCATATCTAACGGGCAAGTACATCTATCTACTAATCACTATATATCTCAATCCACGTAAAGTAGTTATGCGAAGGTCGAACCAAGTGCACTATGGTTGATCAGATCGTAATACACTGATTCTGAAATGTATTAGTGTAGTACTCCAATAATACATCTCTCAAGAACAAGCTTGATAAGGAATAAGCTTGCAAAACTAGGCTATAATAGCGACATAAGTCAAGGTAGTATGGTAAATATAAGTACGCTAGATTATGATGTGAGAATTTTTCAAACAATTCAAAATCACAAAAAGACAAGACTCTACAATCTCTACAGTTATTATTCTAAATCCTTGTCTAAGTCGCTAGTTGACCCAAAAGAGGTATGGTTTTCTAAGTTCTACAATCTAACTAACACTATAGGCTGTCCGCCTAAAACAGAGATTTCAAGAAAGTCCGCATAAAGTAGGGGTTCGAAGTTGTCTGCGTAATGCAGAGACAAAAATAGTTTGGCGTAAATCAGGGATTCAAACTATCGGCGTAAAATAGGTTTCAGAGTTATCCGCGTAAAACAGAGAAGCGTAAGGTAGAGCTTCAGGGCTTTCCGCGTAAAAAAGTCTGTGCGTACAAGTCTGGGTTAAAGTCTGAGCGTAAAAGTCTGCGGTAAAGTATTGTCTAAAGGTTGCGTAAAAATCTGCCAGCGTAAAAAGTCTAGCATACGCTGCAGCGTAAAGTTGTACAAGAAACTCATGAGTTTGTCAGTCAAGTTAATGAATCATGTTCTCTGACAAAAGTACTTGCACAACGATCGAGGGGATGGTTATGATGATAATTTGCACGGAGTTCAAGGTTGTCGTTAGTGACTTATTGGATACAAGTCATCTACGCTTGAGATGAGACAAAATCAGATGTCCTGTCAAAAGCTGTTCCTTTTTGCACAGGGCTCGAGGCGTATCTCTGCGCAAGATTCGGTCGTGTATGGGGAAAGCTAAAGCTGTAACCAATACTCTTAAATCCTATCCTTTATATTT
Organism: Iris macrosiphon; assembly: GCA_036927795.1. Classification (NCBI taxonomy): domain Eukaryota; kingdom Viridiplantae; phylum Streptophyta; class Magnoliopsida; order Asparagales; family Iridaceae; genus Iris; species Iris macrosiphon. The sequence goes on along the minus strand of JAYESA010000020.1, from coordinate 16,091,226 downwards.
TTTGCCTAATCAGGTTACTCTACGCTGGTTATCTAATAGTCAGGAATCATCAGGTTTACGCAGGGCAGTTACCTACGTGGCTCTCATGACGCAGGATAAGGAAGGCTAAGGGATCGTGGGTAGCGGTTGTCATAATTGTGGCGTAAAGGAGACAATCTCCTGCATAATTTGGCTTTTACGCCAATTAGGCAGTCGTTTGGTTCTTACGCCAACAACGGTCAAATGGGTTTTTACGCCAACAAGGGTAAAGGTCTCTGGCGTAAAACTCTGGTTATCCAACATAGGGTGAGGTTTCAGTCCTAGTATTCAACCTTGAATTTCTATGGGTTCCTTAAGACTAGGGTCAACACTATGGTAAATCCTCTAACTAATCCTAGTAGTGTTTTTACTACTCTCAAGTCATATATAAATACGTCAAGGGATAAGGGTAAGTTAATCTATAGGTAAGTGATGCTAGGGTTCATTAGGTAATAAGGAAGACTAGGGTTTATTTAGGTAATAAGGAAGACTAGGTTTCACTAAGTAGTCTGAACTTAATGACGTCTCAAAGCCCTAGTTGTGTTCTTAATAGGAATACTACTCTAATTATCATCCTATCAACAGGGATTCCTATATTCTAGCAGGGGCTATACTCGAGAAATTATCAGGGAAGCACATGAATCAAGCAGGATGCAATTTTGTAAGTAGGACAGACTGGAAGGAAGATAAGTCATAGTCAATTATGGATGAGATATTATATTTTAATCCTAGGTGCAGGCTTGCTCGGTACAGTAACGTAACCGAGACAATATGCTCTGACCTGCATGGGCCACCACTAAAAACATGTCACGCCCCAGTCCCAAAATACGTAGGACTAGGATACGTAACCATGCCAGCCGCCCGTATATATGGCAACTCCAATATATGGAAACCATATATACGTGCGTACGCTGTATAATGAACAATAATTCATAAGTGGTAAAACTGATCACAAGTCACAGGGTAATATCTAAATCTCATCCACAGAGTCAAATATACATGAATAACTAATAACCAAGTAACTAGATCTCAATAACTAAGTATCTAAAGAATGACAGTCGGATGGAATCAAATCTACTGCCGAAATAGAATATAAAAAGGAACCAGATACACACCATATAAGAACAACATCTGACAATCACGAGGCTCGAAGAGAAGATCTCCTCGGAATATAAGTAGCCTGTCCGGATCTGTGCTCCTGCGAATACTCAAGAACATATACACCTGGCAGGGGACCAGGTCCTCAGAGGGACATAGCAAGATACATAAAAATAACATGCCATAATGTAAATACTGAATAAATACGGGGGTGTGCTAACCATCTAAGTGAATGTAATTTGAAGACCTAGTAGTACGCATAGGAATGTGTAGGCTTGACATATGCTGACGTAATTCACCAATCGTCATGACTGGCTAGTATATGTGTCATATGCCCCCGGACACACGGGTAGCTCTGCAATCGACCATGAGGAGCATGGTACGAAGGATAAAGACTCAAGGAGGGGGTGTCCCATATGCCTACTAGATATCTTCCCCGCCCACTGGAGATACAAGTCGTGAAAACGACGTGGACATCTCATATAATGATGCAAGTCTCCATAGAAATAACAACTAAGCTAAATACCGTTACACGTGTTGCTCACACCGATGGCCAGTCGAATATGAGGCACGCTGTAAACCCCCTCGACCAGATTTCAGTATTTTTAGGATTATTTTAACAATTTAGGATTTATGGCAATATTTTAAATTATTTTGTTTGCATATCCTATTGACTTGTGCACTTGTCCATCACCGATTATTTGGAGCTTTACCTTGACTGTTATCCCCGTATAAAATTTACATACCTGTCATAGACATGCTAGACTATTTTCCTGAATTTTGTGCACTCCCAGATGCTTTATTTTGAGCCTCGTTTGAGACGCACAAATATCGTTACAAAAGACCGTATTTATTTCCTATTTTATTTCCTGCTCTTTATCCATCTCTGTACCCTTAGAGATTTGAGGCCCAACATGCACCGTTTTGCCCAAACAAAAATACGTTAATTTTCTACACTAAGTATACTACATTTAGTGTATTGACACCGTAGAAAAATTATGACCCTACCTGCCTCTAAATAATTAGAGAACACCGTGCGCAGTATTTATTAATTAAATAAATACGATGGCCCGTATCACCCCGAAACCAGGCCCAGTCCCTGCCCAGACTCACCCCCACCCCCTCGGGACCCTCACACAGCTTTTCCCTTCAATTCTGTGAATTTTAGAATTTTCAGGAATCGGGTGTTTTCCCAGACAATTTCGTAATTGCACAATTTCCCAAAATAGGGCCTTTATGCAATTTATAAAATTACAGGGACTTTTCTGCAAATTGCAGTGCGAGGTGTCACCCCCTCACTGGCCGGTGAACCTGAGCCGTCCATTTGGACGCGGGACCCACCCGAAAATATCCCGAAAATATCCCAAAAATATCCTTAAAATATCTATAGATATTTTACATATTTTATTAATATTATTTTCTATAAAAAAAAGAAAAGAAAAGAAAAGAAAAAAAATAAAAATCCTAAATCTATTTCCCCCCAGCCCGCAGACCCCTCGCCGCCGGAGCCTTCCCCTGCTCGGCCGCTCCTCGCCGCCCCTGGCCTTCCCCTCTCAGCCTCTTCCCTCCACCGCCACCACCATCCTCTGTCACCACCACCACCACCATCATCATCACCACCATCGACGCCATCTTCTCGCCGCAGCTCCGCCGACCTCGCCGGAGAACCGCCGCGACTTCCCCTGACCTCCACGGTCCCTGACCGCCTCCGCCGTGTCCGCCACAGCTGAAACCCTAGGGCGACCAACGGTGGACACGGACACAGCAGCAGTCCAGGACACGAAGGAGACCCTCGGACACGTGGGATTCGATTTCCCGGAGCCCTGTTCAGGTATATTTTTCTCTCACCTCGTAGCTCTGTTTCCGATTCCGTCAGTTGCGTCGTGTAGACTATGTAACCACTTCGGTGTTCGTGCAACCCGCTCGGAGCATCGCGTCCTGTGGCGATCGCAAACCGAGATCCAAATACAGGAAAAACAACGACCCGATTCACCCCGGAACTGGGTACGCCCCGCCAGACGGGACGACTTGGTCGCACGCGGTCTTTACCGAAATGTGCGCGACGTTGATACGGACGTGTAGGAATTTGGAGAAGTTGATTTGGATGTGCGTGCACACCGAAATTAACGCGTATCCGCCGACACCGCCCCGTATCCGTCAGTTCTGGAATGCGCTGCAACTTTGTGTATACACGTCGGATTGAAACGAAACTTGCGCCATCGGACTCGTAGCAATACGCTGGTCCTGTGAGCCAAGTTTGGTTCGATTCTGAGAACGTTGACAAAATCCCGTATCGTGGGCCCCACCGGCTCCACTTGACGGGCGATTTTGTGACCGGCTCATCGGAATCCAATTCTGGAAGTTCCGTTGGGTTCGTATCATCGTTCCTGACTTGTTGACACTAAGTTTGGCGAATTTGGAGACCTTTGACCCTGACACGCTTTTCGGTACAAAGCGGCCCACATGTGGACCCCGCTTTGACCAGAAACTGTCATTTTTGCCCCTGTGTCCAAATTGGACTTAAAGACAGGCGTTTCTAGCTATTTGATATTTTCTGAGACTGTTAGTGATGTTTATTTCAGTATCCGGAGACATTCATTCTGAGGTCATAGTTTCTGATACTTGGTACTTGACATCTGGACGTTATATTTGCAGCTCACCTGCCAGGCAAGTATACCTTGCCTTGTTGTACTGTTTAAATTCAGTTATTGTTAGTTACATGTTTATTTATTATATAAATGTGCGCGTCCGAGAAAACTCGGGTGCAGTCAACGATGGCGTTGACGTTAGGACTTGTGTCTGACCTAGTGTCTAGTAGACCCACCTAAAGTTGTGAAGTTATTGATATAACTTTCCAGGCCTTGACACGTATTATTACACATCACAGAGCGAGTACATATAGGGACGCGTGCCTCATGCGCGACTGGCCATCAGTGTGAGCAACACGTGTAGCGGTATTTAGCTCAGTTGTTTATTTCATAGAGACTTGCATCATAGTATGAGATGTCTACGTCGTTTTCACGATTTGTACATCTACATTGGGCGGGAAAGCTTACTAGTAGGCGTATGGGATACCCCCTCCATGATGTTTTATCCTTCGTACCATGCTCCTCGGAGATGGTCGATTGCAGAGCTACCCGTGTGTCCGGGGGCATATGACACATATACTAGCCGGTCATGACGATTGGTGAATTACGTCAGCATATGTCAAGCCTACACATTCCCATGCGTACTATCAGGTCTTTAAATTGCATTCCCTTAGATGGTTAGCACACCCCTTATTTATTCAGTATTTATATTATGGCATGTTATTTTTATGTATCTTGCTATGTCCCTCTGAGGACCTGGTCCCCTGCCAGGTGTATATGTTCTTGAGTATTCGCAGGAGCACAGATCCGGACAGGCTACTTATATTCCGAGGAGATCTTCTCTTCGAGCCTCGTGATTGTCAGATGTTGTTCTTATATGGTGTGTATCTGGTTCCTTTTTATATTCTATTTCGGCAGTAGATTTGATTCCATCCGACTGTCATTCTTTAGATACTTATTTATTGAGATCTAGTTACCTGGTTATTGGTTATTCATGTTTATGTGATTTCTGTGGATGAGATTTAGATATTACCCTGTGACTTGGAGTTAGTTTTACCACTTATGAATTGTTCATTATACAGCGTACGCACGTATATATGGTTTCCATATATTGGAGTTGCCATATATACGGGCCAGCTGGCATGGTTACGTGACCTAGTCCTACGTATTTTGGGACTGGGGCGTGACATGTTTTTAGTGGTGGCTCATGCAGGTCGAGAGCATATTGTCTCGGTTACGTTACTGTACTGAGCAAGCCTGCGTCTCAGAGCATATTGTCTCGGTTACATTACTGTACCGAGCAAGCCTGCACCTAGGATTAGAGCATAGGATCTCATCCATAATTGACTATGACTTATCTTCCTTCCAGTCTGTCCTACTTACACAATTGCATCCTGCTTGATTCATGTGCTTCCCTGATAATTCTTTAAGTATAGCCCTTGCTAAAATATAGGAATCCCTGTTGATAGAAGGATAATTAGGGTAGTATTCCTATTAAGAACACAACTAGGGCATTGACACATCATTAAGTCTGACTACTTAATGAACCCTAGTCTTCCTTATTACCTAAATGAACCATAGTCTTCCGCATTACCTAATGAACCCTAGCATTCACTACCTATAGATTACCTTACCCTTATCCCTTGACATATTTATGTATGACTTGAGTATAGTATAAACACTACTAGGATTAGTTAGAGATATGATTATTAGAGATTTGACCATAATATTGACCCTAGTCTTAAGAAGCCAATAGAAATCTAAGATTGAATACTAGGACTGAACCCTCATCCTATGATTGGATAAACCAGAGTTTTACGCCAGAGACCCTTTACCCTTGTTGGCTTAAAACCAATTGACCGTTGTTGGCGTAGAAGCCAATTGACCGTAGTTAGCGTAAAGGCCAAATGACCTTCCTGATTGGCTTAAAAAACCAAAATATTGTAGAAGCTTGTCCCCTTTACGCCGCCCTTAGTCTTCCTTATCCTGCGTATGACGCATCATGCCAGCCACGTAGGTAACCACCCTGTGTAAACCTGATGATTCCTGACTATTAGATAACCAGCGTAGAGTAACCTGATTAGGCAAAAAATATAAGAATAGGATTTAAGAGTATTTGTTACAGCCTTAGCTTTTCCCAGACACGACCAAATCCTGCGCAGAGATACGCCTCGAGCCCTGTGCACAAGGAAACAGCTTTTGAGAGGACATCTGATTTTGTCTCACCTCGAGCGTAAATGACTGGTATCCTTATGTCCCTTAACGACAACGTGGAACTCCGTGCAATTTATCATCATAACCATCCACTCGATCGTTGAGCAAGTTCTTTGTCAGATGATAGGATTCATTAACTTGACTGACAAACTCATGAGTTTCTTGTACAACTTCACGCTGCAGCGTATGCTAGACTTTTTATGCTGGCAGATTTTTACGCAACCTATAGATATACTCTACCCGCAGACTTTTGCGCAGATTTCTACGCACAGACTTTTTACGCGGACAGCCCTGAAGCTCTACCTTACGCTTCTCTGTTTTACACAGATAACTCTGAAGCCTATTTTACGCCGATAGTCTGAATCCCTGACTTACGCCAAACTACTTTGGATCCCTGCCATACGCTAGACAATTTGAAATTCTATTTTACGCAGACAGTTTCAGATTTATACCTTACGCCAAATTATCTTACCTCTGTATTACGCAGACAATCTCGAATCCCTACTTTACGTGGACCTTCCTTAAATCTCTGTTTTAGGCAGACAACCTATAGTGTATATTAAGATTGTAGAACTTAGAAGACCATATCTCTTTTGGGTCAACTAGCGACTTAGACAAGGAATTAGAATAATAACTGTAGAGATGGTAGAGTCTTATCTTTTTGTGATTGTGAATTATGTTGTAATTTCTCTCATCATAATCTAGCATACTTAAAATTGCTATCCTACCTTGACTTATGATGCTATTATAGCCTAGTTTTGCAAGCTTATTCTTTATTGAGCTTGTTCATGACACATGTGTTATTGGGGCCTGATCCACCCCACTAATACAATTGTCTATTCAGAATCAATGTATTACGGTCTGATCAACCTTAGTGCATTTTGATTCGCCCTTCGCATAACTATTTTACGTGGATTGAGATATATAGTGATTAGTAGACAGATGTACTTACCCTCTAGATATGTCTGAGCATATCGTATCAGTTACGTAACTGTACTGATACGAATATGTGAATAGGGATTACCAAAATAGCATCTCAAATCCACAACTGCTTTGACAATTCCCGTTGAATTCTTTAAACGCCTTGATCCTCACACTTCTAATCTATTACCCCCCTTGAACTCTTGATTATTGTTTTTCGCCTTTCCTTATTTCGGAAAAACGAAATCTCGTGCTTAGTATAAATACGAGAGTGTGTTGTTTCTGTAGCTATTCCTGTTTGTTTCTTGGGTAATTACCAAACCCTATTACTAGATTGATTTCAGTATATAAACCGTGCTATCTTTAGAATGACCTTCGCTACCTACCTACCTGCGTTTATTTACAATCCTGATGCGTGCATCCCTATAACAGCATAAAATTTTTATTTTTGCCTCGTAACTTGGGTCAAGTTCAGAACCCAAGAATTATGAAAAAAAAAGATGTATCATTTTGCTGTAAGGAGTCTAAATGGATTTTACCTGGATGAACAATTGATTGACTCCTGAATAGATAGCAGCACCTATGACTAGGTTGACTTTTAGGATTAAGAATTCCTATGGACCAACGAGTGTCAAGCCGCTTTCGAGAAGTTGAAGAAGCGACTGACCACAACACCAGTATTGACTATTCCATCCGGATCAGGCGGTTGTGATCTATAGACGCATCAGGAAAAAGTTTGGGATGCGTATTAATACAGGATGGCAAGGTAATGGTATATGCATCTAGACAATTATGAGTACATGAAAAAAATTTAGAACTTACAACCGTCGTAATTACTCTGAAGCTTTGGAGACATTACTTATATATGAGACAAATCGTAAGATTGCACGGCATACCAGTTAGCATTTTACCAGATAGGGATTCGCGTGACCAGAGTTGGTGGTCAACACCGTAGAAACAGTTAAGTAATACAGGACACTTGCAAGCAGTGCAAGACAGACAACAGCAGTAGGCAGACCGTCATCATCGTTCCTTGGAATTCAAAGAGGACGATCATGTCATCTTGAAGATCTCACCTACTAGAGACACCATTCGATTCGGAGGATGCAGCAAGTTGAGTCCAAGATATATTGGACCATTGACGTGCTAGAAAGAGTGGGCGTAGTGGCATATCAACTTGCGCTACCACCTTCACTTGAGGGAGTACTTAAAGTATTCCACGTGTCGCAACTCAGGCGATATGTGACAGACAGCAGTCATGTTTTCAACCATCCGGAGATCACCATTAGGACGAGACCTGTCGTATCAAGAGCAACCCGTAGAAATCTTTGATCATCGAGAAAAGGTATTGAGAAATCAGTCTATTCCCTTGGTTCGCATGGCATGGAAGCATGACGCGCCAGGAGAATCTACTTGGAAGCGTGTGAACGACATGCGTAAACGTTTTTCGAACCTATTCGTAAACCAAGATATAAATTACTTGTGAAATTATATCTTATGCCGTCTTTGACTTCTACCCCGGCTTAGTTTTAATTTCGAGGACAAAATTTTTATAAGTTGGGTAGATTGTAAACCCCCTCGACCAGATTTCAGTATTTCTAGGATTATTTTAACAATTTAGGATTTATGGCAATATTTTAAATTATTTTGTTTGCATATCCTATTGACTTGTTCACTTGTCCATCACCGATTATTTGGAGCTTTACCTTGATTGTTATCCCCGTATAAAATTCACATACCTGTCATAGACATGCTAGACTATTTTCCTGAATTTTGTGCACTCCCAGATGCTTTATTTTGAGCCTCGTTTGAGACGCACAAATATCGTTACAAAAGACCGTATTTATTTCCTATTTTATTTCCTGCTCTTTACCCATCTCTGTACCCCTAGAGATTTGAGGCCCAACATGCACCGTTTTGCCCAAACAAAAATACGTTAATTTTATACACTAAGTATACTACATTTAGTGTATTGACACCATAGAAAAATTATGACCCTACCTGCCTCTAAATAATTAGAGAACACCGTGCGCAGTATTTATTAATTAAATAAATACTTTGGCCCGTATCACCCCGAAACCAGGCCCAGTCCCTGCCCAGACTCACCCCCACCCCCTCGGGACCCTCACACAGCTTTTCCCTTCAATTCTGCGAATTTTAGAATTTTCAGGAATCGGGTGTTTTCCCAGACAATTTCGTAATTGCACAATTTCCCAAAATAGGGCCTTTATGCAATTTATGAAATTACAGGGACTTTCCTGCAAATTGCAGTGCGAGGTGTCACCCCCTCACTGGCCGGTGAACCTGCGCCGTCCATTTGGACGCGGGACCCACCCGAAAAGATCCCGAAAATATCCCAAAAATATCCTAAAAATATCTATAGATATTTTACATATTTTATTAATATTATTTTCTATAAAAAAAAGAAAAGAAAAGAAAAGAAAAAAAATAAAAATCCTAAATCTATTTCCCCCCAGCCCGCAGACCCCTCGCCACCGGAGCCTTCCCCCGCTCGGCCGCTCCTCGCCGCCCCTGGCCGGAGCCGAGTCTTCCCCCCCCCCCCCGCTGGTCTCTCTCTCCTCCGCCTAACCTCTCCCCTCTCTCGCCCGCCTCCGCCACTCTTCCGCCGACGCCTCCGCCGCCCTTCCCCTCGGCCTTCCCCTCTCCCCCTTCCGCTGGCCCCGCCGCACTCTTTCCCCTCCGCCACCACCACCACTCCCCAGTTCCTCCTCCTCTACTTCTCCACCCGACCCCCTGAGCAGCCGCCCTCGCCGGCCACCTGACCTCCGCCACCCTCTCCCCCTCTCAGCCTCTTCCCTCCACCGCCACCACCATCCTCTGTCACCACCACCACCACCATCATCATCACCACCATCGACGCCATCTTCTCGCCGCAGCTCCGCCGACCTCGCCGGAGAACCGTCGCGACTTCCCCTGACCTCCACGGTCCCTGACCGCCTCCGCCGTGTCCGCCACAGCTGAAACCCTAGGGCGACCAACGGTGGACACGGACACAACAGCAGTCCAGGACACGAAGGAGACCCTCGGACACGTGGGATTCGATTTTTTGGAGCCCTGTTCAGGTATATTTTTCTCTCACCTCGTAGCTCTGTTTCCGATTTCGTCAGTTGCGTCGTGTGGACTATGTAACCACCTCGGTGCCCGTGCAACCCGCTCGGAGCATCGCGTCCTGTGGCGATCGCAAACCGCGATCCAAATACAGGAAAAATAACGACCCGATTCACCCCGGAACTGGGTACGTCCCGCCAGACGGGACGACTTGGTCGCACGCGGTCTTTACCGAAACGTGTGCGACGTTGATACGGACGTGTAGGAATTCGGAGAAGTTGATTTGGATGTGCGTGCACACCGGAATCAACGCTTATCCGCCGACACCGCCCCGTATCCGTCAGTTCTGGACCACGCTGCAACTTTGTGTATACACGTCGGATTGAAACGAAACTTGCGCCATCGGACTCGTAGCAATACGCTGGTCCTATGAGCCAAGTTTGGTTCAATTCTGAGAACGTTGACAAAATCCCGTATCGTGGGCCCCACCGGCTCCACTTGACGGGCGATTTTGTGACCGGCTCATCGGAATCCAATTCTGGAAGTTCCGTTGGGTTCGTATCATCGTTCCTGACTTGTTGACACTAAGTTTGGCAAATTTGGAGACCTTTGACCCTGACACGCTTTTCGGTACAAAGCGGCCCACATGTGGACCCCGCTTTGACCAGAAACTGTCATTTTTGCCCCTGTGTCCAAATTGGACTTAAGGACAGACGTTTCTAGCTATTTGATATTTTCTGAGACTGTTAGTGATGTTTATTTCAGTATCCGGAGACATTCATTCTGAGGTCATAGTTTCTGACACTTGGTACTTGACATCTGGACGTTATATTTGCAGCTCACCTGCCAGGCAAGTATACCTTGCCTTGTTGTACTGTTTAAATTCAGTTATTGTTAGTTACATGTTTATTTATTATATAAATGTGCGCGTCCGAGAAAACTCGGGTGCAGTCAACGATGGCGTTGACGTTAGGACTTGTGTCTGACCTAGTGTCTAGTAGACCCACCTAAAGTTGTGAAGTTATTGATATAACTTCCCAGGCCTTGACACGTATCATTACACGTCACAGAGTGAGTACATGTAGGGACGCGTGCCTCATGCGCGACTGGCCATCAGTGTGAGCAACACGTGTAGCGGTATTTAGCTCAGTTGTTTATTTCATAGAGACTTGCATCATAGTATGAGATGTCCACGTCGTTTTTACGATTTGTACATCTACATTGGGCGGGAAAGATTACTAGTAGGCGTATGGGACACCCCCTCCATGATGTTTTATCCTTCGTACCATGCTCCTCGGAGATGGTCGATTGCAGAGCTACCCGTGTGTTCGGGGGCATATGACACATATACTAGCCGGTCATGACGATTGGTGAATTACGTCAGCATATGTCAAGCCTACACATTCCCATGCATACTATCAGGTCTTTAAATTGCATTCACTTAGATGGTTAGCACACCCCTTATTTATTCAGTATTTACATTATGGCATGTTATTTTTATGTATCTTGCTATGTCCCTCTGAGGACCTGGTCCCCTGCCAGGTGTATATGTTCTTGAGTATTCGCAGGAGCACAGATCCGGACAGGCTACTTATATTCCGAGGAGATCTTCTCTTCGAGCCTCATGATTGTCAGATGTTGTTCTTATATGGTGTGTATCTGGTTCCTTTTTATATTCTATTTCGGCAGTAGATTTGATTCCATCCGACTGTCATACTTTAGATACTTATTTATTGAGATCTAGTTACCTGGTTATTGGTTATTCATGTTTATGTGATTTCTGTGGATGAGATTTAGATATTACCCTGTGACTTGGAGTTAGTTTTACCACTTATGAATTATTGTTCATTATACAGCGTACGCACGTATATATGGTTTCCATATATTGGAGTTGCCATATATACGGGCCAGCTGGCATGGTTACGTGACCTAGTCCTACGTATTTTGGGACTGGGGCGTGACACACGCGTCCCTACATGATCTCACTCTGTGACGTGTAATGATACGTGTCAAGGCCTGGGAAGTTATATCAATAACTTCACAACTTTAGGTGGGTCTACTAGACACTAAGTCAGATACTACTCCTAACGTCAACGCCTTCGTTGACTGCACCCGAGTCTGCTCGGACGCGCACATTTATATAATGAATAAACATGTAACTAACAATAATTAAATTTAAACAGTACAACAAGGCAAGGTATACTTGCCTGGCAAGAGAGCTGCAAATATAACGTCCAGATGTCAAGTACCAAGTGTCAGAAACTATGACCTCAGAATGAATGTCTCCGGATACTGAAATAAACATCACTAACAGTCTCAGAAAATATCAAATAGCTAGAAACGCATGTCCTTAAGTCCAATTTGGACACAGGGGCAAAAATGACAGTTTCTGGTCAAAGCGGGGTCCACATGTGAGCCGCTTTGCACCAAAAAATGTGTCAGGGTCAAAGGTCTCCAAATTTGCCAAACTTAGTGTCAACAAGTCAGGAACGATGATACAAACCCAACGAAACTTCCAGAATTGGATTCCGATGAGCCGGTCACAAAATCGTCCGTCAAGTGGAGCCTGTGGGGCCCACGATACGGAATTTTGCCAACGTTCTCAGAATCGAACCAAACTTGGATCACAGGACCAGCGTATTGCTACGAGTTCGATGGCGCAAGTTTCGTCTCGATCCGACGTGTGTACACAAAGTTACGGCGTGTTCCAGAACAGGCGGATACGGAACGTTGTCGGCGGATACGCGTTGATTTCGGTGTGCACGCACATCCAAATCAACTTCTACGAAATCCTGCACGTCCGTATCAACGACGCGCACATTTTGGTAAAGACCGCGTGCGACCAAGTCATCCCGTTTGGCGGGGCGTACTCAGTTCCGGGGTGAATCGGGTCGTTGTTTTTCCTGTTTTTGGATCGCGTGCCGCGATCGCCACAGGACGCGATGCACCGAGCGGATTGCACGGGCACCGAGATGGTTACACAGTCTACACGACGCAACTGACGGAATTGAAAATAAAGTTACGAGGTGAGAGAAATCGTTACCTGAACAGAGCTCAAAAAACCAAACTTCTCCGTGTCCGACACGTGTCCGACACGTGTCCGACACGAGTCCGAGTGCTGTGTCCGTGTCCTGTGCCCTGTCCGCGTCCACGGCGGCCCTAGGGTTGCTGGAGACTGGCCGGGGCGGCTCGCTGGAGGAGAGCGGCCGGAGGCGGCGCAGGCTCGGACGGCTGGAGGCGGACCGGAGTTGGGGACTCGGGGAAGCTGCTGTCGAGGCCGGTGGGGGGTTGGCTCGCCGTGCGGGGGGGGGGGGGGTTTGGCTCCGACGATGGGGGTCGGCTGTGAAGATGGCGACGATGATAATGGCGGTGGTGGTGCTCGATGATGGTGGTGGGGAAAACGAAGGGGGGAAAGGAAAGGCTTTTTGAGGAGGAGGAGGAGGAGGAGAGAGAGGAAGCTGGTGGTGGAGGATGGTGGTGGCGGCGGACTGTGATGGGGGTGGCGGTGGTGGCTCGGGTGCTCAGGGTGGCAGCAGACGGAGGAGTTGGCGGAGCTGCACAGGGGGTCGGGGTCCGGAGCCGCCGCGGGGTAGGGGAGAAGTTAGGCCGGAGCTCGGGGAGGAGAAGAGGAGACTGAGGAGAGAGGGAGGGTCGGGGGAGGCCGGCGAGGGGGGGGGGTGGCTCGCCGCGCGGAGGGGGAGCTCCGGCGGGCGGGGCTCGGCGCCGGCGGAGAGGGGGGGGCTGCGGCCTGGGGTAGAGTTAGGGTTTTGATTTTTATTTTTATTTTCTTTTATTTCTTTTTATAGAAATAAATAATAATATTTTAAGAAAAATATCTAAGATATTTACGGGATATTTGTAGAATATTTTTGGGGTATTTCCGGAATCTTTTTGGGTGGGTCCCGTCTCCAAATGGACGGTGCAGGTTCACCGGCCAATGAGGGGGTGACACCTCGCACTGCAATTTGCAGGAAAGTTCCTGTAATTTCATAAATTGCGTAAAGGTCCTATTTTTGGAAAATTGCATAATTACGAAATTGTCTGGAAAAACACCCGATTCCTGAAATTGCTAAAATTCACGGAATTGAGGGAATTTGCTGTGCGAGGGTCCCGAGGGGGTGGGGGTGAGTCTGGGCAGGGACTGGGCCTGGTTTCGGGGTGATACGGGCCATCGTATTTATTTAATTAATAAATACTGCGCACGGTGTTCTCTAATTATTTAGAGGCAGGTAGGACCATAATTTTTCTACGGTGTCAATACACTAAATGTAGTATACTCAGTGTAGAAAATTAACGTATTTTTGTCTGGCAAAACAGGTGCATGTTGGGCCTCAAATCTCTATTGGAACAGGGATGGGTACAGGTCTGGGAATTAAAATAGGAATTAAATACGGGCTATTGTAACGAGATTTGTGCGTCTCATACGAGGCTCGAAACTGAGTATCTGGGAGTTGCACAAAGTGCAGGATAGAAGATTGGCATGTCTAGGAGAGGTACGTAAACTTTGTTCGGGGTTAACAGTCAAGGTAAAGCTCCAAATAATTAGGTGATGGACAAGTGCACAAGTCAATAGGATATGTAAGCAAAATTAATTAAAATATTGCAACAAATCCTAAATTGCGAAAAATATTCCTAAAATACTGGAATCTGGTCGAGGGGGTTTACAGTGTGTCAACATATATAGTATATAATTATGACTGAAAGAAAATACATATATAATGAATATATAAAAATATGATAAGCATGCAAAGTACTATAAGCAATTTGGCAAGCTATCTTGCCTGGCAAGAAAGTTGCAAAGTGTAAGCGTCCAGACGTTAGGCACAAGGTATCAGAAACTATGGCATCAGAATGAACATATCCGGATGCTGAAATAAACATCACCAACGTTTCCGAAATAAGCGAGATAGTCAGAAAAGTCTACACTTTCGTCTAATTTGGACACAGGTGCAAAACGACAATTTCGGGTCAAAGAGGGGTCCACGTGTGGCCCACTTTGCACGAAAATACGTGCCAGAGGTAAAGGTATATAAATGGGATAATTTATAGGTCAAAAAATTCTAAACGTTGATATGAACTCAATGGTATGTCCAATTTTGAATTCCGGTGAGCCGATCACAAATTCGCCCTTCAAGTGAAATCGTAGGGCCCGCAAATAGGCGGCTTGGTCACATGTCTCATAATCCGGTGAAACATGGGTTACAGGATCAGCGTGATACCACGAATCCAATGGCATAAATTTTGTCGATTTCTGACGAGCGTACACAAAGTGGGCTGGTATTTTGTAAAAGTTGCGATACAGGGACTTTTTAAGGATACAGGTTGATTTCGACGCGCACACACGTCCGAATCAACTTTTGCGAAAGTTCACACGTCAGGATATACCATACGCGCCTTTCGGTGCAATTGGTACGTGATGAGGCAGTCCCGTTTGGCGGGGCGCACTCCGTATCATAAAATTTTAGTTTTGAAAAATTAAGTTTTTGGTCGTTTTGGAGGCCGAATAATTTAACACATAAAATGAATAAAAACTAAAAGAACAGAAATATTCTCGGTTATATTGAGAAGATAACCCTTCAATTAGATTTTGAAAATATTAAACAGGTTTGTGGCAAATTGGGCATGAACATGGGGGTTTGGTGTTGAAATTCTGTACTATTTTTGGTCAATTTTTCGGCCAACTTCCGGTCAATTTTTCGACCAATCCAGGGCACGCATGGTATATCCTATTTTTAACCCGGTTGATAGATATGTATATCCTGTTTTAGGGGCACCCTAGTTTGACCTAGAGTTGACCGTAGTTGACCCGGTTGACACCAAAGTCAACTTTTGACCTAGTTTTGATCTAGAGTTGACTTTTTGTACCCCGGGTTGACTTTTTGACCCAGATTTTATCGGTTTGACCTAGAATAACCCTAGAAGCTTGTTTTTAGTTATTTTATATCTTTTTAACTCTTTAGAACCCCGTTTAACCTTACTTTTCGTAATAGGTCCTTGCGACGCCAGTTCGGATCGCTAGTTGCTCAGGACGTCACGCGAGTACATTCTCTGATAGTTTTCATTATCTGATAATTATTATGATTCAGCTTCTAGTATAGTATTATCTGATTTTTCTGGCACGACATGGACTAGTATTTCTGGATTCATTTACTTGTAACACGTATATTTCATGTTTCTGGCCTCTATTCTGGAATCACCTACTAGCATCACCTACTGGCATCACATCGTGACTCACTACAGGCATTACTCATGTTTCTGGATGGACTCATACTTGATTTACGTGTCGGGTCTTGGATTCACTTGTACTAGTCGGGGCGGAGAAATAATCGAGTAGACATGTAAACATTTTCAACTGGAATCACTGGAATCACCCCCTCGTGTCTAATCTGGAATGATAGCAGTCGCACACCCAGTGTGCGGTGAGCCGTACTTATCCCTAGCCTTTTACATGTTGAAACAGGTATTTCAGAGACACGAGTTCATTCTTTCTAGTCTGGACTCTCTTGTATTTTCTTGACTGGTCTCACTTATACTTTCTGGACTGACTCATTACATTTATTCTTGCTGGACTCACTTTACGAGATTGTGCACATACTTGATCTTAGTTTAGATTTCTTGTATCTTGCAGTCATATTTATCTTGCTTCTGATTTTCATGTATCTTTACCTTTATGCACCAGTTGATAGATATGTATATTTCCATGTTCATACTTCATTTCCTTCACCTTGTGCTACTTGCTGCAACTGTTTTATAGTTTTTATCATTTAACTGGAACTGCTGTTAGAGGTGTACTTGCTCCAATCCTGACTGGATATATTTTTCAGAGGATCTGGAGGATTGGTGTCCGACGTTTTATGGACCTCAGCCTGTCGATGGTGCAGACAGGGACCCCCTAGTTCAGGAGTGATTTCCGGGTTGGTAGCCGGGATCACTAGGACCTCAGTATATTTATTAGCTTTTGGTACCGGATCTGTCCCCGGCTTTTGGTTTGAGACTTGTATTGTATTTGATTCTGGATATTATTGTATTATTGTTGTTGTTGTTGTTGTTGTTGTTGTTGTTTTAGTAGCAGTTGTTTAGACTCTGTAGTTGTTAGACTTCTGTGTTATCTTATCGTGCTTAGATCGTGATTGAGTATTGTGTTATCTTTATCATATTGCTCATCCGTTTGGAGTTGAGATCTTGACATGTACTTATATTGTTGTGTGAGATTGTTAGCTAGATAGTAGACCTAGACAGCGTTCTACCGCCGATGCTGCGGCGTAGGCTGGACGTACCCACGACTCATGCCCGATTTTTCGGGTGCGGGTCGTGACAGGATCCTATAGCACCTTTGTTGTGACACAGTCCTCTAGGGCCTCCTCTGCAAGTGCCCATTCCTCATAGCCCTCGCAGGCGTCTACCCGAATCCAGGAGACCGTAGACCGTCAAATTGCGTCTCTCCGTAATGAGTTGCTGCAAAATATGGAGGAGCAGCCACTCTCTCAGCCGCAGACGAACGATATGACGCTCATCGCACGATTTGATACGCTCGATCGCATCATCATGGAGCTCAGGGATATGACCGAGAGGACGGAGTGTGGCATTACTGATCTTAGAGCGTCGACAGAGCACAGCGTGACGGAGCTGCAGGCATCACAGCTGTCCATGGGCGAAAGACTGATGATGATGAATGATTCAATGGCTACTAGTAGTATGAGGATGTTATTTACCATGGATTCATACAACCATTGACTAACA
This sequence comes from Iris macrosiphon, assembly GCA_036927795.1. Classification (NCBI taxonomy): domain Eukaryota; kingdom Viridiplantae; phylum Streptophyta; class Magnoliopsida; order Asparagales; family Iridaceae; genus Iris; species Iris macrosiphon. The sequence continues at coordinate 16,073,578 of JAYESA010000020.1, read as the reverse complement.
GCGTTGGAGCAGATACATCCTCCTGGTGCGCCTTCTTTAACACTAACTCTACCAACATTACTGCCTTCTTCATCGACATCGGTGTCGATTTCACGGGAGCAGTATGAGTTGTTCTTATCCTTGATGTGCGTCGTTGCTCATCCTCCTCCAGATCCGCAGTAGTCATAGTTAGGATAATTTACTGGTTTTTTGTGTTTTGACCCATGATATTAGGTCATTTATGAATATTATACATTTAATGAGGCTTTCAGACTTTATTTTTTGCACTCAGTTGTGTGGATTATTGCATTCTTTACGACGAGAGTTTCTTGAGACTCGGTTTGTAATTCAAATGTGTCTCGTTTTCTTCAAATTTTACTTTATTATTCATATTAAATGTATGTGAATTTACCGGTATTGAGTGTTCCACCGAAGGGGTTGACGAACCCAAAAAATTCAACGGATGGTTGCTCCGGGTATGTCTATTTTTATGAACTGTGATATTGTAAGGATATATGACAAATTATATGACAAACTGCAGGCATATATTTATTTCATATTTTTTTTAATTGTAATTTAGCAACGTTTAGCGACGTCGCTAAATACGTCGCTAACTGATCAGAACGTTGCTATTTTTGTCGCTAAACGTCGCTAAATGTGTTTCAAAGCATCACTAAATAGAAAAAAATTAGCGACGTTTAGCGACAAATGACACGTCGTTGATTTAGCGACGTAACGTCGCTAATTTGAAAAAAAAATAGCGACGCCTAAACGTCGCTAGTAAACTTCGCTATAACGATGTTTTGCGACGTTTTTCTTCTCACCGACTAGCTAAAATGCGATTTCATTAAAATGTCGCTAATTACGTCGCTAAAAAATTTTAGCGACATTTTTATATTATTTAGCGACGTTTTCAAACGTCCATAATTTGACTTATTCTAGTAGTGTACCAATGGTGGTGCGTTCAAGATATCACAATGTCAAACTCTATCTATCGATACTCGACGTCACTAACGAACGTCGTCACCCGAATCTAACTCGGACGCAAAGTATCGACCAACGACTCAAGGATAATAATAAAAACTATGCACACAAGATACATATAAAGTAAGGAACTGAAATACATATTGGCAAGGTATATTTGCCTTGTTTCGAAAGCTTAGAAGGAGAAGTTGTTCCAACGTCCAAGTCCGAAGAGCCCAAAAAACCTAGTTAGAAGAATTTATAATTAATTATTTATTTAAATATAATTCTATCTTATGAAAAGTTCTTATTATTAATAATCCTATATTAGGTTTGGCATAGATTTTATATATATATATATATATATATATATATATATATATATATATATATATATATATATATATATAATTATTATTATTATTATTATTATTATTATTATCTATCTTATAATTATAAACAGACTTCAACCTATGATTTGATATATATCACAATATGCTCCCAAATTCAGTTGTTGCCCATCATCCCCACCCACACAATATGCTTCCATATACTTGCCATAATGATAACAACCACAATTACCACCATCCTCGAATATTTTTTTTCAAATGATACATCCTTCTCTGTTGTTTTTCTCTTTATCACATATTATAACATGAACGCAATTATACCTCACCCTCAAAGGCAACAACTCCATGTCATGGTGTGTATTGGATCAATCCGGACTGGCCCGCGGTCCGAGTCAATCAGGTTTGACTGAATTCGATTCGGATCGGACTCAACTCGAGAGGGAAGACAGACCGGTCCGTTCCGATCAAAAATAATTCTGACCCAGTCCGGACCTATGATCTGATTAGGGGAGGACCGAGCCGAACCGGTCTGAATCCGGGACGGTTCACGGTCGGGCCGGTCCGGCCCGGTTTAAATTTTTTTTTTTCTTTTACGTTTATTTTTATATATTATATATATATAATTTATATGATACAAATTATATGTTAATAAAATCAAGTTAAAATTTATAGGTTTTTTGTTACTAAGTTAATTTTGTATAATTTAAAATTTATAAGTTATTTGTTATAAAAGAAAATTGGTATAATTTATGTAAAAATTTATATAAATATTAAGTAAGAAAATTTTATTTGATTTCTTAAAGATTATATGCGTAGCTTCCTTCAAAAGATTTATAAGTTGATTTCTTTATTTGAATTCAAGATGAATAATTTATATAAACATTAAGTAAGAAAATTTTATTTGATTTTTTTATGTCAATATTTATATAACTTTAAGTATAAATTAAAATCTAAATATATAAAAGTTGAATTTTTTTTTTAAAAATTTATAACTTTTTTTTATAAGTATAAATCTTTATATAAATTTTTTATATAACTTTTTAAGTATAAATAAATATAAGTACAAATCTTTACAAAAAAAAATTAAATAAATTTTTATAATCTTTATAAATAAATTTTTATAAGTATAAATATTTGTGTCTTAGCTTCTCAGACTCTCTTTAAAATTTATTTGTAATACTGCAAATAAAGTTTATAGAGAGACTGAAAGCTAAAACTCAAACATAAGTTACAATTAGATTTAAATATACTTATGACTTATGTAACAATAATAAAATATTTTAAAATTAATATATTTTTGAAAAATATAAGTAATATTATTAAATATTTATACACAGTTTTAAATGTATGCTTAGCTTCCTTTCACATTTTCAATTGTACTCTTCTTCACCATCTAGTTATGTTGCATGGAAGAGAAAAGAGAAGAGAGGAGAAAAACACGGACTAATGACTCAATGAGTACAGTTAAGACAAGCCTACTGTCTCGCTCTCCTTTTTTTTGGGTCGGTGCCACCATTTAGGCATTTAGTCCCACATCTATTGTACAACAAACATTTTATTAAAGATTAGTTATAAAAGAGACACTACACTTGAATAAAAATTCGCACCCGAGCAACATTTAGTCCAACATCCAACATCCAACATCGTTTGTACAATCAAAGTTTGGCTAAAGATTGGCTATAAAAAGGACCCTATACCACACTTAAAACACAGTTGTTCTCATGGCCTTAAGTGTAGTGGTTCTGGACTACCACTGCCAGTGGTCCTTGTGCTCTTTAAGGGTCGAAATTAAATTATGTTTTTGGGTCTAGTCCTGGACTATCACTGCCAGTGGTCCATGTGAAACCTAAACCGAAAACTGAACTGATAATTGCGGTTCGGTTTTAGTTCGGTATTTGCTAAATTTGGTTTGATTTTGGTTTTTAATTTTGTAAATTTGGTTTATTTGGTTTTTTGTAATTCGGTTCGATTGGAACCAAAAATTTTACCTCTAGTTGCTTTGTACTTTGTTGCTTTGTACGTTTGATAATCTGGAATCGACAGTGAATAATGGCATGGTATGCCAGAAAAGATGTGGCATGAACTTCAGTGATGGAATCAAAAGAATTGTGAGTTGTTTCGTTTCTATTGACTTGATTACGTTTCATACTTTGAGAAAAGTTGATGTTGTAAAAAATTGATGTTGTATTTGTGGTCGGAAGAACCACCACAGGAAGGATGATCTGAATATATTTCTTTTCAATTTTATACTCACTATAATTTTGTTAAATTTCTATGTTGTACATAAAATTTTATGTTTTCATTTCCCATGGCAGTTCTCAAAGTAAGTAGAATTTCATAGTTTAATGAGTTGTCCCCGGGGGGGGGGGGGGGTACCAAAGGAAAGGATGATGTAAGAGGGAGGTGGAGATCAATTTCAAATGTAAAAAAAGTTTAAATTTTTGTTAAATAGAATTCGATATATGAAAAAAAAAAATTGTATTCCTTGCACCACCTATCACGTAGTTAACCATACTGCTACAATCTGGTTGTTTGCTGTAGCACCTATTGAATATGCATAATTTGCTAAATAAAACTCATTAAATCAAAAAAAAAAAAAATTTGATTAATAATATTCATCATCAAATAGCTATATATTTTCTCTGATAATCCTCTCTTTAGTTTACTATTCATCTAGTTGTAGATAAAGAAAGGGAAACTGTAAAGAAATATAACAAGATTTAATAGGATGTTATATTTTGTTCAGGTAAAAAGTAATGGAGATAGAATAATAGGTAGAAGAAGATATATGGTATAGCACTGTTCATATAAAATATCTTCAAGAGGAAACTAGAATAGAGGATATAGATTAGAAATAGCAATAGCAGGAGCAGTGAACTATGTCATTGTTTAAGACATGGCAGGCAGTACTGTGCACGTAAGCACTGTGCACGACGGGAAAATAGAAGAACATTGTTTACGAAAAATATGGAAAAGAAGAGCCATATATATATACATATATATACTGAAGGGAAAGGATGATGTACGTACGTACGTACATGATTTAATGTTCGACTGGTTTAAAGTTCTTGAGCGACTCGACTAAGGCGTCTATATCCCTCCACGAGCTCCCGTCTGTCTTTACAGCCTCTGATGCTTTCACACTCAACTCCTTGGCCGTCGCCCGGCCTTCGTCGTTCCCGCAGACCGAGTCCCTCATGGCTTGACCCAGCTCAACTGGATCTGGCACCGAGTCGGGCCCCTGGCAAACTCTCTTTCCGATCCCTTTGTCCTCCAGCAGCCTCGCGTTGAAGAACTGATCCGACCTCATCGGCCACATCAGCATCACCACGCCCGCAGCGGCCGCTTCCAGGATCGAGTTCCACCCGCAGTGCGTCACGAACGACCCCACGGACCCGTGGCTCAGCACTTGCACTTGCGGTGCCCATCCTTTGATCACCAGCCCCCTTGCCTTGGTCCTCTCCTCGAACCCTTCCGGTACCACCACGGCGGTGGGCCCCGTCTTCATGCTCCAGACGAAGTCGACCCCGCTTCTCTCGAGTGCGGTCGCAACCGCTGCTGTTTGTGCTTGACTAAGCACCGCCTACCAGGAACAAGGAAACAAAATCCCGACTTTAATTTAAGAGAAAAAAACAAAAACAAAGAGGAGCTTGGTACGTAACACTAGCATCCCGGGACCACCACACACCTAACGTGTGGTGGCTTAGTCGATCATATGATGTTTGACGTGTCGAATTAGTGGTCTAAATTAGTATGAAAGCTCACCAAATTACTCTATAGAAATCCTTCAAGTACTAATTAACTCACCCTGCTGCCGAAGCATACATACACCACCGATCCACTCTCACGCTCGTCCAGCCAAGCCATCAGCTCCGCCACCGGCACCGAGCTAGCTCCGCCTCGGTCCTCCGAGGACCTTCCCACCATACTTACCGGCCCGACCGCCCAAACCCTCTCGTGCCCAAGCTGCCTCCTCAGATGATCAAGATACTCCCCTTCCAACCCACGGAACGTGTTGAACACCATCCCCCAGCTCTCCATGTTGGCCAAGAACCCGTCCCTTAAAACCTCCGACACGGCCTCCCCTTCCTGGTGGGCCCGGTACATCGGCGACATCTGCTGCCACGGGAAGCTCGGGGAGCCGGGCAACGTAGGGAACGACATTACGTAATTAGCGGCCTCGTCATCTGCGCCGGAAGGCCTCCGCATGTCGGCCCATGTCTCGCGAAGGATGGACATGGTGAAGGCGGCCGAGGGGGAGAATGTCAGTCGGGGGATGCCGAGCTCCTTCGCGAGGTTGTTCGTCCAGCCGAGGAAGAAGTCGGAGATGATCGTGGTAGGAGGGTGTATTAGGGACGTGGCCCAGTCGAGGATAGGGGAGCGGAGGGAGGCGAGGTTGGCCATGAAGAGACGGATTGAGGGGAGGGACGGGGGGAGGTCTTTGGCGTTCTCGACGCCCAGGGGGAGGGAAGGGTGGGAGGGGAAGGGGAGGAGGAGGGGTTGGATTAAAGGGCAAGTGGAGAGGAGTGGAGAGAGCAAGGGGAGGTTCTTGGGGGTGGTGGCGATGGTGATGGTGAAGGCATCCAGCGTGGAGAGGCAGCGGGTGAGGTCGAGGAGGGGGAGGAGGTGGCCTTGGGCTGGGAATGGGATTATGAGGACATGGGGCTTTCTTCTTCCTCCTTCTTCTTCCGAGTTCTCCATTGGAGATCTATCGGGGAATGGAAGACAAATAAAGGTTCTCTACTCGACTATATATTTCAATTACCACATGGTCGTGTTAAATTTTGCAACAACTGCGGTGGTGGTGGTTTTTTTTTTTTGGTTGTTACATGTCTATTGTTGGCTTTGCTAGAGCAAAAGCTCAATTTTTTTCTTTTCTTTAGTTCCACATCGGATGGGCCAACCCCTACTTGTGTACATATATTAGTTCCTCTTCTTTGCTTTCTTAAAGTTGTTGTGTCGGGAACCCTTGGGCCACACGCGCGCGCCGCCGCCGCCGCCGCCCGGCTCGGTTCGGTAACGGGTGCAAGTACGCGCCGAATGCCTATTCAATTTCCTCTTCGGGTTCGGACTTAAACCCTAAAATTCTATTTGTGAAATGTTAATACATTTTGTGTCCAGGTTCATTCTCCATGTGTCTGTGTAACGGCTGAATTAACCGTTACATATTGAATGGAGTATTATATATGAATGGTTTTCTTTGTAAACATCATCAGGAATTTTTTCTCCAAACAATTGCTGCCAACATTCTGTTCTGTCCAATCTTCGTCATTTCACTCGTCTCCAAGTTCTGGGCAGAACTAAGTCCTGGTCGTTCTCTCCGAGTCGTGTGCGGCTACGAGATACCGGTAGTGCGGGAGTTTTACTACTAGGAGCTTTGGAAAACGTCTGCACACAGATCCCGAATTAACTTTTAGGGCAGTGCTTCGTGCACGACTTCTTCAGAGGCCGGTAACATCAATCTAATTTTTTTTTTTTTGACTTTTAATTCACAAAGTTTTCAATAAGAAAACGACAATTTTTTCTAACATCTCTGTCATTCAAGAGAATGTCACGTATCATGTACAACGATGAACTCAGTATCGATATTAGAACTTCCGGTGCGTCTAGACATACCGTACAACAAATCCATGAAGAAATTGCGGCTACGTGGTGTTCGTGTATTGGCCAAAATTTGTTTGGCTACTTAATCTGGTGGGACTGAGACCGTTGTTATTTTATTTGGCCAATCACGAGCTGCCACGTAGAAGTTCAATTTCTTTTTCGGACTATTTTTTCAGACTAGGTAGAGTTTTCTAAAACTTTCTTCTTGTGAATATGTGTCTGACAATTTGGAGATTTCATATGCAACTCTCTCTGAGGGTTATTTACACTAACCTATTATATGTTTTATTTTTATAACAAGAGATATTCTTATTTTGAAATAATTGACACATAATATCTTTATTGTGTAAAAAATAAGAGTGATTAGTACAATTATTCATTTACATTATTTTCAAAATAAAAGGGTACACTATGTCATTATTTTCAAAATAATAGTACACATATAATAAACATAAAACATAGGAGAGACTAGTCTAAATAACCGTTCTCTCTATTTATCTATCTACTTAGAAGTTGTGCACGTGTTCAATATTTTTTTTCCTTTCAAAATCTAAATATACAATAGCATGAAAAACTTATTTTAAAGATATAAAAAAATTTGATGTAAATATTTTTAGATATTGTACAATTATTGGAGTTGGAAGTATGTAATTATTAGTGTTAGTAATTATTTTACTGAAAAGTGTATAATTTATAACATATTTTATCTCTAGTTAATTTAATTATATTTTGATATATATATCTGTAGAGAGAAAATAATTGATTGATTTACTTCCAAGAGAGGGGGTACATATATATAGGAGGATGCTATTTTCTATCCGATGTGGGACTAAATAAGTCCCTCATAACTTAACACTCTCCCTCAAGATGGGCGATAGATATCAATCATCCCCATCTTGTTACAAAAGATATCAAACTCTCTAGGACCTAAACCTTTAGTTAAACAATCAGCTAACTGCTCCGCTGATTTCACATAGCTTAAAGTTAAAACTTTTCTATTCAGCTGCTCCTTGATGAAGAACCGATCAATCTCCACATGTTTGGTGCGATCATGCTGAACTGGATTGTTTGCAATATTAATTGCTGATTTGTTGTCACATCAAAGTTACAGTGAGTCTCCTCTAAACAAACGCATCTCAACCAACAAGCTCTTCACCCATACCATCTCGCACAGGCTAACTGTCATAGCCCTGTACTCGGCCTCAGTTGTAGACCTAGCCTCTACATCTTGCTTCTTGCTGCGCTAAGATACAAGATTGCCTACAACAAAAATATAGTAACCTGTAGTGGACCTGCGATCGTCCATATAACCCGCCCAATCGGCATCACAGTAGCCTTCAACTCTCAGATGTCCAGAACTTATGAACCATAACCCTTTTCCTGGGCTTCCTTTAATATACCTGAGAATTCTGTGAACTACCTCCATATGATGCTCTCTGGGATCATGCATATATCTACTCACCACATTTACGGCATAAGTAATATCAGGTCTCGTATGACATAGATATATGGGCCGACCAACTAATCTTTGATATTGCTCCTTACTCACCGGATCATCACCCTCAGGACACAACTTGTGATTTTACTCAATAGGAGTAGAAGCAACCCTGCAACCCCGCATTCATGTCTCTGAAAGAAGGTCCAGAGCGTACTTTCGCTGAGAAAGTACTATACCTTTTTGTGACATTATAATTTTAATTTCGAGGAAGTACTTCAACTGTCCTATATTCTCTTCAAATTTCTCTCCAAGCATTTTCTTCAGCCATAGGATCTCCTAAGTATAGTCTCCAATAATTATAATATCATCAACATAGAATGTAAGAACAGTGATACGAGTCTTGGAGTGCCTGTAAAATACAGTATGATCTCCATTGCACTGCTTATACCCCATACCACAGACTGCAAGCCTGAATCTATCAAACCATGCTCTCGGAGACTACTTTAGCCCAAACAAAGACTTCTTCAATTTGCATACCTTCCCGGTTGCTTGTGAATCAAAATCAGAGGATCGAAATGTATGCTCTCTAATCTCATAATCCACGTTGAGATCGAAATCAAAAGATCACACAAGAGTTCCTCTCTGATTATCCACCATCAATTGACATATTTGACGACACCCGCAGGCAAACCCACAGGGAACGTTGACGACACCTGAGGGTGGGTGGGGGGGGGGGGAGAGGGCTTCCATGCACAGAGGAAGGCGAGAAGGGTGTCAGGTGAGAGACAAGGGAAAAGAGAATTCTCCTTCTTTTTTCTTCTTTTTTTTGAAAAAGGATTCAGAACTTTGGCTTTGATACCATGTAGAGAGAAAATAATTAATTGATTACTTCCAAGAGAGGGGGTACATATATATAGGAGGAAGCTAGCCTCATCCTTATTTTTATCCGATGTGGGACTAAATAAGTCCTCCATAACTCAAAAAATATCAATGGAATTAGTAAGGACTAAGGCATAGTCCCCCATTTTTTTCTTATAAAAATATTTAAAATTTAGATTTTAGCACCTTCAAAAATATAACTTGGCCCCTCCAAAATATAATTTACCCCTCTAAGACTGTCACGCCCCAGTCCCAAAATACGTAGGACTAGGAATACGTAAGCATCCCAGCCGTATGTATATGGCAACTCCAATATATAGATACCATAATACACACGTACGCTGTAATATGAATAATAACTCACATGTGGTATATATATTGTCACAAGTCACAGGGCATAATTAAATCTCATCCACAGAATCAAATAACCAATCAACTATATAACTGAATCAAGTATAAAATGCTTGATTAGAACAAGTAGTTGGGTGGAGACAAATCCACTCCCAATTAGAATATAAGAGAAACCACATAAGAACATCTAATGAACAATAAGACTCGAAGAGAAGACCTCCTCGAAAGATAACAAAGTAGTAAGTCCTGATTCGTGCTCCTGCAAATAGTCAAGATCGTCTACACCTGGAAAGGGACCAGGTCCTCAGAGGGAAAAAATAAGATACATAGAAGCATGCCAATTGAATACAGTAAACATGCATAATAGACAGAAAATATATAAGTACGTTGTACAAAACAATCTATATGAAATGCATAATGAGGATAACTTTTCGATATATGGGCATGGGTAGGCTACTCTATCTAATCTCACAAACTCACACACACGTCAGGGGCATCATCAGCCGTCATACCGCGAGGGTAGTGACCATCGTGACACCATCAGCCGACATACCGCGAGGGTAGTGACCATCGGACACGACTACCATAGTGCGTGCTAGTTACTACAATTTACCAGAGTGGTTATAGCCCATACGCCTACTGATTGTCCTTCCCTCCCATGATACTATGTGTCAAGTGTGTGTCAACATATATATAGTATATAATTATGACTGAAAGAAAACACATATATAATGAATATATAAAAATATGATAAGCATACAAAGTATTATAATCAATTTGGCAAGGTATCTTGCCTGGCAAGAAAGCTGCAAAGTGTAAGCTTCCAGATGTCAGGCACAATGGATCAGAAACTATGGCATCAGAATGAACGTCCCCGGATGTTGAAATAAACATCATCAACGTTCCTAGAATAAGTGAGATATCTAAAAAATACTACACTTTCGTCCAATTTGGACACAGGGGCAAAACAGTAATTTTGGGTCAAAGCGGGCTCCATATGTGGGTCATTTTGTACCGAAAAGTGTGCCAGAGGTAAAGGTCTCTAAATGGAATAAATTATAGGTCAAACAAATTCTAAACGTCAGTACGAACTCAACGGTATGTCCAATTTTGGATTTCGGTGAGCCGAACACAAATTCGCTCTAAAAGTCCAACCGTAGGGCCCGCAAATAGGCGGCTTGGTCAACTGTCTCGGAATCGCGTGAAACTTGGATCACAGATCTAACGTGATACCATGAATTCAATGGTGCAAGTTTCGTCATATTCCGACGAGCGTACACTAAATGGTGCGGTATTTTGCAAAAGTTATGATACAAGGACTTTTCACGGATACGGGTTGATTCCGTCGCGCACACACGTCCGAATCAGCTTTCACGAAGGCTCACACGTCAGGATATACCATACGCGTCTTTCGATCCCGTTTGGCAGGGCGCGCTCTGTATCACAATTTTCTAATATTTTGAAAACAAGTTTTTGGTCGATTTGGAGGTTGAATAATTTTACACACAGAACAAATTAACAAAAACTAAAAGAACAGAAAAATTCTCGGTTATATGGAGAAGAAAAACCCTTTTATTTGTTTTTGAAAATAATAAACAGGTTGATGGCAAATTGGGTGTGAACATGGGATTTTGGATTCGAAATTCTGAACTGTTTGTTCAGTTTTTCGGTCATTTTTCCGTCGATTTTTTGACCCATCCGGGACACGAGAACTCGTGCCGCTTGAATAAAAATCCTAGAGGGTTAGGTTGTGGACGTACACGAATAAACCGCACGCAAAAAAGATCACAGATGAGGGAGATAACATACCGTGAAGATGGGTCCAAAATTGGACTGTGCGCATGTGCGGTGCGCACACGCGGGGACGGCGACTGCGGTGGTGCTACGCGGTGGCGGTCGTCGCGGGGATGGCGGCGCCGGACTGGGGTCGGCGTTGGTCGGAGCTAGGGTTAGGGTTTATGGTTTATGTATGGGTTAGGGTTTATGATTTGAGTATATATATATATATATATATATATAGAGAGAGAGAGAGAGAGGGGGGGGGGAGAGAAGCCGCGTGGGAAAGGTTCTGGGAGATTGGGTTTGGAAATAGGATTAGGATTTAGGTTAGTTAGAGATGAGGTTAAGGGGTTTTAGTTAGTTTTTAGGTTTGGTTTTGTTTTATTTTGTTTTGTTTTGTTTTATCTTTTCTTTTTAATTATTTCTATTACTAATACTATTATAATTATTACCATTACCATTATTATTATTATTATTATTATTATTATTATTATTATTATTATTATTACTATTAAGATTATTATTACTATTATTATTTCTTATTAATAACCATATATTTATTTTTATATATATATGAGGCAAAAAAAATCCAAAAATAATATTTTCATCCAAAATAAATTCTAGAAAATTACTTTGTAAAGTTTTAACAAAATACCACACCAAAATATTTTATAAAATATTTTATAATTAATAATTAGACATTTATTTAGTTATATTAAATCAAGTAATTGTATTCTTTAATTAACTAAGTAATTAACTAAATGGTTACTCACAAAATAGGTTAATAGTAAATAATATAAAATCTAATTAAAGGGAATGTACCTAATTTGGCAGAAAAATTGTGGGCTACTAATTGTAGAAAACTTGGAATTAGAAAATAATCACAATTAAATTATATATATAATATCTAAATATTTAATAATTAATCTATGGTCGTTACACTAATGTTATACTAACACCAAGGGATTAAATTTCTGTGTCACGAAAAGATCCTACATGTAGTGTCTCCTGTGTATGCTACTTCTTATGAAGGGCGATATAGATTTTTGGGGCTATCCTACATTATTAATGTCCAAACCATGGTGGAGTGTCCTAATAAAATTATTAGATTTTATTTGATTTGAAAAAGTACTTGTAAACTCCCTCACCCAAAATAGATATTTTGTGTATATTTTATATTATTATATTTATTATAGATGTTGAATTTATTTAGAGTATTCTCTTAGTTAATTAGAAAATAAATTTTTTAGTATATTTACTTATATAAATATTTATTTAGAATTATTTTTAGGCTATTTTAGATTATTGGAATTTTTCCATAATTTTTTAGTTAATTAAAAACTAGTAACACTAATTTTCTAGGACTTTGAAGAATTTATTTCTTGTTCAAACTTAATTAAAAATATCCCAAACTTTTATTTTAGGTTCTAAATAATAAAATATATTTTCTAGAATTTTTTGGAAATTTTCTGATTATTTTTAGCATTTATTTTGAGTTAATTATGAAAAACTGAATTAAAAACTAATTTTTGAAAAAGAAAACCCAAAAAGTAATTAATTCTGCCCAGTCAGCAAACAGGGGGCCCACCTGTCAGCCTCCCGCTGCGAACAGTGCCTGGCCCGTTTGTCAGTGACTGCGGGGTGAAGCCGAGCCGAGTCAGAGTTCGACTCGGACTCAGCTGAGCCGAGCCGCGTCAGTTTCGGACCGTCCGATTTGGGCGGGGCAGCATGGATGGCTGCCACATGTCGCTTTCTGAGCCGCGGCTGCACTCTCTCTCCTCTCTATATATATAATAGTTTAAGTTATTTTATAGGGTTTTTCTTGAGCCGATTTTTGAAGAATTGCCATCTAGGGTTCCTTCATCTTCCAAAAGCCATTGCGCATAGTTTCGGACTCCAAACGAGGCCTAGTTTCTTGCGTTAGAAAGATATTGAGGTTAGATTTCTGATTATATAAAATTTTTTCGAAATTATTAGTATTAAATTCTGAAAAATTCGTAGAGTACAGCATGTCCGAAAATAGACGTGTTTCGATATTTTCGCAATTTCGGGAGAACCCGAAATCAGAATCACGAACCGTTTAAAGTTTCGGAAAGCTAATATTGAGATCATCGACATATATTTTTCCCAGAATTTAATTCGAAGTATTTACATACTGTTAATTCTGTAGAACTTCTAGGTTAGAATTTAACCATTGGTGCACAATACAAAATGTGTATGTGCCATAATTCCCAAACGAATTTGAATTCGGACGAGCCATAAATTCCAGCATATTTTTGACGCTAAAATCTACAGAAAATCATGCATGAAAGTTGAGTTTGTGTTGGTTGACTTTTCGGTCAACAGATCGCCTCGATTTGCGTGCCATGAGTCTCGAGTTGATAAAATTCAGTTCTTTGGACAAAATTAGGGTTTAACAATAAAATTAGATTATAATAAGATTAAAATAATATTTTAGGTTATTTTATTTAGAATTAAAATAGATTAAATGGAGGAACCTATTTACCCACTTTTGTAACCTAACTTGTTTAATTTATGTGACGGGTAGATCAGACGACGCCTTGAGTTGGGACTTCATCCTTTTCAGACCAGGCAAGATACATTACTAAATTGCTTACAGTATTTTGTATGCTTAGTATATTTCTGTATATTTATTGCATTTCTGTTTATTTATTGCATGTGTAGTTCCTTTCAGTCATTACTATATATATTAGATATGTTGACACACACTTGACACTTAGTATCATGAGAGGACAATCATTAGGCGTATGGGCTTTTAACTACTCTGGTAAACCGTAGTATATAGTTTGCACTACAGGCGTGTGTCGCGCTGGTCGCTACCCCCCGCGGTATGTCGATTTCTGGAGTCTCGTTGGTCGCTACCCCCACGGTATGTCAATTTTTGATGTCCATTGACGTGTGTGTGAGTTGTGAGTTAGATCGAGTAGCCTACCCTTGCCCATACATCGAAAAGTTATCCTTATTTGCATTCATATAGATGTCTTGTACAGCGTACTTATTTATTTTCAAATAATATGCATGTTTACTGTATTCAAGTTGGCTCGCTTTTCTGTATCTTGTTACGTCTCTCTGAGGACCTGGTCCTCTGCCAGGTGTATCTGTTCTTGAGTATTTGCAGGAGCGCAGATTTGGATGGTTATATATGTTTCGTGGATGTCCTCTCTTCGAGCCCGTGATTGCTAGCTGGTATTCTTATATGGTGTTGTTGTGTTGTACTTATTTTGTATTTGCTCTTACATTCGAGTTGGTAGTGGATTTGTTTCCATCCAACTATCATTCTTAGATACTTATGTTGAGATCTAGTTATATAGATGCTGGTTATTCATTTATATTAATTTTCTGTAGATGAGATTTAGATTGTACCATGTGACTTGTGACATATGTTTATACCACTTATGAATTTTATATTCATATTACAGCATACGTATGGGTTTGGTTTCCATATATTGGAGTTGCCATATCCATGCGGCTGGCATGCTTACGTGTTCCTAGTCCTACGTATTTTGGGACTGGGACGTGACATATTTTTGTGGTGGCCCATGCAGGTCGAGAGCATATTGTCTCGGTTACATTATTGTACCGAACAAGCCTGCACCTAGGAATAGAGTATAGGATCTCATCCATAATTGACTATTATTTATCTTCCTCCTATCTGTTCTATCTGAATAATTGCATCCTGCTTGATTCATGTACTTCCCTAATAGTTCTTTGAGTATAGCCTTCTGCTAGAATATAGGAACCCCTGTTATTAGGATAATAATTATGGTAGCACACCTATTAAGAATATAACGAGAATATAGACACACCACTAAGTTTAGAATATCTAGTGAACCCTAGAATTCCTTATCTCTAGAATTGGTTTACCATTATCCCTTGATGTAATATGAAGACTTGCGAGTAGTATAGACACTACTAGAGTTAGTTAGAAGTTTGACCATAGTGTTTGACCCTAGTATTGAGGAACCAATAGAAATCCAGGGTTAAATATTAGGTGTCACGCCCCAGTCCCAAATACGTAGGACTAGGAACGCGTAAGCATGCCAGCCGCATGGATATGGCAACTCCAATATATGGAAACCATACCCATACGTACGCTGTAATATGAATATAAACTCACATGTGGTATATATAATGTCACAAGTCACATATATGCTAATCTCATCCACACAACAAGTCATAGAAAAGAAATACTAAGCTAGAATAAGGAGTCTGAAATATCCAGAAAATAATAGTCGGGTGGAGACAAATCCACTACCAAAGACTATATCCAAAACTAAAATGAGAGAGGAGTATAAAGTCTCCAATATAAAATAATGTGAAGACAGAAGTGCATCAGCTAAAAGAATCCATCGCCAGATAATCAACGATGCTCAGAAGGTAAGACCTCCTCGACAGAAAATAATGCGTCAGGTCCAGGCCCGTACTCCTGCAAATACTCAAGAGCAGATACACCTGGCAGAGGACCAGGTCCTCAGAGGGACGTAACAAGATACAGAAAATACGAGCCAACTTGAATACAGTAAACATGCATATAATTTGAAAGTAAATAAGTACGCTGTACAAGACAATCTATATGAATGCAAATGAGGACAACTTTTCGACGTATGGGCAAGGGTAGGCTACTCGATCTACCTCACAACTCACACACACGTCAATGGACATCAGAAATCGACATACCGCGGGGGTAGCGACCAGCGAGACTCCAGAAATCGATATACCGCGGGGGTAGCGACCAGCGCGACACACGCCCGTAGTGCGAGCTATATACTACGGTTTACCAGAGTGGTTAAAAGCCCATACGCCTAATAATTGTCCTCTATGATACTAAGTGTCAAGTGTGTGTCAACATATCTAATATATAGTAACGACTGAAAAGAAACTACACATGCAAGAACTATACAGAAATGAAATAAATAGACAAAAATATAAATAGCATGCAAAGTA
The DNA here is from genome assembly GCA_036927795.1 of Iris macrosiphon. Taxonomy (NCBI): domain Eukaryota; kingdom Viridiplantae; phylum Streptophyta; class Magnoliopsida; order Asparagales; family Iridaceae; genus Iris; species Iris macrosiphon. The sequence continues at coordinate 16,057,270 of JAYESA010000020.1, read as the reverse complement.
CTGTAAACAATTTTGGCAAGGTATCTTGCCTGGTAAGAAAGCTGCAAGGTGTACTGTCCAGAAGTCAAACGCACAGGACCAAAAGCTATGGCCGCAGAACAATATCTCCGGATGCTGAAATAAATATCACCAACGTTTCCGAAATGAGCAAAATAGCTAGAAAGCACTTTCCTTTCGTCCAATTTGGACACATGGGCAAAACGGTAATTTTGGGTAAAAGTAGGGTCCACATGTGGCCCACTTTGTACCAAAAAATGTGTCAAGGGTAACAGTCTCTAAATGGGATAAACTATAGGTCAAATAACTCTAAATGTCAATACGAACCCAACGGTATGTCCAAATGTGGATTCCGATGAGCCGTACACAATCTTGTCCAAAAAGTCAACTATGGGGCCCACCAATTGGCGATCTGGTCAACCGTCTCAGAAATGCGTGAAAATTGGGTCACAGGACCAGCGCGTTACCACGATTCCAGCGGCACAAGTTTCGTCACAATCTGACAAGTGTGCACAAAATACGTACGAGTTCCACAAAAGTTGCGACACGGTGTGTGTCCGCGGATACGGTCTGATTCCGGCGCGCACACGCGTCCGAATCAGTCCCCACGAATTTTCACATGTCCGGTTACGCTGCGTGCACCATTCGGTACACTTGGTACACGGCGGGGCGGTCCCGTTTGGCGGGGCGCGCTCCATTTTCTAACTTTTGGAAAACCGAAAAAAGTGGGTGCGCGCAGTTTTGTGACGAGTATAATTATGTCCACAGCGACTAATAACATAGGGTTATTTTATAGAAAATAAACTAGGTCAGGTATTCTACAGGTATCAAAAAGAATCACCAAATTGGGATCTCTGTGGTGGGAAATACGAACTCGGCAATATGGGTGGTCATTCTGGAATTCTGCGATTCCAGAATTGGGTCTGTCCGTCCACTTTGGACGCTATTTTTCACCTAAGGGCACACGTTTTCCGAGGTTGGCTATAAAACAAATATTGGAGAGGGTTAAGGGATGATCATACCTATAAAAACAGAACAGCGTTTGGATGAGCGAGTCTGTCACGACCCGTACCCGGAAATTGGGGCACGAGTGCGTGGGTACGTCCAGCCTACGCCGCAGAGTCGGCGGTAGTACGCTGTCTAGGTCAATCCATATTTACTAACTAGCTCATTCACAAATAACATAGGCAAGATAATAATGAGAATAAAACTTAAGATTTCAACTGAAAATAAATGTGACAACAGATTCAAATGTTTTAGTACAGGAACTCAATATTGAAATCGGGGACAAACCCGATAAATAAGATAAGAATATAAATGAAAGATAGCTACTACTAGCTACTCAGCAGCAGGGGTCTCCTGGGTGGGTTCTGGCTCCTCATAGGTATCATCAGTCCCCTCATAGGGACCATAATAAGTAGGGGCAAGATCCTCATCATCGCCTAAATCAACAGATCCAGTCAGGAAAGGAGCAAAGTACACAGTGCACAACAAGGTTAAACTAAATATGTTATGACAATTAAATATTGGATATCATGTTGAGAAACAGCATTAACAGAACATTATTATCTCAGAGTTAACTGTAAACAGGAATATGAGAAACAGAAATAAATGAAACAGGAAATGAAACTACAATAGCCAGCAAGAAATATAACATGAACAGAAACTATATGTATGGACTTGTGTTTGTTTTAGAATACATAGTTGGCATGTAGGGGTTTATAAGGCTAATCCGGCCGTCATGAACGGCTATTAAATAGGGGAAATCGGGATTCGGCTGAGGTACAGTCGTGTACCAACAGCTATTAAACAGGACAAGGGGAAGGGTAAACTACATGCCTTCTAGGTATTCTCCCACCCGACATGAAAAATAAGACAGGAACTACCAATATTCAAGACATAAAATTCAACATTTCTAACACTAGGTGTAAACATCAAGGGTACAGGTATGGCAGGGAATTAATTATCACAATATATAAAGATTAACTTGAAATGCAGGTACTTGCATGTTGTTTGGATCTGATTAATTTAGTTCTTGGGAAAAAAGTCCAGAGATGAGTCCAAAAGCTGAAATAGACATTACCATCATGCTCAGAAGATGTCAAATAGCTAAAAACGCCTGTCCTTGGGTCCAATTTGGAGACAAGGGCAAAAACGACAGTTTCGGGTCAAAACGGGGTCCGCTGGTGGGCCCGCTTTGCACCGAAAAACGTGTCCGGGTCAAAGGTCTCCAAATTCACCAAACTTAGTGTCAACAGGTCAGGAATGCTGATACGAACCCAACGGAACTTCCAGATTTGGATTCCGATGAGCCGAACACAAAATCGCCCGTCGAGCGGGGCCTGCGGGGCCCACGACACGCGATTTCGTCAACGTTCTCAGAATCGAACCAAACTTGACCCACAGGACCAGCGTATTGCTACGAGTCCGATGGCGCAAGTTTTGTCTCGATCCGACGTGTGTGCACGAAGTTAGGGTGAATTGCCGAAAAGGCGGATACGGGGCGATGTCCGCGGATACGCGTTGATTCCGGTGTGCACGCACACCCGAATCAGCTTCCACGAAAACTCACACATCCGTATCGACGATGCGTACGTATCTGTGAAGACCGCACGCGACCAAGTCGTCCCGTTTGGCGGGGCGCACTCAGTTCCGGGGTGAAACAGGGTCTGGTTTTTCCTGTTTTTGGATCGCGGTGTGCGATCACCACAGGACGCGATGCCCCGAACAGTTTGTCCGGACACCGAGAGGGTCATACAGGCTTCACAACGCAATTTACGGAATTAAAAACGGAGCTACGAGGCGAAAGTTACACATACCTGAAGGGGACCTGAAAATTCAGGGTCGAGGCGTGTCCGACTCGTGTCGGACACGAAAATGGAAATTAGGGCTAGGGTTAGGGTTCCGAGAGGATTCTGGTCGTGGACGGCGGAGGGCGGCTGAGGAGGGCCGGGGTTGCGTCGCCGGGCTCGGGGCTCTGCGGGGAGGTACGGCGAGGCGGCTGGGGGCTCGTCGGCGGCGGATGGCGTCGTCGGCGGCTGCTGCGGCCCTTGCTGCTGTGCTGCGCCGACGAGGGGAGCCGGAGGCGGCGCTCGAGGAGGCGTGGCGGAGGAGGAATACAGGGCGGCCGGGGTCTGGGGAGTCGGGGAAGGAGCCGAGGGGGGCTAGGCGGCTGGAGGGAGTGGTGGAGGTTCGCCGGCGGGAGGGATGGCCGGAGTTAGGGTAATGAGGCGGAGGAGAAAGAGAGGGGAGGGTTTTATAGGGGTTCCGGGCGGGGCTGGAAGGCCGGTTTAGGCGGGGCCGAGGGGTCGTGGCCCCGCTCCAGCGGAGGCGGCGGAGGCCACGGGCGGTTGGCCGGAAGACTCGAAATCGTGGGGAGTCGGGGGAAGAACGGGTCGGCGGTTGCGGGTTTGCGGGCGGGTCGGGTTGGCTGACCCGACCCGACCCGAAAGGGCGGGTCTGGGCTGAGGCTAACGGGCCGGGCCGCGGCCCAATGGGCCTGGGCCGCCCGCAGAGGGAAAAAAAATAAAAATAAAATAAAATAAATAATAAATAATAATTAATTAATTAATTAATTAAATTAAATAGTTTTCAGGCATTTAAAAATAGGTCTGAGGCCCAGAAAAATCCAGAAAAATTACCCTAAGTCCATTTTTTTATTTTACACCCAAAAATGTTATTTTCATGATATTTTAATATTATTTATTACCAATTAAAAATTATTTAATAATTGAAAACCCTGATTTTAATTACAAAAAATTCCCAGAAAATTCCAGAAAATTGGGAAAAATCCAAGATTTAATAATTTGAAAATTCAGGGGGTTTACAACCTACCCAACTTACAAAAATTTTGTCCTCGAATTTAAGAATAACAAGGCACGAAAAGAAAGGCCGAGAAATAAAATATACCTCAGGGTTCAAAAAGATAGGGGTATCGCTCTCTAATCTCGTCTTCTCGCTCCCAGGTGGATTCGCCGGGGGAATGGTGCTTCCAAGCTACGCGAACCAGGGAGATAACCTGGTTCCGTAGGACTTTCTCCGAGCGATCCAGTATCTCTACGGGTTGCTCCTGGTAAGTCAAACTTGGGCCTACTTCGAGCTCTGAGTGATCCACGATGTGGCTGGGGTCTGACACGTACTTCCTCAGCTGCGACACGTGGAAGATGTTATGTACTCCATCCAGAGAGGGTGGCAATGCCAGTCGGTATGCCACTTCTCCGATTTTCTCCTGTATGCCAAAAGGTCCAATAAATCTTGGGCTAAGTTTTCCACTCCTTCCGAACCTAATGGTGCCACGTGTCGAAAAAATCTTTAAGAATACCAGCTCTCCAACCTTTAATAAAGTCATAATCAAGCCTTAGTTCCGTAATCAAAATGTTTAAATTGACTTGAATTTCATAAATTTAATTATCTCAAATTCCAAGGGCCTTCGGTGGCTATTTGCCCAATGTCGTTGCCTGTCTTGAGTCACTCGAAGTCTGTCCCTTATTTGCTTTACCTTCTCAGCTGAATCGATCACCAACTCTGGTCCCAGCAGGGCTCTTTCTCCAACGTCGTCCCATGATAGCGGGGTACGACATCTTCGTCCATACAGAGCTTCAAATGGAGTCATCTCAATACTTGCTTGGTAACTGTTATTATAAGAGAACTCCACAAGATGTAGGTAGTCTTCCCAGGATCCTCCAAAATCCAGAACACATGTACGGAGCATATCTTCAAGTGTCTGGATTGTACGTTCCGATTGTCCGTCGGTTTGGGGATGATAAGCTGTGCTGAATTTGAGTTGCGTCCCCAAGCTGGCTTGTAAGCTCTTCCAGAAGTGAGAGGTGAACCTTGAATCTCGGTCGGAGACAATACTTACTGGAACTCCATGCAGCCTAACAATATGTCTGATATATAAATCTGCCAGCTTCTCTATAGATAGCCCCACTTTGAAAGGTAGAAAATGTGCAGACTTGGTCAGTCTATCTACTATCACCCAGATTGCATCCTTTCCACTAGGTGTCCTTGGAAGTCCGGAAACAAAATCCATTGTGATGTGTTCCCACTTCCACTCCGGAATGGGTAGGGGTTGAAGCAATCCTCCAGGTCTTTGTCTTTCTGCCTTGACTTGCTGGCACACTAAACAACGAGATACGAACCTGGCTACTTCTCTTTTCATGCCATGCCACCAAACATGCGTTCTCAGGTCCTTGTACATCTTGTTGGCTCCTGGATGTATAGAGTATTGCGATCTGTGCGCCTCTTGCATAATTTCTTCTCTTATGTCTCCTTGAGGTACACATAATCTATCGCCATGCCTCAGTGATCCATCTTCATGAATTCTGAATTCTTCTACTAGTCCAGCTTGCACTTGACCTCGAAGGCTTCGCAGGCCTTCGTCCTGAAACTGAGTCTCCTTGATCTTGTCCATTAAAGTAGACTGAATCTGCAAGTTCATCATTTGGCCTTCTTTTCCTGGGATAATTACTTCAATACCTAAACTTTCCAAGTCCTCCAGCAGGTGTCTGTCCATAGTCAAGTACATCGCCATAGGATACCTGCTTAGAGCATCAGCAACTACATTTGCCTTCCCAGGGTGATATTGAAGAGTGATATCAAAGTCTTTCATTAGTTCCAGCCACCTTCTTTGCCTCATGTTTAGCTCTTTCTGAGTGAAGATATATTTTAGACTTTTATGGTCCGTAAATATTTCCACCCTTTCTCCATAAAGATAATGCTTCCATAGTTTAAGAGCAAAAATGAAAGCTGCCAATTCTAAATCATGAGTTGGATAATTCTTTTCATGTGGTCGAAGCTGTCTAGAGGCATAGGCTATTACCTTCTTGTTCTGCTCCAGTACACAACCTAGACCTTTTCCAGAAGCATCACTATAAATAGCGAAACCTCCGGTTCCGGAAGGTAAGGTCAGAATAGGGGCAGAAGTCAGTCTTTTCTTTAATTCCTCAAAAACATGCTGACATTCATCAGTCCAGGTGAACTCTTCATCCTTTCTTGTTAATTTTGTCATGGGCTCCGCAATTCTAGCAAAGTCCTTCACAAACTTCCGATAGTAGCCAGCTAGTCCCAGGAAACTTCTAATCTCAGCTACAGAGTCTGGAGTGGGCCAGGATTCTACTGCAGCTATCTTCTTAGGATCTACTGCTATTCCATCTTCAGTCACAACATGTCCCAAGAATTCTACTTTGTCTAGGAAGAAAGCACATTTAGATAATTTTCCATAAAGTTTTTCCTTCCTCAAAGTCTCCAATGCTAACCTCAAATGTTCTTCATGTTCTTCGGGGGTCTTGGAGTAGATCAAAATATCATCAATAAAGACCACTACAAATTTGTCTAGGTATGGCTGGAAAACTCTGTTCATTAGGTTCATAAAAACTGCTGGAGCATTCGTCAACCCGAACGGCATCACTAAGAATTCGTAGTGTCCGTTCCGGGTATTGAAAGCAGTTTTAGGGATGTCTTCCTTTCTCACTCTTACTTGGTGGTAACCAGACCTTAAATCAATCTTGGAAAATACCTGAGCTCCACTCAGCTGATCAAATAAGTCATCTATCCTGGGCAGGGGATACTTATTCTTAATTGTTAAGGCATTCAAGGCCCTATAGTCAATACACATTCGGGATGTTCCGTCCTTCTTGGGCACAAATAATACTGGAGCTCCCCAGGGTGAGACACTAGACCTAATGAAGCATTTGTCTTCTAGTTCTTTGATTTGCTCATTTAGTTCTACTATCTCCTTCTTGTTAATTCTGTAGGGGTTTTGAGATACTGGTGCTGCTCCTGGCACTAGGTCGATAGAGCATTCAACTTCTCGGTCTGGGGGTAGGCCTGGGAGATCCTCAGGGAAGACATCAAGGTATTCAGAGATGATAGGTAGTGGCACTTCTTCTGTTATTAGGGCTCCACAAATTTTGTTATTATCCATTTCTCTAGAACCTCTAGCAAATTCAAATTCTGGCTTGTCAGGGGGCCTGAAGATTACACTACCTCTGTGGCAGTCTATAGTGGCATGATATTGACTTAACCAATCCATACCCAGTATAATGTCAAAACTGGGCACTGGCATTACAAGTAGTCTAGCATACAGTTCTCTTCCACATAATGTAATAGGACAATTGTTACAGGCATCACTAACCGGGATGATTCCTCCACCGGTAATGATCTTATAACAATTTCTAAGGGGTTTAGTGATTAAGCTATGCTTCATAAGGAAATCTACTGACATGAATGAATGCGAAGCTCCAGAGTCAAATAAAGTAATAGCTGGTATTGAATTTATAAGCACAGAACCTGTGATCACGTCTGCTGTGGCCTCAGCTTCTTCCAGAGTCATTGCATAAGCACGGCCTTGCTGCGGTGCACCCCTCTGTTGCTGTTGTTGGTGCTGAGCAAAGCGTTGTTGTTGGGTTGGAAGTGGGGGTCCCCTCTGTTGTACTGTTGGGGCCCTGGCCTGGGCTGGAGCCTTGGGTGCAGCGGTGCGTCCTTGAGCAGCTGGACAGTCCCTCATTTGGTGCGCTGCTGAGCCGCAGTAAAGGCAGGCACCTAGCCTCTTCCTGCAGACTTGCCAAGTATGACCTGGTTTTTGGTAAAAGTTACAAGCAGCAGCTTGTTGGTTCTGTCCCTGAGCCTGGTGTTGGGGTGCTGGAGCTCGAGGGAGAGGATGCTGAGTTTGCTGCGGGGCCCTCTGCTGTTGTTGTTGAAAAGGGCGTTTGTTGGGTCCCGCATTTCCGGTATCTCTCTCCCGTTTCAGTTTATGCCCCATATCTCTTTCAACGCCTTGTGCCACGCTCAGGATTTCTTCATAGGTGCGAGCTCGGCTGGTGGTGACAGCAAGGCGGATATCCGGAGACAGTCCCTTCTTGAATCTACGGGCTCTGTCCTCCGGGGTACGAACCATGTACTCCGCAAAGTGGCTTAACCTGCTAAATTCAGCAGTATATTCATCAACAGACATGTTACCTTGTTCCAGTCTCTCGAATTGGCTTTCGAGAGCTTCCCGAGCCACTTCGGGGTAGAATTTCTCCTTGAATAGTCTCTTGAAGTCTTCCCAGGTGATGTCGGGAGCAGATAGTTGGGGTTCATCTCTGAACCAGGTTCGAGCAATGTCGAACAGTTGCAGGCTTGCGGACTCCACTTTGAGGTCATCAGGGACCCGAGCGGTCTTCAGGAGTCTCTCGACATTCTCTATCCACTCATCGGCATAGAGAATGCCCTCAGTTCCGTAAAATTCCAGGGGTCTTAGATTCTTGAAGTCTTTGGCACTCCCTGGCCTCTTGAGTGACGACTCCTGGGACTTAAGAGCTTCTGAGAGGCTGGTCCGCAGAAGGGCCGTCTGTTCTTTCTGGAATTCCACCAATCCCTGGAACACTCCTAGTAGCTGTGCCCCATCTAGGGTAACTGCCGGTACAGATGGAGGCGGCGGGAGTGCAAGAGTCTCGGGCACATTCTGCTCAGCTGGTTCTGATGTGCCTCCTACTGTATTCCTGGTCTGGACCATTCTGAAAGATCAAGGGATAGGAAGATCAGAATAGAATACTTGGAAATCAAGGACGATAGGAAAAATTGAGCAGCAATGATATCAAGAATTGAAATAAGGTCGCTATACTGTGAATGAGCTTTTCTTAGAATCCTCAATCTTATTCCATACCCTGTCCTAGGGTATTACCCTATTTTAGGATAGGACCTGTATAGGCCACCATAAAAACGTGTCACGACCCGCACCCGGAAATTCGGGCACGAGTGCGTGGGTACGTCCAGCCTACGCCGCAGAGTCGGCGGTAGTACGCTGTCTAGGTCAATCCATATTTACTAACTTGCTCATTCACAAATAACATAGGCAAGATAATAATGAGAATGAAACTTAAGATTTCAACTGAAAATAAATGTGACAACAGATTCAAATGTTTTAGTACAGGAACTCAATATTGAAATCGGGGACAAACCCGATAAATAAGATAAGAATATAAATAAAAGATAGCTACTACTAGCTACTCAGCAGCAGGGGTCTCCTGGGTGGGTTCTGGCTCCTCATAGGTATCATCAGTCCCCTCATAGGGACCATAATAAGTAGGGGCAAGATCCTCATCATCGCCTAAATCAACAGATCCAGTCAGGAAAGGAGCAAAGTACACAGTGCACAACAAGGTTAAACTAAATATGTTATGACAATTAAATATTGGATATCATGTTGAGAAACAGCATTAACAGAACATTATTATCTCAGAGTTAACTGTAAACAGGAATATGAGAAACAGAAATAAATGAAACAGGAAATGAAACTACAATAGCCAGCAAGAAATATAACATGAACAGAAACTATATGTATGGACTTGTGTTTGTTTTAGAATACATAGTTGGCATGTAGGGGTTTATAAGGCTAATCCGGCCGTCATGAACGTCTATTAAACAGGGGAAATCGGGATCCGGCTGAGGTACAGTCGTGTACCAACAGTTATTAAACAGGACAAGGGGAAGGGTAAACTACATGCCTTCTAGGTATTCTCCCACCCGACATGAAAAACAAGACAGGAACTACCAATATTCAAGACATAAAATTCAACATTTCTAACACTAGGTGTAAACATCAAGGGTACAGGTATGGCAGGGAATTAATTATCACAATATATAAAGATTAACTTGAAGTGCAGGTACTTGCCTGTTGTTTGGATCTGATTAATTTAGTTCTTGGGGAAAAAGTTCAGAGATGAGTCCAAAAGCTGAAATAGACATTACCATCATGCTCAAAAGATGTCAAATAGCTAAAAACGCCTGTCCTTGGGTCCAATTTGGAGACAAGGGCAAAAACGGCAGTTTCGGGTCAAAACGGGGTCCGCCGGTGGGCCCGCTTTGCACCGAAAAATGTGTCCGGGTGAAAGGTCTCCAAATTCACCAAACTTAGTGTCAACAGGTTAGGAACGCTGATACGAACCCAACGGAACTTCCAGATTTGGATTCCGATGAGCCGAACACAAAATCGCCCGTCGAGCGGGGCCTACGGGGCCCACGACACGCAATTTCGTCAACGTTCTCAGAATCGAACCAAACTTGACCCACAGGACCAGCGTATTGCTATGAGTCCGATGGCACAAGTTTCGTCTCGATCCGACGTGTGTGCACGAAGTTAGGGTGAATTGCCGAAAAGGCGGATACGGGGCGATGTCCGCGGATACGCGTTGATTCCGGTGTGCACGCACACCCGAATCAGCTTCCACGAAAACTCACACGTCCGTATCGACGATGCGTACGTATCTGTGAAGACCGCACGCGACCAAGTCGTCCCGTTTGGCGGGGCGCACTCAGTTCCGGGGTGAAACAGGGTCTGGTTTTTCCTGTTTTTGGATCGCGGTGTGCGATCACCACAGGACGCGATGCCCCGAACAGTTTGTCCGGACACCGAGAGGGTCATACAGGCTTCACAACGCAATTTACGGAATTAAAAACGGAGCTACGAGGCGAAAGTTACACGTACCTGAAGGGGACCTGAAAATTCAGGGTCGAGGCGTGTCCGACTCGTGTCGGACACGAAAATGGAAATTAGGGCTAGGGTTAGGGTTCCGAGAGGATTCTGGTCGTGGACGGCGGAGGACGGCTGAGGAGGGTCGGGGTTGCGTCGCCGGGCTCGGGGCCCTGCGGGGAGGTACGGCGAGGCGGCTGGGGGCTCGTCGGCGGCGGATGGCGTCGTCGGCGGCTGCTGCGGCCCTTGCTGCTGTGCTGCGCCGACGAGGGGAGCCGAAGGCGGCGCTCGAGGAGGCGTGGCGGAGGAGGAAGATAGGACGGCCGGGGTCTGGGGAGTCGGGGACGGAGCCGAGGGGGGCTAGGCGGCTGGAGGGAGTGGTGGAGGTTCGCCGGCGGGAGGGATGGCCGGAGTTAGGGTAATGAGGCGGAGGAGAAAGAGAGGGGAGGGTTTTATAGGGGTTCCGGGCGGGGCTGGGTGGCCGGTTTAGGCGGGGCCGAGGGGTCGTGGCCCCGCTCCGGCGGAGGCGGCGGGGGCCACGGGCGGTTGGCCGGAAGACTCGGAATCGTGGGGAGTCGGGGGAAGAACGGGTCGGCGGTTGCGGGTTTGCGGGCGGGTCGGGTTGGCTGACCCGACCCGACCCGAAAGGGCGGGTCTGGGCTGAGGCTAACGGGCCGGGCCGCGGCCCAATGGGCCTGGGCCGCCCGCAGAGGGAAAAAAAATAAAAATAAAATAAATAATAATTAATAATTAATTAATTAATTAATTAAATTAAATAGTTTTCAGGCATTTAAAAATAGGTCTGAGGCCCAGAAAAATCCAGAAAAATTACCCTAAGTCCAATTTTTTATTTTACACCCAAAAATGTTATTTTCATAATATTTTAATATTATTTATTGCCAATTAAAAATTATTTAATAATTGAAAACCCTGATTTTAATTACAGAAAATTCCAGAAAATTGGGAAAAATCCAAGATTTAATAATTTAAAAATTCAGGGGGTTTACAGAGTCGACGGGAAATCACGCCAGAGCAAAGGTGCCTCGAGTGAGAATTTACAGTTCGCGAGGTCGGAGTCGACGGGATGGTTGGATGGCTTGGTGTGGCTTCTCTGGCTGCGGTGACGGCTCTAGATGGGAAGAGGAGGTCTGGAGTTTTAGATTAGGGTTTTGAAATAATATATATATATATATATTTATATATATAAATAGGAAGAGAGGGAGAGAAGTTGTTAGGTCCGCGTGTAAAAAGGGAGAGGATAGTTGCTGTGCTTTTGCAAATGGGCTTGAAGGGGGCGGGTCATTGGAGTAGCAAATATAAAAGGGCGGTCTGCAGCAAAGTTGCTAAAGAATGGGAATCTTAGCAAATTGCTAAGAAATGGTTGTAGTATTATGTTGTTAGTATTATAATTATTATTATTCAATTCCTATTTAATAATTATTTTACTTTCTTTTCTTTTTCTTTCTAAATATATATATACATATATATATTTGTGTATACATATATATTATATATATATTCATAAGAAAATTCATGGATTAGAATAATGCACACTATTAGGCTAGCAACTGCTTAAGGGGTCTCCTACATGGAATAAATTCCGAAAAATTTCTAATGGTCCCATAAATCCTCTAAGTGCCCGAACACCTAAAATAAAAATTAATAAAAATCTATTTCTTCTATTTAGCACATAATTACCATAATTAAATTATTAATTAATAAAAAAATAATAAATATAATTTTTTTTTAAAATAGGGGTTTTACATTCTACCCAACTTACAAAAATTTCGTCCTCGAAATTGACACTAACCCATATTCATAATGATAACTATAACTATTACACTGCATTGGTATCTAGTAGGACTCCTAAAACTTATGGTCTGCCATTCTAACACTTTCTCATCTATTGTCCATACACTATTCTATCATCCTCTAACTTGTCTACACTACCCAACTTACAAGAATTCTACTAGTGGTCACCTTCTTTGAAGCTATTGTCTAGATTGTAAGGCAATTATATTTATTGGGTCGAGAATCTTGGGATACCTGTCTAGAATCTCATAACTATGACTTTTTTCCATAACCGTCAAGTATCATAGTCTAATACTGCCTCGCCATCTGGCCAGTATGGCTGCAAGTAATTCGACTACTCTACCATAATCGTCTGGCGACAACTGTCGCTACCTTGCCAGCGATTTGTCATAGTTATCAGTTCGTAACAAGTGCCTTCAACTCTTTCCTAGGCATAGTCTAAGTTTTAGGGAACACTTAAGGTCTTGACTAACTATTAGGGTATGATCTAGCTCAAATGATCTAACAATTTCTACTAGGCTACATGGTGCTACTTAAGGGTTAAACTACTAAAGAATACAGATATTGCTATAGTGCATATAGATATTAAGAACTCATCCTTAGTTATCAAGCATTACTAACACATTTATGTTTAACTAACAAAATAGGGGTGAGGTTGATATAAATCAAATAATTCATAATGGCACGAAAGATATGACTATGATAGGAAGAGTTAAGCACGAGATAAGGGACGAATATAAAAGGAGGAGATGAGTCACCCAAGCGGGCGAGATAATGATAGGGAAAGAATACTACTACTGCTACTCCCGTCATCCATTAGCATCGCATGTATGCCATCTGGGTAGAATAGAAATATCCTTATAACTGCTAGACTAACATATATATGATTCTATATCTATTTGTGCATCTAAGATATTGTGTCACAATGGGGTTATGAGTATGCAAAGACAATTATAACTAAAAGGTTGTACCTGTATCTACGGCTTCCTGTGTCTGCTCTCCCATACTTGTCATAATGAGTGCTTGGCCTTGTCCTTGGTTATTCAACTGGGGTCTAGTCCCCTCCATTTGTGCAGACTGTAGAAGCAGTGGTGGGTCCCTTTGGTCTTCTATACTTGAGGGTGTATGCAGTGTTCCTGATTCTACTGCCATAGACCTCTGGTTCTGCTGAGGGCATCTTCGGGTTTGATGGTGACTTGATCCACATATCATGCACAGCCCCAATCGACGATGACAGTCTCTATGAATATGACCTACCTTACCACAAAAGTGACAAGTACGGGGGTCCTTGGTTGGATATGGTGCAGCACTATCTGATTGCTGGCGTGTCAAAGGGTGTCGAATGGGTCCTCCTTGCTGTATCCTTACTGGTCCTTGGTGACTTCTCTGTTGAATTTTGTTTCCCTTGCTGATGGCCTCCTGGATCCTGGCCTCTGTCAATAGCTCGGCATAAGAGATCCGGGACTGGGAGCTAGTGTAGTGCTGGAGCTCCTGAGTCAGTCCGCGGTGAAACCTCTTAGCCTTCTCCAAGTCATTAGGTATTAGGACTGTGCCATACTTACTGAGACGGCTAAATTCTGCGTCATACTCATCAACCGTCTTGTCCCTTTGCTCTAGATGGAGGAACTGATCATACAATGCGTCCCTTACAGTATCCGGGAAGTACTTCCTCTCAAAGTATTCCAAGAATTGTTCCCAAGTCTGACGCGTACCCAACTGGCGCTCCATTGATTCCCACCAGTGATGCGCATTGCCTTCTAACTGAGTCCTTACGCCTATCATCCATAGGTCAGTAGGTAGTTGTGATGCCTCTAACAACTTCTTGGTATTGGCAATCCAGTTCGTGGTCTTCTCTGGACTCTCATTGCCATTATATGGCTTAGGGCCCATCTGCACAAAGTCCTTGACTGAACCAACCCGAGCTTGTGGTACTGAAACTAGTGCCTGGGTTGGTGCAGGGGCTAGTACAGCCATTCTCTCAAGCGCTGCCAGAAATTCTAGCCTTTGCTCTGCTGTTTGCTGCCTCTGCTCGGCTGCCTGCTGCCTTTGTTCCTGTATAATCATCTGGAAGAATTGGAACAGCTGTGTCTGGCCATCCTGCGGTGCTAGTGGAGCTGGAAATGTCCCATTAGGTATCGTGGAAGGAGTTGATGGAATTTGATTGTTAGTCAGTCCATCCGGTCCGGGAAGAAGAGGTGTCGTTGAGGTCACTCCTAGTGGTTGGTCGTCGTCCCTTGGAGACGTGTTGTCCCCGGTGGCGGCATGCCCGTTATGCAAATTCATCTCTCTGCAAGAGATGGACGAAGGGTTAAGAAGAGTACATGAATCAAGCAGGATGCAAGAACTTAAGTATGACATATTGGAAGGAAGGTAAGTTATTGTCAAGTGTGGATGAGATCTAAAAGTCTAATCCTATGTGCAGGCCCGCTCGACACAGTGACGTAACCGAAACGGCTAACTCGACCTGCATGGGCCACCACAAAAACATGTCACGCCCCAGTCCCAAATATGTAGGACTAGGAACGCGTAAGCATGCCAGCCGCATGGATATGGCAACTCCAATATATGGAAACCATACCCATACGTACGCTGTAATATGAATATAAACTCACATGTGGTATATATAATGTCACAAGTCACATATATGCTAATCTCATCCACACAACAAGTCATAGAAAAGAAATACTAAGCTAGAATAAGGAGTCTGAAATATCCAGAAAATAATAGTCGGGTGGAGACAAATCCACTACCAAAGACTATATCCAAAACTAAAATGAGAGAGGAGTATAAAGTCTCCAATGTAAAATAATGTGAAGACAGAAGTGCATCAGCTAAAAGAATCCATCGCCAGATAATCAACTATGCTCAGAAGGTAAGACCTCCTCGACAGAAAATAATGCGTCAGGTCCAGGCCCGTACTCTTGCAAATACTCAAGAGCAGATACACCTGGCAGAGGACCAGGTCCTCAGAAGGACGTAACAAGATACAGAAAATACTAGCCAACTTGAATACAGTAAACATGCATATAATTTGAAAGTAAATAAGTACGCTGTACAAGACAATCTATATGAATGCAAATGAGGACAACTTTTTGACGTATGGGCAAGGGTAGGCTACTCGATCTACCTCACAACTCACACACACGTCAATGGACATCAGAAATCGACATACCGCGGGGGTAGCGACCAGCGAGACTCCAGAAATCGATATACCATGGGGGTAGCGACCAGCGCGATACACGCCTGTAGTGCGAGCTATATACTACGGTTTACCAGAGTGGTTAAAAGCCCATACGCCTAATAATTGTCCTCTATGATACTAAGTGTCAAGTGTGTGTCAACATATCTAATATATAGTAACGACTGAAAAGAAACTACACATGCAAGAACTATACAGAAATGAAATAAATAGACAGAAATATAAATAGCATGCAAAGTACTGTAAACAATTTTGGCAAGGTATCTTGCCTGGTAAGAAAGCTGCAAGGTGTACTGTCCAGAAGTCAAACGCACAGGACCAAAAGCTATGGCCGCAGAACAATGTCTCCGGATACTGAAATAAACATCACCAATATTTTCGAAATGAGCAAAATAGCTAGAAAGCACTTTCTTTTCGTCCAATTTGGACACATGGGCAAAACGGTAATTTTGGGTAAAAGTAGGGTCCACATGTGGCCCACTTTGTACCGAAAAATGTGCCAAGGGTAACAGTCTCTAAATGGGACAAACTATAGGTCAAACAACTCTAAATGTCAATACGAACCCAACGGTATGTCTAAATGTGGATTTCGATGAGCCGTACACAATCTTGTCCAAAAAGTCAACTGTGGGGCCCGCCAATTGGCGATCTGGTCAACCGTCTCAGAAATGCGTGAAAATTGGGTCACAGGACCAGCGCATTACGATGATTCCAGCGGTGCAAGTTTCGTCGCAATCTGACAAGTGTGCACAAAATACGTACGAGTTCTACAAAAGTTGCGACACGGTGTGTGTCCGCGGATACGGTCTGATTCCGGCGCGCACACGCGTCCGAATCAGTCCCCACGAATTTTCACATGTCCGGTTACGCTGCGTGCACCATTCGGTACACTTGATATACGGCGGGGCGGTCCCGTTTGGCGGGGCGCGCTCCGTTTTCTAACTTTTGGAAAACCGAAAAAAGTGGGTGCGCGCAGTTTTGTGACGAGTATAATTATGTCCACAGCGACTAATAACATAGGGTTATTTTACAGAAAATAAACTAGGTCAGGTATTCTACAGGTATCAAAAAGAATCACCGAATTCGGATCTCTGTGGTGGGAGATACGAACTCGGCAATATGGGTGGTCATTCTGGAATTCTGCGATTCCAGAATTGGGTCTGTCCGTCCACTTTGGACGCTGTTTTTCACCTAAGGGCACCCGTTTTCCGAGGTTGGCTATAAAACAAATATTGGAGAGGGTTAAGGGATGATCATACCTATGAAAACGAAACAGCGTTTGGATGAGCGAGTCGACGGAAAATCACGCCGGAGCGAAGGTGCCTCGAGTGGAAATTTGCAGTTCGCGAGGTCGGAGTCGACGGGATGGTTGGATGGCTTGGTGTGGCTTCTCTGGCTGCGGTGACGGCTCTAGATGGGAAGAGGAGGTCTGGAGTTTTAGATTAGGGTTTTGAAATTATATATATATATATATATATATATATATATATATATATATATAAATAGGAAGAGAGGGAGAGAAGTTGTTAGGTCCGCGTGTAAAAAGGGAGAGGATAGTTGCTGTGCTTTTGCAAATGGGCTTGAAGGGGGCGGGTCATTGGAGTAGCAAATATAAAAGGGCGGTCTGCAGCAAAGTTGCTAAAGAATGGGAATCTTAGCAAATTGCTAAGAAATGGTTGTAGTATTATGTTGTTAGTATTATAATTATTATTATTCAATTCCTATTTAATAATTATTTTACTTTCTTTTCTTTTTCTTTCTAAATATATATATACATATATATATATTTGTGTATACATATATTATATATATATATATTCATAAGAAAATTCATGGATTAGAATAATGCACACTATTAGGCTAGAAACTACTTAAGGGGTCTCCTACATGGAATAAATTCCGAAAAATTTCTAATGGTCCCATAAATCCTCTAAGTGCCCGAACACCTAAAATAAAATTAATAAAAATCTATTTCTCCTATTTAGCACATAATTACCATAATTAAATTATTAATTAATAAAAAAATAATAAATATAATTTTTTTTTTTAAAATAGGGGTTTTACATTAGGGCTGGACCTAACACTTATGGTGAGATAATATTAGAACTATAAACTTAGATCATTGTCTTATTAGTAGCAGACAGTACCTTAGGAAGCCAAAAGCAATGAATATAACGTTTCTCTTGATCATACCTCGAATATAGCAACTAGCATACCACTTTTCCTTAGAAAACCACGATGCTATATAGAGCCTCCTATTTTAATTTCATATATTGTTCCTCTGCGACCTTAGCGTTCGCTAATTGTGCGACGACCAAATTTGGTTCCTCTATTCTTCATCTTTCAACTCGTGCCATCTGACACTGCTGATTATAGACCAAGTGAATTTATTCTATGTTAGGATATATATAGCTTGCTAGGATTTTGGTGGTTACTCTTGAATTTTGAAATTGTGTGGTTAGTAGTTAGAACTTGATGGTTTAAGCTATTCTTGTAGATTGAGACCCGGCGCTTATCCCTTAGATTTAAATTGCGTAACATGTACCCCCACCTCGATACGAGTTAGATCCTTTCCCCTTGACGGCCAGTAACTCTTTTATCCTTACTATTGACACTTGCTCCATGAGCGCTATGATTAAGACTTAGGACGACCATGACCTATGTAATGAAAGAGGATACCCTAATAAATACCAAGACCCCTTCCCGTAGACCTTAACAGGAGTTCTACGGTATCCTTAAGGCAATTACAGTATTAGTTAATTGTTATAAGTTGGGTAGCATACCTCACAACCTAGTATCACATAGTCTTTTGCCTTATTATTGAAGTGTAGCTGAATGACATTAATTGTATGCTAGCATAAGTCGATAGTATTTATTCAGACAATAGAATTTAGAGGTCCTTGCCCCCATTTGGTCGACTAGCGACATAGGCAAGGAGGTTGTATGATAACTATAGAGATTTGTAGAGTCTTTATTATTATTGCTTATTCTATTTTTTATTTTGTTTTTGTGAACTTGAATTGACTTGTACCTCCTTTCATCATCATCTAGCGTACCTATAATTGTTGTACCACCTTGACTTATGCCGCTATTATAGCCTAGTTTTGCAAGCTTATTCTTTCATCAAGCTTGTTCACTATATATGTATTAGTGGATGCATATATTAATATATTTCAGAATCAGTGTACTACGGTCTGATCAACCATAGTGCACGTGGTTCGCCCTTCGTATAACTACTTTACGTGGATTGAGATATCTAGTGATTAGTAGATGAATGAACTTGCCCTCTAGATATGTCTAAGCATATCGTATCCGTTACATAACTGTACCGATGCGAGCATGTGGATAGGCATTACCAAAATAGGACTTTAATCCACAACTGCTTTGATAATTCCTATTTGAATTCTTTAAACGCCTTGATCCCGATACTTCTATTCTATTACCTCGCCCTTGAACTCTTTATTATTGATCTCCGTCTTCCCTTATTTCGGAAAGACGAAACCTCGTGCTTGGTATAAGTTTGATACACAGAGAGTACTAGATATACCCCATATGCCGATCACATACTTGAGGATTATTCTTTCGTAATTAAGGGCATATCATATATGATATAATCGGCGTTGAAGTTTTGAGGATTGAATGACATGAGTAAATAAATTAAGGAATATTTTTCTTAAAGTATATAGCCTTCTGTGATAGATGGGTAAATTCTAAGTTGGGTAGCAGTGCATTGGCAACTCGAGAGGAATTTCTTTTAGATTGTGATCGAGTAAGATTAGACTGGGAGAGGTTCAAGCCATTTAATTTTGAGAATTTTAGAAGAATGATTAAGATGATGAGGATTAATGAATTTTAAAAATCTTGATATTGAGGATCCAATATTTATACCTTAAGTACATAATTTAAACTTTTGAGTATTGAAGGTAAAATCATCAATTTGAATTTGAAGGATTAATATATAATTTCAGACTTGAACATTGGTGGACTGCATTTAAATTATTTTTCAATTTGAGGATTTAAATTAAGAATTAAAATTTGATGGTTGGACTACCTATTTGAAATATTGAGGATGTGAATGGAATTTAAAAAGTTTAAGAATACAAAAAAAATTATAAGTGAGAATAGGAATAATATTGGACTCAAATTACTTCTAGAGGAGATTATGATAGTTGGAGATCGTGAGGTAAAATTTGATATGGGTTATTTAAATCTTGAAGATATTATATGGATTCAATTTAAATTTGGATATTGATGATTTGGAAAAGTGAGAAGAGATTACAATAGGTTGAATTTTGATTTGAACAATGATTATCTTAATTTTGAAATGATCGCGATTGATTTGAATAGATTTTGTTATTTAAATTTTTGGAAGAGATTGCGATTGACGTACCTTATGTACGAATGTGAAGGATTTAAAAAATTATGCCTTATTTTAATTTCGAGGATAAAATTGTTTTAAGTTGGGTAGATTGTAAACTCCCTCACCCAAAATAGGTATTTTGTGTATATTTTATATTATTATATTTATTATAGATGTTGAATTTATTTAGAGTATTCTCTTAGTTAATTAGAAAATAAATTTTTTAGTATATTTACTTATATAAATATTTATTTAGAATTATTTTTAGGCTATTTTAGATTATTGGGATTTTTCTATAATTTTTTAGTTAATTAAAAACTAGTAACACTAATTTTCTAGGACTTTGAAGAATTTATTTCATGTTCAAACTTAATTAAAAATATCCCAAACTTTTATTTTAGGTTCTAAATAATAAAATATATTTTCTAGAATTTTTTGAGAATTTTCTGATTATGTTTAGCATTTATTTTGAGTTAATTATGAAAAACTGAATTAAAAACTAATTTCTGAAAAAGAAAACCCAAAAAGTAATTAATTCTGCCCAGTCAGCAAACATGGGGCCCACCTGTCAGCCTCCCGCAACGAACAGTGCCGGGCCCGCCAGTCAGTGACCGCGGGGTGAATCCGAGCCGACCTCGAGCCGAGCCGAGTCAGAGTTCGACTCGGACTCAGCTGAGCCGAGCCGCGTCAGTTTCGGACCGTTCGATTTGGGAGGGACAGCATGGATGGCTGCCACGTGTCGCTTTCCGAGCCGCGGCTGCACTCTCTCTCCTCTATATATATATATAATAGTTTAAGTTATTTTATAGGGTTTTTCTTGAGCCGATTTTTGGAGAATTGCCATCTAGGGTTTCTTCATCTTCCAAAAGCCATTGTACATAGCTCCGGACTCCAAACGAGGCCTAATTTCTTGCGTTAGAAAGATATTGAGGTTATATTTCTGATTATATAAATTGTTTTTCGAAATTATTAGTATTAAATTCTGGAAAATTCGTAGAGTACAGCATATCCAAAAATAGACGTGTTTTGATATTTTCGCAATTTTGGGAGAACCCGGAATCAGAATCATGAACCGTTTAAAGTTTCGGAAAGCTAATGTCGAGATCATTGACATATATTTTTCCCAGAATTTAATTCGAAGTATTTATATACTGTTAATTCTGTAGAACTTCTAGGTTAGAATTTAACCATCGGTGCACAATACAAAATTTGTATGTGCCATAATTCCCAAACAAATTTGAATTCGGATGAGCCGTAAATTCCAGCATATTTTTGATGCTGAAATCTACAGGAAATCATGCATGAAAGTTGAGTTTATGTCGGTTGACTTTTTGGTCAACAGATTGCCTCGATTTGCGTGCCATGAGTCTCGAGTTGATAAAATTCAGTTCTTTGGACAAAATTAGGGTTTAACAATAAAATTAGATTATAATAAGATTAAAATACGATTTTAGGTTATTTTATTTAGAATTAAAATAGATTAAATGGAGGAACCTATTTACCCACTTTTGTAACCTAACTTGTTTAATTTATGTGACGGGTAGATCGGACGACGCCTTGAGTTGGGACTTCATCCTTTTCAGACCAGGCAAGATACCTTGCCAAATTGCTTACAGTATTTTGCATGCTTAGTATATTTTTGTATATTTATTGCATTTTTATTTATTTATTGCATGTGTAGTTCCTTTCAGTCATTACTATATATATTAGATATGTTGACACACACTTGACACTTAGTATCATGAGAGGACAATCATTAGGCGTATGGGCTTTTAACCACTCTGGTAAACCGTAGTATATAGTTCGCACTACGGGCGTGTGTCGCGCTGGTCGCTACCCCAGCAGTATGTCGATTTCTGGAGTCTCGCTGGTCGCTATCCCCGCGGTATGTCAATTTCTGATGTCCATTGACGTGTGTGTGAGTTATAAGGTAGATCGAGTAGCCTACCCTTGCCCATACATCTAAAAGTTGTCCTCATTTGCATTCATATAGATGTCTTGTACAGCGTACTTATTTATTTTCAAATAATATGCATGTTTACTGTATTCAAGTTGGCTCGCTTTTCTGTATCTTGTTACGTCCCTCTGAGGACCTGGTCCTCTGCAAGGTGTATATGTTCTTGAGTATTTGCAAAAGCGCAGATTTGGATGGTTATATATGTTTCGTGGATGTCCTCTCTTCGAGCCCGTGATTGCTAGCTGGTATTCTTATATGGTGTTGTTGTGTTGTACTTATTTTGTATTTGCTCTTACATTCGAGTTGGTAGTGGATTTGTTTCCATCCAACTATCATCCTTAGATACTTATGTTGAGATCTAGTTATATAGATGCTGGTTATTCATTTATATTGATTTTCTGTGGATGAGATTTAGATTGTACCATGTGACTTGTGACATATGTTTATACCACTTGTGGATTTTATATTCATATTACAGCGTACGTATGGGTTTGGTTTCCATATATTGGAGTTGCCATATCCATGCGGCTGGCATGCTTACGTGTTCCTACTCCTACGTATTTTGGGACTGGGGCGTGACAGTACTCTAAAACAAATACAAGAAATACAAAATACCTATTTTGGGTGAGGGGATTTACAAAGACTATACCATGTCCATCTAAAAATTAGAGTCAAGCTCCGCTATATATATATATATATATATATATATATATATATATATATATATATATATTGTTATTCCCGGGGCTAAATCAAGGATTAAAGACCGTGTGGTCCAGGTCAAAGGTTCACACAAAAGTTTTCACTCTGACTATTCTCGATCTCCACGAAGAACTATATATAAGGGTCCTGTTACAACCTTCTGTTACAACAATAACCAGAAAATGAACCTCTCATTCTTTCTTGCAATCGCAGTTGCAGACGGACAGAACAGAGTTACAACTCACAGAAGAGAGGAGGAAGAAGAAGAAGAAGAAGAAGAAGAAGAAGAAGAAGAGACTTTGCTTGCTCGGGTGATAAAGATCACCGTTGCTCAAAGCAAGATTCGCCCCCACACAATTTGCTTCCAAGAACCAGCAAGTTCACGAAGAACTTCTGGAACCCTCGCTGTCACATCTGTCTGAACTCGCATGAACTCTCTGGACTCCAATGGTGGAGGTATCAGCAACTCTCTTCGTCTCCTAATTTTTAAAGTCTATTCTCAAAGAGGCACGAAGAGAGTATTTATAGAGAGATGGTGAAAACCCTAGCCGTCCATCAGTTATGGAAAGATAGGAAATAATTAATTATGAATCCCTAAAAGATAGGCACGAATTGTCATGCCCCAGTTCCAAAATACGTAGGACTCGGAACACGTAAGCATGCCAGCCGTATGTATATGGCAACTCCAATATATGGATACCATAATACACACGTACGCTGTAATATGAATATAAACTCACATGTGGTATATATAATGTCACAAGTCACAGATATGCTAATCTCATCCACACAACAAGTCATAGAAAAGAAATACTAAACTAGAATAAGGAGTCTGAAATATCCAAATAATAGTCGGGTGGAGACAAATCCACTACCAAAGACTATATCCAAAACTAAAATGAGAGAGGAGTATAAAATCTCCAATATGAAATAATGTGAAGACATAAGTGTATCAGCTAAAAGAATCCATCGCTAGATAATCAACGATGCTCAGAAGGTAAGACCTCATCGGCAAAAAATAATGCGTCAGGTCCAGGCCCGTACTCCTGCGGATACTCCTGGTCGTCTATACCTGGCAAGGGACCAGGTCCTCAGAGGACATAACAAGATACATAGAGACAAGCCAATTTGAATACAGTGAACATGCATAATGTTTAAAAATAAATAAGTACGCTGTATAAGACAATCTATATGAATGCAATTGAGGACAACTTTTCGACGTATGGGCAAGGGTAGGCTACTCGATCTAATCTCACAACTCACACACACGTCCATGAAAATCCTCAGCCGACATACCGCGGAGGTAGCGACCCTCGTGACTCCATCAATCGACATATCGCGGGGGTAGCGACCACAGGACACGACCACCATAGAGCGTGCTAGTGACTACGGTGTTACCAGAGTGGTTAAAGCCCATACGCCTACTGATTGTCCTCTCATGATACTAAGTGGCAAGTGTGTGTCAACATATCTAATATATAGTAATGACTGAAAGAAACTACACATGTAATAAATATACAGAAATGCAATAAAAAGACAAAAATATACTAAGCATGCAAAATACTGTAAGTAATTTGGCAAGGTATCTTGCCTGGCAAGAAAGCTGCAAAAATATAATGTCCCGATGTCAACACCAAGAGTCAGAAGCTATGACATCAGAATGAACGTCTCCGGATACTGAAATAAACATCACCAACGTTCCCAGAATAAGCAAAATAGCTAGAAAACACTTTCCTTTCGTCCAATTTGGACACAGGGATAAAACAGTAATTTTGGGTAAAAGTGGGGTCCACGTGTGGCCCACTTTGCACCGAAAAGTGTGCCAAGGGTAACAGTCTCTAAATGGTACAAATTATAGGTCAAACAAACTCTAAATGTCAATACGAACCCAACGGTATGTCCAAATATGGATTCCGATGGGCCGAACACAATTTCGTCCAAAAAGTCAACCGTGGGGCCCGCCAATTGGCGACTTGGTCAACTGTCTCAGAATTGTGTGAAAATTGGGTCACAGGACCAGCGGGTTACCACGAGTCTAGTGGCTCAAGTTTTGTCGCAATCTGACGAACGTGCACAAAATGCGCACAACTTTCACAAAAGTTGCGACACGGGATGTGTCCGCGGATACGGGCTGATTCCGGCACGCACACGCTTTCGAATCAGTTTTTACGAATTTTTACATATCTGGTTACGCTGTGCGCACCGTTCGGTACACTTGGTACACGGTGGGCGGTCTCGTTTGCCGGGGCGCGCTCCGTTTCACAACTTTTAAAAATCTGGAAAAGTGGGTTCGCCGGATTTTCCAACAAATTTAATTCTGTCTACAGCAGTTAATAATCTAGGGTTATTTAACAGAAATTATACTAGGTCAAGTGGTCTACGCATACCAAAAAGAATCATCGAATTCGGATATCTGTGGTGGGAGATACGAACTCGGCAACATGGGTGGTCACCGCAGTTTTCTGCGATCCCAGAATTCGGTCTGTTTGTGCCAACTTTGGCGCTATTTTCGCCTATGGTTACGGGTTGTTCGAGGTCTACTAACACACAAATATGGAAGAGGGTTAAGGGGTGAGCATACCGGTGAAGACGGGGCGGCGTTTGGTTGAGCGAGTCGACGGAAAACAACTCCGGAACACAGGTACCTCCTGTGGGAATCTGCAGTGCGCGGGGTCGCGGTCGTCGGGATTTGTTTGGACGACCTGGCGGGGTTCTCCGGCTGCGGTGACGGCGCTCTCTAGGTCTAGATGAGAAGAGGGAGGGTTTGGGATGATTAGGTTTAGGGTTTTATAAATAGAATTATATATATATATATATATATATATATATATATATATATATATATATATATATATATATGAAAGGGAGAGAGATGAGGGGGTGTTCGCGTACGGGTTTAAGGGGGGGTCGGTTTTGACTTTGCTGTGAATGGTTGGCTCACAAAGGCTGTGAATGGTTGCAAGGGGCGGCTCACACATGCACAGGTGGGTTTAGTAGCAAAAGGGAATGGTTTGGTTGGCTTATAGTTTGCTTGTTATTAGTATAGTTTATTAGTAATAATATTATTTTCTTTTTTTTCTTTTCTTTTCTTAATCTTTTCTTTTTATTAATCTATTTTCAATTATATATATATATATATATATATATATATATATATATATATATATACTCATAGAAAAATTCTAGATTATATTAATGCACACCATTAAGCTAGCAACTGCTCAAATGGTCTCCTACATGAAAAAAATTCCGAAAATTTTCTAAGGGCCCCATAAATCCTTTAAGTGCACCAACACCTAAAATAAAAATTAATAAAAATCTATTTCTCCTAATTAGCCATTAATTACTATAATTAAATTAATAATTAATAAAAAAATTAATAAATACGGTTTTTAGAAATAAGGGTTTTACACGAATTAATTTTAAATCCCACAAAAAATAGATCTGAATAACAGACCATATCTTTCCATAACCGTTCAAATATATCTGCAGCAGCAGCGCATGCCGCAGCCCATGCGGCAGCCCATGCGGCAGCCCATGCGACAGCCCATCGGTAGCGCATGTGACAGCGCATGAGGTAGTGATTCTGATAGCTCATGCAACAACGCATGCGACAGCCCATGCGACAACGCATGCGGCAGCCCATGCGACATCCCAAGAGGCCTGCCCATGTGACCCGCCCATGCGGCCCGTCTATGCGACAGCGCATGCAGCTCGCGCATACCCGAACGCATGAGAGTGCATCAAATACGCACAAGCGCCTGCGCTGATGCTGACGTGCTAAGTGCAAAGTGCGCCAACAAAGTGCCACTTTGCGCCCTTGATTCTGAGTCTGAATCTGAGTCTGAGTCTGAGTCGCTAAGTCCCTTTGGGGCTTAGCTCCTATGAAAATAATTTTAAGAGCATGACAAAAAGCATAAATATTTTCATTGAAGAGTTAATCCTTTTTTTCTCCTAGGAGAATACCCCCACATGGTACCCATGTGCCCCACCACACCCCATGTGCACACCTCAACTCATATAAGGTATTATGTTGAGATACCCACATGGTGGTTTAGCCAATGTGAAACTATTTTTACTAGTCCAAAGGAAACAATACCATTTGTGTGCCACCTTTTTGCTCGGAGTATTATTGTATAAAAGTATGCTAGAACTGCCCGGATTAGTAATTTGTGCGTCAAAACTGTTTTTGGCCATTTGTGCGCCAATACTCGTTTTGGTCATTTGTGCGTCAATAATAGTTTTGGTCAATTGTGCACGGATATTATTTTTTGCCTGATTTTATGCGATAACCTTGAATTGATGATTTATGCACAGTATGTCAGTATTCTCTTTAATATGCTTAACTGTTGATGATTCTCTGGTTCTCTTTTATCCCGTTATTTTAGTTAATCCTGATTATTTTCTGAATATGACATTCTTGATATTGATCTTGACTTTCTGACATGATCTAGTGATTGTACATTATTAATGAACTCCTGAATCTTGACATGGAACTGATAATCCTGATATTGAACTGAATCCTGATACTGTACTGATAACCCTGATACTCCTGATCCTGATAATTCTGATAGTGGCTCGACGTAACGCACTCCTGACACGAGAAATCATGTAACTGTCCTGATCAAGGCTATTAGTAGCACATGTCTTACATGACATGTATTCTCGTGGTTGATTTTGATTGTACTCGTCAAGCTATTGTCCTGTCTTGCATCATGTCTAAGAAAGATTCCTGAGCACCACAGTCGGGAATCCCTGATAATTGTCCACGCTAAATAACTAGAATAATAATCTAGCTAACATCTAGAGAGATTTTTTGGCTACATGCAATCTCGGTATCCCAGCGACACTTGATGGATTTGGAGCTCTCCGTCATGAGGGGAACACTTCCAGCACACCGACAAGTATTGCACAACCAGAAAAGATAATAAATGATTATACCTGATAAACCTATACTATATCCCGTTCATCTGGATAATGTGGATAGACTGTAGGGAATGTAGATGTAAGGAATCTCAAACTGCATGTGTTAGTAATTAGGACTGTGATAACCCTAGTTAGCTAATGATAGCAAACCGTAGGGCATGATTGGTCGTGATCGCTTAATTTTCAGTCTAGTCTAGTCATATCCTTATTTGCATTAACAACTGATCCAAAAATGGTAACCGGAGTACTGATTCCAGATGTCCATGTTTATATCCTCCAAAACTATTTAAATGTTACTTTACCTGCTATTCTTATTGATTTGTCTGCATGCTAGTTTTAGTTCATAAGTTTGGCTCACTTATAGTACTTGTTGTTTTGGGGTCTGACCCCGCTGATTTTGTATGGCCAGATATCGGAGCAGGACCGCGGGATCTATCGTACTTTCCGCCTTAAGATGGTGAACACGAGGAGCACACGAGGATATGAGTGGGTTTCTTCTTTCTCACCTCACTTGTTCTTGTACATTATTCTTTTGAAGCGTTTAGCCACCGAGCACGTGTTTAGCTCGTATTTTGGACTTGACATTCTAGCCTGCGGGCCTACATGTAAAGAATATTCTAGACTATAGCTAG
The DNA here is from genome assembly GCA_036927795.1 of Iris macrosiphon. Taxonomy (NCBI): domain Eukaryota; kingdom Viridiplantae; phylum Streptophyta; class Magnoliopsida; order Asparagales; family Iridaceae; genus Iris; species Iris macrosiphon. Next base: position 16,029,232 of record JAYESA010000020.1, on the reverse strand, counting down.
AGCTGATCATGTAATATTGTACTTGACATTCTTCTTCCTCACCCGAGGATATGAGATAGTTTTTCATTTTGGTACTAGCTTCATGATCAACTGTTTATGTATAGTTCGGAACACCTTACTATTATATGTTGGTGATTATACATCTTGTAAATTTGTTGCTTGCTTGAGATTAAGACACCTAGGATTCTTGACCAAGGATTGCCTGATGGATTATAGAGTAAACCCTCACATGTCTAGACAGCCGTGACCATATCTCGGGGTACCATTAAGTACTATGTTATAAGTAGTGGCTTTATTTGCCCCCGCTCTCCAGTATTCTGGTTCTGGAGCGTGACACCATAAGACCAAGGCCAAAGAAAAGCACATATGCGGCCAAGACGTTATGCGGCCAAGTCGTTATACGGCCAAGATGTTATGCGGCTTTCAGCTTGCAAGATATGTCTGTTGCAACTTAAAAGATCTTCACACAGTTAGTACTGATTACGTGTCCAGTTGACCGAGTCACGCATGCGAGGGAGTTGAAAATAACCCCAAGATCTTATCAAACAGCAGATATCAATCGAAGTCGCGTGGCAGCCTGCCCATAGTATGAGGCTACAGTTGCAACCACATTCTGTTGAAGGAACCCCCTGCGACCACCAAACATAAGCATATGCGACACCTATAGTCCATCAGCATGATGGTTATAAATAGGAGAAACTTGGACGTTCCAAATGGATAATTTTTCTGCTTCAGAGACAATACCCCCCTCCCCCCCCAGGTGAGCTATGTACGTGCACACATGCCCAAGAGAGAGAAAAGAGAAGAGAGCATCCTCATCCCCTCGTCGGAACGTTAACGGAGTAAAAGAGTCACTGCAGTACTCGATCTCCATCGTCACGTTTCCCAGATCAAAAATATTGTACTTAGATTTTTTGTCTATGATTTCTTTGTACTTTTTGTTTGTTGTTAAGCAAAGATTTCTTAAACTTACTTTAATGGCGAACAAGGTGGCAACTATGCTGGAGAATTCTTTCTCCTCTGAAGAGAATGTCGTAATGCAGTCCAACGCGTCGAAACTAGGTTCGACCCAGAGGATGCTGGTCTTGCCTGATCTCTGAGCTATAACCTAAATCGATTTCGGAACAACGATAGGAGCAAAAAAAATAATAAGAATAAGAATAAGAATAAACAATATCTGAGTTCTAATTAGTTCTTTGGTCTTGCCTGCTCCAAGCAAAATTTCCTTTCCTATTTAAAACCTAGATTCAGGGTTTGGAGAACACCAGATTTATCAGATTAAAAAATAAAAGAAGAAGAAGAAGAAGAAGAAGAAGAAGAAGAACTTACATATGACTCGTTCCTCTACAGCGGATTTGATCGGCTCCAGCTCCAACGGATTCGTAAGAGAGAGATGAAAATAGAGAACCTAAAGAAAACCTATTTTCTTCACAGCTCCAGCACGCCAGAACTTGAGAAGCAAGAGATATGAAAAAGTGATCGGTTTTGGCTCCAGCGACGGCAAAATTTTTAGGGAAAAGGGACATCCTATATTTTAATATTTTGATGGATTTTAATAGAAAATGACAGATTTCGTCCGTCGGAAATTCAACTACAGTCATGATCCGTCGTTATTGGCGAACCTAAACAGTCAAAAAATATTATTTTTGACGTAGATCCCCCGCGCCACTCCGTGTTTTCCCGCGCACCCAACTGCCGCTCTGCTGACCCCGCTGCTGCTGCTGTTGATGTGTCGCCGCTACTGCGCCGCCGCTGCCGAAGCAGGAGGGGGGGGGAGAGAGTTAGGATTAGATTTAGGATTAGGATTAGGATTATGACTAATGTTAGAATTATGGTTGAGTATATTAGTCATTTTATGTCAAATCTGACGTCCGTTAACGACAGAATCTAAATAAAATTTTTAAATTCGAAGATGTTTAATTACAAAAATGTAAATCTAAGATTTTTATTTTTTTTTACACTTTATCCTTTAGAAGAGACTTATCATTATTTATCAAATCTATTCCAAATTATCGAAACATTGTTGAGACTGGTGGTGAGTCTCATGTCTAAGTTTTTCAAGTTCCTGTTTTTTCTCTTTCATAACCTATTGTGTTTGTTTGGAAGAAAAATAAACTCTAGAAGAAATTAAACTTGGGACCCACAACCCTCTCACTTCACTAAATTCTTCAAGTTCCTTGCGTTTTGACTTGGATTTAGTAAAGCAAATTGAAGAACTTGAACTTATATATCATGAGACAAGCATAAAGCATGTGGGCAAAAATTACTTTTCTCCTAGGTTTTTTGCTAGGTTTCAAGAACCAAACACCCCTTATTCAAGAATTTAATTGTCGGGTCCAATCGACATATTGTGTCGTCTCATTTTGGTACTTTCCATGATTGTCGTGTTGAGAATTTCTCACTATACAAGTCTAATAAGACTAACAATAAACGGTTTGATGAACGAAAGTAATAAGTCGTTGAATGATGTTTGAGCATAATAAGCTGCGAGAGGATTGCAAATAATTTAATAAAAACAAAGAGCAATAAAAAAATTGCTAAAGAATTGCTAGTATGCTCAAAACTATCGGTACATCGGATGTCCATATTTTTACCTCATTTTTAAAACTTATTTTAAATTATTTATTAGCATTTATAATTGTGCTTTATTTTTAGTTCCATCTTATTCATCACCTGGTGCTTTCATAGCAAGACCACATAATACTTTTACATGTTCTCACATGATTACCATGTTGATTTAGGTAAATTGGATTAAGGCCGCTCACCAATGCATTCACTAATGTGTTAACCTCCTTCCTCCATATGTGCGGAGAATCGCTTGGACGTTTTGAGACGTTTAGAGCTCGTGTGGCAACTTGAAGCAGTTCGGCTGTAAGATATTATCTTTGTTTATAAAGAGCATAATGTATGGAATATTGTAAATCTTTTGTATTTTTGAGTTGTAAGTCCCGTGGCATCGTTCAATGTAATAAATGTAATAAGATCCAATGTTCGTAGTCGTAAGTTGTTCTTTTGGCCTAAGTGCGGTTATAATTTCGCTATAAACTATCAATAAATCGAATCAATTTTTATATATCTTGTGTCCATCAATTTTTTTTACTTATAATTTTACAATTTTTTTTACTTATAATTTCACTACAATGGCTTTGTTTTTTTATATGTTTTATCTATCTTATTTGTTCTTGTCTTATACAAGTACAATTTAGACATGTGCGACATCACGTCCAATGACAACTTTTGGTTCTGTAAAATCGAAACGTGATAAAGTGCATCATCAAAGCGTCACTTTACGTTCTTCGCTCATGTCCAACTTCGGTACCTAGCTCCAATGGCTTTCTCCAAAGAAATGCCATAAAAATAAAGTTGATTATGGATTTAAAACCTTGTCCACTAATAAAATAACACTTACCATTTGAGCTAACACATCATATGTGTCAACTTAATAAATGATGGATCAAATATTGAAATACATGCACATAAATTTTATCCTAAAGTGGAATAGTGGGACTGGATCATTAATGGATCAAACCCCAACATGCCGATGGACGATGATACATTTTAAAATAACACTCACAGTCAAGTAGGCATCGAAATTGGTTTTAGGTTTTCTTTATTTATAAGTATGAACATAGAAAGATAGACACATCATACGGTTTTGGATGTGATATCTATCAATAGGGCTAATTAGCATTTAGATCCTGGATTATATATCAGTTTATAGGACATGTCTAATTGAAAAGTTTGGACATTGGACTTTTATTTTTTGTTTTATTTTTCCAATTATACTCTCATTTTCAATATATGTTGGTTGTTTCCTTTGTACTGATGTTCATAGTATAATAGGAATAAGAAAACAAAAAATAAAAATTCAAAGTCCAAAAAATTTCAATTGTGACATGTCATGCTTAAACTCTAAGTTGGTATAAAATCTAGAGTCCAAACGCTATTGGTCCTTATCTATATAATAAAACAAACCTGTATTTTTCGCCAAAACATAAAAATATAAATAAGGATCATGAATAAAGATACAAATACATCAAATATCTATAAATATAACACGTATATATATCAATAAAAGAATCTTAAAACTAATTAAAAATATTATTAAACGATATAAATGATAATTAATTTCAAAAACTAAATTATGAGCAAATTGTAACTCCCACTTCCTAAAATTAAATAGAAGTTTCTAATTCTAGTTTCGATAATTTTTCTAAGTAAACATTGAAGAACAATTTCTACTTCAAAATATTTTAGAAATCAATTATAATTTAACAGATATTTTCTCAAAAAAAAAAAAAATTTAAAACAATTTATCTAGATATAGTGATTTTGGAAGAGTGACAAACTAGTGAATAATTAGAACTTTTAGATATTTTTAAGAATCTCTAACCACATTTCTAACTACCTAATTAGCATGCGCCTAATTGAGGGGATCTAGAATCTTCCTCCAATTCCTATAAAGAGAGATAAACCAACACATTTTTCATTCCAACTCAATAACCAGCCCAAAGCCGGCCCAAGCTCTCCCTCAGTGTTTTAAACCCCACTACCTAAATCCTTCTATGAAAACCCAATCTTCTCTCTTTCCAATTCAAAGCAGGGGAACAGCGTTCCTGCAGCTGAGATTAAGAAACGGTTATTTAGAAATTGGTCTTTGGGTTTTAGTTACATGCTGAATTTTAATAACACTTGGCCTTAGAAAATTTATTAGGAGAAAAAGGAAAGTACAATAGGGAGAATACAGATCGAGAGATTTGATACTAAATTGATGGATCCTCTGCTCACCATGCCAGAAACGGCGCTGCAACTTTGACCGCAGACGCAGTCTGTGAATTGGCATGCACGTCACGTGTCGGCCTCTTATTGGAGGAGAATCTGACTTTTTCGTGCAGTGGGACCCTTAAAAGGTGCAGGGGTTGTAGGCGAATGGGAGGGTGGCGCGGTCACCTCCCTCGCGGTCAGTTTAGCATTTTTTTTGCCAGGAATTGGAGGCGATCGTGCACAATTCGACATTGAATTGAACAAATTCTAATAGAAAATCGACTCGAACACACAAAATTGGAAAAGAACTAGGGTTTTATTGCTCTAATCTTGAAATTACAGGAAATGAAAATACAACAGAATTGTAATAAGAAAAAGAATCCTAACAATACAACCTAACACTCTCCTCCACTCCTCTCTTCGTCCCTCCTCTTATTTATAAGAGCTCCGATATGCTGTGATACTCGGTAACTACCTTGCTGAGTTGGCTTTCTTGAGCTGGCATCACTTGCTGAGCTTTATTGCTACTCTAGCATTAGTTGCTGAGCTGGACTGCTTTCCTACTGTAGGGAAAGGATGTGTACGTACGTACGTACATGATTTAATGTTCGACTGGTTTAAAGTTCTTGAGCGACTCGACTAAGGCGTCTATATCCCTCCACGAGCTCCCGTCTCTCTTTACAGCCTCCGATGCTTTCACGCTCAACTCCTTGGCCCTCGCCCGGCCTTCTTCGTTCCCGCATACCGAGTCCCTCATGGCTTGACCCAGCTCAACCGGATCGGGCACCGAGTCTTCCCCCTCGCAAACTCTCTTCCCGATCCCTTTGTCCTCCAGCAGCCTCGCGTCGAAGAACTGGTCCGCCCTCATCGGCCACATCAGCGTCACCACGCCCGCAGCGGCCGCTTCCAGGATCGAGTTCCACCCGCAGTGCGTCAGAAACGATCCCACGGACCCGTGGCTCAGCACTTGCACTTGTGGTGCCCATCCTTTGATCACCAGCCCCCTTGTCTTGGTCCTCTCCTCGAACCATTCCGGTACCACCGAACCCGCCTTCACGATCCAGACAAAGCTGACACCGCTTCTTTCGAGTGCGGTCGCGACCGCTGCTGTTTGTTCTTGACCAAGCACCACCTACCAGGATCAACCAAACAAAATATCTCGACTTTTAGTACCAAAGTTTGAAGGACAGGTATATATGAGACCACGACACACCTATTAAGTCAAAGTTGGCCGGTGGAGAATATAAATTCCAACCATTAGTGTGGGGGAAAGACGAGAATACCTAGAAATCCTTGAACAATTAATATACGTTCTAGTACTCAGAATTTCTGTTCTAGTACGTAACTAACTCACCTGGCTGCCAAAGCATACATACAACACCGATCCACACTCACGCTCATCCAGCCAAGCCATCAGGTCCCCCACCGGCACCGAGCTAGCTCCGCCTCGGTCCTCCGAGGACCCTCCCACCATACTCAGCGGCCCGACCGCCCACACCCTCTCGTGCCCGAGCTGCCTCCTCAGATGATCAAGATACTCCCCTTCCAACCCACGGAACGTGTTGAACACCATCCCCCAGCTCTCCATGTTGGCCAAGAACCCGTCCCTTAAAACCTCCGACACGGCCTCCCCTTCCTCGTGGGCCCGGTACAGAGGCGACAGCTGCCGCCACGGGAAGCTCGGGGAGCCGGGCAACGTAGGGAACGACATTAGGTAAGCGGCCTCGTCTTCTGCGCTGGAAGGCCTCCGCATGACGGCCCATGACTCGCGGCCGATGGACAGGGTGAAGGCGGCCGAGGGGGAGAATGTCAGTCGGGGGATGCCGAGATCCTTCGCGAGGTGGTTCGTCCAGCCGAGGAAGAAGTCGGAGATGATTGCGGTAGGAGGGTCGTGCGTTAGGGACGTGGCCCAGTCGAGGAGAGGGGAGCGGAGGGAGGCGAGGTTGGCCATGAAGAGACGGAGTGTGGGGAGGGACGGGGGGAGGTCTTTGGCGTTCTCGACGCCCGGGGGGAGGGAAGGGTGCGAGGGGAAGGGGAGGAGGAGGGGTTGGATTGAAGGGCAGGTGGAGAGGAGCGGAGAGAGCAAGGGGAGGTTCTTGGGGGTGGTGGCGATGGTGATGGTGAAGGCATCCAGGGTGGAGAGGCAGTGGGTGAGGTCGAGGAGGGGGAGGAGGTGCCCTTGGGCTGGGAATGGGATTATCAGGACATGGGGCTTTCTCCTTCCTTCTTCCGAGTTCTCCATTGGAAATCGATCGGCCGGAAAGGAAGACCAAATAAGGTTCTCTAGTCGAGTATGTATATGCCAATTACCACAGAGTCGTGTTCTATTTTGCAACAACTGTGGTTGTTAAATGTCTCTGTCATTCATGGGTTTCAATGCGTATCATGTGAGGTGAAATCAGTATCAATGATTTAAAACTCGGACGGATGATTGAACCGAAAATATCTGGCATCCGCAGAAAATTTCGTATAAAACATAAAAAAATTATAAAATTATGTAAAGAGCAATAAAATTTATAAATTACGAGAAGAGCAACAAAATACTATTTTTTAATAACATACAAAAAATATTCTTTTTAAAGACGTTTAGACACAAATTGCATATTATTAATTACTCTTCCGAATTTAAATAACGATTAACACATAACAAAATATATTATTAATAAAACTAATTACTCCTCCGGATTTTCATCCTCCGCTTTTAATCCGTTTGTTATGAGTAAACGAGCCAAATGAGAGTAATTAATAATAGATTTGCATCTAAACGTTCTTAAAAAGAACATTTTTGGTCCATTGTTCAAAAATATTCTTAAAAATGACGTTTTGTTGCTCTTCTTACAATTTGCGAAATTTTATTGCTCTGTACACAATTTCATAAAAATTTTATGCTCTACACTCAATTTTTTGTTCAATGGGGATTCAAATTGGTTCCTTTACGAGAAACAAATAATTTAAGAAATGTACATTTACATCTTGGTTTTTATTGGTTTAGTTCAAAATATGTTTGGTTTTAAAACTATAACATCTCTCAAAACTAAACCAAGAACCAAATGGTCCAAATCTCACGTGATAAACTTTTTTGAGGTTTTTTAATAAAAATAAAAAAAGAATCGGCCCATTCAATTGTGTATACGGTTCACTGGTTAAATTCCGGTTCTAAAAAAAAAATTTTGTTCTTAGAAAAAAATACAATTCAAGTCAAATCGGACCAATTTTTTTGTAAAATTCGATCATATCCGGTCCAACCGTCGATCCGGCCCATTCAATTTTTTTTTTTTTGTTAAAATTTACCATGTCAGCTGGTATATTAGATGCTGCATAATAATATTTAACATGTCACGCCAGCTGTCATATAAAGAGGGGTGATTTGGAGGAACACTTTAGAGAGATAAATAGTATTACTCATTTAAACGGTACCTTCCATACAAATTTAAACTAATAATAAAAATAAGAATTATTTGTATTTATCCTCCAATTGCTAATCATATCTTCACTACCCCAATTTTTATTTTAATTAGTCAAACCCCCATTGTTACTCCCAAAATCGTCTAATTTTTTGGAATTGGAAGGTAGTATTAATTAAAATAAAAATAGAGGGTAGTGAAGATATGACTAGCAATTGGAAGAGTAAATACAAATAACTCTAAAAATAATTACGAAATAAATATAATTTATGAAATTTTATTTAATTTTTATATAGGTTATAGTGAAATAAAGGAATAAAGACGATCCACATACTATAGTTAATGTGTGAGCCACATACTATGTGTTTTTGTTTTTTGTTTTCTCTTTTTTCATCGAAATAGGAACTAAATTTAAAAAAAAAAATCGGACCGTATCCATTTCTACAAGAATCCCCGTTACAACAGACAACCCACATACTATTGTTAGTGTCTATGGTTTAATATCTCCGCAGAGTACCCAGGTTCAACCCGAAGGTTATACTCGACTCGAGTCCAAATTCGAGACATGTAGGAATTACGTTTCCAGGTATTACCCGCAACCGACCCGATTGGCAGCCCACAACCCATATAATCATTCAAGCAGAGACGGACGAGCAAAGCGAACGACAATGGAAGAGGAAGAGGAAGAGGGAGAGGAACAGCGCTGCAAGCGCCAGAAAACCCTAATTCCGAGGGGAAAAGAGAAGATCGAAGAGGAAGACGACGACGATGATGAGGAAGAAGATCCAACGTGCGGGATCTGCCTCTCCGACGCGGGCCGGTCGGTCCGGGGGCGGATCGATAGCTGCGGCCACCGCTTCTGCTTCCTCTGCATCATGGAGTGGGCGCGAGTCGAGACCCGCTGCCCCATGTGCAAGCAGCGGTTCCGCTCCATCCGCCGCCCCTCCGCCGCCGGCTCCGCCTCCGGACGCCTCGTCCCCGTCCCCGAGCGAAACCAGGTCAGCTGTTTTTTCTTTTTCTTCTCCCGTTCTTTTCCCCTAGGGTTAGTTTTTTATTATTATTTAAAATGTTTCGACTCGTTCGCTGTTTTTGTCTCTGCTTGATTACTATGGAGATGCAATGATTTATGTTCTACCTTAAATTTTCAGCTTAAAAATATTCAATTTCAATGCCTATAATATATATTCCGAAGTCAGCTGGGAAAAAGTTACAATTGTTTTCCTCCAAGGTTTAGTAAAGATGGTTGAAAACTTGAAATGATCATGATCATTATAACATAATTGGATTATGAAGAAGTAACATTTCTTTGCTAAAAACATGTATAAGTATAGTTATTGTTAATATGTAATGTATAAAAAATGTATATAGATATGTTTTCATCTGTGTATAAATCCATATCCATATAGCTTCTTCTTGCGCTTCATCCTGGAGTCAGACTTAGAGGCAGTGCTTCAAGGCAGTACATGGATGTTTGATAAAAAGCTTGTCTTCACCAAGCGGCGGGATCCGTTGATTCCCATGGAGCGAGATCTCCTAGCTCCTATCCCCACATGGGTGCAGTTCTCGTAGCTCCCACTCTAGCTTTGTAATGAACACTAACGAACACTCCATCTAGAAGATTGCTAGTGTCATTGGTGTTCTGCTCCACATGGATGCTGCTATGGCTCACCGCAAGAGGCTGACATTTACTCGTGTCCTTGTGGAGATCTCTGCTTGGCCATAACTCCCATCTTCGGTGCCTCGTCTTCCAAATGGGCGTCAGCCTGTATCCTTTTGAATGGATTCCGCTAATGTGCTTCCTGCCGATGCATTGGCCACATTGAGGACGTATGCCCAACTTCTTCTGGTGAGGGGCTCAGAGAGAAGCTTATGGAAGTTCTTAGCGAAAGCCTGGATCCTCTCCCTTCCAACATGCGGGCAGAGACTGGAGCTGACCCCATCTTCAATTCCACTCTCCCTACCCACCTTCCTAGTGTGGTTGCTAGTGTAGTCGAGAGAGTCCCGCCTGTGTCAACAAGGGCCACCTCTTTGGCCTTTTTCGACCATGGTGCAGATCAGCCTCTTACTGGAGAAGATGTCAGAATAGGGGAGGAACTTCATTTAAGGGTTGAGATGCAACCCACCAACAAAGTTTGGAACTTGATGGGAAGCTATAACGATACCTTTGCTGACAAGGTTGTGGAGTCAGACGCACTTTTAGCTTATTCTGCATCTTCTTCCTTGAAGTGATGTCTCTTATCTTGTTCACACTACACTTGCCTTGCAGCCTATCCCACCAAGATAATGCTCCCAACTTCAATCGACTAGCCACCTACTTCAATCGACTAGCCACCAACTTCACCTTCATGTCTGTAGAGATGTCAACGTAATCAAATAATCGATTCACTCTCTACAACTAATCCTCGATGTCCAGAGCTCCTTGAATGATCAAAGTGTCAACCTTTAACTTGAAGTTCTCTTTTTCCATAAGGACTTTTCCTACAACCGTTATGTTGATAAGCGTAACTATAGCCTAATCGATCCTCGCCACCGCGAAAATCATCCTTCTCATAGATATCAGTTGCGTCCGTCGACGCTTTGTCGACCACCGCAATTCTGTCGATTAGGCATACTGTCACCCCCTACAATCTTCATCAAGATCCCTCTTGGCGAAATCATCAAAAAATTTGCTCGAGATAGACAAATGTACTCATGCCTTTCTTGGACGATTCTCTCTTGCCGATACTTGTCCTTCCCAGGGCCGGTCCTGAGCTCATGGAGGCCCGAGACGAACTTTCAAATTGAGGCCCCCATATATAATGTAAAAAAGAATGAAACAAAAGCAAAATAAAAAAAATGTCTACACCAAGATTTGAACTAGGAACCTCCTGTGAGCAAGTCTAACATAATAACCACATAACCACTACACAATTTTTTTTTGATAAGAAGGGTCCATAGTACATACTAGTTCTATTTTTGATACAAAATTATTTATATATTTAAACTGAATTTTTTTTTGGGCCTTCCTCATGGGCCCTGGGCGGTCGCTCTGGCTGCCCTGGGCCGGCCTTGGTCCTTCCCCTGGTAGGTCGCAGACGTTGCTCACATGTGATGTTGTTTCTGGATCACGTACCGATTGTCTCAATGGTTTTCGATGTCACGTCATGATCCTGAAAGATCAAAAATTCGTCCTGGACGTGATGTCGTACAAGTCTAAGTTGCGCTTGTTCAAGACATGAGACTTGCACATGAACAAAATAGATTGAATTGAAACTGAAGAAACAAAAATTTAAATCAGAAAACCAAATAACGAAAATGATACAAGAACATGATTTTTTTTACATATAATTTGCAGCAGATACAAAGGCTTTCAATAGCTAACTGAATATGCCAACTTGGATTACAACTTTTGAAACCGAAAATAATTATAATAACTTCGCTCCATACATTATATTCCTTTATACAAAGAAAACATCACATGCTTTCAGATTCTCTGCTTCCAAGGGGGAAAAAACTTCTACTGTCTCTAAAAGTCTAGTAGAATTTTCAGCATCTGTGGTGGTGAGGGTCATTACATTGGAGAATGTACCGGCGAGTAGCAAAACTACACTCACCTGAAAGCAGACACTAAATAATCATGTAAGAAATATTTTTTTTAATAATAGTGGTTTATCTTTTACCTTCTTCTATTTTAAGTCAATAAGAAATCAATAAGCCATACTTCTTTCATATATTCAAGTATTAGAAACTATTCCAAAAGCAATATTCACTCATTTCTAACTTTACCAAACACATTATCTTATATATAATACACGAAAACTTACTAAGTTTCACCGTGGAACTTTCATGTTCCAAAAATATTCTTATTCACATGTCAAAATGTTTAAATTAACTAGGGATAAATATGTAAATTACACACCTCCCCACTAACATAATTACTAACTAATAATTACACACTTCCACCTACAATAAATGTTCACAATCTCAAAAATAAATTTATTTCAAAATATTTTATATTATTTTAAAATAGATTTGTCATGTAAGTATATATTTTAAAAGGGAGAAAGAAAACACACACAAAAGACGTGTAATACACGTGCGCGACTTCTAGTTACACTTAAACCATATTCGTTCTTAGGAACATAATAGCATTTCGGTTTTAGAAAACACTAGTAACTGATATAGGGTTTAAACAACAAAACCGTCAGATCTAGAAATCACATTTATAGGAACCACAAGTTTGTCCTTGCATCAAACTGTTAGACATGCAAAACTATTTCATTAGCATACGACCTAACTACATGATGGTCATGAGTGACTCCCCATAATTAGAAGTTGGGACGTTCAAGACCATCTCTCCAATTAGACATAACACTTCCCTGTTTGTGAGGACATCTAGTCCTCAGGATGTCCCATCTCTCCTAGGTCGATACGATTCCGATATTTCGACAAACGTTCGAAAGACTAAGCCTTGTACACAAATTGTCTAAGACCAATGCATGATATGCAACTTAGACTATCAATTAAATTAAAACAATGCAACAATTATACCAAGTATTAATTTTTTGCTACTCTTTCCATGCCAACGACTAAGCCCTGAATCATATAGCGTTAACTTCGTTCTTCCTTTCTATTATATTCCAACACTCCTCTTATCACGGAGACGTACAAGTCCCAGAGTGTTTCATAATACTACTTAATACAACAATCAAAAGTGTTCTTCCACGTAAACAATAATAAACAAAATTACATAATCTCAAATGGAAACGACATCTATGACATGATTCTTTCAACTATTAAACAAAGTACGCACCAATTTTTTTCTTCTCTATAATTTTTCTCTAAATAAGTTCATACGATCATTTTCTGTATCTTCTTAAGAGCATACAAATTTTATGTAATTATCTATCTAGTTATTACAAACTCTATTCTTTAGAAGCAAAACATATATGATCATTTTCTATGGATTCTTTATTAGTCGTAAAAGAATCATGAAAGATAAGTCTTGTCTACTCATCTTTAGATGAAACACCTTCTTGTCCCATCGAGAAGTTTCTACCGATAATTTTTCTCTTATTCGAGAAGTTTCTACCAATAAATTTTCTTTTATTCGAGCCAGCAAACTAACACTAAAGCAACGTAATACCACTGCTAGAAGCAGGACATTACACCTGATTGCTTACCACCTGCTCAACTCGATGTATGTGTAGGATTAGATTCTGTAGAGAGACTTCCATGCGATGGAATGCCTCAAAGAGGCCTTCAACATCCTGCCTTTCTATAAGGAGTTGCTGGTTGCCGTCGCCGTTATTGGTTCCCATAATGCCTCTCGACAAGTCGAGACTGTGATAGTACTTGACATAACATGGAAATGTCGATCGTTCAAAACCAACGACCCAAGATAACGAGGACTAAAAACCCAAGTCTCTAACATGAGAATCACAAAAGAAAACTCTCAATATGAATCAAAATTATAACATGAACTTGTCTCTACTATTTTACAAGGTTCTGTTTATAAGAAAACAAAATAGAAGCCCTAAGAAATACTCCCAAGTAAACTAGGAAAAAGAAATACCAAATATCGACCAAAAATCTATCCAAAGTGTGGTCCAAAATAGGTCAGCCGCTACGAATTGACATACCGACGGTATGCCAAAAGTTGGCAAAAATTTCAAGAACTTTTGGCTCAAAATTTCTTCACATCAAGCATGCTGTATATCATTCCAGGCCCAAAAATTGGGCGGGGCCTATTATAACGTCCGCATCAGATGGATACCTTCTTACTGTGGTTTTGTTTCACGTTATGGTCTTCAGAGTGACCATTGTAAAATGTCAGTTGCATTGAAATCTTAATTAGATTTATAACGTATTGTGAATAGGTATGCAACTTGCTATTTATTAGTTAAATTTTTGTACCATGTTTAATAAGGCTGAAAGGTCAAGATTCTGAATGTGTTTCTTTGTTCGGACTGTCTAACACAGATAGAATTGTTGTACAAGGTGTCTCAAAGCCTGTCTCTGTATTAGTTCCGTAGGTTTAATTGCGTGGATGGTGCAACTTTCAAGAACTATTAGATTTTTGAGATAGCCCAGATGGCATTGAAATTGGATGCAACTTTGATATCTCGATCTCTTCCACAAAGCGCTAAGCTGTTCAAGAGCGAGCTACCTATATCTTTTTCTTTCGAAGAAATTAGGAAAATACTTCTATTATTCTTATTCTTTGACTTATTTATAATAAAGGATTTTCCAAGTATAGAAAGAACATAACTCTGCAATTTACTTAATTTTGAATTAAAACGTTTTGCAATGTCAAAATGTAGGTTTTAAATTAAACTAGAAAGGAAATTGGGTAAAGTTTTTATAAATAGTAATATGGGATAGTATTTGTAAACTTCATATATTTTCAGTAGATGAGTACTATGGATGCCTTTTTTATTATTGAAAGGTTTGGATTCCCATCAAGAATGTGTAGTTTATCAAATGGCTCTAGTTTTGTTGTATTCATCTTAAGTGTTCGTCTATAAGCTTGAGAATTAACCAGTCACTTCCACTGTTGAAATTGTCATAATCGAGTGCTGCCCATGTTTAACAATGAATGGCTACATCTCCATCTTATTCGCGATACCTGCCATGCTCTAGTTATTTTTAAGCTTAAAGTTTCGTACTAGTCCGTAAAACGTTGATTTTTAGATTTATCTTATTTGTATGTTTGCTACCAAGAAGGAAAAGGAGGCAAACATATTCCCTTGAGATGCAGATAGAAGCTAGTCCTTTTGTAACCTTTGCATATCCAGAATCTAGCTTTCCAATGTATTAAGCTGGTCAAATTTGATGATGGGGTCATCTTGCAGGTAAACCATCCTCATGGCAATGAAAGTGTAACACCTTTTGATCCATATGCAGATGTTGCTTGCAGTGAATGCCACACTACTGTTGATGAAGAACTTTTGTTGCTCTGCGATCTATGTGATTCGGCTTCTCATACTTACTGTATTGGTCTTGGGGCCACAGTTCCTGAAGGTGATTGGTATTGCCGTGATTGTGCAATAATCAGGACCGAACACTCCAAAAATCAAACAGATTCAGAAAGCTGTATAGATGATTCATACAATAGACTCAGGGCAGTGGCAGCATCTGTGCCGCGTCGTTCGAACCTTGAAATTGTTTCTCATGGTTTTGATTCATCACGAGGATCGCTTGCCGGACCACCACCTAGTCAAGAAAGGAACGGTGGCAGACAACCACCAAGGAGTAATTCCATTTCACACGGAGAATCTCGAGGTTCTGCTGTTCCTGTTGGGGAAAGTATATCATCCTTTCAAACAAGAATTGAGCAATCTGCAAGGACTTTGCAGCGTTCTCGCAACGTTCAGAGTCGTGTACGAGTACTGCGTGAGAACTGGAATGCACTTCGTTCTGGTTCACTAACTTTCTCATCAAGGTATATTGATAATAGCAACAAGGATGGTGTTGAAAGAAAGAAAACTAGCAGAGTAAATTCTGACACAGCAAGACACCCAGATTCCACATCCGTTCATAATGAACTCTCTGTTGATGTTACTGCCCCTAGGAAAATGATTCAGAGTGCAGATTCAGAGGATGTCAGTAAAGCATGGATCAACATGAAGATAGCAAAATCAATTCAAGGAGATCGGAGAGGAGCAACTTCCAGTCATTCGTCGAACTTCTCTGATAATAAGCCTCGGCGCTTTGTCTCTAACGGCTATACTACCCCTCCATGTGCAGTGACAGGTCACACTGAGGCAGTGGAGTGCAGTTCTTTCAATTTAGTTGAGAAACATAAATTCCCATATCAGAAAGAAAAGGTTGATGCACATAGAAGTAAAAACATGCAAAACAATCAAAGTGGACATACAAAAGGTCCTCCATTGGGGTACATGAAATCACCGGTTGATGTACATAGAAATAAAAACATGGAAAAGAATCAAAGTGGACGTTCAAAAAATTCTCCATTGGGGTACATGAAATCATCGTCCTTCAAACAGGATAGAAACTCACTTCAAGATGGTATATACAATGGTAAACAAGGGCATTCTCCTTTGCAGTTGCATAAAGAATTAGCCATATGTAGTGGAGAGATTACATTGAATCGCCAATGTTCTAGGATCCCTTCACTTTCTGGGATGTCCAGTCCAGTAGCCTTGAACCCTAATGAGTCCTCCAGCTGCAAAGTGGAACCTGGTAAAGGGAAAAGAGAAGTTGCTTGTGCTGATGGAAATTCAATTCGAAGCAATGGGAATGATAATAACAGTGCCAAAGGTGATATTCAATCATTGGTCAAGCTCAACCTGAAGTTACTGAAAGGAGATCGTTCTCTAGGTAAGCCCCTTTGTAGTTTTAAATTTCTCTATAGATCAATTACAGCACAGACATATTTTGGCATCACTTAATATAGCTGCAGATAATTCTTGTAAGTGTATTGGATCAGACACCTCAAAATCTGATCCGATTCAGCCGATACCGATATGTCTCAGCTGATGCTTTGAACCTTGCGTGTTACTAGCTCCCTCTTCCATTGCTTGCACATGTGACTTCCCCTGAGGCACAATGTAGCAATTTTGCACTAAGTTGTTTCCAATGTTGCAAGGTCGTGGGCATTTTCAGGTCCATGGAAGGCAGGAAATTTTTTTTACAGAAAAATAATAATAACATCAATCTTTTATTTATGTGTTAGAAGATCTACACCATTGTTTAAAATCCAATGGTCTAAATTTTGTTTCTTATCTTCTCCTATAACATAGCGTCTCTCTCTCTCTCTCTCTCTCTCTCTCTCTCTCTCTCTCTATATATATATATATATATATATATATATATGAGTGCTATAGAACTATCCGGGTGGTTTCATATTATGGAACCACCCTATGTTACGTATATATATTGGTATGTCTCGAACCAATGCCGACCGCCACTGATATTGACCCATATCGACGTTGGAGTTCTCTTTCTTAGTCAATTCGGTAGAGAAAATTAAACGAAAAAGACCAATCAACAATTATGTAAAATCATAGTAAGGTTGTAAAACATGCAAGGAAGAAAACTTATTTATCGCCGGTAAACCAGTTAGCAAAGATTACTATTGTTTAGTTCAATTTCAAAAATACTAAGAAACAACACATAAAAGTACTTAAAATTATGCCTAAATGTAAAAAATATTATTTTCTAAAATTTTAATAACTTATTAATAATTATTTGATTTCCAACCAAAAAATACCGATACTCCGATCCGATACCACCGACCAGATACTCATAGTGTATATATATATATATATATATATATATATATATATATATATATATACACACCGTACTTTAGATCATGTAAAGGGAAGGAACTTATTTTGTACGTCAATTTCTACCTTTTAGTGTAAGATTTTAGTGTCTTGATGTTGGTTATTCCTTGTCTTTTATTCTTTAGGCATTTTTGTTCTAATTGAAGAAACAATTTCTTGATTTTACATGACATCATTTTCCTCGGAACTGAGACAGCTGAATTTTATCAGCAGTGTTGAAAGTTCGTGGATAAAAACATTTGACAAATTGGGCACATCATCTCTCGACACAAGTTATCTAGGAACACGTGTACTTAGAGCGAGTATATGCGCATAATCTTGAAAGCTTGCACGCTGCACTAGAAGGTTAAAATTGTATCCTAGATCCCTCATAAACTATATAATACAAGGTTTTGTACTGCATGATTTTGTTATATGCTCCATCCAGGGTATATGGTATGGCCGCAATGTTGCATGGATACGGGAAAATGGTGTCCATATCTCGTGTCCTTACCTGTATTCGTGTCCCTGTTCATGCAACATAGGTAACTAAATCGTACATATATGAAATTATGTGTATCCCTTATCTCTGTGTCATAGTCCATATTAATGTCTGTATTCGTGCAACATAGATGACCGGAAAAAAGAAATCAGAAATTTTAAAGAAATAGAGAAGCCAAGGGAAAGGAGAAGGGTTATATAAATAACGGGGGAGTGTTTAAAATTCTGATTTGAATTAAGTGGTTTATAAACTAATCTATAGGAACTGTGGCCAAGATCAGCAGTGGCTTCTGGCCAATGAGCACTGCGGAGGTAACTGGTGGCTGTTGTTTCAAAATGAAAAGAGAGAACATGATGCGAAGGAAAAATGTGTTGAGACAGCACCTCATAATTCTTAGTTAAAACTAAGATTGATCTAGTTTGTTCTGTTAGTCCTCTCAAACTTTGATATTTTCATTTTCTTGAGAATTTCTGGCCTTGCTTCATTTGGAACTAGACAGTCTAGACTAACAACATATTGATTATATTGATATCTAAAGCTGTGGTCGTTATGAAATCCAAACGTTACGCAAGTTTGGATTTGTGTAACAGGAAAGAAAAGTATGTATAGTTGACTGCACAGGTAAATTTTTGTTAATCTATCATTTGTCTTACTGGTAGTGCATCTTATTTTCCCCTTTCTTTTAAATTAACCAAGGCATTTACTATTAGCATGCAGCTGTGCTACCTACCTAATCCTTCAATGTTCATAGGATCATGTAATTTGTCATTATTGTCACATATACTCTTAAAATTTTGTGTGATAGGATTATTATAGGAAAATATGGTCTAAAGAGTTTTCTTGCTTGTATTGCAGATGCTAATAAATTCAAGGAAGTCGCGAGACTTGCCACTCATACCATACTGGCTGCATGTGGACTAGAAAATTCGATGTCAATCTGTTTGACAACAAGCCCGATATGCAAGCATTCCAAGCAGGTTAGAGAGCTACGAAAGTCCAATCTAATGCCTAATTGTTGCAGAGAATGCTTCTTTTCCTATGTCAAAGATGTCGTAAATTCTATATTATTAGAAAAAACACCTCGAGATGGTTGTTGATTATCTTCATCCATTGTTCTTTGAATATGAACTTAAAAGAGTCCCAGCAATACCCATAGGGGACAATCAATCTATGTTTATTCTTGATTACATGTTTCTGTCATGTGAAAGATCAGGGAAAGAACTGCATTCCTGGATATGTGCAGGACAAACCCTTGAGTATTGTTGAGATAAAATTCAGTAATCACATACTGTTTGCCTATTGTTTACTTTTGGGTTTACATGGAATTCCCTGCTATTATGGGCTGCTGTTCGGATAGTTGAAAGCCGGTGGTGAAGTGTGAAACTCCATGGAAGTGAAGGGGGTGTAGGAGTTTCGCCATTTGGTTCACCGCAGAACTGTTCACAGTCACAAGTACTAGGAAAGTCATTCTTGTGAGTTTCTGTCTGGATGAAAGTTCATTCCACTCCTTAAATCCTACATCCTTATTTTTGTAAGGATGTGGAGGGAAATAGCCATTATTATTTTTCTCCTTCCATAGGCCATTTGTGGGAGATGGTTGTTGCCATGTGGCCACGTCGGAAGAACCTCCACCATCGCCATCAGTTTCGAAGAAGGAAGAACTACATCGGCTGCGGTGAACCTGCTCATCAACATTGACATCTGCTCATCAACATTGACACCAAAGACGACTTCGCATGCTCATCAACATCGACAACGACTCCCACGAAAAAGAGACAAAAGTGGCAAAAGAGGTCGAGGTGGCAAAGGGTGCAGGGGAATGGTGGCTCGGCCACGACGGGTGGTTGTGAAGAGGAATCTGAAGATTTGGGACCGTTTGAATAGTTGGGAATAGAAAAATAGGAGAGAGAATAAGAGTCTGGTTGGTTAGAATTTAAAACGAGTTTTTGCGAAGATAATCGTTCGGATGTTTTCCTAACCCAATCCGAAAACGGGCCGGAGGGAACCGCAGCATGAGAAATGTCAAATTTTTGTTTTGGAGCAAAAAGAACGTTTTGCTGCAGTTTTCTAGAAAAATATTGTGGAATTTTTTTCCTAAAACCTACGCTTAAACTCGACTTTCCGAGTGGAACAAAAAAACTTTTTGGAGTGGGTTTCCACTCCTCTCCCCCACAACTTTTTTCTGTTTCTTCACATGGAACAATTTTTTTCCCTCTTCACCACTTTCTTCTCTCCTTTCAAATTTTTTTTTTTTTTTTCCAGAGAACCCATCCTTCATTCTCCCCCTTCCTCCTCCTTTGGGGGTGACACGGTCGAATGACTGATGGTAGAACTCGAGGCCTCCATCTCGTCTCCGGCCGTAATCCCACCGTCCATCCTCCTGCTGACTGCACCCGGACACGACGCGGCCTCCTTCGCTGCCGCGAACAACGTCTCCGGATGGTTGGCGGCGGCGAAGAGCTTGTAGGAGGACTGGCGGGCCATGGTGATGGCTCCGTTGTGGAGTGGGGAGAAGGAATGGATGTTGAGCGCGTTCCTCTCCTTCGTCAGTCGTTTCGCCAGCGTCGTCGAGGAGGAAGTGGCGTTCCTCTCCTTCGTCAACCTCCTTGATCTCCGTCGAGGAGGTTCTGACTGGGACGGGGACGGGGACGACCGTCTGGATGAAAGCCGATGAGGGAGTCGGCCGCCTCGAGCGAGGAAGACGAAGTCGACGAGGGTGTCGGTGGTCGGGGTGCCTCCTTCTGTCGTGCTTGGTCGACAGCCAGATCTCGATGGTTCTGTCGTGCCTGGTCAACGACCAGATCTCGATGGTGGTTGGGGTACTGTCGTGCCTGGTCGACGGCCAGATGCTCTTGTCCAACTGTGAGGGTCGTCGCCCGCGAGAACGAGGATATGGAGTTCCGAAAGGGGGTTAGTGTAGGAACCGTCATCAAGTCGTGGACACGATTGAAAATTGGATACTATTGGAGAGAGGAGTATTGGACACATTTGGAAGGGATACAGTTGGACACAAACAACAGACAGTTGAAAATTTTATTTTAAAATTTTTTTTACCAAACACAATTTTCAACTTTTGTATTTTTAAATTATTTTTCAGATAAAAGTAACAAAACTAAAAATTAAAATTTTCATATTTAGAAAACAACTTTATAACTTATTTTCAGAAAACTGTTTTAAAAAATAAAATTCAGAAAACATATCCAAATAGACACTAAGAATTTTCAAGTTATATATATACAAAAGTTAAAAAAAAAATTTATTTAATAAAATATTAAATAATTATTAAATAAAAATAATCATTAATACTTAAGTTAAATAATTAGTTAATAAAAAAAGGTAAATTGGTTAGTTAATAAATTTTTTGATGGTGTTAATTGTTAATATTTAAAGGCTTAATTACAACTTGTTCCCCTCAACTATCCAAAATGTTCAATTTGATTCCAGCAACTTTGATAGATACTAACTTAGTACCCTAAAAAAAATTGTCCAAAATGTCCTTCTCTACAACTCTCTCTCTCTCTCTCTCTCTCTCTCTCCCTCCCCCTCTCCTACTCCGACGAACCCCTTCTTCCACTCCGACGACCCCCCTTCATCTCCGGCGCTGGCGACCGGAGGGGAGGGTGCACAACAGCAGCGGTGACGGCAACAGCACCAGGTCGGAGGCGGGCGCACGACGGATCAACGGGCAGGCTCACGATAGACGGGGTGTGTGTGTTGTTGGTAGGGGGTGGTCGACGCCGATATGGGTGGTCACCGTAGAGAAGGGAATGGAGGTTGGGAGGGTAGTTTAGGAATATAAAAAAATTGTATATCAAAATAAAAATATTAGTTGAGATAGGATATTAAGTTAATACATATCAAAGTTGAGGGGGTCAAGTTAAACATTTTGGATAGTTGAGGAGGACCAAGTTGTAATTAAGCCATATTTAAATTAAAAAAAGTTAAATAATAGTATTATTAAACAATTTCTAATTTTAAAAATAATTAATTATTTTTTGTTTTTATTTTGTCCCTATTGAATTATAAATTTGACTACTTCCAACTTATAAAATATGGTCTATTCACATATTGAAAATAGTTGCTAACAAAGTGAAACTCAAAAGTCATACTTATTCTATTTCAAGTAACTTTTATAATTATTGCTAGTTAAACTTACGAGTTGTTTGGTTCGCCAATTTGGGAAGTAGAGTAAAATCCGGATTTGGGGAGCTTTTACTCCACTTCACTTATTTGATTCGGTTGAGTCGATTGAGGAAGAGTGGCCGAAGTTAGGGAAGTGACAGGAACAGTAAATCCTATCTCCTCTCAAGTCCTCACTTTGCCATCCACATTTTTTTTTTAAATTTCTGCTGAACTGCTAAAGATTTCAATTGAGGGAGTGTGGCAGAATATTGGCCCCGACCTGCTCCTCGAGGCTGGAGGCGCGGTAGTCGCCGGTGGTGGCCGTGGCCGCGGGTGAGGAGGGACCCGGCTCGGATGGGCAGCATGAGCGCTTGTTGGCTGGGAGCTGATCGGTCGGGAGCCGACCCGGCTTATAGGGGTCGCTTCTTCTTCTTGGCGTATAGGGGCAGCTGTGCAAGGGGAAGAAGGGAATGTTGTTGTTGTTGTGGAGAAGAAGGCTATGGGGACTCCATAAAATATTCGGGAGAGTAAAATTTCTCCTGAAACTTTTCCTTTTGAATTCTGATGAACTGTTTTGGAAGAGTAGAGGTAATAGATTTGGACTCGGTGGCAGAACGGCAGCCACAGAGACATATTATTTTTTCTATTTATAAATGATGAAAATTTAGGAACAATGGGTTTAAAGACATACAATATAGTATGTATAAAAATTTCGATCGTTATATCGGATTCCATACGTTATGTCGAAAAGTCAAAACAAAAAAATTACAGATGAATGGGAAGAGGAACGTTAGTGAGAGATTTTGAAAATAGAAAAATTAAATAAATAGAATTTATTATTATTATTATTAAATAATAATTAATGATAATATTAAATAATAATAATAATAATAATAATAATAATAATATAGTAATAATAGTAATTATTATTATTAATTAAGAAGAAATTAAATTTTAAAAATAATTAATTTGTTATATTTAAATTCACTTCACTTTTTCAAAACATTCCAACATCAAAGATTAGGATTTTTTATTTCTTCAAAGCACTAAAATAAAAATAAAAATTACTTTCCTCCACTTCAAAACAATACATATGCAAAATATTAATTTTCAGATTTCTTATTTTGTCGCACTTCTTCGAACTAAACAGTCCTTTAAAGCATCATTAGTACGACTCATTCCACATTCTATATTCTAGATTTAAAATGTAGGAGCTTATTTTGTAGAATAGTAAGTTCTATTTCTAGTTCCAATTTTTAGATTTTGTATCTCATTCCACCCATATGAGCTATATGTTGAGCCTCCAAATTTCTAGATTCTAGATTGTATGAACTCATTTTGTAGATTATGTAAACTCCCTCGACCAGATTTTACTATTTAAAAATCATTTTTAGCAAATTAGAATTTATTGCAATATTTTATTTATTTATATCCTATTGATTGTGCACCTGTCCATTACACAATTAATTAGAGCATTACACTAGCTGTAATTCCCAAACAAAGTTCACATACCTGTCCTAGACATGTTAGACTATTTTCCTGAATTTTGTGCAACTCCCAGATACTTTATTTTGAGCCTCGTTTGAGACGCACAAATATCGTTACAAAAGTTCGTATTTAATTCCTATTTAATTTCTGCTCTTTACCCATCTCTGTACCCCTAGAGATTTGAGGACCAGTAGGCACCTGTTTTGCCCAAAAAAAAATACGATAATATTCTAGACTGAATATACTACAATTAGTGTATTGACACCGTAGAAAAATTATGACCCTACCTGCCTCTAAATAATTAGTGAACACCGTGCGCAGTATTTATTAAATAATAAATACGGTGACCCGTATCACCCAAAGAACCTGACCCTGCCCCTGCCCAGACTCACCCCCACACATCCCAAAGCACTCCCCCAGCTGTCCCCCTCATTTATGTGCAATTTGGTATTTTTAGGATTGTAAACCCCCTGATTTTTCTAAATTTTAAAAATCTGAATTTTTCACAGATTTTCTGTAATTTTCTGAAAATTTTCTGTAATTTAAAAACAGGGTTTTAATTATTCAATGATTTTTAAATGATATTAAACAATATTAAAATATTATAAAAATAATATTTTTGGGTGTAAAATGAAAAACTGGACTTAGGGCAATTTTTCCTGGAATTTATTGGGCCCCGGACCTATTTTTAAAACACCTAAAACTATTTATTTAATTATTTATTTATTTATTTATTATTATTATTATTATTATTATTATTATTATTATTATTATTATTCCTAACCTAACCCAGCCCAGCCCAGCCCGTTGGACCCGGCCCACCGGGCCCAGCCCGAACCCGGCCCAGACCCTGCCCAGCGGGTCGGGTCGGATCCGCCGTCCGACCCGCAAACCCGTACCCGCTCCTCTCTCCCTCACCCCGACCCAGCCCTCGTGCCCGCGTCCGGCGCCGCACCGCCCGCCGCACCGGCCGGCCACCTCGCCCCCACGTCGCCCTTACCCCTCGGCCAGCCCCTCCGCCTTCCCCGGCCCTCGACGCCACCCTCTTCCCCCTTATATAACCCTCGACCTTCCCCCCCTTGGCCGTCGACACCAAGCCGCCCAGCCCGGCCCTCCTCCTCCGACAGCCTCCACCGCCGCAGCGCTGACGCCGCCGCCCAGCCCGGCCCTCCTCCTCCGTCAGCCTCCGCCGCCCCTCTTCTCCCAGCCACAGCAGCGAGGAACAGCAGCAGCCGCGCCGCCTGCCGCGCGCCTCCGGCCGGCCTCGATCGCCTCCGCCTCACCGCCGCGCGCCTCGCCGCCCTAGCGCCGGTCCCCTCCGCCTCCGCCTGGCCGCAGAGCGCCGTCCTCCGGCGAGGGACTCCAAGCCCTAACCCTAGAATCTTTCCTGTGTCCGACACGAGTCGGACACGTGTCGGACACAACTCGAACCCCGGTTTCTCGGGTCCCTTCAGGTACGTGTAACTTTCGCCTCGTAGCTCTGTTTTCGATTTCGCAAATTGCGTTGCGAAGCCTGTATGACCCTCTCGGTACCCGGACAAACCGCTCGGGGCATCGCGTCCTGTGGTGCTCGCACACCGCGATCCAAAAACAGGAAAAAACCAGACCCTGTTTCACCCCGGAACCGAGTACGCCCCGCCAAACGGGACGACTTGGTCGCGCGCGGTCTTCACAGATACGTGCGTCTCGTCGATACGGACGTGTGGAATTTCGCGGAAGCTGATTCGGGTGTGCGTGCGCACCGGAATCAACGCGTATCCGCGGACATCGCCCCGTATCCGTACTTTCTGGAACGCGCCCTAACTTTGTGTACACACGTCGGATCGAGACGAAACTTGCGCCATCGGACTCGTAGCAATACGCTGGTCCTGTGGGTCAAGTTTGGTTCGATTCTGAGAACGTTGACGAAATCGCGTGTCGTGGGCCCCACAGGCCCCGCTTGACGGGCGATTTTGTGATCGGCTCACCGGAATCCAATTCTGAAAGTTCCGTTGGGTTCGTATCAGCGTTCCTGACCTGTTGACACTAAGTTTGGTGAATTTGGAGACCATTGGCCCGAAACTGCCGTTTTTGCCCTTGTCTCCAAATTGGACCCAAGGACAGGCGTTTCTAGCTGATTGATATTTTCTGGATCTGATGGTGATGTTTATTACAGCAACCGGAGTACCGCCTGCAATTCCCGCTGAAGTCAGAACTGCAAATCGAGCCGGAACCACAGGCAAGTGTACCTCGCCAAAACCTGCAGTCTTTACTAAATATTCCGTGGCTTAGTTATATATCAGAGGGCAAGTATACCTTGCCAACTTTACAGTCTTGTTGCATATTTCTTTGTTTTAATTATAACTTGTTTTAACTGCTTAACCTAGGAAACGTGTGACGTATCGAGTGTCCGATCATAGTCGGGTGCCAACACCGTACGCGGTGTTGGGTACGTCATTTAGAGATGGATATTCGATACCCTTACTCTTGGTACTTGTCCTATCAAGTACAACAAAACCCAGGACACTTGACACTATCATGGACAGAATCTTCTTGAGATATTCACGATGATTCTGTATAAGATACAGGTAAGACATGGACAGTTTATTCCTAGACATTATATGACTGCTGCATTAGTTATGATCTTGCGTGTCATGGACATGAGACGTGTGATTACATTGGGTGGGGAGAGACACACAGGCTACAGGCTGTTTTCATATATATATATATTATTAGTGTGAGGTCGTAGACTCTCCAGCAGAGCTAGACCATTTACGTGTTATTACTGCTACCGGCTCCCCGACATAGAGCTTGTAGCGGTCTCAGCCTGAGTTCTAGTGATGCTCTCAACTTGCATTGTCACTTAGCTGGTTACATAGTTTACCCTGCTGTTTCATTTAATTCTGCTGCACTGCTTATATTTTGGCCTGTATTATCTGTACCTTGTTATGTCCCCTGAGGACCTGGAATAGACTATGTCCCCAGGTATAGCTGAAGAGATCCATCCAGAGATACCCTGTACCAGAGCACTTCCAGGAGCTGTACCAGGACCTGAAGACGAGCTCGCACCAGAGGACTTCTCCTGAGCATTGGCCGTATGTAGTCATTTATTTCTCTTTCCAGTTCCTTTATTTCCTGTCTATTGGCATTGATGTATCAAACATAATCTCGGATTGTTCACCGAGATATTTAGTGAGATTGATAGTTATTCTATTGCATTATTTCTGGCATTTAATCTGTGATTATCTGTTGTGGATGAGATTAGATTAGTCTGTGACCTGTAACAATTGCTCTATTTCCTGCTAGACTACAGCTTAAGCATGCCCTGATGGATCCATTAAATTGGGTTGTCCATCGGTGCGTGCTGCTGGCCATTGCCGCGCCTCTCCAGTCCCTCGACATTTTGGGACTGGGGCATGACATGGTTTTTGTGGTGGCCCATGCAGGTCTTCGACTAAATCGTTCGGTTTCAACTCATGGATCGAACAGGCCTGCAATAAAGCTAGGATAAGCTTTAGGATCTCATCCACCTGCTTGAATCGTTCTTGATATCTATTCGAATTAAATTATTAACTTGCATCCTGCCTTGATTCCTGTGCGCCTCTTATCGTTTGTATTTGATACAGGGAAATGAACCCACAAGCCAGCAACGAGGCTCATGAAGAAACACCACAACCCGTTGTGGTTACCCAAGAAGACGATGTGATACCAGTCGGTGAAGGCCAATCATCACAAGGCAGTCAAGCAAGTCAGCCTGCCTCAATAATCCATCAAGATGGCATTCCACCCTCAACGCAGCCTACTCCACTAATGCCTTCCTTCCCACTGGGACCACCTATGGACGAACAGCAGATGTTCCGTATGTTCTACATAATGATGCAAGCCTATCAAAGGGTGCAACAAGAAGCTCAACAAAATCAATCGGAGAACTCCATCGATAGAACTAGCTCGGAGTCACTGAGGCCAAACAGTTCAAATGCAACCGCCTTCGACGAGGACGTCCTTACTGCAGCAAGACCCGTGGAGTGCACCACAAGGATCGAGTCCAGCCAAAAGCGGCCGTATGCGTCAGCACCGGACCAATCACAACAAGAAAGAGCTGCAAAGCGGCCACATATACATCCACTACCAAGAACAGCATCAGGAGCCTCATTCCTTCCTACTTGTCACTACTGTGGCAAGGTAGGCCACATCGCTAAAGAATGCCGACGCAGACTGGGACAATGTCTATCTTGTGGATCCAAGAAGCATTCGGTCAGGGATTGCCCGGAACGTCGAGAGAAACCAGTGGTGATTCACCAACCAGCCACATCAACACCAGCCGGAACACCACAGGAAGGAACTCCAAAGAAGCCTCAGCTGCACCAGCCACCCGAAGCATCTCCGAAAGTACTGTCCACTTGTCTACATTATCACAAACAAGGCCACACTGAGGACGAGTGCAGACGAAAGAAGAGATTATGCATAGCTTGCGGATCCAGTCAGCATTCATTCAAAGAATGCCCTGAGCGTCGAGACAGAATACCAACAGGTAACCAGCAAGTGTTACCAGCACCACGGTCAGCCTCTCCAACATTGCAAGCTTCACCAATACCGAGGCCACCCTTGGTAACCCAGGCAACACTCTTCCAGCAGACTCAACAGCGGCAGAGGAAACAACTGCAAGGACACGGACAAGCTCCAGCGACGACAGTAGAGAACGCGCAGACTCGTGGAGTAGCTGATGCACGTAAGTGATTCATATTTATCCGTTTCTAGTCTTGTTGTAGTCCGTGCCCGTTGGTTCGTGACCTCAGCCCCAACCTAGTAAATTGTAACTTGTTAATAATAACCTGGTTTTCATAAAAGTTGTAATTTTCTTGCTTTAACTAGATTTTCCTGGAAAGTGTAAACTTTCAATTTTTAGGGAAACGGTACTTCCCTAAGTATCTTGTGATGTATTTTCAAACAATGTTGCGACCGCGTCATCTCTATTGACCAGTTATTCTTTGATTGCGAGGATGCAATCATCTTAAGGGGATAGATTGTAAACCCCCTGATTTTTCTAAATTTTAAAAATCTGAATTTTTCACAGATTTTCTGTAATTTTCTGGGAATTTTCTGTAATTTAAAAACAGGGTTTTAATTATTCAATAATTTTTAAATGATATTAAACAATATTAAAATATTATGAAAATAATATTTTTGGGTGTAAAATGAAAAACTGGACTTAGGGTAATTTTTCCTGGAATTTATTGGGCCCCGGACCTATTTTTAAAACACCTAAAACTATTTAATTAATTAATTAATTAATTATTTATTATTATTATTATTATTACTATTATTATTATTCCTAACCTAACCCAGCCCAGCCCAGCCCGCTGGACCCGGCCCACCGGGCCCAGCCCGAACCCGGCCCAGACCCTGCCCAGCGGGTCGGGTCGGATCCGCCGCCCGACCCGCAAACCCGTACCCGCTCCTCTCTCCCTCACCCCGACCCAGCCCTCGTGCCCGCGTCCGGCGCCGCACCGCCCGCCGCACCGGCCGGCCACCTCGCCCCCACGTCGCCCTTACCCCTCGGCCAGCCCCTCCGCCTTCCCCGGCCCTCGACGCCACCCTCTTCCCCCTTATATAACCCTCGACCTTCCCCCCCTTGGCCGTCGACACCAAGCCGCCCAGCCCGGCCCTCCTCCTCCGACAGCCTCCACCGCCGCAGCGCTGACGCCGCCGCCCAACCCGGCCCTCCTCCTCCGTCAGCCTCCGCCGCCCCTCTTCTCCCAGCCGCAACAGCGAGGAACAGCAGCAGCCGCGCCGCCTGCCGCGCGCCTCCGGCCGGCCTCGATCGCCTCCGCCTCACCGCCGCGCGCCTCGCCGCCCTAGCGCCGGTCCCCTCCGCCTCCGCCTGGCCGCAGAGCGCCATCCTCCGGCGAGGGACTCCAAGCCCTAACCCTAGAATCTTCCCTGTGTCCGACACGAGTCGGACACGTGTCGGACACAACTCGAACCCCGGTTTCTCGGGTCCCTTCAGGTACGTGTAACTTTCGCCTCGTAGCTCTGTTTTCGATTCCGCAAATTGCGTTGCGAAGCCTGTATGACCCTCTCGGTGCCCGGACAAACCGCTCGGGACATCGCGTCCTGTGGTGATCGCACACCGCGATCCAAAAACAGGAAAAAACCAGACCCTATTTTACCCCGGAACTGAGTACGCCCCGCCAAACGGGACGACTTGGTCGCGCGCGGTCTTCACAGATACGTGCGCCTCGTCGATACGGACGTGTGGAATTTTGCGGAAGCTGATTCGGGTGTGCGTGCACACCGGAATCAACGCGTATCCGCGGACATCGCCCCGTATTCGTACTTTCTGGAACGTTCCCTAACTTTGTGTACACACGTCGGATCGAGACGAAACTTACGCCATCGGACTCGTAGCAATACGCTGGTCCTGTGGGTCAAGTTTGGTTCGATTCTGAGAACGTTGACGAAATCGCGTGTCGTGGGCCCCACAGGCCCCGCTCGACGGGCGATTTTGTGATCGGCTCACCGGAATCCAATTCTGAAAGTTCCGTTGGGTTCGTATCAGCGTTCCTGACCTGTTGACACTAAGTTTGGTGAATTTGGAGACCATTGACCCTGACACATTTTTCGGTGCAAAGCGGGCCCACCGGTGGACCCCGTTTTGGCCCGAAACTGCCGTTTTTGCCCTTGTCTCCAAATTGGACCCAAGGACAGGCGTTTCTAGCTGATTGATATTTTCTGGATCTGATGATGATGTTTATTACAGCAACCGGAGTACCGCCTGCAATTCCCCCTGAAGTCAGAACTGCAAACCGAGCCGGAACCACAGGCAAGTGTACCTCGCCAAAACCTGCAGTCTTTACTAAATATTCCGTGGCTTAGTTATATATCAGAGGGCAAGTATACCTTGCCAACTTTACAGTCTTGTTGTATATTTTCTTGTTTTAATTATAACTTGTTTTAACTGCTTAACCTAGGAAACGTGTGACGTACCGAGTGTCCGATCATAGTCGGGTGCCAACACCATACGCGGTGTTGGGTACGTCATTTAGAGATGGATATTCGATACCCTTACTCTTGGTACTTGTCCTATCAAGTACAACAAAACCCAGGACACTTGACACTATCATGGACAGAATCTTCTTGAGATATTCACGATGATTCTGTATAAGATACAGGTAAGACATGGACAGTTTATTCCTAGACATTATATGACTGCTGCATTAGTTATGATCTTGCGTGTCATGGACATGAGACGTGTGATTACATTGGGTGGGGAGAGACACACAGGCTACAGGCTGTTTTCATATATATATATTATTAGTGTGAGGTCATAGACTCTCCAGCAGAGCTAGACCCTTTACGTGTTATTACTGCTACCGGCTCCCCGACACAGAGCTTGTAGCGGTCTCAGCCTGAGTTCTAGTGATGCTCTCAACTTGCATTGTCACTTAGCTGGTTACATAGTTTACCCTGCTGTTTCATTTAATTCTGTTGCACTGCTTATATTTTGGCTTGTATTATCTGTACCTTGTTATGTCCCCTGAGGACCTGGAATGGACTATGTCCCCAGGTATAGCTGAAGAGATCCATCCAGAGATACCCCGTACCAGAGCACTTCCAGGAGCTGTACCAGGACCTGAAGACGAGCTCGCACCAGAGGACTTCTCCTGAGCATTGGCCGTATGTAGTCATTTATTTCTCTTTCCAGTTCCTTTATTTCCTGTCTATTGGCATTGATGTATCAAACATAATCTCGGATTGTTCACCGAGATATTTAGTGAGATTGATAGTTATTCTATTGCATTATTTCTGGCATTTAATCTGTGATTATCTGTTGTGGATGAGATTAGATTAGTCTGTGACCTGTAACAATTGCTCTATTTCCTGCTAGACTACAGCTTAAGCATGCCCTGATGGATCCATTAAATTGGGTTGTCCATCGATGCGTGCTGCTGGCCATTGCCGCGCCTCTCCAGTCCCTCGGCATTTTGGGACTGGGGCGTGACAAGGAATCAGTGTTTTTAACCAGACAAATTGCGTAATTGCACAAAATACCAATTTTAGGACTTTTATGCAAATTATGAAATTACAAGGGTTTTTATGCAAAATGCATGTGAGGTGGCATAACCTCATTGACTATTAACCCTAACACTTACATGTGTCCCTAAATATCCAGAAAAATCTGTTAAAAATATCCTAAAACCAAAATTACCAAAATATCCTAAAATTTCTAACTATTTACAATTATGCCACTCAACCCTAACCCTATAAAAACCGACCCCCTCCCCATTCCCGGACTCCTCACAGCCACCACCGGCCACCGCCTCCGACCCAATCTTCGGCGAAGCCCTCGCCACATCCCTCCCCTTCCCTCCGACAACTGCCACCCCCTCCGGCCATCTCCTCCGCCACCTAGAGCCCCCGCAACCCCAAACTCCCAACACTGCCCATAGCAGCCCCCACCTCCCGAACCCTTCCCACCGCCGCCTCCGGCCACCGTGCACCACCACCACCCCCACCGTTCGACTCGCCCTGACCCCCTCCACCCGACGAACACCCTCCCTCCGGCCCACGACGCCTCCTCCGCCGTCGGCAGCCCTCGCAGCACCCTCAGCTCCCCCTAACCCTACCCGCACCCCTCACCTCCGACCGCCTCTAGCCGCCACCACAGCCACCGTAGGCCCCCGCCACCACCACCAACCTCACCACCACTCCTCCCTCCGGCGATCCCCCACCCTGCCCCGCCTTCTCCGCCGCCGCAGCCGCCGCTGCCACCCCCGCAAGCAGCTGCTGCTGCTGTTAGCTGCAGCCACTGCTGTGGCTGCCGTTCCGGCCAGCCACCGCCACCTCCACCGCCGTCCTCCCGCCGGCGGCAAGCCCAGTGGGCCCCTGTCTGACAGGTATACCCGCCCCCAATTTTAAATACGTATATACGTATATATGTATTAATGTATGTATATATGTATATATATAGGTATATATATCTATATATTTATATATATTAATATATATTATAAATATATATATATATATTATATCATTTATATTACTGTATATATACAGTATAATTATACTATATACATATTTTATTATATATTTAATGTGTATTTAATATATATATATATATATATATATATATATATATATATATATATATACATATATATTATATATTTAATGTATTATATATTTATATATATATATTGTACATATAATTATTATTATATTTACATTAAATATATATACAGTGTATATATATTTATTATGCATTTTTATTATTTAATATGCATTTATTTATTTATTTATTTATGTATATATATGCATTGTTATTTCTGTTTATATATATATATATATATATATATGTAGTATATATAAATATATGTATACATATATTTATATATTTATATATATATTCTATATGTATATTATATTATAGTGCTGGATAATACAGCATATATATGTATTTATATATATATTTCCATTTCTTGCACTTGTTATTTCAATTTATTATATATATATATATGTATATATATATATATATATATATATATATATATATATATATATATATATATATATATATATATATATATATATATATATATTATCTACATATAATATATACTATATAATATTGCTGGATAATACAGCATATGTATTTATATATGTATTTATTTCCTGCACTTGTCATTTCAATTTATTATATATATATATATATATATATATATATATATATATATATATATATATATATATATATATATATATATATATATATATATATTATCTACATATAATATATACTATATAATATATCGCTGGATAATACAGCATATGTATTAATATATGTATTTATTTCCTGCACTGTCTTTCAAATTATTATATATATATATATATATATATATATATATATATATATATATATATATATATATATATATATTATCTACATATAATATATACTATATAAATACAGTATATATATTATATATGCACTGACTTTTATTTATGTATATATATATATATATATATATATATCTATGTATATATATATTATCTATATATAATATATGTTATATACTATATCTATATATATACTCTCTCTCTATATATATATATATATGCATCCTATATTATATATATTGTCATAAGTATATATATACTTTTATATTATACCATGATATTCACGAACCCTGTGTGTTTTAACAGAAAATATCTCCAGCACAGCCAGTGACCCCTGTCACCAGCACCCTCAAACTTGAATTTGAGAACAGGTTTCCAACACTATCAGGGAGTAGGCAAGTATACTTTGCCAAGTTTTTACTGTTTAAATTATTAACTGTTGAATGTTCTTTTTAGTAAATTTACATATAAACAATATGTATCTGAGACTGCCTCGGGTACCGTCAACAAGTACGTTGACACGTAGTATAATTAACTTAGTTTATACAGACTTACCATCAACTGTGAGGATATCCTAATATTCTCTTAGACCCCATCACGGGTACACGCAACAAGGTTGCCATTCATTTTGGGATGCAAGTTTACGTAGTTGATTAGCTACCAGTACGTACGACGTGCATCACGGCTTAGAACAAAATCAGGAAAGTTAGGTCTTGGCATTAGTTACATTGGGCGGGGAGAACGACTAAAAGACGTATGGGACACCCACCTCTTTATCCTGATGCCGCACTCGACGGAGTGATACGGTTGTTATATAAATATTCCTGTGACCATACTCATCGTAGATGAAAAATTGTATAGTGCCCTTGAACGGGGGCATATGTGGCATATATTAGCCAGTCACTACGGATTGTTGAATTATGTCAGCATATGTCTAGCCACACTTCCCCATACGTACTAGGTTATCTCAAATTGCATTCACTTAGATGGTTAGCACCCTGTATTTATTTATTCAGTATTTACATACATGGCATATTATTTTTATGTATCTTGTTACGTCCCACTGAGGACCTGGTTTCCTGCCAGGTTTAGATGAGACACTCTACCCCGCTGTACATGGACCTGGACAGGAGACGGGATATGCCCCTGAGAAGGAGTTAGAGGAGATGCCATCAGAATCTGCCTGAGTACACCTGAAGTTGGAGCTACATATTTCGAGGACGATGCACTAGTCATCTTATTTCAGTTTTGCTTATCTTTTGTAGTGGGTTTGTTCCCACAAGATATTATCTGATTTGTATTATGACATTTCAGACTTAGCTTTATATATATTCAGCACTAATTCCCATATTTCATGATATTCCTGTGGATGAGATAGATTTACCTGTATTTAGACTCGTAGTATTTTAGGACAGCGTAGCACATCACTTTGGGTCCATTAAATTGGGTAATCCCTTAGTGACGTGTCAGCTGGCCAATGTCACGTGGCCTAGTTCCGTATATTTTGGAACTGGGGCGTGACATGGTTTTAGTGGTGGCCCATGCAGGTCCAGTTAAATTGCTAGTAGCATGATGTCATGCTCAGCAAACCTGCTATAGGATAGGAATACTAGGTCTCATCCACTATGACTCATTCTAAGATTCTTGCATCCTGCTTGATTATTATTATTTTTCCTCCGTACTTTTCTAAATTATTCTATCTTCTTGAGAAATATGGACATACCCAGCGGACACGCTAATGATGGGGTTGACCAAGCAACAAACCCATCGCCAGATGTCCAAAGGACTCCAACCCCTCCGAGAGACCAATCCCCAAGAAGGATGCTGGTCAATCCAACAACCCCGTACCTTCCCTAGGACCCTACCCAGGAGACAACACCAGCCCAGCTAGAAGGGCAAACTTTCCAAGCACCAACACCGCAGGCGGAGACACCTTTGCCACCACCTCCAGCCCTCTCAGCCCTGATGCCACAGCTTGAGGGACAAACCCAGATGTTCCAATATTTCCAAACCCTGTTGCAGGCTCAGTGGCAACAGACTGAAGCCCTGAGATAGGCTCAGTGGCAACAAACTGAAGCCCTGAGACAGACCTTGATAACAGCTCTAGAGATGACAACTGCCCCGGCACTAGCACCTGTCCAACCCCCTAACATTGTCCAAGGCTTTCGCCGAATGAGCCCGAGAACCTTTTCTGGCAGCGAAACTCCGGAAGAGATCTCAGACTGGATCTCCAACACAGAGATGCTACTGGAAGGATCGCAACTTACCCCCGACCTATGGATGACCGCAGTAAGAGCCCAACTAAAAGACAACGCCCATCACTGGTGGGACTCCATCGAGCGCAGCACCGGCAAAAACCATACTTGGGAGCAATTCTTGGAATACTTCAAGGCGAAATACTTTTCAGCCACGGTTAGAGATGATCTGTACTCCCAGTTCCTGCATTTGGAACAAGGAAATATGACTGTCGACGCCTACGACGCAGAGTTCAGTCGACTAAGTCAATTCGGTGCAAACCTGATACCCAACGAGCTGGAGAAAGCCCTGAAGTTCCATCACGGCCTTACCCTCGAGCTCCAAGGGTATACTACGGCACAGTCAAGGATTTCCTACGAAGAAGTTCTTTCGGAAGCAAGGATACAAGAAGCCATTGGCCGAGAAGCACGATGCTCAAATCCAACCATACCAGCCAGAGACCAGACCGGAGCAGGAAGACCAATCTGTCACCCAAAAAATCAGGCACAGCACAAGACAGGGCCATATCAATACAAGGAACTCCCGACTTGTCACTATTGTGGCAGGAAAGGACATTATGCCAAAAACTGCCGAAGGAAGTATAGACTATGCCTGATATGTGGAGACAATCAACATAGGGCCAGAGACTGCCCACAACACAGAGAAGCAGCACTCCAGAACGGGCAAGGACCAGCAGCACCAGCCCAGAAAATGCAACCCCCTACTAGAGGTCAGCATTCTCCAGCATCTGGAAGATTTCAGAGGGGACCACCCTTGGCCACTCAGGAATCGCAGTACTACCTAGCCAGACAACAAACCAAAAGACAAAGGCACGAGCAGACCTTTGCACTAGCTACAGTTGCAGAAGAACCGGAAGGTGAAACCATTTCAGGTACCATTATAGTTACATTATTACCTGTAAACCGCATTATTTGATTCTAGAGCTACACTGTCATCATATCTAGTAGTTTCGTAGCCATGCAAATAGCCACTTTTACCGGAGGAGGCATTGTTCCAGTTACCAACATTACTAAAGCATGCTAGTAGTCATGTATAGTAGAGTAATGAGGACGCGATTCTTGGTACTTCCAATACCAAACTCCAACGTTGTCTTAGACATGGACGGATTAAGCCCAGTACAAATGCTATACTAGACTACGGGAAGAAAAGTGTCATCTTTAGACCACCAGGTTACCCATACAGATATAAATAGTACCTATGATAGCAAATCGTAGTAGTTAAACCCTAGTCACCTGATGACTTATACTATCCAACCTAAATTATTTTTCCACCCTTAGATAATGATCAGGACTAAGCCCAAACCGACAGATTGATTGCTAGACATTGATTGCTAGGCTCAATCATATGAATAAAATGATAGCTGAGTACTATAGACAGTATCGGGAATAGAACCATTAGATTGAAGGAGAAGAGGGTAACAGATGTTAGCCTTAAGAAAAATATCATGAACTACCAATAATATACGACCTGTTGTAAACCTGATGGTACCCCTATAATTTGGATGAAGGGTATACATAGAGTAAAATAGGAGATCATGTGTTTTTGAAGATCCCACCTACCCGAGGAACTATCAGACTTGGAAGAAGAGGAAAACTAAGCCCGAGGTACATCTGTCACGCCCCAGTCCCAAAAATGACGAGGGACTGAGCACGTGCGCAATGGCCAGCAGCACGCACCGATGGACAACCCAATCTATGGATCCATCAGGGCATGCTTAAGCTGTAGTCTAACATGAGTTAGGGCATTTGTTACAAGTCTCAGGTTATTCTAATCTCATCCACAACAGATAATCACAGATTAAATACCAGAAATAATGTAATGGAAATAAATATGCAATATCAAATAAAGTTATCTCGGGAAACAAATCCGAGAATTATTCTGTTACATTTAAGGAAAATAGACAGGAATGAAATGCTGAAAAGTGGAAATACTGTATAGCTGAAGCCGGTGCTCAAGAGAAGTCTTCGGCCACTATCTCGTCCTCTGTTCCCTGTTCTGCTCCAAGGAGTGCTCCGGTACCGTACACCTCGGGGTAGTTCTCTCCTGCTATATCTGGTGAACAAAACCAGGTCCTCAGCGGGACGTAACAAGGTACAGAAGAATACGAGCCAAACATATATGCAAAGCAGCAATGAATGAAACAACAGGGTAAACTATATATCCAGCTAAGTGATATGCAATATGAGAGCAGCACTAGAACTCAGGCTGAAGCCACTACAAGCTCTGTGTCGGGGAGCCGGTAGCGGCAATAACTATGAACTACACTATGTTATATACTATGTTTTATATATAATATCAGCCTGTAGTCTGTGTGTCTCTCCCCACCCAATGTAATCCCACGTCTCATGTCCACGATGCCTCATGTCCATGTCACGCACGATTATAACTAATGCAGCAAGTCTGATATCTACGAATCAAATGTCTAAGAATGTAAAGTCTATGTCATAACCGTGCATCCTATACAGAATCACCTCGAATGTCTCAGGAAGACTCTGTCTCATGAAATAGTGTCAAGTGTCCTGGGTTCTGGTGTACTTGATAGGACAAGTATGAGAATTATCGGATCTCGTTATCCACGTCTATGTGACGTTACACAATCCCGCGTACGGAGTTGGCACCCGACTATGATCGGACACTAAGCGCGTCACCCGTTTCCTAGGTTAAGCAGTTAAACAAGTTTACAATTAATGAAATCAAGTACAATACTATGTCAAGAATTACTGAGAATTGGCAAGCTTTACTTGCCCAGTAATGCATAAACAAGTCAAGGAAAATAAGTAGCAAGCTGCAGAGTTTGGCAGGGTACACTTGCCTGTGGTTCCGGCTATGTTTACGGCTCTGACTTCAGCTGGAATTGCAGGCGGTACTCCGGTTGCTGAAACAAACATCACCATCAGATCCAGAAAATATCAATCAGCTAGAAACGCCTGTCCTTGGGTCCAATTTGGAGACAATGGCAGAAACGGCAGTTTCGGGTCAAAACGGGATCCACATGTGGGCCCGCTTTGCACCGAAAAACGCGTCAGGATCAAAAGGTCTCCAAATTCACCAAACTTAGTGTCAACAGGTCAGAAACGCTGATACGAACCCAACGGAACTTCCAGAATTGAATTCCGATGAGCCGATCACAAAATCGCCCTTCGAGCGGGGCCTGTGGGGCCCACGACACGCAATTTCGTCAACGTTCTCAAAATCGAACCAAACTTGACCCACAGGACCAGCGTATCGCTACGAGTCCGATGGCACAAGTTTCGTCTCGATCCGACGTGTGTACACAAAGTTAGGGCACGTTCCAGAAAGTACGGATACGGGGCGATGTCCGCGGATACGCGTTGATTCCGGTGTGCACGCACACCCGAATCAGCTTCCGCGAAATTCCACATGTCCGTATCCAAGAGGCGCACGTATCTGTGAAGACCGCGCGCGACCAAGTCGTCCCGTTTGGCGGGGCGGACTCGGTTCCGGGGTGAAACAGGGTCTGGGTTTTTCCTGTTTTTGGATCGCGGTGTGCGATCACCACAGGACGCGATGCCCCGAACAGTTTATCCGGACACCGAGAGGGTCATTCAGGCTTCGCAACGCAATTTGCGGAATCGAAAACGGAGCTACGAGCAAAAAGTTACGCGTACCTGAAGGGGACCCAAAAATCAGGGTCAGACCGTGTCCGACACGTGTCCGACACGTGTCGGATTCGAAATTGAAATTAGGGTTATGGTTAGGGTTCCGGTGCTCTGCGGCGGGGCTCCGGCGGCTGGGGCGGTCGGGTCTTCGCCGGACGCGGCTCGCGGAGGCGGCGGCCACCGAGGGCGGCGGCGTCGAGCTCGGGCGGCTGCCGGAGCTGCTGTGCGGTGCGGGGCTGCTCGCTGCGGTGGCCGCTGCGGGGTGCGGTGGCCGTCGACGGTCGACGAGGAGAGGGAGGGAGGCTGGGCTGGGCAGGGTGGTGCGGCGGCGGCGTCGCAGCGGTGGGCGGAGGCGGTGGCGACGGCGGAGTGAGGGAGGCGGTGGCCGGAGAAGGAGAATGGGGGGGGCTATATATATAGGGTGGTCGGGGTTCGGTTGGGGCGGAGGAGGCGGAGAGAGGGGGTGGTCGTGGGCGAGGGACGCGGGGGCGAGGGGGTGGCGTGGCCGGATGGGGCGGAGCGGCCGGCGGATCCGGCGGGAGACGTGGGTTCGTGGGGGAGACGCGGGTGCAGCGGGTTGGCGGGTGCGGGTCGGGCGGCGGCGGATCCGACCCGACCCGCTGGGCAGGGTCTGGGCCGGGCTGCTGGGCTCGGCCCACTGGGCCGGGCCGGGCCCGAAAAAGAAATTAAAAAACAACAATAATAATAATAATAAATAATAATAATAATAAATATCAGTTAATTAATTAAATAAATAATAAATACTTTTTAGGCATTTAAAAATAGGTCCGGGGCCCGATAAATTCCAGAAAAATTGCCCTAAGTCCAGTTTTTCATTTTACATCCAAAAATATTATTTTCATAATATTTTAATACTGTTTAACATCAATTAAAAATCATTGAATAATTAAAACCCTGTTTTTAAATTACAGAAAATTCCCAGAAAATTCCAGAAACTTGTGAAAAATCCAGTTTTTAAAATTTTGAAAATTCAGGGGGTTTACAATCTACCCCCCTTAAGAAGATTGCGTCCTCGCAATCAAAGAATAACCGGTCAACAGAGATGACGCGGTCGCAAGCATCGTTTGAAAATACATCACAAGAGGCTTCAGGGAAATACCGTTTCCCTAAAAATTGAAAGTTTACACTTTCCAGGAAAATCTAGTTAAAACTATAACTTTTATGAAAACCAGGTTATTATTACCAAGTTGCAAATTACTAGGTTGGGGCTGAGGTCACGAACCAACGGGCACGAACTACAACAAGACTAGAACGGAAAACTATAAATCACTTACTCGCATCAGCGTCCTGCGCAGTCAACGCATAAGCTTGCCCTCGTCCTTGAGGTAGATTCCTCTGCTGCTGCTGGGCCTGCTGGAAGAGTGCTGCCTGAGGAGCCAGAGGTGGCCTAGGTGCTGGTAAAGCAGGTTGGTTTGCCCTTGGTGCTCCATCTCGATGCTGAGGACAGTCCTTGGCTATGTGCTGATTGGTGCCGCAAATCAGGCACAATCCCAACTTGCGTCTGCAGTCCTTCTCGACATGACCTAGCTTGCCGCAGTAGTGACAGGTAGGAAGGGTCTGCGAAGCTGTCCTGGGTGGCTGGTGCGTGTAGTGCCTCAAATCCCGATCCGACCGGGATGTGCACTACGTAATTGGGCTTGTGGCTAGTCCGTTTGAGTCATAACTTAGAACTTCGGCATCTTCTTGCCACGGACGAAATGCGATGATC
Organism: Iris macrosiphon; assembly: GCA_036927795.1. NCBI lineage: Eukaryota > Viridiplantae > Streptophyta > Magnoliopsida > Asparagales > Iridaceae > Iris > Iris macrosiphon. The sequence goes on along the minus strand of JAYESA010000020.1, from coordinate 15,988,196 downwards.
CTTTCCAACTCATGGAAAGGCCTCTATTGAAACGAGTCCAATAGTTTTCGTGTTTGGTTGCTTGGTTTTCTTGATTGCCGCTTTGGGATTTGATTTGGTGTTGCTTTCGATTTACTTGGTTTTCGCTGCTGGTTTTATCGTTTGGAGCTTTGATTCTTGGGGAGTTCGGCAAGGAAGGATAGGCAAGATTCTAATTGGTGCTCGTGCTGTGCAGGTCCGCGTAACTGACGCTTGATCGTCGCTAGGCGGGAATCTTTGTTTCAGCTACCTTTTCCTTAACCAGTGAGTGGTTTGGACCCTTCTTTCCTACTTCTTCACGCCAACATCTTTAATGTTTCAAACGTTCACTCGATGATACCCGGTTGGACGCCTAGGAAATCCTTGCCACAATGCATGCCAGCCACTAAGAAAGGAACAGGGGATTTTTGTAGACTAATATTTCTATATGCTTGCACACCTTATAACTGAGTTTGTTTATAATGGGGATTGGTTGTTGGTGGTGGCCTAGTGCCTCGGACGGAGTTTGGACCTATGGGATATCAAAATCGGAACACCGCGTTGAGAAAATGCGAACGGTTGCATGAGATATATATTGCTGCTTAACTTCTTTTGTTTCAATCGATGCATTGTATGATATATGAATTGTTCATGCATTTGCATGGTCTGGGACAACTTGTGCACAAGGTTTATCATTTCCTCGAAACGGCTTTCCGGGGCACTGGAACCGTATCGATCCGGAGGGAAATATTTGATTCGTGCTCGTCACGATGCATTGCGGGACCTCCAGCAGGGCTTGCTACCCGGGCTGATAGGGCGCGCCGCTAATGCTTGAATATGTCCCTAAGGTGTCGATCACACCAATGACCGCATAGACTAGAACACATGCTAATCTATTGTCTTGTGCAGATGGTAAGTATACTTGTGTTTCGTTGCAGGAAAGGCGTGCATCGGTTGAGTAAGCAATCGATGCACTGGTTGGATTTCGATATAATTTTCATTCCTATCAAAACATGCAACTGATATGAATTGAATTCACTTGCCTCTTTATAGAAGTCATCTTAATGCATGCTCGTCCCTAATAAGCTAGTGTCGATTTAGTCGAGTGGGTTCATCCCGCTCACCAGTACAAGTTGAGTACTGACCCACGTTGTGGGCAACTATTTCAGGCACTCAGACGGTGCAACGCTAGTGGATAGACGAGGAGGCGTTAGGAGCACCTCTATTTTGAAGTATAGTTGGAGTCAGATCATTTTGGAGGCTTGGACTTTCAACCTATACAAGGGCGTAATGTATGAACGACGTGGACTATCTGATGGAGCGCGCCCTGCCTTTTGAGTTTATCTTTTGTAATGCAAATCAAGTAGCCGAGAGGCGCATCAATGTAAACTCTATGTAAATTACTCTGAATTATCAATGAAAAAGCATGTTTCTTCCTGCACTGTGTTCAAATCTCTGTGAATGTGTTTTATAAATTGTGTTTCAAAATGGGTTCCTATAACTGCAAGTCCTTGCCTTGTACGAGCGCAACTCCAGGCTCGTACGGCATCACGCCCCAAGCGAGGACGAATCGGTTCCGTAAAGGATCAAGCGAGGACGACCGACCCTTTCGGGATCGGGGCGTGACATATTGGTATCAGAGCCTAGGCTTTACTTCCACGGGATTTCAAAAGATTATAAAGGAGTTTGATGCGCCTCTCAATTGAGTTGCGTTCGGCGTCCGCTGCATGGGAAGAGTCGCTTATACAATGAGCCCGTAGATATAAATCTATCGTTTTTGGGGTGTTAACAAGTTACTCTCTTTTGTAGCCATGGCTAAGAAGAACACTGCAACTGCCAGCAGTGCTCAACCCATTCAGAGCGATCCAGCAAGCTCTGGAGAATCCGGAGGAGCGGGTTCAACCGGAATGGCGAAACGGCTTATGCACCTCATGGAGGCGCAGCAACAACAAGCTGTTACCCAACAAGCTAACATACAAGCGCAGTTTGCTTCTCAACAGAAGCAAATGGATACAATGATGCAACTGATTGCATCCCTGGTACCGAGCAACGGGACATCCGCAGCGATGCCTGTCACGCCTCCAGCCGTGGCGGTAGAAGACGAGTCAGAAGAGACTCAGCCTACAGCAAGGAACTCCTGCCGTGCAGCAGAGTTCACAAAAATGCATCCCCCTACGTTCAACGGACGAGCGGAGCCGGACGTGGTATTGGGGTGGATTGCTAAGCTGGAAGGACTCTTCAACCTGGTTGGCATCCGGGGATCCAAGCGAGTTGCATGTGCATCGGTTCAGCTGGAACTGCGTGCGCATGATTGGTGGGAGGCAACGAAGCAAGGAATTTACGATGCCAATCCCAACTACAAGATTACTTGGGAAATGTTCAAATCTGCATTCATTGAACAGTATATTCCCCGAGCAGTCCGGCAGCAAAAGGAAGACGACTTCAGCAATCTGGTCCAAGGAAGTCTGTCTGTGGATGATTATGATTCAGTATTTGCTAAGCTAGCAAAGTTTGCTGGGCAATTCTTGCCTAATCAGCAGGCGTGGTGCTACCGATTTCAGAAAGGTTTGAATGACGATTTGCGTAGGGACGTCATCAACCAAAGATGCCAAACATATAGGGAATGTTATGAAGCGGCTCTGAACAGCGAGCGGATCTTTGGGCGCCCTCTCCCAAAGACCGAGGTGCAAACCCCCCGTGCCAATAATAATAAACGTCCCCATGAAACGGGAGGGTCTGGAGCACACAAGCGCTCGCACACGTCTGATAATAGGGGCCAATCCCAATCACTGAACTGCAGCCGGTGCGGCAAATCAGGGCATAAAGTGAATGATTGTCGGGTTCAAGGATGTTTCAAATGTGGTCGCCTGGGTCACAAACAGTTTAACTGCAGAGAGGGCAAGCCGAATCAGAATAATGGAAATCAAAACAAAGGGCCTCCAGCAAGTGATGCAAATGCTGTGCCAGTAAATCCACAACGCCAGGGTGCTCAGGGCCGAGTCTATGCATTGACTCGGGATGAGGCATCTGTATCCGACACTGTTGTAACAGGTACTCTACTATACCGAGAATTACCCGCTAGAGTCTTATTCGATTCAGGTGCTACGCATAGTTTCATATATGCTGATTTTACTGTTGAGCATAAATTAGCTTCTACTGCTTTAAATATGAACCTTTGCGTAAGTACCCCTTCGGGAGTCGATATGCCCGCCCATGCGATCTGTAGGGATGGTTACATTTGCATCAGAGGTAGGAAGCTTTCCTTAGATGTCATTGTACTAGACATCAAGGATTATGATATTATTCTCGGTATGGACTGGTTGGGTGCTTGCCATGCAACAATCGAGTGCGCGGAGAAGCGAGTCGTATTCCGTCTACCCGGCGAGGCAGACTTCTACTATTCGTGCAGCGCTGCACCGAAGACGACAATGGTGATATCAGCAATTTCGGCTAGACGTATGTTGCATTCGGGCTGTGAAGGGTACTTAGCTTCTGTTCGAGACACCCGGCGGGAATGTGCAGATGCAGCTCAGGCTGAAGTCATTGCAGATTTTCTCGACGTGTTCCCAGACGAGCTGCCTGGAATGCCTCCTGATCGTGAGATCGAATTCAGCATTGACACTTTTTCGGATTCGCGACCGATATCAAAGGCACCTTATCGCATGGCCCCAGCAGAGCTTAAGGAACTTAAAGTTCAGTTGCAAGATCTGTTGGACCGAGGATACATTCGTCCAAGCGTTTCTCCGTGGGGCGCTCCGGTGCTGTTCGTGAAAAAGAAAGATGGATCCATGCGGCTGTGCATTGACTACCGAGAACTGAATAAAGCGACCGTGCGGAATCAGTACCCTTTGCCAAGAATAGATGACTTGTTTGATCAGTTGCAAGGTGCAAGAGTTTTCTCTAAAGTTGATCTCAGGTCAGGGTATCACCAGTTGAAAATCAAATCAGAGGATATTCAAAAATCTGCTTTCAGAACCCGTTACGGACACTATGAGTTCCTCGTGATGTCGTTCGGTTTGATGAACGCCCCTGCAGCTTTCATGGATCTGATGAACCGCGTATTTCGGCCGTTTGTGGATAAGTTTGTAGTCGTGTTCATAGACGACATACTAATCTATTCCAAGAACGAGGCGGAGCACAAGGAACACCTGAAGATCGTGCTGCAGACATTACGAGACCATCAGTTGTTCGCTAAGCTCAGCAAGTGTGAGTTCTGGTTGAACAGCGTGGCGTTCCTTGGTCATGTCATCTCGGCCGAAGGCGTCGCCGTAGACCCGAAGAAAATAGAAGCGGTGGTGGACTGGAAGCAACCTACGTCAGCCAGCGAAGTTCGAAGCTTTTTGGGCCTTGCGGGATACTACCGTAGGTTCGTGAAGGATTTCTCTAAACTGGCCTCGCCTATGACTCGCCTTACTCAGAAAGGGATTGCATACGAATGGGGTGATGACTGCGAAGCCAGCTTTCGGGAACTTAAGCGGCGTCTTGTTTCAGCTCCGATCCTTGCACTACCAGATGGGGTAGAAGAGTTTCAGATATACAGCGACGCTTCAGGACTCGGCTTAGGGTGTGTGCTCATGCAGAGGGACAAGGTAATATCGTACGCCTCCAGGCAACTGAAGCCGCACGAGAAAAAACTACCCGACGCATGACTTGGAATTGGCGGCGATTGTATTTGCGTTAAAATTGTGGAGGCATTATCTTTATGGTGTTGCTTGCAAAATCTTCACAGATCACAAGAGCCTCAAGTATCTATTCACCCAGCGGGAATTGAACCTCCGGCAGCGGCGTTGGCTAGAACTTATTAAGGACTATGACCTAACGATCGCGTATACTCCGGGCAAGGGAAACGTCGTTGCTGATGCTCTGAGTCGGAAGCACGTGGGCTCGTTATCTATAGACAATCGTTTACTTCGAGATCTAGAGGCGATGGGCATCGAGTTTCGAGTTCGGCATCCAGGAGTGCAGCTGGCACCACTCCATCTTGAACTGGGTTTACGTGGTAGAATCAAATCAGCTCAGGAGGGCGATCAGTTCTTAGCAAAGGTGCGCGGATTGATCTCGGCGGGGAAGACGTCTGACTTTGTGGCAGGCGAAGATGGGGCCTTACAGATGAAAGGGAGGCTATGTGTTCCTAACGACCCAGAACTCCGAAGGGAAATTATGGCGGAAGCACACTACGCGAAGTATTCTTTACATCCGGGGAGCACTAAGATGTACAAGGACTTGCGCGGGACCTTCTGGTGGCACGGTATGAAGCGGGATGTGGCGACCTTTGTGTCACAGTGCATGGCCTGTCAACAGGTGAAAGCTGAGCATCAGAGGCCCGGCGGGGAACTGCAGAACCTCGCTATTCCCGAGTGGAAATGGGACAACATCACTATGGATTTTATTGTGGGATTTCCGAAGACGCCACGGGGGCACGATGCGATTTGGGTCATAGTTGATCGTTTGACCAAATCAGCCCACTTTCTTCCCATAAAAGTTACTTGGAGCGTCGATCGGTTAGCACAAATTTACATAGATGAGATCGTCCGATTACACGGAGTACCTGCCTCAATCGTCTCTGACCGTGACGGACGCTTCTTATCTCATTTCTGGACTAGTCTACAAGCTGCTTTGGGAACCAAGCTACAGTTCAGTACCGCATACCACCCGCAGACTGATGGACAGACAGAGAGGACAAATCAGATACTTGAAGATATGTTACGGCTGTGTGCGATCGATTTAAAGACTAGTTGGGACACGCATCTTCCTTTGGCGGAGTTTGCTTACAACAACAGTTACCAATCGAGCATCCAGATGGCACCGTACGAAGCACTATATGGGCGAAGGTGTCGATCTCCAATCTGTTGGGACGAAGTCGGCGAGCGGCAGGTACTCGGGCCAGAGCTGGTAGAGCAGGCAGTTGAAAAAGTTCGCTTGATTCGGGAAAGACTCCGCACAGCGCAGAGCCGACAAAAAAGTTATGCTGATGCACATAGAAGACCCTTGGAATTCTTGGTCGGGGATCATGTCTTCTTGAAAGTGACGCCGATGCGAGGTGTGATGCGTTTCGGCGTGAAGGGCAAACTGAGTCCCCGGTTTGTCGGCCCCTTTGAGATACTAGAACGAGTTGCAGCTGTGGCATACAGGATAGCACTACCTCCCGCCTTGGCAGAAGTGCATGACGTATTCCATGTTTCCCAACTACGGAAGTATGTGCATGACCCAAGTCATGTGGTTAGTTTTGTACAGTTGGAACTGCGCGCAGACTTGTCATACTCAGAAGAACCGGTACAGATCCTGGATCGTAAGGAAAAAGTACTTCGCAACCGTACGATGTCCTTGGTTCGCGTGCTGTGGCGGAACCATTCAGCTGGGGAATCAACCTGGGAAATGGAATCGGAGATGAAGGAGAAGTACCCTTCATTGTTCATTCAGTCGGAGGTAGGGCCTTGTTCTTACGTTTCGGGTCGGCCTTGTTCTTAAGTTTCGGGTCGAAACTTTTTCTTAGTGGTATATTATGTAGTGCCTCAAATCCCGATCCGACCGGGATGTGCACTACGTAATTGGGCTTGTGGCTAGTCCGTTTGAGTCATAACTTAGAACTTCGGCATCTTCTTGCCACGGACGAAATGCGATGATCCTTTCCAACTCATGGAAAGGCCTCTATTGAAACGAGTCCAATAGTTTTCGTGTTTGGTTGCTTGGTTTTCTTGATTGCCGCTTTGGGATTTGATTTGGTGTTGCTTTCGATTTGCTTGGTTTTCGCTGCTGGTTTTATCGTTTGGAGCTTTGATTCTTGGGGAGTTCGGCAAGGAAGGATAGGCAAGATTCTAATTGGTGCTCGTGCTGTGCAGGTCCGCGTAACTGACGCTTGATCGTCGCTAGGCGGGAATCTTTGTTTCAGCTACCTTTTCCTTAACCAGTGAGTGGTTTGGACCCTTCTTTCCTACTTCTTCACGCCAACATCTTTAATGTTTCAAACGTTCACTCGATGATGCCCGGTTGGACGCCTAGGAAATCCTTGCCACAATGCATGCCAGCCACTAAGAAAGGAACAGGGGATTTTTGTAGACTAATATTTCTATATGCTTGCACACCTTATAACTGAGTTTGTTTATAATGGGGATTGGTTGTTGGTGGTGGCCTAGTGCCTCGGACGGAGTTTGGACCTATGGGATATCAAAATCGGAACACCGCGTTGAGAAAATGCGAACGGTTGCATGAGATATATATTGCTGCTTAACTTCTTTTGTTTCAATCGATGCATTGTATGATATATGAATTGTTCATGCATTTGCATGGTCTGGGACAACTTGTGCACAAGGTTTATCATTTCCTCGAAACGGCTTTCCGGGGCACTGGAACCGTATCGATCCGGAGGGAAATATTTGATTCGTGCTCGTCACGATGCATTGCGGGACCTCCAGCAGGGCTTGCTACCCGGGCTGATAGGGCGCGCCGCTAATGCTTGAATATGTCCCTAAGGTGTCGATCACACCAATGACCGCATAGACTAGAACACATGCTAATCTATTGTCTTGTGCAGATGGTAAGTATACTTGTGTTTCGTTGCAGGAAAGGCGTGCATCGGTTGAGTAAGCAATCGATGCACTGGTTGGATTTCGATATAATTTTCATTCCTATCAAAACATGCAACTGATATGAATTGAATTCACTTGCCTCTTTATAGAAGTCATCTTAATGCATGCTCGCCCCTAATAAGCTAGTGTCGATTTAGTCGAGTGGGTTCATCCCGCTCACCAGTACAAGTTGAGTACTGACCCACGTTGTGGGCAACTATTTCAGGCACTCAGACGGTGCAACGCTAGTGGATAGACGAGGAGGCGTTAGGAGCACCTCTATTTTGAAGTATAGTTGGAGTCAGATCATTTTGGAGGCTTGGACTTTCAACCTATACAAGGGCGTAATGTATGAACGACGTGGACTATCTGATGGAGCGCGCCCTGCCTTTTGAGTTTATCTTTTGTAATGCAAATCAAGTAGCCGAGAGGCGCATCAATGTAAACTCTTTGTAAATTACTCTGAATTATCAATGAAAAAGCATGTTTCTTCCTGCACTGTGTTCAAATCTCTGTGAATGTGTTTTATAAATTGTGTTTCAAAATGGGTTCCTATAACTGCAAGTCCTTGCCTTGTACGAGCGCAACTCCAGGCTCGTACGGCATCACGCCCCAAGCGAGGACGAATCGGTTCCGTAAAGGATCAAGCGAGGACGACCGACCCTTTCGGGATCGGGGCGTGACAGTGCGTGTGAGATCTCTTTGCAGATTCTCCCGGTGATGATCTGTCTGGTGCTGTGGTGTTTGGCCGCTTGAGGCGAGTCTCTCTCCTGGTGACGCGTTCCATGCGTCGGGCTGCAGCGAGAACATCCGAGTAGGAGGTAGGTGCGACGGATCCGATGAGTTTCTGCAGCTCAATGTTCAGTCCGTCGAAGAATTTCTCGGCCTTCTCTTCCTCTGTCGGGATCAGGGTTGGGGCGAAGCGGCTCAGACGAATAAATTCCGCGTTGTACTCTTCCACTGTCATAGAGTCCTGGGTGAGACGGTTGAATTTGTCCCGCAGTTCTGATCGAGCGATAGCCGGAATGTACATCTCTTGGAAGAGTCTGGAGAACTCTTCCCAAGTGACTCGGTCTGGTCCGAGTCGCGCCTCCTCAGACAACCACCAGTGGTGTGCGTTGCCTGTCAACTGCATGCGGACGGCGGTCATCCAGCTTTCCCGTGGAAGCTCAGCTGCTTCAAGTTGATGCCGTATGTTGGTGAGCCACTCATGAACTTCTGTGGGCTCCTCTTTTCCAGAAAAAGTGCGGGGCTTCAGTTGGCAGAAGTCAGTGATAGAGCCCGTCGAAGGTCGTCGGGCTGGTAGGTTGGCCTGCTCTAGTACAGTTACGATGCTGTCCCTCCAGAAATTAGCTTCGCGACGCTGTGCCTCGTGTTGGACTTGTTGCTGAGCTTGCATCATCGCGTAGATCATTTGGAATATCTGCTGCCCGTCAATTGGCTGTCCTTGTGGGAGTACGGGCGTTGGTGGGACGAACTGCGGCGGAGGTGGGATATCATCGCGCCGGAATCGGGAGGTAGGTTGACCTGCCTGCTGGCTCTGTTGAGTTGGTGGAACTCCTTCGACTGGTGTCACTTCGTCGTCGTAGGTGACACCTGTAGCTTGTGGCGTTCTGACGGGAGTCTCGTTGCATTCTTGTGGGTCCATTTCCCTGTATCCAAAAATACCCAATAAGAGGCGTACAGGAATCAAGGCAAGATGCAAGTTCAAATTAGTTCGAATACGATACAGATATCAAAAACGATTCAAGCAAGTGGATGAGATTCTAAAACTTATCCTATTCTTATTGCAGGCCTGTTCGATCCCTGAGTTGAAACCGAACAATTTAGTCGTAGACCTGCATGGGCCACCACAAAAACCATGTCACGCCCCAGTCCCAAAAATGACGAGGGACTGAGCACGTGCGCAATGGCCAGCAGCACGCACCGATGGACAACCCAATCTATGGATCCATCAGGGCATGCTTAAGCTGTAGTCTAACATGAGTTAGGGCATTTGTTACAAGTCTCAGGTTATTCTAATCTCATCCACAACAGATAATCACAGATTAAATGCCAGAAATAATGTAATAGAAATAAATATGCAATATCAAATAAAGTTATCTCGGGAAACAAATCCGAGAATTATTCTGTTACATTTAAGGAAAATAGACAGGAATGAAATGCTGAAAAGTGGAAATACTGTATAGCTGAAGCCGGTGCTCAAGAGAAGTCTTCGGCCACTATCTCGTCCTCTGTTCCCTGTTCTGCTCCAAGGAGTGCTCCGGTACCGTACACCTCGGGGTAGTTCTCTCCTGCTATATCTGGTGAACAAAACCAGGTCCTCAGCGGGACGTAACAAGGTACAGAAGAATACGAGCCAAACATATATGCAAAGCAGCAATGAATGAAACAACAGGGTAAACTATATATCCAGCTAAGTGATATGCAATATGAGAGCAGCACTAGAACTCAGGCTGAAGCCACTACAAGCTCTGTGTCGGGGAGCCGGTAGCGGCAATAACTATGAACTACACTATGTTATATACTATGTTTTATATATAATATCAGCCTGTAGTCTGTGTGTCTCTCCCCACCCAATGTAATCCCACGTCTCATGTCCACGATGCCTCATGTCCATGTCATGCACGATTATAACTAATGCAGCAAGTCTGATATCTACGAATCAAATGTCTAAGAATGTAAAGTCTATGTCATAACCGTGCATCCTATACAGAATCACCTCGAATGTCTCAGGAAGACTCTGTCTCATGAAATAGTGTCAAGTGTCCTGGGTTCTGGTGTACTTGATAGGACAAGTACAAGAATTATCGGGTCTCGTTATCCACGTCTATGTGACGTTACACAACCCCGCGTACGGAGTTGGCACCCGACTATGATCGGACACTAAGCGCGTCACCCGTTTCCTAGGTTAAGCAGTTAAACAAGTTTACAATTAATGAAATCAAGTACAATACTATGTCAAGAATTACTGAGAATTGGCAAGCTTTACTTGCCCACTAATGCATAAACAAGTCAAGGAAAATAAGTAGCAAGCTGCAGAGTTTGGCAGGGTACACTTGCCTGTGGTTCCGGCTATGTTTACGGCTCTGACTTCAGCTGGAATTGCAGGCGGTACTCCGGTTGCTGAAACAAACATCACCATCAGATCCAGAAAATATCAATCAGCTAGAAACGCCTGTCCTTGGGTCCAATTTGGAGACAATGGCAGAAACGACAGTTTCGGGTCAAAACGGGATCCACATGTGGGCCCGCTTTGCACCGAAAAACGCGTCAGGATCAAAAGGTCTCCAAATTCACCAAACTTAGTGTCAACAGGTCAGAAACGCTGATACGAACCCAACGGAACTTCCAGAATTGAATTCCGATGAGCCGATCACAAAATCGCCCGTCGAGCGGGGCCTGTAGGGCCCACGACACGCGATTTCGTCAACGTTCTCAGAATCGAACCAAACTTGACCCACAGGACCAGCGTATCACTACGAGTCCTATGGCACAAGTTTCGTCTCGATCCGACGTGTGTACACAAAGTTAGGGCACGTTCCAGAAAGTACGGATACGGGGCGATGTTCGCGGATACGCGTTGATTCCGGTGTGCACGCACACCCGAATCAGCTTCCGCGAAATCCCACACGTCCGTATCGACGAGGCGCACGTATCTGTGAAGACCGCGCGCGACCAAGTCGTCCCGTTTGGCGGGGCGGACTCGGTTCCGGGGTAAAACAGGGTCTGGGTTTTTCCTGTTTTTGGATCGCGGTGTGCGATCACCACAGGACGCGATGCCCCGAACAGTTTATCCGGACACCGAGAGGGTCATACAGGCTTCGCAACGCAATTTGCGGAATCGAAAACGGAGCTACGAGCAAAAAGTTACGCGTACCTGAAGGGGACCCAAAAATCAGGGTCAGACCGTGTCCGACACGTGTCGGATTCGAAATTGAAATTAGGGTTAGGGTTAGGGTTCCGGTGCTCTGCGGCGGGGTTCCGGCGGCTGGGGCGGTCGGGTCTTCGCCGGACGCGGCTCGCGGAGGCGGCGGCGACCGAGGGCGGCGGCGTCGAGCTCGGGCGGCTGCCGGAGCTGCTGTGCGGTGCGGGGCTGCTCGCTGCGGTGGCCGCTGCGGGGTGCGGTGGCCGTCGACGGTCGACGAGGAGAGGGAGGGAGGCTGGGCTGGGCAGGGTGGTGCGGCGGCGGCGTCGCAGCGGTGGGCGGAGGCGGTGGCGACGGCGGAGTGAGGGAGGCGGTGGCCGGAGAAGGAGAATGGGGGGGGGCTATATATATAGGGTGGTCGGGGTTCGGTTGGGGCGGAGGAGGCGGAGAGAGGGGGTGGTCGTGGGCGAGGGACGCGGGGGCGAGGGGGTGGCGTGGCCGGATGGGGCGGAGCATCCGGCGGATCCGGCGGGAGACGTGGGTTCGTGGGGGAGACGCGGGTGCAGCGGGTTGGCGGGTGCGGGTCGGGCGGCGGCGGATCCGACCCGACCCGTTGGGCAGGGTCTGGGCCGGGCTGTTGGGCTCGGCCCACTGGGCCGGGCCGGGCCCGAAAAAGAAATTAAAAAAACAACAATAATAATAATAATAAATAATAATAATAATAAATATCAGTTAATTAATTAAATAAATAATAAATACTTTTTAGGCATTTAAAAATAGGTCCGGGGCCCGATAAATTCCAGAAAAATTGCCCTAAGTCCAGTTTTTCATTTTACATCCAAAAATATTATTTTCATAATATTTTAATACTGTTTAACATCAATTAAAAATCATTGAATAATTAAAACCCTGTTTTTAAATTACAGAAAATTCCCAGAAAATTCCAGAAACTTGTGAAAAATCCAGTTTTTAAAATTTTAAAAATTCAGGGGGTTTACAACATCAAACCCTTCGATGTGATGGAACACATCGGAGAAATGGATTACAAGATAAACTCTTCCTCAGACATTGGAAAAAGTACATGACGTCTTCCACGTATCCAATTAAGAAGATACACTCCGAACCCAAGTCATGTGCTGGACCATTCAGAGATCACCATCGGTCCAAGCTTATCATACCAGGAGGTACACTTCGGATACAAGTCATGTGCTAGACCATTGAGATCGCTGTCGGAGCCATAGAAATCCTAGATCGAAGCGAGAAGATGTTGCAAGGCCAGACTATCCTTTAATTCGTATTACATGAAAACATCATGCACCAGGCAAATCAACCTGGAAACGAGAAGAGGATATTCGATAATGTTTCCCCCATCTATTTCCAGACCAGGGTATGTCCAAAATATTTTAAATCAATCTTCAGCTATGACTATGTCTTAATATTTCAAAATTAATCAATCTTTCGTTCTCATTATATGTCTGTTTTTATTTCGAGGACAAAATTTTCTAAGGAGGGTAGATTGTAAACTCCCTCGACCAGATTTCACTATTTAAAAATCATTTTTAGCAAATTAGAATTTATGCAATATTTTATTTATTTATATCCTATTGATTGTGCACCTGTCCATTACACAATTAATTAGAGCATTACACTAGCTGTAATTCCCAAACAAAGTTCACATACCTGTCCTAGACATGTTAGACTATTTTTCTGAATTTTGTGCAACTCCCAGATGCTTTATTTTGAGCCTCGTTTGAGACGCACAAATATCGTTACAAAAGTTCGTATTTAATTCCTATTTAATTTTCTGCTCTTTACCCATCTCTGTACCCCTAGAGATTTGAGGACCAGTAGGCACCTGTTTTGCCCAAACAAAAATACGATAATATTCTAGACTGAATATACTACAATTAGTGTATTGACACGGTAGAAAAATTATGACCCTACCTGCCTCTAAATAATTAGTGAACACCGTGCGCAATATTTATTAAATAATAAATACGGTGACCCGTATCACCCAAAGAACCTGCCCCTGCCCAGACTCACCCCCAAACATCCCAAAGCACTCCCCCAGCTGTCCCCCTCATTTCTGTGCAATTTGGTATTTTTAGGAATCAGTGTTTTTAACCAGACAAATTGCATAATTGCGCAAAATACCAATTTTAGGACTTTTATGCAAATTATAAAATTACAAGGGTTTTTATGCAAAATGCATGTGAGGTGGCATAACCTCATTGACCATTAACCCTAACACTTACATGTGTCCCTAAATATCCAGAAAAATCTGTTAAAAATATCCTAAAACCAAAATTACCAAAATATCCTAAATTTTCTAACTATTTACAATTATGCCACTCAACCCTAACCCTATAAAAACCGACCCCCTCCCCATTCCCGGACTCCTCACAGTCACCACCGGCCACCGCCTCTGACCCAATCTCCGGCGAAGCCCTCGCCACATCCCCCCCCTTCCCTCCGACCACTGCCACCCCCTCCGGCCATCTCCTCCGCCGCCTAGAGCCCCCACAACCCCAAACTCCCAACACTGCCCACAGTAGCCCCCACCTCCCGAACCCCTCCCACCGCCGCCTCCGGCCACCGTGCACCACCACCACCCCCACCGTTCGACTCGCCCTGACCCCCTCCACCCGACGACCACCCTCCCTCCGGCCCACGACGCCTCCTCCGCCGTCGGCAGCCCTCGCAGCACCCTCAGCTTCCCCTAACCCTACCCGCACCCCTCACCTCCGACCGCCTCTAGCCGCCACCACAGCCACCGTAGGCCCCCGCCACCACCACCAACCTCACCGCCACTCCTCCCCCCGGCGATCCCCCACCTTGCCCCGCCTTCCCCGCCGCCGCAGCCGCCGCTGCCACCCCCGCAAGCAGCTGCTGCTGCTGTTAGCTGCAGCCACTGCTGTGGCTGCCGTTCCGGCCAGCCACCGCCACCTCCGCCGCCGTCCTCCCGCCGGCGGCAAGCCCAGTGGGCCCCTGTCTGACAGGTATACCCGCCCCCAATTTTAAATACGTATATACGTATATATGTATTAATGTATGTATATATGTATATATATATATATATAGGTATATATATCTATATATTTATATATATTAATATATATTATAAATATATATATATATTATATCATTTATATTACTGTATATATACAGTATAATTATACTGTATACATATTTTATTATATATTTAATGTGTATTTAATATATATTTATGTATATATATATATATCTCTATGTATATTTATACATATATATTATATATTTAATGTATTATATATTTATATATATATAATGTACATATAATTATTATTATATTTACATTAAATATATATACAGTGTATATATATTTATTATGCATTTTCATTATTTAATATGCATTGTTATTTCTGTTTATATATATATATATATATATATATATATATATATATATATATATATATATATATATATATATATATATATATATATATATATATATATATATATATGTAGTATATATAAATATATGTATACATATATTTATATATATATTCTATATGTATATTATATTATAGTGCTGGATAATACAGCATATATATGTATTTATATATATATATTTCCATTTTCTGCACTTGTCATTTCAATTTATTATATATATATGTATATATATATATATATATATATATATATATATATATATATATATATATATATATATATATATATATATATATATATATATATATATATATATATATATATATATATATATATATTATCTACATATAATATATACTATATAATATTGCTGGATAATACAGCATATGTATTTATATATGTATTTAGTTCCTGCACTTGTCATTTCAATTTATTATATATATATATATATATATATATATATATATATATATATATATATATATATATATATATATATATATATATATATGTATATATATATATATATATATATATATCTATATCTATATCTATATATATATGTATATTATCTACATATAATATATACTATATAATATATCGCTGGATAATACAGCATATGTATTAATATATGTATTTATTTCCTGCACTGTCTTTCAAATTATTATATATATATATATATATCTATATATATATTATCTACATATAATATATACTATATAAATACAGTATATATATTATATATGCACTGACTTTTATTTATGTATATATATATATATATATATATATATATATATATATATATATATATATATATATATATATATATATATATATATATATATATATATATATATATATATATATATATATATATCTATGTATATATATTATCTATATATAATATATGTTATATATATATATATATATATATATATATATATATATATATATATATATATATGCATCCTATATTATATATATTGTCATAAGTATATATATACTTTTATATTATACCATGATATTCACGAACCCTGTGTGTTTTAAAAGAAAATATCTCCAGCACAGCCAGTGACCCCTGTCACCAGCACCCTCAAACTTGAATTTGAGAACAGGTTTCCAACACTATCAGGGAGTAGGCAAGTATACCTTGCCAAGTTTTTACTGTTTAAATTATTAACTGTTGAATGTTCTTTTTAGTAAATTTACATATAAACAGTATGTATCTGAGACTGCCTCGGGTACCGTCAACAAGTACGTTGACACGTAGTATAATTAACTTAGTTTATACAGACTTACCGTCAACTGTGAGGATATCCTAATATTCTCTTAGACCCCATCACGGGTACACGCAACAAGGTTGCCATTCATTTTGGGATGCAAGTTTACGTAGTTGATTAGCTACCAGTACGTACGACGTGCATCACGGCTTAGAACAAAATCAGGAAAGTTAAGTCTTGGCATTAGTTACATTGGACGGGGAGAACGACTAAAAGACGTATGGGACACCCACCTCTTTATCCCGATGCCGCACTCGACGGAGTGATACGGTTGTTATATAAATATTCCTGTGACCATACTCATCGTAGATGAAAAATTGTATAGTGCCCTTGAACGGGGGCATATGTGGCATATATTAGCCAGTCACTACGGATTGGTGAATTATGTCAGCATATGTCTAGCCACACTTCCCCATACGTACTAGGTTATCTCAAATTGCATTCACTTAGATGGTTAGCACCCTGTATTTATTTATTCAGTATTTACATACATGGCATGTTATTTTTATGTATCTTGTTACGTCCCACTGAGGACCTGGTTCCCTGCCAGGTTTAGATGAGACACTCTACCCCGCTGTACATGGACCTGGACAGGAGACGGGATATGCCCCTGAGAAGGAGTTAGAGGAGATGCCATCAGAATCTGCCTGAGTACACCTGGAGTTGGAGCTACATATTTCGAGGACGATGCACTAGTCATCTTATTTCAGTTTTGCTTATCTTTTGTAGTGGGTTTGTTCCCACAAGATATTATCTGATTTGTATTATGACATTTCAGACTTAGCTTTATATATATTCAGCACTAATTCCCATATTTCATGATATTCCTGTGGATGAGATAGATTTACCTGTATTTAGACTCGTAGTATTTTAGGACAGCGTAGCACATCACTTTGGGTCCATTAAATTGGGTAATCCCCTAGTGACGTGTCAGCTGGCCAATGCCACGTGGCCTAGTTCTGTATATTTTGGGACTGGGACGTGACATATTAGTAAATCCAAATTTGGAGTCCAACTTTTTAAATTCTAGATTTTATATATATATATTTTTTATATCAATTTTTGATCACACAATCTTTGGGACCGGAACTTACTTTATCATTTCATACTATTATCGTACAAATGCAATCCATTCTACATTTTTTATTTTAAATTTTAGATCTAAATTATATTGGAGAGTCACAGCTACTAATGATGAGCTGCGTGATGTTTGGTTAATGATTTATGTAGGAAAGTGGTCATGGTTTTGGGCCAAAATGAACTTACTTGACGTGTTTGATTTGTTTTGACGAGAATAAAAAAAAAAATCAAAATGTCTCTTGAATGATGGATAAATCATGTCTTTCTTTACTTCCTAATTTTATATCTCATTTTTAGAGTAATTTGGACTTCTATGAAGTGAGTTTTTTTTTTTTTTTTTCTAAGTAAAAAAATTCTACTATAAAAAAGAAAGAACTATATCACTTCTCCAATATTACTATTTTATAAATCTTTTATAAATCAAACATAAAAACTAAAAAAAGTTACCTTTTTTTAATTATTTCAACAACTATACGAATACAAAAAATTTGAATTTTTTACTTCTAATATTTATTTCTTCAATTAACTTAAAAAAATACATAATTTACACATACAATGTGTACGCAAAACACAAAATATGGATTTGGGAATTCCCATCTAAACGTGCAAAATCAAACATGCCTTATCCAAACAGCATATTCAGCAACAACATAGAAATTGAAAACAAATTGCCACGAGTCATTCAATTTTTTTTTGGATGTTATTTTTAGAAACTGATATAATAGTTGGCATAACAAATTTTAAAATTAAAATTAAAATTAAAATTAAAATTAAAATAAAAATTAAATAATTAATTTTTTATATTAAATTTTGTTATGTCATCCACGTGCCAAATGACAATGTGATGCTACCTAATGGAAGAACTGTACGAACCAATTAGCAGAATTGAATTGGAAACACATATATTACTATAAATTTTTTATTGTTATTAGAGTAATAATATTTGTACCTCCAAATTAATTTTTCAATCCATCTCACCTTACATTGACAGCTGACATAACATGTTAAATAATATTATGTAATATCGAATATGATAGTTGATATAATAAATTTTAAATCCAAAAATTAATTATCAAAAAAATATTAATGTTAATATAAATATTAAATTTAAATTTAATTATAAATTTTAATGTTAATTTAAATATTAATTTTAATTTTAAAATGTGTTAACAGTCACATTAGATGTCACGTAAGAAAAAAAAAATATTGGGTACTTATTTTTGTTATTATTGTGAAGAACTACTCTAAAAACATACACAATTTATTTATTTGTGGGGCTGCTCCATTCCAATAGTCTGCTCATTCCTTTATACCTAGTTCCCTGGCGAACTTGGCCATGTCACTATAGGAGCTCCCACCCTCCCCCACCGCCTCCGTCGCCATCCTCCTCATCTCCTCCGCCTTCGCCTTGACCTCCAAGTGCTTCCCTCCGTCGACTGACTCCGCAAGCACCCTCGCCAGCGCCCCCACCTCCGGCACGACGCTCTCCCCTCCATCGCACGCCCGCAGCGCCACCTCCTTCTCCTCCACCACCAGCCTCGCGTCCACGAACTGGTCCGCCTCCATCGGCCACGCCAGCAGCACCACCGCCGCCGCCACCCCTTCCAGCACCGAGTTCCACCCGCAGTGCGTCACGAACGACCCCACCGCCCCGTGGCCCAGCAGCGCCTTCTGCGGGGCCCACCCGGTGAGCACCACCCCTCTCCCCCTCGTGCTCTCCTCGAACCCCTCCGGCACCTCCGCCTGCCCGGCCCACACGAACCGGACCCCGCTCGCCTCCAGCGCGTCCGCCAGCGCCCGCGCGTGCGCCCCCCGGAGCCTGAACTGGCTCCCGAAGCACACGTACACGACGGACCTAGGCGGACACTCGTCCAGCCACGTGGCAACATCCTTCGGCAGGCATTCGACAGCTCCTCCTCCCCGTCCGCCGGCAGCAGCGACTGGGCCTACGGCCCAGACCCGGTCGTGGCCGTAGCTGCGCCTGAGGTGGTCCAAGTAGTCCCTCTCGAGAGCGTCGAACGTGTTGATGACGGTGGCGTAGCTTTCGGCATTCGAGAGCATGGAATCCTTGACGAAGTCCCACTCGGCCACGCCGGCGTTGGCCCGGCAGCGGCGGAAGATGGAGGGGAGGTGGTCGTAAGGGAAGGAAGGGAGCGGCGGAGGAAGCGGCGCATCGGGACCTTTGAGAAAGAGGACGTCGAGGATGGACAGGAGGATTGCGGCGGAGTAACAGAAGTTGAGGCGGAGGACGCGGAGGTCTCGGGCGAGGGAGACGGTCCAGCCGAGGAAGAAGTCGGAGAGAATGGCGGTGGGAGGGTTGGGGAGGGAGGTGGCCCAGGAGAGGATGGCGGGGGAGAGGAGGGAGAGGGAGCGGATGAGGGTGGCGACGGAGGAGGAGGGAGGGGAGATGTCGCGCATGTGTTCGGGGTGGGAGGGGTCGGGGAGGGGGAGGAGGAGGGGTCGGATGGATGGGGAGGTGGAGAGGATGGAAGAGAGTAATGGGAGGTTCTTGGGGGTGGTGAGGATGGTGACGGTGAGGTTTGTCGAGGACGAGGAGGAGAGGTGGTGGATGACGTCTAGAAGGGGGAGGAGGTGGCCTTGGGCCGGGTAGGGGATGACAAGGAGGTGAGAGGAGGAGGAGGAGGAGGAGGAGGAGGAGGAGTTGTTGGTGGTAGTGGTAGCGGTGGTCATTATGTCAAAGATATTTTTGGTTTGGTGCATCTCATACATACCATGTGCGTGTTCTATGGACAACACTACTTAATGGCTACCAGATTTCGCGTTCATAGCTAGAAAAGTCAGACAAGTCGTTTGGTTTGGATCCACAACTTTGTCAATAAAGTTTTTCAGTCTATTTCAACTTTTTTCTGTTAATTGAACTAAGTAATCCACTATGTCTATATTTTGAGTTCATATTGAAAAGATCTCGAGTAACTCAAACAGAGGAATTCGAAATTCGAGTTCCATGATATCGTCAGGACCGGAGATTTTGACGTCGCTGCCAATTTCACTCGTTATCAAATTGTTTGATATCTTTTTGTAGAATTACGAATAAGGAGCAACCAAAATTAGTTCAGACTAGAACAATTCAATCTTCTGGACCGTCATAGTTCCCATTTAACGTGACGACCTCCGAATGAAAGGGAATTCAAAATTTGAGAGGACAGATCCAGAGTCAATAGGAGAGGCAGGTCAACTGTGCCATAAGTCATTATTGTAATATGGAAGGCTGGCTTTGGTGGTCATGCATGCATCATTTGGTATTGATCCGAAAGACATTAATAAATTCCTTAGACGTGGCTGGTTCATATGTGTCTCTTACGTAGATCATAATCTAGCCTGGGTATGAATAAATGTGAGAGGATAAAAGAAAAACTTTACTCTGATATTCAAGTAAAAGATTAAAATTTGAAGTGATTGTGCAAATTGGCAAAAGTTTTTAGATTAAAAAGTGAACATGAATGACATGCCATATTCTAAATTTTGTTAATCACATTCATCCAAAAAAAAAAGAAAGAAAAAAAAACATGTAATTTATATCTCAAACACATACAAACTGTAAAAATTTAGAATGCTAATATTCAATTTGTTCAAGAGGAACAAAGTCTATTAGGATAGAGTCCTAGTAGTACTATTTTTTACCGTCCAACTATTTCCATCGTCAAAAACGAACCTAATCTACGCACTCATTATTAGCTCTCTACAAAAAATAAAAAAAAATTAATACTTGAATTTTCAAACCGTAAGATCTTAATATAAGATATTAAAAATTTTAAATTTTTTATTTGTACAGAAAATTGGACATCATTTTTCTACCCTTTTAACATTTTCCAATATCTTTTCTGACATCAAAAACATTAAGTGCAAGTTGGATGGCAAACCAATAACGTCTTATGAATGTTAACATTGACACCAGAAATGCAGACAAATATCATAACATGTTTTTTTTTTTTTTTTTGTTTTTTTGTTTTTCTGTTTCTGTTTCTGTTTCTGACTGGAAGGTCTTTAATAACTCTGAAAGGTACATTAATAACTCTTAACTATCTTGTACCAACTATAGCTGCCGGAACGAACGGAAAAAATCTAAGGATGACCACAGTGAACGAACTATCTAAGTCAAATAATTAGAAATTGACTTGGGCCAAGAAAATAAAGCAATCCAATCCAATCCAAGCTTTGGTGACAGCAAATATGTTCTTAAAACAAAGAACTAATACTTCCAAAAAAATAAATTATTGTATTTTTTTTTTTTTTGCATAGTCTTCATTAACAATATCTAAGGATAAATTTGACCAGCTCCTTTCTCATATCATCAATTTCTTTGATAGAGTAATCTCTCTCCCACAAACTACAAAAATAAATACAAAATTAACTATTATATATATCAATATTTTATGGTAGACTTTTTCTACTTCATCTTCCTTTGAACAAGTCATATCTTAAAAGTATTAAGATTAATTATAATTAGGATTAGATATTAATTAGATTTATGATTAGATTCTTTTCCTACATAGATACAGATTTTATCTCCTACTTCTATACGGATATTTATCCGTTCTCCCACTATTTATATTTATAATTGTAAATTTTTTTACATCATCTATTAATAAAATTAATAAAATTAATATTATTAATTTCTTTTATGATATCGGAGTCTAGGATTTTCAAATCAAGACCCGTCAACAGGGCCGGTCCTGGCCCAGGGCGGACAAGGCGACCGTCCAGGGCCAGGAGGGCCCAAATTTTTTGTTTTTATATAAATAAATGTGTACAAAAAATAGAACTAGTATTTACCAAGGACCATTCTTATCACAAAGCAATTGTAGTGTAGTGGTTCTTACGTTAGAATTACATACAAGAGGTTTTTCTAGTTCAAATCTTGGTGGAGGTATATATATATTTTTTCTTTTTTGTTTCATTTTTTTTTACATTATGTATGAGTTCTCATTTTGAAAGTCCGCTCCGGACCCCCATGAGCTCAGGGCTGACCCTGTCCGTCAATTTTTGGGTTAAGACTCATCGTTAGCCGTTTGTCAATTCCTCTCTTATTGCATTTATATAGAGACCATCTCTATCGATTTACATCCTGACGCGAGACCTCCGGTTGACTCCGTGCCAAGTCACCCAAAGCTCCCACGTGATCGAAGGACTCGCCAAAGTTGCGCGACCCAACCTTCAACTCTGGCGAAACCGCAAGCGATTGTTTGAAGCCAGGCAACTACAACAAGATTTCCTTTGTTCTAAATAGGAAGCATTAACCAAAGACACAAAGGTTTCCTTCCTCCTCTAAATTACTAAGGAGCTGCTGTCATAAGAAGTTGACTCAATATCAACTTTTGACTACAAAGGTTTCCCTCCTCTAAATTACTCAGGTTTAGTTTCTTTACTATTATCATGTCATGATAGCAATTTGTAATTTCTGTTCAGTTCCGTTGCGTGCGCTGCTCTATTTGGAAAACAAAAAAAACTTTTGACATGCTCTAGTAACTTCTCTTTCTTGAGTTAAAAAAAAAAAAAAAAAAAACCGTTCTCTATGTACCTATTGTAAAAAGTATGATTATTATGCTATTGCATGATATGCTCGTTAACGGTCTGCTATGATTTGTTCTCACTGTCATAGGTCTGGTCACCTAGTGGATAATTGTTTTCTGTTTCATCCATATTTAAGAACTCAATTCGTCAAGCGGATACATGCGAGAGATTCTTCCTCGACTCACTCTCCGATATATCAGTTTCAGACATCAGCTCAGGCTCAGACATCAGCAGATATTCAGTATCATCTTACCCAGTTAGAGCTCCAGGTCCAGCTCCGTCTCCAGCGTCAACCTGTCTTTGCCAGCTCATTTGCATCTGCCTCTACTGGTATGTCTACTTCTTGGATATTAGGCTCTAGTGCTTCTCATCATATGACTTCTGATCTTAGTCTTTTATCTAGTATTACACATTTACCATCTCATTTTTCCTCTTTACGCACAGCTGATGGATCTTAGTTGGTCATCATTTAATCTGGCTCCATTATTTTCGACACTTTGAGTCTTCCTTTTGTCTTACATGTTTCACATGTTACTTTGCACCTCATATCAATCAGTATCATATGTGAGAGTGGATTTATTGTTTCTTTTGATTCCCTCATATGTTCTGTGAAGGATCCTCGTACGGGCCAGACGATTGGTCGTGCTCATAGGAATGGAGAGTTTCTTCATCTTCCATCAACTCAACCTTTGAGTTCTAGTCATGTTGCTATCGTCACGTCTGCTGCTGACTTATGGCACAGACGCTTAGGTCATATTTTATAGCCCCGTCTAAAGACTTTATTTCATAGTGGATCTCTTGGATGTGGTTCTTTCTCTCCTATATTCGCATGTACGGGCTGTAAGTTGGCAAAATATATAGCCCTATCTTTTCCTAAGAGTTTATCTAAATCAAGTAGTATTTTTGAATTAGTTTATTCTGACATATGGGGACCTACTCCTATCCCATCTATGAGTGATTTTGTCTACTACTTGAGCTTTATCCATGAATACACTCGTTATACTTGGGTCTATCTTATGCGTCACCGTTCTGATCTCCCAACCATTTATCGGACGTTTACTACTATGATTCACACTCAATTCAATGCTAGAATTAAAACTTTTCGTTCTGATTGTGCTCGTGAGTATCTCTCCATTACGATGCGATCTATCTTGCAATCTCACGGCACCCTTTTTCAGCAGTCCTGCTCTTATACTCATGAACAGAATGAGATAGCCGAGCGCAAATATCATCATGTTCTTGAAACTGCTCGTGCTCTCTTGTTATCCTCTTCTGTTCCTCAAAAGTTCTGGGCAGAAGCCATTGTTACTTCTGTTAATCTTATCAATATCACTCATTCCTCTGTTTTATCTGGTATGACACCTCATGAGAGTCTTTATTCATGTCCTCCTGATTACAGTATGTTTCGAACTTTTGGATGCACTTATTTTGTCATTCCTGAGGCTGAGCGCACAAAGTTGATAGTCCGATCAGCCAAGTGCTTCTTACTTAGTTTTAGTTCCGAGCACAAGGGATACCGTTGTTATTATCCCTTGGCCCATCGTCTTCGTATATCTCGTCATGTCACCTTTCTAGAGGACTCTCCATATTTTACTGTCCCACCTCTGGATGTTCACTTTTTGTTTCCACCAGCTCCATCATCTAGTCTTTTCATTGATCCTACTCCTTTACTTTCCTTTCCTGGTACAACTCCTCCTTCGATGCCTCTGTCGCTAACTCACGAGGATTCTCCTCAAATTCTACCAGCTCCCGTAACGCCATCTTCTCTACCATCCACATCTCCATCACAACCTCTTCGCCAGTCCCAACTTACTCATCGACCTCCTTTACGTTTTACTCTCGATTATTTCCGTCCACTGGATAAGTTTGATTTTGCCACATTAGTCTCATATTCTCCACACTTTCATTCATTTCTTACTATTATCCATACTATACGAGAGCCCAGTTTTTATCAAGAGGCTGTTCAGTATCCTAAGTGGCAAGAGAAAATGACAGAGGAGTTTCGAGCATTTCAGCAGACAGGTACTTGGGATGTTGTTCCACTTCCAAATGGGGTGTCACATTACAGTCCCAAAATATCAAGGGACTAGACACGTGGCAATGGCCAGCAGCACACACCGATGGACAAATCCCAATTTAATGGATCCATCGGGGCATACTTAAGCTGTATTACAATGATCAGGGTTTACTAATCTCATCCACAGAATAAACACAGCAATATCAATAAAAAGAAATAAACATCAACCAGTCACAAGTAAATAAAATCGGGGAACAACCCGATATTAAGTCTGTTACAAATGTTCATTTAAACAGGAATAAAAGAGTTTATTTGCCATAAAAACTGAGCATAGAGAAGCAGATGTTCAGGAGAAGTCCTCAGCGATCACCTCGTCCTCAGGGTCTGGTACTGTTCCGAGAAGTGCTCATATTCCGTATACCTCTGGATAGACCTCGTCTGCTAATCCTGGGGACATAATCCGGATCCAGGTCCTCAGGGGACATAGCAAGGTACAGATAATACAAGCCAAAATAAATGCAGTGCAACAATAAATGAAACAATTAGGATAAACTATATAACCATCTATGTGAAATACAAATTGAGAGCATCACTAAAACTTAGGCTGATACCACTACAAGCTCTGTGTCGGGGAACCGGTAGCAGTTATACTATGCTATGTAATTTACTATGTTGTGGCCTATATATATATAATCAGCCTGTAGCCTGTGTGTCTCTCCCCACCCAATGTAATCACACGTCTCATGTCCATGACACGCAAGATCAAAACTAATGCAGCAAGTCATAATATGAACTAAGAATATAATGTCTATGTCAATCCTGCATCATACACAGAATCACCATGAATATCTCAGAAAGATTCTGTATCATGTATAGTGTCAAGTGTCCTGGGTATAACGTACTTGAATAAGCAAGTACGAGAATGTAAAGGGTCACGATGTCCATCTCTAAGTGACGTTACACAACTCCGCGTACGGGGTTGGCACCCGACTATTAATCGGACGCTAAGTAAGTCACACGGTCCTAGGTTTAAGCATGTACAATAATTATAACTAAGTCAAAGTAATAAATAACAGAACTGCAAGTTGGCAAGGTACACTAGCCTGGGGTTGGAATACCAGTAGCTGTCCCTGTATTAGTGGGTCCTGTAGGTACTCATCCAAAAGTTGAAATGAACATTACCAACAGTCTCAGAAAATATGAAATATCTAGAAACGCCTGTCCTTAAGTCCAATTTGGACACAAGGACAAAAAAATGATATTTCCTGGTCAAAGCGGGGTCCACATATGGGCCGCTTTGTACCGAAAACCGTGTCAGAGTCAAAGGTCTCTAAATTCATCCAACTTAGTGTCAACAAGTCAGGATCGATGATACGAACCCAACGGAACTTCCATAATTGGATTCCGATGAGCCGATCTCAAAATCGTCCGTCAAGTGGAGCCGGTAGGGCCCACGATACGCGATTTTGTCAACGTTCTCATAATCGAGCCAAACTTGGGTCACAGGACCAGCGTATTGCTACGAGTCCAATGGCGCAAGTTTCGTTTCAATCCGACGTGCGTACACTAAGTTTCGGCGTGTTCCAGAATGGACGAATACGGGACGTTGTCGGCGGATACGCGTTGATTCCGGTGTGCACGCACATCCAAATCAACTTCTGCAAAATTTCGCACGTCCGTATCAACGGCGCGCACGCATCGGTGAAGACCGCAAGCGACCAAGTCGTCCCGTTTGGCGTACTCAGTTTCGGGGTAAAACAGGGCATTGATTTTTCCGTTTTTTGATCGCGGTTCGCGACCACCACAGGACGCGATGCACCGAGCGGTTTGCACGGACACCGAGGGGGTCACATAGCCTACGCGTCACAACTGACGGAACAGAAATCGGGGCAGCGAGGAGAGAGAAATGGGTACCTGATCAGGGCTCCAAAAATCGAGTTGCGCGTGTCCGCGTTCGAGTCTACCGTGTCCGGTCACTGTGTCCTGGTTAGGGTTTTTGGTTCTGCTGTGTCCGAGCTCGCCGGAGGCTGTGCTGGACGGGGATGGGTGTCACCGGAGTCGTCGGGGACGGAGCTGCGGGAGGCCGGGGCTCACTGCTGGAGGCGGCGGCGGGTGCTGCGGGTGCTGGCCGGAGTTGGGGTGAGGGCAGGAGGCGTCGGCGTCGCTGGGGCGGGCTGTGGGTTCTGGAGGTGGAGGGTTCTGGACGGAGGGCTGAGGAGGGCGGCCGGAGTCGGGCTCTGCGGGGCTGGGCGGAGGCTGCGTCGGGTTCTCGAAGCTGGAGGGCGGCGGAGAAAGAAGGCCGGAGGCGGAGGCGGAGGCGGAGGAGAGGGGAAGAAATCGGCCGGCTGCGGGTTATGTATGGGGGAAAAAGGGAGGTGAAGAGGTCGGGGGTTGCCGGAAGAGGAAGGGGAGGTGGCCGACGTTGGGGGAAGGTGAAGAGGGAAGGTCTCCGGCTGCCACGGCGGCGGAAACGGCCGCCGGAGAGGAAGAGTCGGGAAGTTAAAAATTTGGGGGTTAGGGTTCCAAATGGGTCGGGTCGGGTCGGGTCTTAAGCGGGTCGGGTCGGACCCGGATCCGACCCGCTAA
The DNA here is from genome assembly GCA_036927795.1 of Iris macrosiphon. NCBI lineage: Eukaryota > Viridiplantae > Streptophyta > Magnoliopsida > Asparagales > Iridaceae > Iris > Iris macrosiphon. Next base: position 15,960,839 of record JAYESA010000020.1, on the reverse strand, counting down.
GATTGGGTTGGTTTGGTTCGGTCAGACCGGCCGGTTCGGGTCAAATGGTTTGGTTTAATTAGGTTTAATTGAACCGGGTTCAGATTTAATTAGGTTTAATTAAACAATAGTTTTTAGGGCTTTAAAAATACTTCCGGGGTCCAATAAATTTCCGGAATATTATCCTATGTCTAGTTTTTCATTTTACACCATAAAATATTATTTTTATATTATTTTAATATTATTTAATGACATATAAAAATCCTTTTAAATTTAAAATACCTTAGTTTTAATTAATAAAAATCCTAGAAAAATTGTGAAAAATCCAAATTAAATTTTTTTGAAAAATCAGGGGGTTTACATGGGGTCCAACCTGTTAGTTGCAAGTGGGTTTTCAAGGTCAAGTATCGACCTGATTGATCCATTGAGCGACACAAGGCTCGACTTGTTGCCCAAGATTTTACACAGGAGCATGGAATTGACTATGATGAGACCTATGCACCTGTTGCTCAAATGGCCACACTTCGTACATTATTGTAGGACCGTATGGCAACTCTAGAGGAGAGTGAATAAAGTTTAGCGAAAATAGTCACTGAATAAAATTCTAAGTTTAAGGCATACTTATAAACTTAAGTAACAAGTATTAGAAAAGAATGTAAGCGGAGTATAAGTAAAGTTTAGAAGAGCAAACTCTCAAACACAGAGAATTTTATCCTGATTTTTTTCGTGGAGGACTAGTCCAGGTCCGATGACTTTTGCTCGGTGTTAATCCACTATTTCTGAAATAGGATACACACGCGCCTTTGATCCGAATAGCACGCCAACTCCTTACAACACGAGCTTTGATCTGAATGACTCGTGACTTCTTACAACCAAAAGTTTTTTTTTTTCGAAGAGCTTGCTGACTTCAGACTTGGATGGAAGACAAACTTGTAAACCAAGCTTTACAACTCGACCAGACTTCTAAATTAGAGCCGCGTTGGCACTAAAAGGCTGTAAGTTAATCTTGGAAATATGAAGATTTATAGCTCAGGAATATAGTAAGAAAGTGAAATGCTTAGAGTCAATGACTTGATTGAAATTGTATGAAATTCCACTCTATTTATAGGATTTCTCTGAATCGAGTTCAAACAGAGTTCGGATGCCCAACGTTCAGAAATTCGAACGTTAGAGCCTGGTCATCCGGAAGAGGAGTCTCACTAAGAATTCGATTTTGAGTAACCGAGTTTGGTCCTAGTTCGGACAGAACTCGCCCCGAGTTCGGTCAGAACTCGCCCCGAGTTCGGTTGGTCAAAAAACCAGACTGTTTTAGGTTCATTGGACTTGGTTTTGAGTGGTGACGGCTAGGGTTTGGGAGGTGGTGGCTAGGGTTTGGGCTCTGATACCATGTAGAATATTTTGGAGTAATTGTTATATTTTTTATTGATAATCTCTTGGCTATTTATAGCCTTACAACCCTTCATCTTACATTAATACCCCATTAAAATCCCTGTAGAATATTCTAATATTCCAACAAATATACCAAAAATATTCTAATATACCAACAAATATACCAAAAATATTCTAATATACCAACAATTACAAATTCGATAATGCACACTTTGTTCAATTTTATAGAAAACTGTCATTCTCATAACAACCATTCCTTAGCAACAAATTGAAATTTGAACTTCCAGATGATTATGTTCTTATATTTGCATGAGGGAAAAAACAAGAATAAATATTCAAAAAATAAAATTGCAAATTATGGCCAAGCGGTAGCGCTGGTAGAGCAATGACGTGCGATCAGCGACACAGCCAGCCAGATGCAGTCATAGCAACAGGGACGAGGAGTTTCAGGACACAATGTCCTATAGCTTATTTAACAGGAGGATCCATGTGTCCAAGGCTGCAAACCAATGGAATCATATCTTTTATGGGTGGAGGGCCTTTGAAGAGTAGTCCGAGATGGTCCCAAATTACTTGATAATGTTTCTCAAACTTTGCCCAAAATCTATCATCCCCTCAAGTCTTAACAGGAAAAGGAAACATTTTGCCACTCCTAAAGCAATATTGAAATTAATATTTCTCAAAGTTCCAGGAATTTTGGATGTGCTGTTGGACATTTGACTATTTGAGCCTTGAAGCCTAATGTTAAGGTAATGAACTATTATGAATGAAGTTAATTTTCAGTAATAGGACTAACATACATTAATTCGATACACCATCTACAGTCCGATATTGCATTTCGAGGGTGCTCTAGCTATATGCTTTTCTTCATTCTCTCATTAAGTTAGATATGTCACTTATTTCTCTCTCTTGAAGCTGCTTATTAGCTTGAAAACAGGTTCTTTACATTATACATAATCTGAAAGTAACTCTAGGTACCATCAGGATCTTCTACTTATTCTTCCGGTATGACAAATTATATTTCTCTACTGAATACAAGTGATTATTTATTTGTGAAGACAAGATGTACCCTTGCATTTACAATACGAAGATAATGAAAGATATCTATTAGAAAGAGGATCTATATAATTTGCCTTTAAAATATCTAACTATTTTTGGTTCCATAGTAAGATTGGAGTAGGATTAATTATAAATGTAGGATAGAAGAGAGAGAATCTATCTAATCAAATAAAGAAAGGATACAGAGTGAGACCAATTATAACAAGAAAAATAGAAGAAAATATCAGTTAAGGGTTTCTTGAAGGGTGTTTAAGCGAATTAATACAAGATAACTATTTGAAGACGGGAAGAGTATCTGGGATCTGGTGATTCCTGTATAAATTTACAAAGTATTGCATTATATTCTCTAATTAAAAATATTTTCGGTTTTCTTCTCTAGAAGTTGTAAATACATAATTAAAACATGTGAGACTACATTTTGAGAGTTACCTAAGATGGAGGTTAAATAGATTGTTGAACTATTTCTGTCATTGAGATTTAACAAACATATTTTCCACATATGAAGGATGAATCGTCATATAGATCCTGAAATCTCGAAGGTTTCATTAGCATTATCATGCACAAAAACATGTTTTTCCGTATGGATACTTACGCCGATGAAGGAATTTATATATAACCCATGAGCCAGTGGAGCTTTTTGCCAAAGGTTAAGGTTGAGGGTCAAAGACTACATCATAATTAAAATACTCATTTCATAGCATGCATATGTATTAGGTAGGTGATCAAGATATGCTAGTAAGCTTGAATTGTGGGAGATCAAGAATTTTGAGAAAAATCTTTACACTAATTTATTCTAGTTAATATATTTTTGAGCATATTTAGGACCAACTGTAGTCATTTTGATATTTGTTCTGGATTTATTAAAGTAAATATGAGAAGTAGTTATACTTGCAACCAAATAGATGAGCTCTAACATTCTCTTTGGACGAGTTTTAGCCATCTGATGAACCTAAATCCATATATCAGTTCTAAGGTATATATAGAGTAATGGAGCTAAGTTGCAGGAAACTAATATATTTATATAGTTGACCAATCATTCAAAATATGTAAACAATACTTTAGGTTCATTCAAACTAACCCTTGACTGAGGAGAATGGAAGTAAAGGATTTATGTACAACCACCCCAACAAAATTTGGGATAAATTATTTTGTTGTGGTCGTTGTTGTTGTATCTTAGGTTCATACTGGATTCAGTCTACGAATTGCCTTATCTTCTTATTGTGGTGAACTTCTTATGGACTCGGATGAGGATACATGATATGCACATTTTCAAATAGATACAAGGTTATAATAATTATTTCATTACAACGACATGTTTTAGTAGGTTATTGATAGATGAACTACATATAGTGTTAGAAGGCATCACAAATTTTTGGCAGTCCTAATTTATTGGTGGACTGTCAAAATTTTGATAGTCCTTGCTATGCTTAGGATTACCAAAATTTTGTCAGTCCTCAAAAGATCAGAAATGTCAAAATTATGGCAGTCCTAGGTGTACAGGACTATAAAAAATGTTGCAGTCGTAGGACTGCCAAAATTACTAATAAAATATGTAGTACCTTTATCAATTTTTTTAGCAAAATCATCATAAATAAATATATAAAAAAATCAATGACACTTATTTAAAAAGTGTCATCAATAAAGTGTTGTATAAACCATTTTTGTTGGTAGTTAATTTACATGGAAACTCTTTCTCGGCCACCACAAAATCAACATAGTCAAAGAACATTAGAACTCTTTCGGCTAAGGAAGCAACTTAGAACATCATATTATAGCTATGCTATCCCTTTCTGTTAAGGCGTAGGGTCAAGATTCATCAGTAATGCCTCTTAAGAGTAGCAACTAAGCTTGCAATGGGACCAAATTGGCACTCATTGGGATGAAGAACCCCCATCAAACATGTACTTTGGCTTTATCTTTCTGGTTGTTGCTTCTATTTTCGTCATCTTTCTTAGCGCATGCCTAGTGCTTAGTGCATTTTCCTTAAAGCTCAATTCGCATAAGACCAAAAATTGCACATCACAATCTTGACAAACCTCTTATCTGAATATGGGGCAGCTGTTTGGTTAGATGAAATGGAAATTCTGAAAATCTTTATTTTGCGTGCGCATTGAGGTGAAATGAAGTGAAGTGCCCAGTCATATGTAGTGTTCCGCTCCAGACGGTTCACTACGTGATGCTTGTGGCTAGATAGATTCAAACTGAGTACTATGGAAGCCTTTCGACATAATCAATTACGGACGAATGCAATGAATCTTTTCAACTCATGGACCGGCTTCTGTTGGAATGAGTCCAAGAGTTTTCGTTGGATGTTTTCGCAACTTGGTCTTAATATGGATGCATTTAATTTCGTGATGGTTTTCGATGATTGATTTTCTTGTCCCTTTTTATCGATTTATTACATTCATTTTTGAGATTATGAGAGAAAGGATAGTTAAAGAAGGTGTTCTTATTCGATGTTGGTGCCAATGCAGGTAGACGCGTGACCGAAGCCTGACTGTACAAGTGTTCTCTTTCTCTCGACAATTCTCTAGTCGGTGAGTGGATCTGTCTCTTCTTCTATACTCCTTCACGCTTATCAAAAGAATTATCATGCTTGTCTTGTTGCGTCCAATAATCGATAATGCCTTCGCACTGCAAACATAGATGCCACAAGTTGATGCCACTGCTGTAATTACATGAGACACTTGATAAAGGAACTGGCAATAAACTTATATTATGTATATCACTCAATGAATATAATGTGGTTTAGCACCACGATATGGCACTAAATTGGAATCTGCGGGTTACCAATCGGAACACTGAGTAAGTATGCTGATATCGAGGATGAAAGATTGTACATGTTGCTTCTATTTACTTTCAGTACCATACTCTGTAATTTATAGTTATAATTGGGTTGTAGATGCATTGTATGGTCATGAACAATTTGTGCACAAGGTTTGATAAATTTTCTCGAACGGTACCTGGGGCATTGGGATCGATTCGGCCCGAAAGAAATATTTGAAGCGCTTTGGTAGCACGGAGTATAAGCGGGACATTCATTAAGGCTTGCAACATGCTTTGAATGACGCATCACATGCCCTCTAATAAGTCATATATGGTGCAACATCACCAATGACCCATTGAGAGAAATTGCATGTTAACGTACGATTGTCTTTTGCAGGGGCGGTAAGTATCATATCAGGTATTTTATGAAAGCACGTTCCATCGACTGTGGGTTAGAAATTGTGTTTCAATGAGATTATGTGTTTCACTACTTTATTGTTGCCTATGAAAAGAATTATTAAAATGACCCTCGTCCAAATAGATTGTTATTTCATAAATGCTTTTCATATACTTTAAGTGTTGGTTTAGGTGAGTGTGCTAGTTCTGCTCACCAGTATGTGTTAAGTACTGACCCACGTCTTTGTGGGCATCTATAGGTGTTAGAGACACTGCGGGCGTTCAAGGGAGATAAAGATCTTTACTGCAATTTTCAGAGCTTCTTCCTAGATTCAAAGTGTTTGGCGTTTCGGTTGTTGCATTTTATTTTCAAGTTGTAATAAAGGGACATAATGTATGTAATGAAACATTATTTCATGTTAATCTATCAGTTGTTTTACTTTTCGCAAAGTTATGTAAGCCGGACATGCATTTCTAATGTTGTTCTGAAAAAATGTACTTCGTTACAATGAATCAATAAAAGCGCTATTTCTTCCTATACTCTGAGTTCAATATTTCTTCTGTTGTGTGGCTGAATTATTTTATAAAAGATTATTAATTGTGCACATTTTTTTCTAGTAAAAGTGCAACCTAGACTTGTACAGCGGCCCGTCCAGTGACAATTATTGGTTCCACAGTACCGGGGCGTGACAGTTAGTGCTAGTAACTGTTCTTTTAATTAGAGAGTTACTCCATGGTCTTTCGCCCACGTCTCTAGTGGGTGGTTACATCAGATTAGGGGATTTCTCTCATCTATATTGTGTGTTTCAGTACTTAATGCACACATACGAGAGAAGTTAAGAGAATTCTCTATAACAATCAAGTATTTTTTTTGTTCTGATTGTCATTGTTATAGAACATTTGTGTTTGTCCAGGAAGGATGTGACAAAGAGTTTTCCAGAAGTTCTTCCAAAATTGTTGGTTCCTGAGAGCGGATCGATAGAGATGGTTGATTCTCGCTTTAAACAATGGTGATCTTAATCACTCAACAGGCGGTAGTTTTTCGCAGGTCTTCGCTGCTATTAGAGCTTTGTTCTGTAATCGGCAATTTGTTATCGTTCATCAACTTCACTGGTAGCTATTAGCAGTTTTCACCGATATCAACAAATTTACTTGTTGTTTTACTACTTTCGCAGTTCAATCTTTCACAAGATTTGTACGGAAAGTCCAAAAAGTGCAAGCTAGTCACGGAGCTTGGATACGGGAAGAAGACATTCATCTGAAGAGTCAATCTTTGCTGGAGAAGTTGGTTCAGGTGGTGGGTTTTCCGTGGTTCATGGAATGTTTGTTATGTAACAAAAAGGTTGCTTGATTTTATTTTTCAAAGAACAAGCCATAAGAACTTTGTAGATCACGAGAATACACGTTTCGATGCTTGCACAGGTCTTTCCAGACATAGGCTACGAACAAGATAGTACAGAACCCTTGAAAAGATTGAAGATCACTGCGTGAACAACATCGGATCTTACAGACTTCTTTGAAAGATTGTGTAAGAAAGGTCATCGCTGGCGCTCTAGGATATGCATATAAAGCAATTCCAAAACATCGCAAGCAGTTAAGTAGGCCAACTTCGGCCGAATGATCACCGACCATGTCGACAAAGTGGAGGATCACTCTAGTTTTCAGGCAATTTTGACGGTTTTGGTGTATCAGTGGGAGATGAATGTCAGTTTGTTTGTTTTTCTGAACTAACACTAGGATTATTTTCGGCAACCATATTGCACAATGTGATCCAATTTTGTAACACCAGTCTAAATCAGAGGGTGTACATATTTTCCACTTGCCTCCAAACTAAGCAAGGTGATTATTCCCTGTACACACTAGAAAAATATTAAGTTCTTCAATCAATTTTGCCATAAGAAGCAGAGGTGCTTTCAATGATCTACCATGAAATTCATATGCCACCAACCAAGCTAAGCGGCTAAGCCCCCCTGCAGTACAACTTCAATCTCCAGCCATTTTATAGCCCCCCATGAACACTTACATGAACCACTTACAATCTCTCCGAGAGTCATGCCTTCACCGAGCATTGGAAGGCATGCTTTTTTGGAGAGAAACCCGAGCTCCCAGGAAGTAGAAAGGAGGCTGACGCAACAAGGGACGAAGTGCTCGCTGTCGAGGCACTTGCAGAGAGTGTACCCGCTCAGCATCGACAAGAGCCGCTCGAGCTTCACTCTCTCCTCGCTGTCGTTGTCGCAGAATTCAAACGACTCTTCCCTCAACAGCTCCATCGCCAGCTGGGGCCACAGGCTTCCTTCCTCGTTGCGTCACATATTCGACCCCTGGGATAGGAGGGGCAATGCGAGCAGGAGGTCGGAAGAACGCGACGAGTTCGAGTCGCAGGACTCGGTCGATCTAGGTCCGCACGAGCTCGGGTTCGGGTGCGGGGAGGAAGGTAGCTTGAAGAGATGCAACTGGATTACAAAATCTAGTGGTAAGCTCAGGTTTTACTCAATATTAATTTCTTAAACACGTATGCGCGCGCGCGCGCGCGCCGAGAACTCAAATTTAGTTGGTGCAATTATATATGCAGACGAAGTTTACATTTCCTTCCATGACGAATGCTGGGGCGTGCCTGTGTTCAATGACAGGTGAGTGCGCAATCATATATAGTATCTACTTCTGCAAAAAAAAGAGGATCATGATCTATGTAACAAATTACATGCGATTGTCCGCAGCCGGCTCTTCGAACTTCTCGCGTTATGTGGAATGCTCATCGATCACAACTGGACCGAGATACTGAAGAGAAGGGAGCAGTACAGGCCAGTGCACACAGATGTTAATTTGTACTTGATCATGCATCTACCTAATTAAAACTTTGTTAATTATGTTGGTTAATTAATGTAGGGAAGCATTCGCGAAGTTTGACTACAATGTGGTTGCGAACATGGATGAGAAGGAGATAGTGGAAATAAGTTCCGACAAGGAGCTCATCTTGACTGAGAGCAGGACAAGATGCATTGTTGAGAATGCCAAGTGCATGCAGAAGGCAAGGGTGGTCTCAACTTATAAGATAATGATGCATGCTTGATTACACTTTGCACATACAACAAATCATCTTTCTCACACACATACATGTAACTAAGAAAACAAATGTGTGTTTCGTATATAAAAGACTGAAAACAAACAGAGTCAAGCCTGTCGGGAAAGCACGCGTATGATCTATATACCGAAGTTGACCAATGAGATATGATATTGGACTAAGTCTTTATGCCTAAAAAAAATTATATAAGAATTGAACCAATCTCAGTTATCTAAATCTCATGACTTAATTTTCTATCCAATATTGTATGAGACTAAATTATCAACTCCATTGTCACCTTCTCTTTTTTTTTTAGCGTTCAACCGAAAAACGTGATACAATCCAACAAAGCTAAGCCAACCAAGAAAGAATATTCATGTGAGTTGTACGCCCTCACAAGAAATCACTTGTTCTAAGAAGGGTGAAGTACTAAAATTTTTTCCTACAATTTGTCTCGTTAGCAAAATAAGACTCGATAGACAAATATAGCAATTAAACTCTCCCGCAATATATAACTCGATCAAAATGTTCTATACTGTCTACAAACCGTCATATTTGACCCTTAGTGACTGTTTTTAAAAATAAAATAATAATAAAATATTCAAAATATCCTCCTACTCTTCCTCATTCACCCTTCTCTCCTCCCTCACCCCACCACCCTCCGCGGTGGTGGCAGCCTCCAGCCCTTCCACCCCTCCTACCATCCCTCCCACCGGAGAGAGTGGGAGATAGAATGGGGGGAGGGATAAAATCGTTATTTCAGACGTATTTTAACGCATGTTAACGACAGAATTCAAAATAAGTGTAAACTGAGTTAAAATAAAAATGTGAAAAAAATTTAAAACCAAAAAATTTTAAATAAAAAAAATGCAAATCTACTCAGTAATTCTAAGGAACAAACGTCTTACTTCAATCAGCAGATTTTAGAACAAACGTACAGTAGTGACGAAAAGGCAGTGAAGTGTATTAACTGGTTAGTGTATGTATATATGCATTGAGTACAGGTTGCTAAGGAATTTGGATCCTTCAGTGGGTACATATGGGGGCATGTGAACCACAGACCGATGGTCAGCAAGCACAAGTATCCGAGGAGCATCCCGTTGAGGACACCGAAAGGGGAAGCCATCAGCAAAGACCTCGTCCGGAGGGGATTCCGTCTGGTCGGACCGGTCATCGTCTACTCCTTCATGCAGGCCGCCGGATTGGCCATCGACCACCTCACCGACTGCTTCCGATTCCGCGACTGCGTCCGCCTAGCCCACAGATCATCTTCGTGCATGCATGGGGCCGGGGGGGGCATCACTACCTAACGTGCATTCCCTCTAAATTTTCGATTGGAAAGGAACCCTTTCTCTTCTCCTCTCTTCTGTGTACAGTTATGTACAAGTTTACAACAGTTTTTATAAGTACTGTACGAACACAAATACGAGAAGACACAGAATCTGCGTACCGTCTTTCCTCCTAATGAATCTTGAATTTTGGTAGACATACAGGAAATGCTTCCAATTGTGATGCCAATTGTTGGTGTTTTTTACTTAGTTTTGGGAGTTTTAGTCACATATTTAAAAACTACCGATGTGTATATCTCAATATATAGTTATGCATAGTACTGGTATATGCAAATGGGATGTAGGTCCATGTGGGTTGACTTTCCTAGAGGGATTAAGTGTGAACTCCATTATGACAATCTTTGTTTTGTCACCATCTTTGAAAATTGTTCCTTATGAGGGACTTAGCGACTCGGATTCGGACTCTGACACGGGCTCAATGGCGCAAAGTGGTGCTTTGTTGACGCACTTTGCACTCAGCATCGTCGCATGGCGCTCGTGCGCTCCTTTATGCGCGAGTTGCATGCACGGTTGCTAGTTCGGGCGCATGCGGCCAAAGCGCTATGCGGTCAGGGTCTATGCGACCTGACGCTGTGCGGCCAAGTTTGGATTAGCGAGTCACATGTGGAGGGGACAGGGTCTGCTTTAGGCGGCCAATGTGGCGCATGATTTTTTGTACCTTCCAGAATATGCGGCGCAAGCGGCTACTTTCTGTGTTTGGCGGCGCTATCTGCCTCGTGCAGTACAACGTGTCAGGCGGCGGAGACGGCGTATGTGGCGTGGACGGCGCATGCGGCTCTGTCACCCAAATTTTAGGGGATCTGGTCGGTCAGCGCATATACGGCCTGGAGTTTCCTCAGGCCGCATAGGTGCTATTTTTCTCTATATATAGAGGACCTCCTCTTTCATTTGAGGTGAGAAAAAACAGATAAAAAAACCGAGAACACCAGATCATATGCGGCCCAAAGTATCTCCCTCTCACTTGGTATTTTTTTCGAGTATTTTTTCGAAGGTGACATTGAGCGTTCCAGAAGTTCTTTTATGAACTTGCTGGTTCCTAGGGACAGATCGTCTGTACGGCGAATCTTGCTTTGAGCAACGGTGGTTTTGACCACCCCAGCAAGGACCTTTTCTTCAGCATTTTTTTTTGCTCCGTTCTTTTTCATTGTAGCGCCTGCGAACGTAAAGAGAAGAACGTTTTACTTGTTGCTTGTTGTAATCTTTATTTTTTTTGAAGTCATTTTGTAACATGTTCTTGGTTCGTGCGTCGTTGGAATCGAGGAATATCAGATGATGAACTCTTGTGTGAATCTCTGATCTCGACTACAACTTGGGTTCAAGTAGAGAGCGGACCTTAAGGTCTCGCTAGTAGCTCTGCTCTGGCCCGCGTTCTACCATCTTTGATCCGCCTCGGGACTAACAATCTCAAAGCAAGATCCAAAGAAATATGTAGAACATCCGATCAAATCTTCTCGATAACAAGTTTTCACAAACTTGAGAAGATTAATGGGATACACTTCGTACATTTGGATGAGGGAATGAGTGTCACGCCCCAGTCCCAAAAATATACGTAACTAGGCTACGTGGCATTGGCCAGCTGACACGTCACTAAGGGATTACCCAATTTAATGGACCCAAAGTGATGTGCTACGCTGTCCTAGAATACTACAAGTCTAAATACAGGTAAATCTATCTTATCCACAAGAATATCATGAAATATGGGAAATAGTGCTGAATATATAGCTAAGTCTGAAATGTCATAATACAAATCAGATAATATCTGGTGGGAACAAACCCACTACAAAAGATAAGCAAAAATAAGATAACTAGTGCATCGTCCTCGAAATATGTAGCTCCAACTCCAGTGTACTCAGGCAGACTCTGATGGCATCTCCTCTAACTGTTTCTCAGGGGCATCTCCAGTCTCCTGTCCAGGTCCATGTACTGTGGGGTAGAGTGTCTCATCTAAACCTGGCAGGAAACCAGGTCCTCAGTGGGACATAACAAGATACAGAAAAGCATGCCATGTATATGAATACTGAATAAATAACAGGGTGTCCTAGCCATCTAAGTGAATGCAATTTGAGACAACCTAGTACGTATGGGAAAGTGTGGCTAGACATATGCTGACGTAATTCACCAATCCGTAGTGACTGGCTAATATATGCCACATATGCCCCCGTTCAAGGGCACTATGCAATACACCATCTTCGAGGAGCATGGTCACCGGAATATATATATATAACAGCCTTCACTCCGTCGAGTACGGTATCGGGATAAAGAAGTGGGTGTCCCATACGTCTTTTAGTCGTTCTCTCCGCCCAATGTAACTAATGCCAAGTCGTAGTTCTTCTGACTTTATTCTAAGCCGTGATGCACGTCGTACGTACTGGTAGCTAATCAACTACGTAAACTTGCATACCAAAATAAAGTGCAACCTTGTTGCGTGTACCCGTGTCAGGGTCTAAGAGGATATTAGGATAACCTCACAGTTGATGGTAAGTCTGTAAAGACTAGGTTAATTACACTACGCGTCAACGTACATGTTGACGGTACCCGAGGCAGTCTCAGATGCTTACTGTCATATGAAATTTACTAACAATAATATTCAACAGTTTAATATTTAAACAGTAAAAACTTGGCAAGGTATACTTGCCTACGCCTTTGTGCTGGAAGCACCAAGAACATGTTCTTGCAGTCAAGTCTGAGGGGCCCTGTGACCAGGGGTCACTGACTGCGTTGCAGGTGTATTCTGTTTAGGACATACAGGGTTTGTAAATATAATTTACATAAAGCGTACATTAAATATCATTTAAATATAGATGCATGTAAAGTCCTATATATAATATATATATAGCATTTATACTTATGAAAATAAATACATAATAATATATATGTATTAATACATATATAGTATTAGAGCATAATAATATATAATAATTTTACACATCATAACTACTTATGGAGATAAATAAATATAAGTACTTATATATTTATATATACAAAATGCAAGAAGAAATAATAAAATATATATATGCTATATATATTTTATGTACTACATAATATATATATATAATAATAATAATAATAATAATAATATATAGTAATATATTATATATAATTATATATACATAAATATATATATATATATATATATATATATATATATATATATATATATATATATATATATATATATATATATATATATATATATATATATACATATATATAAATAAATGAAATAATGCATATAAATAATAAAAATGCATAATATATATACATATAATATATATATACTGTATATATATTTACTGTAATTATAATAATAATTATATAATACATAATATATATATATATAAATATATAATACATTATATATATAATATATATGTATAAATATACATAGATATATATATATATATACATAAATATATATATATAAAATACATATTAAATATATAATAATAATATATGTATACTGTATAAATATACTATATATATACAGTAATATATATTATATATTATAATATATATATATAAACATATATATAAATAAATATACATATTTATACTATTATATATACACATATACATACATATACATATATATATGTATATACGTACAGAGAGGAGGTGAGTCACCTACCACGTGGAGGGGGGGCCCAGGCCTCGTCGCCGGCGGGAGGACGGCGGCGGAGCGGCCGTTGGCCAGCCGGAAAGGCAACTGCAACTGCAGCTGCAGTCAGCAACAGCAGTAGCAGTGGCAGCTGCAGTAGCTCCGGCGGCGGCTACGGCGGAGGAGACGGCGGTGCAGGCTGTCGGGACGGCAGGGGAGGTGGTGGCGAGGCGTCCGGTGGTGGTGGCGGAGGTCAGGGGTGACGGTGGTGGCGGCACGAGGGGGTCGGGTGGGTCGGCTGGGCTTGCGGTCGGGTGGTCGGGGAGGAGTTGCGGGGAGGCTGGCGGCCGGGGCGGTGGTCGTGGGGGGGGGGTGTGGCGGTGGTGTTTCGATAGAGGGGGTCACGGCGGAGCGGATGAGGGTGGTGGCGGTGGTCCACGACGGCCAGGGTGGCGATGAGGGGCGGTCGGGGGTGGTGGAGCTGCTGTGGAGTGGAGGGGAGGTTGGGTGCTGCGGGGGCTGCCGGAGGCGGAGGCGGCGGCCAGGGGTGGGTGGCCATCGGCCGGGGGGTGGCTGGGTGAGGGACGAAGGGGTTGGCGGCGGTCCGGTGGGCGGAGGTGGCCGGAGGGTGGTGTGGGGTGAGTTCGGGTGGAGGGGATGGGTAGTATATATAGGGTTAGGGCCAATGACATTGTTGTAATTAGGGGGGGAAGTCTAGGGTTATTTAGGTAATTAATACTTTAAAATATCTTGGCTGATATTTTCCAGGTGGGACCCATGCCACGTGTACGGTCCACGTTCATCGGCCAATAGGAAAGTGCCACCTCGTACTGTAATTTACAGAAAACCCCTGTAATTCCATAAATTGCATATAGGTCCCAAAATTGGTATTTTGCGTAATTACGCAATTTATCTGGAAAATCACCTGATTCCTAAAATTACTAAAATTCACAGAAATAAGGGGAAAAGCTGGGGGAGTGCCCTGGGGGGTGTGGGGGTGAGCCTGGGCAGGGGCAGGGCCTGGTTCTTAGGTGATACGGGTCACCGTATTTATTATTTAATAAATACTGCGCACGGTGTTCTCTAATTATTTAGAGGCAGGTAGGGTCATAATTTTTCTACGGTGTCAATATACTAATTGTAGTATATTCAAAGTAGAATATTTATGTATTTTTGTTTGGGCAAAACTGGTGCAGGTTGGGCCTCAATTCCTAGGGGTACAGAGATGGGTAAAGAGCAAAAAATAAAATAGGAAATAATTACAGACTTTTGTAACGATATTTGTGCGTCTCAAACGAGGCTAAAAAATAAGCATCTGGGAGTTGCACAAAAATCTGGGAAATAGTATAACAAGTCTAGTGCAGGTATGTGAATTTTGTTTGGGAATTACAGCTAGTGTAATGCTCTAATTAATTATGTGAAGTACAGGTGCAATTAAATAGGATATGTAAACAAAATAAATTTAAAAAAAATTACAGAAATTCTAATTAGCTAAAATAAATCCTAAATTACTGAAATCTGGTCGAGGGAGTTTACAATCTACCCTCCTTAGAATATTTTATCCTCGAAATAAAAACAGACATATAATGAGAACGAAAGATTGATTGATTTAAAATATTAAAACATAGACATAGCTGAGAATTGATTTAAAATAATTGGACATACCCTGGTCTGGAAATAGAAGAGAGAAACATTGTCGAATATCCTCTTCTCATTCCCAGGTTACTTTGCCTGGTGCATGATATTTTCACGCAATACGAATTAGAGGGATAGTCTGGCCTTGCAACATCTTCTCGTTTCGTTCTAGGAGTTTTATGGCTCCGACAATGATCTTAATAGTCCAATACATGACTTGTATTCAGAGAGTATCTCCTCTTCTTCCAAGTCTGATAGTTCCTCGGTAGGTGGGATCTTCAAAACACAAGATCTCCTATTCTACTCTATGTGTACCTTTTATCCAAATTTTATGGGTATCACCAGGTTTACAACAGGTCGTCTATTATTGGTAGTTCATGATATTTTTCTCAAGGCTAACATCTGTCTACCCTCTCTCCTTTAATCTAATTATTCTAATCCCGATACTGGCTATAGTACTCAGCTATCATTTTATTCATATGATTGCCTAGCAATCAAAGTCTAGCAATCTACCTATCTATTCTTGCTTAGTCATGATTATTATCTAGAGGGTGAAAAATAATTTAGGTTGGATACTATAAGTCACCAGGTGACTAGGTTTAACTGCTATGATTTGCTATTCTAGATACTATCTATATTTGCATGGGTAGCATGGTGGTCTAAAGATGACGCTTCTCTTCCCGTAGTCTAGTATAGCATTTGGACTAGCTTAACCAGTCCATGTCTAAGACAACGTTAGAGTTTGGTATTGGAAGTACCATGAATCGCATCCTCATTACTCTACTATACATGACTACTAGCATGCTTTAGTAATGTTGGTAACTGGAACAATGCCTCCTCCGGTAAAAGTGGCTATTTGCATGGCTACGAAACTACTAGATATGATGACAGTGTAGTGCCAGAATCAAATAATACAGTTTGCAGGTAATATTGCAATTATAAGGGTACCTGAAATGGTCTCACCTTTCGATTTTTCTGCAACTGTAGCTAGTGCAAAGGCCTGCTCGTGTCTTTGTATTTCGGTTTGTCGTCTGGCTAGGTAGTACTGCGATTTCCTGAGTGGCCAAGGGTGGTCCCCTCTGAAATCTTCCATATGCTGGGGTATGCTGACCTTCAGTAGAGGGTAGCACTCTCCGGGCTGGTGTTGCTGGTCCTTGCCCGTTCTGGAGTGCTGCTTCTCTGTGTTGTGGGCAGTTTCTGGCTATATGCTGACTAGCTCCGCATAACAGGCATAGTCTATGCTTCCTTCGACAATTTTTGGCATAATGTCCCTTCCTGCCACAATGGTGACAAGTCGAAAGTTCCTTGGGTTGATATGGCCCCGTCTTGTGTTGTGTCTGATTTTTCGGGTGACGGATTGGTCCTCCTGCTCTGGTCTAGTCTCTGGCTGGTATGGTTGGATTTGAGCGTCTTGCTTCTCGGCCAATGGCTTCTTGTATCCTTGCTTCCGAAAGAACTTCTTCGTAGGAAATCCTTGACTGTGCCGTGGTATACCCTTGGAGTTCGGAGGTAAGGCCATGATGGAATCTCAGGGCCTTCTCCAGTTCGTTGGGTATCAGGTTTGCACCAAATTGACTTAGTCGACTGAACTTCGCGTCGTAGGCGTCGACGGTCATGTCCCCTTGTTCCAAATGCAGGAACTGGGAGTACAAATCATTTCTGACCGTAGCTGAAAAGTATTTTGCATGGAAGTGCTCCAGGAATTGCTTCCAAGTTTGGTTTCTGTCGATGCTGCGCTCTATGGAGTCCCACCAGTGATGGACGTTGCCTTTTAGTTGGGCCCTTACTGCGGTCATCCATAGGTCGGGGTGAATCTGTGATCCTTCTAGCAGTATTTCCGTGTTGGAGATCCAGTCAGAGATCCTTTTCGGAGTTTCATTGCCAGAAAAGGTTCTCGGGCTCATTCGGCGAAATCCTTGAACAGTGCCAGGAGGTTGGACAGGTGCTAGTGCCGGGGCAGTTGTCATCTCCAGAGCTGTTATCAAGGTCTGTCTTAGGGCTTCAGTTTGTTGCCACTGAGCCTGTCTCAGGGCTTCAGTCTGTTGCCACTGAGCCTGCAACAGGGTTTGGAAATATTGGAACATTTTGTTTGTCCTTCAAGCTGTGGCATCAGGGCTGAGGGGGCTGGAGGTGGAGGCAAAGGTGTCTCCGCCTCTGGTGTTGGTGCTTGAAAAGTTTGCCCTTCTTGCTGGGCTGGTGTTGTCTCCTGGGTAGGGTCCTGGGGAAGGTACGGGGTCGTTGGATTGACCATCATCCTTCTTGGGGATTGGTCTCTCGGAGGGGTCGGAGTCCTTTGGACATCCGGCGATGGGTCTGTTGCTTGGTCAGTCCCATCAATCGCGTGTCCACTGGGTATGTCCATATTTCTGAAGAAGATAGAATAATTTAGAAAAGTACGGAGGAAAAATATTAATAATCAAGCAGGATGCAAAAAGTTTAGAATGAGTCATAGTGGATGAGACCTAGTATTTCTATCCTAGTGCAGGCTTGCTGGGCATGTAATCATACCACTAGCAATTAACTGGACCTGCATGGGCCACCACTAAAACCATGTCACACCCCAGTCCCAAAAATATACGGAACTAGGCCACGTGGAATTGGCCAGCTGACACGTCACTAAGGGATTACCCAATTTAATGGACCCAAAGTGATGTGCTACGCTGTCCTAGAATACTACAAGTCTAAATACAGGTAAATCTATCTCATCCACAGGAATATCATGAAATATGGGAAATAGTGCTGAATATATAGCTAAGTCTGAAATGTTATAATATAAATCAGATAATATCTGGTGGGAACAAACCCACTACAAAAGATAAGCAAAAATAAGATAACTAGTGCATCGTCCTCGAAATATGTAGCTCCAACTCCAGTGTACTCAGGCAGACTCTGATGGCATCTCCTCTAACTGTTTCTCAGGGGCATCTCCAGTCTCCTGTCCAGGTCCATGTACTGTGGGGTAGAGTGTCTCATCTAAACCTGGCAGGAAACCAGGTCCTCAGTGGGACATAACAAGATACAAAAAAGCATGTCATGTATATGAATACTGAATAAATAACAGGGTGTGCTAGCCATCTAACTGAATGCAATTTGAGACAACCTAGTACGTATGGGAAAGTGTGGCTAGACATATGCTGACGTAATTCACCAATCCGTAGTGACTGGCTAATATATGCCACATATGCCCCCATTCAAGGGCACTATGCAATACACCATCTTCGAGGAGCATGGTCACCGGAATATATATATAACAGCCTTCACTCCGTCGAGTGCGGTATCGGGATAAAGAAGTGGGTGTCCCATACGTCTTTTAGTCGTTCTTCCAGCCCAATGTAACTAATGCCAAGTCGTAGTTCTCATGACTTTATTCTAAGCCGTGATGCACGTCGTACGTACTGGTAGCTAATCAACTACGTAAACTTGCATCCCAAAATGAAGTACAACCTTGTTGCGTGTACCCGTGTCAGGGTCTAAGAGGATATTAGGATAACCTCACAGTTGATGGTAAGTCTGTAAAGACTAGGTTAATTACACTATGCGTCAACGTACATGTTGACGGTACCCGAGGCAGTCTCAGATGCTTACTGTCATATGAAATTTACTAACAATAATATTCAACAGTTTAATATTTAAACAGTAAAAACTTGGCAAGGTATACTTGCCTACGCCTTTGTGCTGGAAGCACCAAGAACATGTTCTTGCAGTCAAGTCTGAGGAGCCCTGTGACCAGGGGTCACTGACTGCGTTGCAGGTATATTCTGTTTAGGACATACATGGTTTGTAAATATAATTTACATAAAGCGTATATTAAATATCATTTAAATATAGATGCATGTAAAGTCCTATATATAATATATATATAGCATTTATACTTATGAAAATAAATACATAATAATATATATGTATTAATACATATATAGTATTAGAGCATAATAATATATAATAATTTTACACATCATAACTACTTATGGAGATAAATAAATATAAGTACTTATATATTTATATATACAAAATGCAAGAAGAAATAATAAAATATATATATGCTATATATATTTTATGTACTACATAATATATATATATGTAGTAATATAAATATATGTACATATAAGAATTTAAAGCAATATATATATATATATATATATATATATATATATATATATATATATATATATATATATATATATATATATATATATATAATTATTTTCAAATATAGCTTATATATATATAACACATATATGTAATATATATAAATGCAAGGAGAAAAATACATATGTTATATATATATATATATATATATTATATACTACATAATTATATATGTATTAATATATATATATATATAAAAATATAAAGCAGGATATATATATATATATATATATATATATATATATATATATATATATATATATATATATATATATATATATATATATATATATATATATATATATATATATATATATATATATATATATATATATATATATAATACAATATATATACATTTATACATAAATATATATTAAATATACATATAATCTGAATATATAATATGTATTTATATAAATAATATATTTACATGTATATAATATAATACATATAGAATATATACATATATGAAAATATATGTATATATATATATATATATATATATATATATATATATATATATATATATATATATATATATATATATATATATATATATATATATATATATATATATATATATATATATATATATATATATATATATATATATAAACAAATAAAATACATATGTATATACATATAGAATAATAGTATATATATATATACACACATATAATAAAATAAAATGAAATAAAAATGCATTATATACAATATTATTATATATTAATAATATTGTATATATACTTATAATATATAATAGTAAATATATGTATATATATACATATATTTAGTATATATAAATATACTGTATTTATTTACTGTAATAATAATAATAATAATAATAATAATATATAGTAATATAGTATATATAATTATATATACATATATATATATATATATATATATATATATATATATATATATATATATATATATATATATATATATATATAAATGAAATAATGCATATAAATAATAAAAATGCATAATATATATACATATAATATATATATATACTGTATATATATTTAATGTAATTATAATAATAATTATATAATACATAATATATATATATATAAATATATAATACATTATATATATAATATATATGTATAAATATACATAGAGATATATATATATATATACATAAATATATATATATATTAAATACATATTAAATATATAATAATAATATATGTATACTGTATAAATATACTGTATATATACAGTAATATAAATTATAATATATATTATATATTATAATATATATATAAACATATATATAAATAAATATACATATTTATACTATTATATATACACATATACATACTTATACATATATATGTATATACGTACAGAGAGGAGGTGAGTCACCTACCACGTGGAGGGGGGCCCCAGGCCTCGTCGCCGGCGGGAGGACGGCGGCGGAGCGGCCGTTGGCCAGCCGGAAAGGCAACTGCAGCAGCAGCTGCAGTCAGCAACAGCAGTAGCAGTGGCAGCTGCAGTAGCTCCGGCGGCGGCTGCGGCGGAGGAGACGGCGGTGCAGGCTGTCGGGACGGCAGGGGAGGTGGTGGCGAGGCGTCCGGTGGTGGTGGCGGAGGTCAGGGGTGACGGTGGTGGCGGCACGAGGGGGTCGGGTGGGTCGGCTGGGCTTGCGATCGGGTGGTCGGGGAGGAGTTGCGGGGAGGCTGGCGGCCGGGGCGGTGGTCGTGGGGGGGTGTGGCGGTGGTGTTTCGATAGAGGGGGTCACGACGGAGCGGATGAGGGTGGTGGCGGTGGTCCACGACGGCCAAGGTGGCGGTGAGGGGCGGTCGGGGGTGGTGGAGCTGCTGTGGAGTGGAGGGGAGGTTGGGTGCTGCGGGGGCTGCCGGAGGCGGAGGCGGCGGCCAGGGGTGGGTGGCCGTCGGCCGGGGGGTGGCTGGGTGAGGGGCGAAGGGGTTGGCGGCGGTCCGGAGGGTGGTGTGGGGTGAGTTCGGGTGGAGGGGATGGGTAGTATATATAGGGTTAGGACCAATGGAATTGTTGTAATTAGGGGGGAAGTCTAGGGTTATTTAGGTAATTAATACTTTAAAATATCTTGGCTGATATTTTCCAGGTGGGACCCACGCCACGTATACGGTCCACGTTCATCGGGCAATAGGAAAGTGCCACCTCGTACTGTAATTTATAGAAAAACCCCTGTAATTCTATAAATTGCATATAGGTCCCAAAATTGGTATTTTGCGTAATTACGCAATTTATCTGGAAAATCACCTGATTCCTAAAATTACTAAAATTCACAGAAATGAGGGGAAAAGCTGGGGGAGTGCCTTGGGGGTGTGGGGGTCAGCCTGGGCAGGGGCAGGGCCTGGTTCTTAGGTGATACGGGTCACCGTATTTATTATTTAATAAATACTGCGCACGGTGTTCTCTAATTATTTAGAGGCAGGTAGGGTCATAATTTTTCTACGGTGTCAATATACTAATTGTAGTATATTCAAAGTAGAATATTTACGTATTTTTGTTTGGGCAAAACTGGTGCAGGTTGGGTCTCAATTCCTAGGGGTACAAAGATGGGTAAAGAGCAAGAAATAAAATAGAAAATAATTACAGACTTTTGTAACGATATTTGTGCGTCTCAAACGAGGCTCAAAAATAAGCATCTGGAAGTTGCACAAAAATCTGAAAAATAGTTTAACAAGTCTAGTGCAGGTATGTAAATTTTGTTTGGAAATTACAGCTAGTGTAATGCTCTAATTAATTATGTGAAGTACAGGTGCAATTAAATAGGATATGTAAACAAAATAAATTTTAAAAAAAATTACAGAAATTCTAATTAGCTAAAATAAATCCTAAATTACTGAAATCTGGTCGAGGGAGTTTACAATGAGTGATTTATCAAATGTTAAACTTGAGTTCTCAGAACCTACCATTTTCCAGGATGAAGGAGTTAGCACTTGAAGGACGCGCATTCCAGTTGGAAGAAATATTATAAGATGACCAAGGATTGCAGAGTTTGCATATAACAGGACTTAGCGCAAGATAGTTCTTGGCGGTTGGCAAGACTTGGCCGCACAACAGTCTCTTGCCGCATGAAGACTCTTGCCGCATGGAAGACTCTTGCCGCATTGAATATTCCTGCCGCATGGCAGACTCTTGGCAGATGGCAGACTCTTGGAGCATTAAAGGTCCTACTGCATGGCAGACCTGGCCGCATAGTAGCTTATGCACATGGACGTCTCTGCGCATGGCAAGATTGACGCATGGTGGCATAGGTGCATAAAAGTTACTGCACTAGACAGGACTTGGCGCTTAGATGGAATTGGAGCTTGAAAGCAGAACCAATTCAAACCAATATAGCAAGGTATAGCTAAACTCAGTTCCTTTGATTACTTAACTTGGTTGCCATGATTGCGCAGGTTGAGTTATCAAGCGTGATTACTGACTGGTGGGTAGACACTGGTGCATTCGGCCACGCATGCTCTGTGAAAGAGTTGTTCACCAAGGAAGAACACTATCTAAGAAGAATGTCTCTATGGTGAACAAGTGTCAAGCAGAAGATCTTGGGATCAGGTTTATGATTTTGGACTTCCGACTTGAGGAAGAGATTGCTCTTATTGAGTTGTGATGCATCTGACTAAGACATGTCTTTTTTAAACAAAGATGTCTAGTTCAGGGATATCTCCAAGATGTGGGGGTAAGGAGGTGGAGACACGTAATGGCTATGTTCAGACATAGGTAGTCAGGAAGCTATTTTGACTATAAGTACAGATCATATGGAGCTGGTGTGCTCAGATATCTGTGACTTCTATTCTCCACAAAGGGCCGGAATAAAGTTTATCACTTTTTCTTCGACGATTTCTCGGGAAACGTGTTCGCGTATCTTCTCATATTTGAAGGATGAAGCATTCGAGAACCTCAAGGGCTTCAAGTTTGGAGCTGAGCGTCATACCGTTCTACAACTCAATATACTCAAAAGTTATCAAGACGAAGGGCATTGTTCTTTGGATTCGCATCGTTCAGCTTAGAACATAGAATTAACTATGGAACATGCATCATTCTTTAGATTCACATCGTTCTGCCTAGAACATGAAATTGACTATGGAACATGGATCGTTCTTTGGATTCGCATCGATTAGCTTAGAACATAGAATTGACTATGGAATATGCATCGTTCTTTGGATTCGCATCGTTCAGCTTAGAACATAAAATTGACTATGGAACATGCATCGTTCTTTGGATTCGCATCATTCAGCCTAGAACATAGAATTGACTATAGAATGACATCTTCGTACTCTCCCAGTCCATTGAAGGTGCAGATAGGAAGGACCAGCAGTTGACAGTTGTAAGCCCCCTGAATTTTTTTCAAAATCTTTAAATACATTTTTCTCACAGTTTTTCTGTAACTTGTGGAACTTAAAACTAAGATATTTTGGGATTAAAGGATTTTTAGATGATGCTAATTAATATTAAAATATTAATAAAATAAGATTTTATGTTGTAAAATTAAAAACCGGACTTAGGATAATTTTTCTGGAATTTATTGGGCCCCGGACCTAATTTGTAACACCTAAAAACTATTTAATTAATTATTTATCTATTTTTTTATTTATTTAATTAGTTATATAAACCCTGACCCAAACCGGCCCGGCCCAAACCGGCCCAGTCCAACCGAGCCCACCCACTAACTATCGGGTCGGGTCGGCCAGACCCGGACCCAGCCGCCCAACCCGCACGACCCTTTCTTTCCCCCCACGTTCGGCTTGCCCGCGTCCCCTCCGCGATTTCGGGCGACGGCACCGGCCACGTCGCCTGGCCGCCCGCGTCTGACTCGCCCCACGTCACCCCTCCCCTCTGCCTCTCCCGGCCAGCCCCCTCCTCGGCTCCCCTATATAAACCCTCACTCCGGTCCTCCTCCTTCATCTCCCCTCCCCTAAACCCTAACTCCGGTCGACCGTTCCCCCGAGCTCCGGCCCTGCCCCAGCGCCCTCCGCGCAGCCGACCCTCGCCGCCGACCTCCTGCCCTCCTCCCCAGGAGCCCAGCCGGCCCCTTCCCTCCCGGTCGAAGCCGCCCCAGCGCCCTCTCCCTCTTCCTCCTTCTCCGCTCCGCCGGCCCCCGACGCCGCCCTCTGGCCGTTCGAGAACCGCCCGCAGCACCGCCCCTCCTCCAGCGAGCCGCCCCGGCCAGTCTCCAGCACCCTAGGGCCGCCGTGGACGCGGATACGACACAGAGATTCTGTGCCCTAATCAGGACACATCCAGGACACAGACTCGACACTCGGACACGCAGAAATCGGGTTTTTTTAGCCCTGTTCAGGTACTCGTAACTTTCTGCTCGTAACCCTGTTTTCAATTTCGTAAGTTGCAACGCGTAGCCTGCATGACCCCCTCGGTGCCCGTGCCAACCGCTCGGTGCATCGCGTCCTGTGGTGATCGCGAACCGCGATCCAAAAATAAGAAAACAACGCCCTATTTTACCCCGGAACCGAGTATGCCCCACCAAACGGGATGACTTGGTCGCTTGCGGTCTTCACAGATACGTGCGAGTCATTGATACGGACGTGTAGGATTTCGCGAAAGTCGATTTGGGTGTGCGTGCACACCGGAATCAACGCTTATCCGCGGACACCGTCCCGTATCTGCCCTTTCCGGAATGCGTCATGACTTTGTGTACACACGTCGGATCGAAACAAAACTTGCGCCATCAGACTCGTAGCAATACGCTGGTCCTGTGATCCAAGTTTGGTTCGATTCCGAGAACGTTGATGAAATCACGTGTCGTGGGCCCCACAGGCCCCACTCGACTGGCGATTTTGTGACCGGCTCATCGGAATTCAATTCTGGAAGTTTCGTTGAGTTCGTATCAGCGTTCCTGACTTATTGACACTAAGTTGGACAAATTTGGAGACCTTTGATCCTGACACATTTTTTGGTACAAAGCGGGCCCACATGTGGACCCCGTTTTGACCCGAAATAATTTTTTTCGCCCCTGTGTCCAAATTGGACTCAAGGACAGGCGTTTCTAGCTAATTGATATCTTCTGAACATGATTGTAATGTTTATTTCAGCATCTGGAGACATTTCTGGAAATTTTCCGAGTAACA
The DNA here is from genome assembly GCA_036927795.1 of Iris macrosiphon. Classification (NCBI taxonomy): domain Eukaryota; kingdom Viridiplantae; phylum Streptophyta; class Magnoliopsida; order Asparagales; family Iridaceae; genus Iris; species Iris macrosiphon. The sequence goes on along the minus strand of JAYESA010000020.1, from coordinate 15,935,369 downwards.
GAACAGTAGTTGGAATCAAACATCAGGCAAGTGTACCTTGCCAACTTGCAGTCTTTATTTTCATAATACTTGTATTAAATATAACTGTTATACATGCTTAACCTAGAAAACGTATGACGTACTTAGTGTCCGATCATAGTCGGGTACCAACCCCGTACGCGGTATTGGGTACGTCATCTAGAGATGGACATTCGATACCCTTACTCTTTGGTACTTGTCCTATCAAGTACATTACAACCCAGGACACTTGACACTTTACATTGACAGAATCTTCCTGAGATATTCATGGTGATTCTGTATAGGATACAGGACTTGACCGAGATATTTTATTTATAGACAATAAGACTTGTTGCATTAGCTATAATCCCGCTGACATGGACATGAGACATTATGGTCATGATATGCGTGATTACATTAGGTGGGGAGAGACACACAGGCTACAGGCTATTCCATATATATATCTACTACTAATGTGAGGTCGTAGACTCTCCAGCAGAGCTAGACCCTTTACGTGTTATTACTGCTACCGGCTCCCCGACACAGAGCTTGTAGCGGTCTTAGCCTGAGTTCTAGTGATGCTCTCACTTGCATTTCACATAGATGGTTATATAGCTTACCCTATTTTTTTTTATTCTCTGCTGCACTGCATTTATTTTGGCTTATGTTTTCTGTACCTTGCTATGTCCCCTGAGGACCTGGATCCGGATTATGTCTCCAGGTTTAGCTGAGGAGCAGTATCCCGAGGTATACGGGACAGGAGCTGAAGCTATTGCTGGACTTGATACTGGAACAGAACCGAACCCCGAGGACGAGGTGACTGCTGAAGACTTTTCCTGAGTACCTGATTCCGTACTTAGTATTTACTTGTGTTCGACTCTTTTGTTCCTGGCCTATTGAGCCAGTATATTCAGACTTATGTCGGATTGTTTCTTCGACCTACTTGTTGAGACTTGTTGCTACTTATTTCTATTTCATTATGCAGTTGATTATATTTATCTTTTATGGATGAGATAGTTGTGGCTTGTTGTAGTAGACCTTATTTTACAGCTTAAGTGCGCCCTGATGGTTCTATTAAATTGGGTTGTCCATCGGTGCGTGCTGCTGGCCATTGCCACGTGTCCAGTCCCTCGATATTTTGGGACTGAGGCGTGACATGGTTTTTGTGGTGGCCCATGCAGGTCTACGACTAAATTGTTCGGTTTTAACTTAGGGACCGAGCAAGCCTGCAAATAGGATTAGAGTATAGGATCTCATCCACAACTGACTATGGCTTCTCCTCATCCTTCTTCCAATCCATTCTATTCGGATAAATTGCATCATGCTTGATTCATGTGCTTCCCTATTAGTTTCTTGAGTATAGCCTCTCTTAGAATATATATAAGTTTCTGTTGTCAGATGATAAGTAAGGTAACCTTCCAATTAAGAGTACCACTAGAGTGTGGACACCCCACTAAGTTTAGAATATCTGGTGAACCCTAGAATTCCTTATCTCTAGAATTGGTTTACCGTTACCCCATAATGTATTATGAAGACTTGAGAGTAGTATATACACTACTAGAGTTAGTTAGAAGTTTTACCATAACTTTTTGACCCTAGTGTTTGACCCCAGTCTTGAGGAACCAATAGAAATCTGAGATCGAATGTTAGAACAGAACCTAGTGTGCACAGTGAGATAATGCTAGGATATAGGTTCTTGTCGTGATATTAGCAGACAGTACGTCAGGAAGCCCAGAGCAACGAGTATGACATTCCCTATAGGATCACCCCTCAAATACGGAGAATTGCTCGCCACCTTCACCTTAGGGAACCATGATATTATCTAGAGCCCCATATTTCCTATGTTGTTCATCTGCGACCTTAACGTTCGCTAATGCGCAATGACTAAAATATGTTCTTCTTTTCTCCGTCTTTCCATTTGTGCCACCTGACACTTCGGATAGTAGGCCAAGTAATTTTATTCCTTGTTAAGGACCCATAGTTTGCTAGGATTATAGTTGTAGTCTTGAATTTGAAAATTTTGTGCTTGGTAGTTAGAGTTCGATAAGTTTGAGTTAATCTTGTAGATCGTGACCCGATGATTATCCCTTATTGTTAAATTACGTAATTTGTACCCCCACCTCGATGCAAGTTATATTTCCTTTCCCTTGAGACTAGTACTCCATAGTCCACTTGACCCATCGAGGCAGTGTAACTGAATGGCATTAATTGTATGCTAGCATAAGACGACAGTGGTTATTCAGACAATAGAATTTAGAGGTCCTTGCCCCTATTTGGTCGACTAGCGACTTAGACAAGGAAGTTGTATGATAACTGTAGAGATTGTAGAGTCTTTTATTAATGATGCTTATTTTGTTTTTGTTTTGTGAACTTGAATAATTTGTACCTCCTTTCATCACCATCTAGCGTACTTATATTTCATATATTACCTTGACTTATGCTGCTATTTTATAGCCTAGTTTTGCAAGCTTACTCTTTATCGAGCTTGTTCATGACATATGTATTATTGGGGAGGCCCACAATAATATATTTTAGAATCAGTGTATTACGGTCTGATCAACCATAGTGCGCTTGGTTCGCCCTTCGTATAACTACTTTACGTGGATTGAGATATGTAGTGATTAGTAGACGAATATACTAGCCCTAGACATGTCTGACATATCTTATCGGTTACATAACTGTACTAATACGAGCATGCGAACAAAGGATTACCAAAATTGGATTTCAATCCACAACTACCTTGACAAATCCCATTAAATTCTTTAACGCCTTGATCCTGATACTTCTATTCTATTACCTCTCCCTTGAACTCTTTATTATTGATCTCCGTCTTCCCTTATTTCGGAAAGACAAAACCTCGTGCTGGGTAAAGTTGATACGCAGAGAGTACTAGATATACCCCATAGGCCGATCACATATTTGAGGATTATTCTTTCGTAATTAAGGACATATCATATGTAATATGATCGGCGTTGAAGTTTTGGGGATTGAAGGACATGAGTAAACAAATTTATTTTCTTAAGGTATATAGACTTATGTGATAGATGGGTAAATTCTAAGTTGGATAGCAGTGCATTGTCAACTCGAGAGGAATTTCTTTTGGATTGTGATCGAGTAAAGCTTAGATTGGGAGAGGTTCAAGCCATTTCAATTTTGAGAATTTTAGAAGAATGACTAAGATGATGAGGATTAATGAACTTCAAATTCTTGATATTGAGGACCCAATATTTATACCTTAGGTACATGATTTAAATTTGGAATAATGAAGGTAAAATCATCAATTTGAATTTAGAGGATAAAAATATAGAATTTCAGACTTGAACATTGGTGGATTGCATTTAAATTATTTTCAATTTGATGATTGGAATTAAGAATTAAAATTTGATGGTTGGACTACCTATTTGAAACGTTGAGGATGTGAATGGAGTTTAAAAAAGTCGAAGCATACAAAAATTTATAAGTGAAAATGGGAATAATATTGGACTCGAATTACTTCTAGAGGAGATTATGATAATTAAAGATCGTGAGGTAAAATTTACATGCTTATTTAAATTTTGAAGATTTTATAAGAATTTAATTTAAATTTGGATATGGATATGGATAATTTGAGAAAGTGAGAAGAGATAACCATAGGTGGAAATTTTGATTGGAACAGTAGTCATCTTAACCTTGAAGTGATTACAATGGATATGATTAGAATTTTGATTATCACAAGGAGATTGCGATTGACTTGCCTTATGTACATAAAGGATTAATAGATTATGCCATATTTTGATTTTGAGGACGACATTGTCTTAAGTTGGCTGGATTGTGAAACCCCCTCACCTAAGAATTAGACCTACTTGGCTTAGATAGTGAGACTGAGGCTAGCTCGAATCCACTTAGAAATAGAGAACGGTATTTTTATTTAGTTTTACAATATGATATCACTTGGCGCACCTTACCATTGCTTCGATAATTGGAGCACTTCCCTAGTCACTGCCTTTCTACAAATTCCACAACCTTATTATAGACGTGACCATCCTCCATTTCCATCTTTGTGCAACATTTTAATGGTTGGACATTTTTATGCAAAAGAGCAATTAGGTGTCCACATCATTGACATAACACATGAAGAAACCGATTTTTTTCGCTCATTTGGATTTTTCCATGATTTCGGATTATGCAACGCGCAACTTCGCCCACTCCGTTAAACCTAGCCTTGCATTTTAACCAACACAAATCTTAGACCATCCTTGACTTCTACCATGGCTTAATTTTAATTTCGAGGACGAAATTTTTATAAGTTGGGTAGATTGTAAGCCCCCTGATTTTTTTTTAAAATCTTTAAATATATTTTTCTCACAGTTTTTCTGTAACTTGTGGAACTTAAAACTAAGGTATTTTGGGATTAAAGGATTTTTAGATGATGCTAATTAATATTAAAATATTAATAAAATAAGATTTTATGATGTAAAATTAAAAATTGGACTTAGGGTAATTTTTCTGGAATTTATTGGGCCCCGGACCAAATTTGTAACACCTAAAAACTATTTAATTAATTATTTATCTATTTTTTTATTTATTTAATTAGTTATATAAACCCTGACCCAAACCGGCCCGGCCTAAACCGGCCCAGCCCAACCGAGCCCACCCACTAACTATCGGGTCGGGTCGGCCAGACCCGGACCCAGCCGCCCGACCCGCACGACCCTTTCTTTCCCCCCAAGTTCGGCTGGCCCGCGTCCCCTCCGCGATTTCCGGTGGCGGCTCCGGCCATGTCGCCTGGCAGCCCGCGTCTGACTCGCCCCATGTCACCCCTCCCCTCTGCCTCTCCCGGCCAGCCCCTCCTCGGCTCCCCTATATAAACCCTCACTCCGGTCCTCCTCCTTCATCTCCCCTCCCCTAAACCCTAACTTCGGTCGACCGTTCCCCCGAGCTCCGGCCCTGCCCCAGCGCCCTCCGCGCAGCCGACCCTCGCCGCCGACCTCCTGCCCTCCTCCCCAGGAGCCCAGCCGGCCCCTTCCCTCCCGGTCAAAGCCGCCCCAGCGCCCTCTCCCTCTTCCTCCTTCTCCGCTCCGCCGGCTCCCGACGCCGCCCTCATGCCGTTCGAGAACCGCCCGCAGCACCGTCCCTCCTCCAGCGAGCCGCCCCGGCCAGTCTCCAGCACCCTAGGCCCGCCGTGGACGCGGACACGACACAGAGATTCTGTGCCCTAATCAGGACACATCCAGGACACAGACTCGACACTCGGACACGCGGGAATCGGGTTTTTTTAGCCCTGTTCAGGTACTCGTAACTTTCTGCTCATAACCCCGTTTTCAATTTCGTAAGTTGCAACGTGTAGCCTGCATGAACCCCTCGGTGCCCATGCAAACCGCTCGGTGCATCGCGTCCTGTGGTGATCGCGAACCGTGATCCAAAAACAGGAAAACCACGCCCTGTTTCACCCCGAAATCGAGTACGCCCCGCCAAACGGGACGACTTGGTCGCGTGCGGTCTTCACAGATACGTGCGCGTTGTTGATACGAACGTGTGGGATTTCACGGAAGTCGATTCGGGTGTGCGTGCACACCGGAATCAACGCGTATCCGCGGACACCGTCCCGTATCCACCCTTTCCGGAACGCGTCATAACTTTGTGTACACACGTCAGATCAAAACGAAACTTATGCCATCAGACTCGTAGTAATACGCTGGTCCTGTGACCCAAGTTTGGTTCGATTCCGAGAACGTTGACGAAATCACGTGTCGTGGGCCCCACAGGCCCCACTCGACGGGCGATTTTGTGACCGGCTCATCAGAATCTAATTCTGGAAGTTTCGTTGAGTTCGCATCAGCGTTCCTGACTTATTGACACTAAATTGGACGAATTTGGAGACCTTTGACCCTGACACATTTTTTGGTGCAAAGCGGGCCCACATGTGGACCCCGTTTTGACCCGAAATAATTTTTTTTGCCCCTGTGTCCAAATTGGACTCAAGGACAGGCGTTTCTAGCTAATTGATATCTTCTGAACATGATTGTAATGTTTATTTCAGTATTCGGAGATATTTCTGAAAAAATTTCGAGTAACAGAACAGTAGTTGGAATCAAACATCAGGCAAGTGTACCTTGCCAACTTGCAGTCTTTATTTTCATAATACTTGTATTAAATATAACTGTTGTACATGCTTAACCTAGAAAATATGTGACGTACTTAGTGTCCGATCATAGTCGGGTACCAACCCCGTACGCGGTGTTGGGTACGTCATCTAGAGATGGACATTCGATACCCTTACTCTTTTGTACTTGTCCTATCAAGTACATTACAACCCAGGACACTTGACACTTTATATTGACGGAATCTTCCTGAGATATTCATGGTGATTCTGTATAGGATACAGGACTTGACCAAGATATTTTATTTATAGACAATAAGACTTGTTGCATTAGCTATAATCCCGCTGACATAGACTCTCCAGCAGAGCTAGACCCTTTACGTGTTATTATTGCTACCGGCTCCCCGACACAGAGCTTGTAGCGGTCTCAGCCTGAGTTCTAGTGATGCTCTCACTTGCATTTCACATAGATGGTTATATAGCTTACCCTATTTTTTTCATTCTCTGCTGCACTGCATTTATTTTGGCTTATATTTTTTGTACCTTGCTATGTTCCCTGAGGACCTGGATCCGGATTATGTCCCCAGGTTTAGCCGAGGAGCAGTATCCCGAGGTATACGGGATAGGAGCTGAAGCTATTGCTGGACTTGATACTGGAACAGAACCGAACCCCGAGGACGAGGTGACTGCTGAAGAATTTTCCTGAGTACCTGATTCCGTACTCAGTATTTACTTGTGTTCGACTCTTTTGTTCCTGGCCTATTGAGCCAGTATATTCAGACTTATGTCGGATTGTTTCTCCGACCTACTTGTTGAGACTTGTTGCTATTTATTTCCATTTCATTATGCAGTTGATTATATTTATCTTTTATGGATGAGATAGTTGTGGCTTGTTGTAGTAGACCTTATTTTACAGCTTAAGTGCGCCCTGATGGTTCCATTAAATTGGGTTGTCCATCGGTGCGTGCTGCTGGCCATTGCCACGTGTCCAGTCCCTCGATATTTTGGGACTGGGGCGTGATAACAGTAATGATAATTTCTATATTGTTGTACAAATAGCCTTTCAGATAGTCTGTGGAAGAAGGTTACACTTACGGTCATGACCTTAGTACCGTTCGTCACTTCCGATTTAACTCTGGTTCAAAGTCAGATCTACATGAATATCATTCGATTGTGAAGATTTTTGGAGGACCGTATCAGCCAGAGTTGTTGGCACTTTTGTAGAAAAAGACGTAGTCCAGGAAGGAGTTGTCTTTTAAGAAACAACATTTGAACCAGAACTCGAAGAGCAGTCAGCTAGAAGAGTCAGGAGGTCGAAGGACCAAAGATGATCTTATCACCTATCATATAAAGGTCGTATCACTTATAAATGATAAGGCGATGAAGACCAGGGACTCGATCTGCTGGAAGGAGGCAGTCCATGAAGAGATTGACCCTATAACAACACTTGGATATTGATCAATCTGCCTGAAGGAGCTAAACCTATCATATGCTTATATATCTTCAGTAGAAAAAAATAGAAGCAGACAGAACAGTTAAGTTCAAGACTAGGCTTGTAGCCTAGGGATTTTCTCAGATACATGAGACTGAGTTTTGTGGCACATCGTTGAAGTGTCATATATCAGGATAATGTTTGCCGTAGCTGCTATTCATAAGCTGATTGTTTATCAGATGAATGGAAGACAGCAAGTCTTTGAGGAAGACAGTCATGAAAGATTCACGGACAACAGTCAGAATTATTATCATTCAGGTTTGAAGATAGTCTGCGGGTTGGTGATATCTCAAATATGGCCTGAAGCAAATCCGAGGATGTGGCAACAAAAGTTTGACAAGTCATCTAGTCAAAGTTGTCGCAGGATCAGCAACACAGACAAGTGTGTGTACATAAAGTTCGATGATAAGAAACGAGTCATCTTTTGTTTCTATGCAGACGACTTGCTAAATCCCAACTATGGATATAGAAGTATTACTAGAACAAAGATGTCATTTTGTCCAGACTCAGGACATGGGATTGCGGATGTCATCCTAATGATATAAGATAATCCGGATGCCAGGTGGGCTACCTCAGTCGCAAGCTCTCTCCAGAAGAAGATTGGTCACACACTTTGGGTATCTGGGTCGATACTCCTCAGGTGTAACATGAAGATGAAGAAGCCTAATCCAAGGGAAAGCATCTGACAGTTGGTGTACTCGAGCATCATCAGGTGCATGATTCAAGCTGCGAGTACCATCAGGCCTGATATAGCTCTCGTTATAGGAATATTAAGTCAGTTCACGAGCAGTATGTATGTTGTTGAATACTGAATGCTATGAAGAGAGTCGTCAGTATTCTTAAGTGGACTCAGTGGTATATACTATACTACAACAGTTATCCAGATATGATGGAAGGCTTCAGTAATGTCAATTGGTGCTCAGGAAGAAGAGTGAAAGATCCACATGAGGACGTGACTTCTCCAGGAGTAGTGCACTATATCGTGGAAGTCGAAGAAGCAGTCTTTACTCTTAGAGTTCTATGCACTATCAGATGCAGCATATAAAGCAGGATAGCTCTGGAAGCTCTCAGATGATCTTTCTATAGTTAGTACACAGGTTCGGGTGATACCGACATACTATGAAAACCAGGAAGCTGCAGCAGTGACATCTATTACAGTGGACTCAAGGGTTTAAAGGGAACTATGTGGATAAAATATAGAACACTGAACGAGCGCATCTAGCATGGATCATTACAGTGGTTAATGTTCGGAGTCAGGTAATTCTGGCGGATCCGATCATGATAGGCCTCAAGGGCCGGTACAAAATACTGAATGAGCGCAGCTAGCGTGGATCATTACAGTGGCTAAAAGATCAGAGTCAAGTGAATATGGCGGATTCGTTCATAATAGGCCTCAAGTGCCAGCTGGTCGTAAGAACTATAAAGGAGCGTAGTACTCCATGCTACTGGAGGGTGATACCTGTAAACCCTCAGATTTTTTCAGAATTTTAAAATTGGGATTTTTCTGGATTTTTTAACTAATTAAAATAAATATTTTTGGTATTAAATAAATTTTATGATTTTATTAAATATTAAAATATTATGAAAATAATATTTTTGAGTGTAAGATAAATAATTAGACTTACTGCAATTTTTCTGGAATTTATTGGACCCCGGAACTATTTTAAAAGACCCAAAAACATACATTTTAATTAAACCAAAATAAACCAACCTGAACCGTATTAAACCAACCTGAACCAAACCAGTTTAATCCAGAACCAACCCAACCCAACCCAAACCAATCCTATTGGATCGGGTCGGATCTGAACCCCCGACCCACTACCCGAAACCCGACCCGAACTATGCTACAGTAAATCCCTAACCCCGACGATCCCTCTCCTTCCCCTCTCCGCCGGTTGTAACCGCCGGCCGCCAACCCTTCACCTCCGCACCCGTCAACCCTTCGCCTCTCCGCCGGCCTCTTCTCTTTCCACCGGCCGACGGTCCCCATCCCCTAACCGTCGGCCATCTCCCCTATATAAACCCTCTGCCACCGACCTCTCCTCCGACAACCCCCGATCTCCCCATCAACCACCACCGCCTCCACCGCTTCTGCATCCTTCGGCCGCCTCCTCTTCCCCGGCGACTCCACCGTGACCCCGACTCTGCCTCCGCCGTCCCCCCCAACTCCACGAGCCAGCAACCCTCACCGCCGCTTCTCCCTACGCCGACCACAACAACCATCCTTCGCCGCCTCCTTCGATTGGCCCGACACCCCGGTGACGATGAACCGCCGCCACTACCAGCTCCACCATGACTACGATGACCGAGCAGCCGCAACAGCACCACCGAGCTCCGCCGTAGCCGCGTCGCGACTCCCCGCGTATACGCAAAGCATAGTAATTTTCGGCGTCCTGTTCAGGTGAGTGTTTCTCTCCCCTCGTCGCCTCATTTTTTGCACCGTCTGCTGTGACGCGTAGACTACATGACTCCCTCGAAACTCATGCAATTAGTTCGGGGTATAGTGTCCTGTGTCGGTCGTAAACTGCGACGCAAAATCAGGAAAATATTTCCTAATTTCTGAAAATCAGAATTTGACCCGAACTTTCCAGTTCACGACCGTTTTACGTGCAATTTGTTAATCAATTCTAAAAATCGCTTAAACAGTAATTTAGACCATATAACCAAGATTAAAACTCTATTTTTAGTTTAAATTATTGAGCTGTAATTTGCATGTTATTAGAGGGTAAAAATTACCAAAATAGTGGTTATTTAAAAACTCTAATTTTTCCGGAATTGGGTGCGCCCTGCTAAACGAGGTGACTTGGTTGTATGCGAACTTCACCTAAAGGTGTGCGCTGTCAATACGGACGTGTAGAATTTTACGAAAGTTGATTTGGATGTGCGTGCACACCGGAATCAACGCGTATCCGTCGACAACATCCCGTATCGGCCATGTTCTGAAACTCGTTGTAACTTCGTGTATGCTCATCGTTTCGAAATGAAACTTGCGCCATCAGACTCATAGCGATACGCTGGTCCTGTGACCCATGTTTGGTTCGATTCTGAGAACGTTGACAAAATTCCGTATTGTGGGCCCCACGGCTCCACTTGACGGGTGATTTTGTGATCGGCTCATCGGAATCCAGTTCTGGATATTCTGTTGGGTTCGTATCATCGTTTTGGACTTATAGACACTAAGTTTGACGAATTTGGAGAACATTATCTCTGGCACATTTTTCGGTGCGAAGTGGGCCACATGTGGACCCCGCTTTGACCAGAAACTGTCAATTTTGCCCCTATATCCAAATTGGACTTATGGACAGGTAATTCTAGCTATTTGATATCTTCTGAACATTATGGTAATGATTATTTTAGCAACCAGAGGAGTACCTACAGATCCCGCTGATACCAGAGCAGCAGTTGGAAACCAAACCCCAGGCAAGTGTACCTTGCCAATCTTGTAGTATTTTCTACATGTTATTTTTTTGATTTAATTATATGATATAAATGTTCAACCTAGGACCGTGTGACAATGCTTACCGTCCGAATAATATTCGGGTGTCAACGTCGTACGAGGAGTTGTGTAACATCACATAGAGATTGATATCGTGACCCTACATATCTTCGTGCTTGCTTTATCAAGTACGTTATACCATAAGACACTTGACACTGTTCATGAGACAGAATCTTCCTGAGATATTCATGGTGATTCTGTATAGGTTACATGATTCATGACATAGACTTTATTCATATGCGTAGCTATCATTATGACTCGCTGTATCAGTTAGAGGTCTTGATCTTGTGTGTCATGGACATGAGACGTGTGATTACATTAGGTGGGGAGAGTATTACCATATTAAAGGCTGATTATATTATATATATGTAGTTTTCTGGAGGTGCCTTAGACTCTGACACAGAGCTTTGGCACAAGTTCTGGCCCTTTGAGATAGATGCTGCTATGGGTTTCTCCGACACAGAGCCTATGGTAGTTTCAGCCTGAGTATGATTAATGCTCTCATTTGCATATCACTTAGTTGGTTACTTAGTTTGCCCTAATGATACATTTTATATATACTGTATTTATTTGGCTTGAGTTATTCTTGTACCTTGCTATGTCCCATGAGGACCTAGAATCCGAATTATGTCCCCAGGTTTAGCAGAGGAGATCTACCCCGAGGTGTATGGGACAGGAGCAGAAGTTGGAGTAGTACCATTACCAGAGGACGAGGTGATCACCGATGATTTCTCCTGAGTATCTGTTTTTCTATACTCAGTTATTTCTATTGTTCCCTGTTTATTGAACTGATGTATCAAACTCATTATCGGGTTGTTCCCCGAGATATATTTTATTGAGACTTGATGTTGCTTTATATTTTATATTGATTCTATTTATTTTTGTGGATGAGATTAGTACCATAGACCTTTATAGTTGTTTTACAGCTTAAGTACACCCTGATGGATCCATTAAATTGGGTTTGCCTATCGGTGTGTGCTGCTGGCCATTGTCACGTGTCTAATCCCGCGGTATTTTGGGACTGGGGCGTGACAATACCACCATGAGGTACCTCGACAGGATAAAGCCTCAGCTTTGGGCCATGTCACAGCGGCAGTAGCACTGCATATAGTCAGAGTCAAGTACTATAAAAGAGCATAGTACTCCATGTTACTATGGGGTGACACCACTATGAGGTACCTCGACAGGGTAAAGCCTCGGTTGTAAGCCATGTTACAGCGACAGTAACATCGCACATAGTCAAGGACACAGTAGATATGGGCTTGGAGGACCTCTAGTATTGCGTATCTGTAATCCTACCATTTAGTTTTATGCTATTGGTTCAAAAAAAATCTACCAGGCATCTAGCTATTGTTTCAAGGGAGGACCATTGACTAGGAGAATATCAGGTACAGTGGGTAGTCCTCAGGGACATTGTGGGATACGTACCCGGAACCACTGTGGTCTACTATTTGTTCTTGATCAGAATATTTCCTGTGGGGGGATGACTTTGACGCCTTAATGAGTTCTAGGGCAGAGTGAATGTCTGGCGTGCGTTGCAGGAAGCACGAGTAATTTCAGTACTACAAGAGACTTGTATCCCATGATACAGTGGTGTAACACCACACGAGGGAGTGAACCTCGACTTAGGGCCATATCACAGCGGCGGTAGCACCACACATAGGAAGGTAGTCTAATGCTGAAAAAAAACAAAGAGTGGTAGTACAACACTACAAAGAGGCCTGAGACCTCATGCTATAGTGGGTGACACCACATGAGGGAGTGAACCTCGACTTTGAGCCATGTCACAGCGGCATAGCACCGCACAAAAATGTAAGGCTTTATAATGGGAGATAGTACAACACTACTAAGAGGCATGTGTCTTCATGCTACAGTTGTCACTGCCACAATTCTAAATAAGGGCATTTATGTAATTTCACTATTTTGAATAATTATGTGTTTAATTAATCTGCTGAGTTTTATAAAGTAATTATATGTTGTTAATAATATTTGGTTTTAGGTCAAGCCCTAGAACCCATTAGGTCAAACCCTAATGACTAAACCCTAATTGTAAACCTAATTCCAGAGAAACCCTAGAATTCAAATTGTAGGTTGAACCTCAAACCCTAGACTGACTAAACCTTAATTAGTTAAGTTCCTATTGACCTAACCTGGGGGTTAAACCTAGACTATGCATTAGAAACCCTAACTGAGCCTTAATATAAAAGGGAAGCCTCTCACAAAGCCATCCTTCATGTAGAAAGGAGAAACCCTAGCCTCCATCAAGAAAAACCATCTCCCCACCCAAATTTCGAGATCAAACCCTAGGAGACCCCTTTTCCTCCTCCAAAGCAAGGAACTTGGGTCAAAAAGCCTTGGGGAAGAAGAACTTCCATTGGAGAAACCATCCCTGCAGGTAAAACCCTATTTTTATTCATTTAATTTCTGTTTTCAGATGTTAATGGCCATTAGGAACCCACCCTGCTGTGTAGTTTCGGTTTAGGGTTTAGAATTTGGGTTTTGGGTATCCCTACATTTGGATTACCCCATATTTCGTGAACCCTAACCCTAGGATTTGTAGGTAGGCTGATCATATCATATACATGTAGGTTAGACCTCGGTTTTAGGATTTTGGGTTGGGTATTCATGATTAATAATGTGGGATACGAATTCAGCACGTTATGTGTTTGAGGAAATGCCAAGAAGGATGAACACCTATCTAACCTATTCTAATGTTGCATGTTTTGATGTATGATACATATGTATATATTTATACATACATATATATATAATTGTGTGTTTGGGAGAAGGAAATACACCAAGGGGAGAGGGAGTTCACTGTGCAGAATTCTGTGTATTGGGAAGTTCTGTGCACAGTGGGGACTTAAATGCGCTGTGCATAGTATTGTGTATCAGTTAGACCCTGTTCAGATCAGTATATTTCCTGTGTGTGGAGTTCAGGGTATGAGACCTGAGTGTTAGTGTGGTCCAGTATGTGTGTGTCTCTGCAGATTCCCAGGTTCGTGTGTGTGTATACTGATAGTTTTTAGTGCTGTGTGTATATCTGTGTGTAAGTTACAATATTATTCTGTGTAGCAGTAGTGTGTAGTGATATGCCTGTGTTGAGAGGGGTCGGGTTCAGTGTGAATCAATAGAAGGGGATAGGCCTGTAGTACACAGGTATGTGCAAGAAATTGGGAGAACTAAGTCTATGCAAGCAAGCATAGTAGTGCTCAGTTATACCTGCAGTGAGAGGGTGCATCATAATATGGTGAGTATTGTTGTAGATGTTAATATGGTGTACTGTGGGTCTGTGTAGGAGCGTATCAATGAATATCATGTGTGAAGTGTAAGGGGTTTTGCAGACTTGGGCTTATGAAGGCAAGTCTTGGGTAGGCACTGCTTCAGGGAACTGAATAGTGGTATGAGTTCAGATGGGCACTGCAGGATGGGTAGGACTTTGTATTTGGCTGTGTATGTGATGCATCAGAATATGTATCTGGGTGTGAAAACTGAATGTAGCAGTGAACAAGTCCTATTATCTGTTGTTCCTGCTAGTAGCCATAGGCTAGTCTCACTGCAGGTGAAGTCTGAACAACTTCAGACTGTGTAAACTGTGAGGTGTTTAGTATTTGAACTGTGCCAGTGTGTGTTCAGATTTTTGCCAGTGTATCATTTAGAGAGGGCAGTGTGCAAGGAAAGAGCTGTGTGCAGTATGGGTGTGAGTCTCTGTGTTAGTGAGTAGCAGTTTTGTAGTGTATCAGATTTCAGTGAGCTGTGTGGCTTGTGTGTGTGCAGTGAGGTTAGAGGCATACCTATGTGGTTCAGTACATCAGTATATTGAGCCAATGTAAATCAGTATATTCCCTAGTGCTTCAGTATCAGTATTGGGTATAGTGATTGGTTTCAGTGAGAGGTGTAGGTAAGTGTCTGTGTGCAGTGTGGATTTAGTGTGTAGATGAGTGAGAGTGCAGAGTGTATGTGTATCAAAAATTTAACTGTGTGTAGTGTATCAGTTCCTATGTATGCCTATGTAAATCAGTGCAAGTATGGGATGAGGTGTGTATCAGTTATTTGGGTTAAGGGGTAGTAAGTATAATAAGTTGTGTATCAGTAGGGGGTTTTCAGCAATTGAAATTTGCATGTACAGGTATGTGTTTGCTTGGGGTGTCAGAACTTTAGTCCTAAGTTAGTATCAGTTAATTATTAAGTTAGCATCAGTTAAAAGTTAAGTATTAGTTTATAGTTAAGTAAGATTCATATAATTAAGTTAAATACTTGATGCCAATATGTATATATGAGTTATACATATTAGTAGCACCTAGTGTTGCCTTATTAACTAAGTATTAGTTAGTATGAGTCTAGTAATGACTAGATTGACCAGAAAACCTAGTTAGCAAGGTATTGACTAGATTAATCTAGTGGGACTTAGACATGGCCTAGAAATATCACAATTAGCTAGTTGCACATGTATAACACTTCAAATCATTCTTTAATGTTAATATTTTATATTTAGGTTTTGGTGATTCCATTTTGGATATCGATCCTCACATTTTTGCTCAGGACCACAGGCGAGTACATTCTCTGACAGTTTTCATTGTTGATTACTTCTATAAATTGTAGTGTATTACATACTTGATTCCGACACTGTGGATACACGAGTTAGCACCCTAGATCCCCATCATGAGGAGTCGTGATTGGAATCCATCGTGCTAGCTGGGGGATGGGGAACTATTAGTAGATTATGTGATCATATCCAAATCCTTTACATGCATCATAGCTCACCCCACTTCTCACGTTGGGTGTGGCCTGACCATCTTACATGCATCATAGCTGTTATATATGATTAACCTGACCACTACATGCATCATAGCTAACCATATGGTTAGCCTGACCTACAAGAATCATAGTTAATCATATATAACCAGCCTGATCAAGTCCCAAGCCGATCACATGATAAACTGATAATTCAAACACTTAGCTAGATGTCTATTTTATTCAGATTCACCTGTTCCAGCACTCACTACTTATTGTCTAGCATTCACTATTTTTGTTCATTGCTAGATGCTCTATTGCCTATTTTTATTTTCTCCAGTACTTTACATTTTCAGCATTTATTTTCCATCTTGTATTTCTTACACTGTTTATAGATTTTGTCAATTTAATGAAACTGCTGTTAGTGCTTGTGCTTCGCTCCAATCCTGACTGGATAACATTTTTCAGAGGACCTGGAGGATCTTTGCCCCACTCATTACGGCCCAGGATTAGAGGGAGATTTCACTCCAGAAACCCCAGAGGAGTTGCCTAGCCTAGAGGAGAATGTACCTGGAAATTCTTAGATTATTTTTCTGCATTTATTGTTTTAGACTGAGACTGAGTTGTATTTATTATTTTGTGACTTTGTGAGGTCTTTTAGACCCAGGTTTTGAGTTGAATTTATTGTGGATATTTTTATTAGAACTCTTTTCTATTTCCATCGTGCCATTATTTCTTATAGCTTATGATTGAGTATATCATAGAATTGTGGATTATTATCTTTGTCCTCCGTGCGGAGTTGAGACTATTGACAGGATATATTATATGTTGAGACCTAGACAGCGTTCTACCGCCGATGCTGCGGCGTAGGCTGGACGTACCCACGACTCATGTCCAAATTCCGGGTGCGGGTCGTGACACGTTTTTAGTGGTGGCCCATGCAGGTCAGTAGTCTAGTCCTAGAACCGCATTAGAGCGATATCGTAGTGGTGCTCGCTTAGAGTATTACTACGAGTCTGTTTTAGGAAATAGGAATTAGGCCGAGGATATGCTCAATCACAATTAGGGAATTCTGAATTCTTATGATACTACTCTTACTGATTTTTTTTTCCTTAGAAATTTACTGTCCTTCCTTGATGATATCGTATCTATTGCCTTAATTTAATCTTTCGATCTGTCTTCAGGATGCCGCCGAGTAGGTCCCAGAGACTTGGAGCAGCAGATTCAGAGAGGTCTGCCACCTCTCGCCCTGCCGGACAGACATCCGCAGCACCTCCTACATCTCCAGTACATGTGGGAGTGTCTGCAGCATTCGGGGGTCCTCCACCACCAGTTCAGAGGGTCCCCACAGCTACGACGGGGCCTCTACCACCACCACCAGTTCAGCATCCAGGAGGTGTGCCCGTCGATGGAGCACAGATGTTCGCTTTGATTCAGGGCATGGTCGATGCCCAGAGGACGTCGGCAGAGGCCCAGAGAGTGCAGGCTGAGGCACATCAGGCCCAGACAGAGATGATGAGGGTGAACATGGAGAATGCTCACCAAGTGGCCCTCCAGGCTGTGGAGAGAGTTACTCAGCAGCAGCAGCGTCCTGATCAGCACCACCAGAGGCCGGGCACCATTGTAGATTTCAAGAGGATGATGCCTCGGGAGTTCAAGGGGACAGAAGGGATACTCTACGCCGATGATTGGCTAGAGAACATCGAAAGGAACTTACGCTTGGCACAGCTTCCAGAGGCCCTCCAGATCGAGGCTGCTGGCAGCCAGATGTTCGATATTGCCTTGACGTGGTTTCGCACGGAGCCGAGACTCTTGCGCAGGGGACTCACTTGGGAGAATTTCAAGGAGCTCTTCAAGGAGAAGTTCTTTCCTGATGTTGCCCTGGGAGCTTTGGAGAGTCAGTTCCATGACTTAGCCCAAGGGAGCTCGTCTGTCGACGAGTATGCCGCAGAGTTTTCCCGCCTGAGCCGCTTCGCGCCAATGATGATTAGAGATCCGGGGGACAGGGCCCGGAAGTTCAGAAAGGGGCTGGCAAGGGAGATCAAGTCTCGCACGTCGGGACGTCGCACAGCTACCTACGAGGGCATATTGATGGATGCCCAAGTAGCCGAGGACGACTTGGGCCTCAGGCCCAAGAGGGGACGCGATGGTTCCGGAGGAGCAAACAGTATTGTGGGACCGGGCAAGCGTCCACACTTTCAGCAGCAACAGCAGAGATCCTTTCAGCAGCAGCATCAGGCACCAGCCCGAGAGCAGGTCCAGCAGCAGCAACAGAGACAGAACCAGCCCGCTATCCAGTGTGCGTACTGCGGGAAGATGGGATATACTAGAGATATCTGCAGGAAGAGATTGGGCTCATGTCTATCCTGTGGATCGACGATACACCAGCTGAAGGATTGTCCTACCTTTCATCCAGGTCAGGGTGGAGCAGCCGCCCAGAGAGAATCAGACAGGGTGCCTACCGCACCAGGAGGCCAACAACAGAGGGGACCACTTCCACCACAACATCAGAAGTTTGTCCAGCATCAGCAGCAGAGAGGTGCACCCCAGGGGCGAGCATACGCCATGGCAGTCGAGGAGATCAAGCCAGCAGGAGACTTGATCACAGGTTCGATTCTTCTCGATTGTATTCCCGCATTTACCTTATTCGACTCTGGCGCTTCCCATAGTTTTGTGTTTGTATCTTATGCACTTCGACATCATTTAGACACAGAACCATTAGCTAGGACTTGCAAGATCACGACTGGTGGAGGTATTATCCTAGTCCGTGATCACTGCAAGGACCGGAGGGTGTCAGTAGGAGGCCGAGAGTTGAGTGTGAGCTTACTTGTCATGCCACTTCCGGGGTACGATATCGTGCTCGGAATGGACTGGTTGAGTAAGCATCATGCTACTATAGATTGTCATAGAGGCAGAGTATTATTTAGACCACCAGGAGAGCCGGAGTTTGAGGTCATCAGAGGAGCAGCGGAACAGAGCAAGAGCATATTTTGCGGAGCCAGGGCAGAAGAAGAGAAGTTGCCACATCCTTTGATAGCGGAGTTCCTGGATGTATTTCCAGAGGAGTTGCCAGGCTTGCCGCCAGACAGAGATGTTGAATTCTCTATAGACTTGGTTCCAGGAGCGGAGCCCATTTCACAACATGTCTATAGAGTCAACAACAGCGAGCTGGCAGAACTGAAGAAGCAAGTTGAGGAGCTGCAGGACAAAGGCTTCATCAAATCCAGTTCATCACCATGGGGAGCTCCGGTATTGTTCGTACCGAAGAAGGACGGCACGGTGCGTATGTACATTGATTATAGAGCTTTGAACAATATCACTATCAAGAACAAGTACCCGCTACCGAGGATAGATGATCTTTTCGATCAGTTGAGCGGGGCGAGGGTGTTTTCAAAGATTGATTTGAGGTCAGGCTATCACCAGGTGAAGGTGAAGAAAGAAGATACGCCGAAGACAGCTTTTCGGACCAGATACGGCCAGTTTGAGTTCATGGTGATACCATTTGGTTTAACCAATGCGCCGGCAGTATTCATGAACCTGATGAACAAGGTGTTCCACCAGTACCTTGACAAGTTCGTGGTGGTGTTCATTGATGATATTCTTGTGTATTCCAAGACCCCGGAGGAGCACGAAGAGCACCTGAGGTTGGTCTTAGAGACTCTCAGGAAGGAGAAGCTGTACGGGAAGCTCTCTAAGTGTGAATTCTTCTTTGACAAGGTTGAATTTCTTGGGCATGTGGTATCGGGTAACGGAATCTCGGTTAACCCATAGAAGATCGAGGCAGTGGAGTCGTGGGCTACCCCCAGTTCGGTAGCTAAGATCAGGAGTTTTCTCGGGCTAGCAGGATACTACAAGAGGTTTGTACAAGACTTCTCTAAGATTGCAGCGCCGATGACCAGACTGACTAGGAAGGATGTGGATTTTTTCTGGACGGAGGAGTGCCAGGCCGCATTT
The DNA here is from genome assembly GCA_036927795.1 of Iris macrosiphon. NCBI lineage: Eukaryota > Viridiplantae > Streptophyta > Magnoliopsida > Asparagales > Iridaceae > Iris > Iris macrosiphon. Next base: position 15,915,617 of record JAYESA010000020.1, on the reverse strand, counting down.
GATGAGCTGAAGAAGAGGTTGACGACAGCTCCAATTTTGACGTTGCCAGCGGGGACAGGTGGTTTCACCATCTACAGTGATGCTTCAGGGAAGGGTCTGGGATGTGTTCTTCAGCAGCACGGGAAGGTGATTGCCTATGCTTCCAGGCAGTTACGCCCTCATGAAAAGAACTACCCCACCCACGATTTGGAGTTGGCAGCAGTTATCTTTGCCCTAAAACTGTGGAAACATTACCTGTACGGAGAGCGTGTGGAAATCTTCACCGACCACAAGAGCTTGAAGTATGTATTCACACAGAAGGAGCTGAACATGAGGCAGAGGAGGTGGTTAGAGTTGATGAAGGACTTTGACATCTCATTGCAGTACCATCCAGGGAAGGCCAACGTAGTCGCCGATGCCATGAGCAGGTATCCGATGGCTATGTACTTGACAACAGATAGACATTTATTGGCTGATTTGGAGAGCTTAGAGATTGAAGTGTTAGTTCCCGGTACTGAGATTCGTATGTGGGGATTGCAGATATAGTCCGAGCTGATGGACAGGATCAGAGCGGCGCAGTATGATGATGAGGCCTTGAGGAGTATCAGAGCACATGTTCAGGCAGGATTGTCGGACGACTTTACTATCGCAGAGGATGGCTCCTTACGACACGGCACGAGGATGTGTGTGCCGAGCGGGGAGCTGCGCGAGGAGGTTTTGCAAGAGGCACACCGCTCTCAGTACTCGATGCATCCCGGTGCCAACAAGATGTATCGAGACTTGAGAGAGCACGTATGGTGGTATGGAATGAAGCGCGAGGTAGCACGCCTCGTATCTCGGTGTCTAGTGTGCCAGCAGGTAAAGGCAGACCGACAGAGACCAGGAGGGTTGCTTCAACCTTTACCGATCCCAGAGTAGAAATGGCAGCACGTGACCATGGATTTCGTTTCAGGGCTTCCACGTTCTCCAGGAGGGAAGGACGCGATTTGGGTCATCGTGGACAGGTTGACCAAATTAGCCCATTTCTTACCTTTCAAGGTGGGCACGTCGACGGAGAGGCTAGCAGAGATGTACGTACGTCAGATCGTTAGACTTCATGGAGTTCCTGTAAGCATCATCTCGGATCGGGATAGCCGTTTTACTTTCCACTTCTGGAGGAGTCTGCAGACTAGCTTGGGCACTCAGCTCAAGTTCAGTACCGCATATCACCCCCAGACAGACGGGCAGTCTGAAAGGACTATTCAGACTCTCGAGGATATGCTACGCACTTGTGTTCTAGATTTTGGAGGTTCTTGGGAGGATCATCTGCACCTGGTAGAGTTTGCTTACAACAACAGCTACCAGGCCAGCATCGAGATATCACCATTTGAGGCTCTTTATGGACGGAGGTGTCGTACACCGTTATCGTGGGACGACGTTGGAGAGAGAGCCTTGCTAGGACCAGAAATGGTCGTGGATGCAGCAGAAAAGGTAAAACTCATCAGAGACAGACTGCGAGTGGCGCAGGACAGACAGCGGCATTGGGCCGACAGCCACCGTAGACCCCTTGAGTTTCAGGTATAGCTTGTTATTTTTTTGGCTTGTGTTTGTTTGTTTAGACTGCGTGTTGAGACTGTTTTGTTTAGGTTGGCGATCTAGTGTTCCTACGGATTTCTCCGACACGTGGCACGATTCACTTTGGTCGAGGCAGAAAGCTTAGTCCACGCTACATCGGACCCTTTGGCATTCTTGCGAGGGTAGGTGCAGTGGCGTATAGACTAGACTTGCCGCCAGCATTGGAGGGAGTGCATGATGTGTTCCACGTGTCGCAGCTGAGACGGTACGTGGCCGACCCTAGTCACGTACTTGATCACTCGGAGATTGAGGTTGGTCCGACGCTCAGCTACCCCGAACAGCCCGTAGAGATCTTGGACCGCAGAGAGAAGGTGTTGCGGAACCAAACTATTCCTTTGGTTCGTGTAGCATGGAGACATCACTCTCCGGGGGAGTCGACCTGGGAGAGAGAGGACAAAATGCGCGAGCTATACCCGTATCTCTTCTAAACTTGAGGTATATTCCTTTTCTGATCTCATTCTTGTTCTGTTCAGTCCAAATTTCGAGGACGAAATTTCTTTTAGGAGGGTAGACTTGTCACTGCCACAATTCTAAATAAAGGCATTTGTGAAATTTCACTATTTTGAATAATTATGTGTTTAATTAATCTGCTGAGTTTTATAAAGTAATTATATGTTGTTAATAATATTTGGTTTTAGGTCAAGTCCTAGAACCCATTAGGTCAAACCCTAATGACTAAACCCTAATTGTAAACATAATTCTAGAGAAACCCTAGAATTCAAATTGTAGGTTGAACCTCAAACCCTAGACTGACAAACCTTAATTAGTTAAGTTCCTATTGACCTAACCTGGGGGTTAAACCTAGACTATGCATTAGAAACCCTAACTGAGCCTTAATATAAAAGGGAAGCCTCTCACAAAGCCATCCTTCATGTAGAAAGGAGAAACTCTAGCCTCCATCAAGAAAAACCATCTCTCCACCCAAATTTCGAGATCAAACCCTAGGAGACCCCTTTTCCTCCTCCAAAGCAAGGAACTTGGGTCAAAAAGCCTTGGGGAAGAAGAACTTCCATTGGAGAAACCATCCCTGCAGGTAAAACCCTATTTTTATTCATTTAATTTCTGTTTTCAGATGTTAATGGCCATTAGGAACCCACCTTGCTGTGTAGTTTCGGTTTAGGGTTTAGAATTTGGGTTTTTGGTGTCCCTACATTTGGATTACCCCATATTTCGTGAACCCTAACCCTAGGGTTTGTAGGTAGGCTGATCATATCATATACATGTAGGTTAGACCTCGGTTTTAGGATTTTGGGTTGGGTATTCATGATTAATAATGTAGGATACGAATTCAGCACGTTATGTGTTTGAGGAAATGCCAAGAAGGATGAACACCTATCTAATCTATTCTAATGTTGCATGTTTTGATGTATGATACATATGTATATATTTATACATACATATATATATAATTGTGTGTTTGGGAGACGGAAATACACCAAGGGGAGAGGGAGTTCACTGTGCAGAATTCTGTGTATTGGGAAGTTCTGTGCACAGTGGGGACTTAAATGCGCTGTGCATAGTGTTGTGTATCAGTTAGACCCTGTTCAGATTAGTGTATTTCCTGTGTGTGGAGTTCAGGGTATCAGACCTGAGTGTTAGTGTGGTCCAGTGTGTGTGTGTCTCTGCAGATTCCCAGGTTCGTGTGTGTGTATACTAATAGTTTTTAGTGCTGTGTGTATATCTGTGTGTAAGTTGCAATGTTATTCTGTGTAGCAGTAGTGTGTAGTGATATGCCTGTGTTGAGAGGGGTCGGGTTCAGTGTGAATCAATAGAAGGGGATAGGCCTATAGTACACAGGTATGTGCAAGAAATTGGGAGAACTAAGTCTATGCAAGCAAGCATAGTAGTGCTCAGTTATACCTGCAGTGAGAGGGTGCATCATAATATGGTGAGTATTGTTGTAGATGTTAATATGGTGTACTGTGGGTCTGTGTAGGAGCGTATCAATGAATATCATGTGTGAAGTGTAAGGGGTTTTGCAGACTTGGGCTTATGAAGGCAAGTCTTGGGTAGGCACTGCTTCAGGGAACTGAATAGTGGTATGAGTTCAGATGGGCACTGCAGGATGGGTAGGACTTTGTATTTGGCTGTGTATGTGATGCATCAGAATATGTATCTGGGTGTGAAAACTGAATGTAGCAGTGAACAAGTCCTATTATCTGTTGTTCCTGCTAGTAGCCATAGGCTAGTCTCAATGCAGGTGAAGTCTGAACAACTTCAGACTGTGTAAACTGTGAGGTGTTTAGTATTTGAACTGTGCCAGTGTGTGTTCAGATTTTTGCCAGTGTATCATTTAGAGAGGGCAGTGTGCAAGGAAAGAGCTGTGTGCAGTATGGGTGTGAGTCTCTGTGTTAGTGAGTAGCAGTTTTGTAGTGTATCAGATTTCAGTGAGCTGTGTGGCTTGTGTGTGTGCAGTGAGGTTAGAGGCATACCTATGTGGTTCAGTACATCAGTATATTGAGCCAATGTAAATCAGTATATTCTCTAGTGCTTCAGTATCAGTATTGGGTATAGTGATTGGTTTCAGTGAGAGGTGTAGGTAAGTGTCTGTGTGCAGTGTGGATTTAGTGTGTAGATGAGTGAGAGTGCAGAGTGTATGTGTATCAAAAATTTAACTGTGTATAGTGTATCAGTTCCTGTATATGCCTATGTAAATCAGTGCAAGTGTGGGATGAGGTGTGTATCAGTTATTTGGGTTAAGGGGTAGTAAGTATAATAAGTTGTGTATCAGTAGGGGGTTTTCAGCAATTGAAATTTGCATGTACAGGTATGTGTTTGCTTGGGGTGTCAGAACTTTAGTCCTAAGTTAGTATCAGTTAATTATTAAGTTAGCATCAGTTAAAAGTTAAGTATTAGTTTATAGTTAAGTAAGATTCATATAATTAAGTTAAATACTTGATGCCAATATGTATATATGAGTTATACATATTAGTAGCACCTAGTGTTGCCTTATTAACTAAGTATTAGTTAGTATGAGTCCAGTAATGACTAGATTGACCAGAAAACCTAGTTAGCAAGGTATTGACTAGATTAATCTAGTGGGACTTAGACATGGCCTAGAAATATCACAATTAGCTAGTTGCACATGTATAACACTTCAAATCATTCTTTAATGTTAATATTTTATATTTAGGTTTTGGTGATTCCATTTTGGACATCGATCCTCACATTTTTGCTCAGGACCACAGGCGAGTACATTCTCTGACAGTTTTTATTGTTGATTACTTCTATAAATTGTAGTGTATTATATACTTGATTCCGACACTGTGGATACACGAGTTAGCACCCTAGATCCCCATCATGAGGGGTCATGATTGGAATCCATCGTGCTAGCTGGGGGATGGGGAACTATTAGTAGATTATGTGATCATATCCAAATCCTTTACATGCATCATAGCTCACCCCACTTCTCACGTTGGGTGTGGCCTGACCATCTTACATGCATCATAGCTGTTATATATGATTAACCTGACCACTACATGCATCATAGCTAACCATATGGTTAGCCTGACCTACAAGAATCATAGTTAATCATATATAACCAGCCTGATCAAGTCCCAAGCCGATCACATGATAAACTGATAATTCAAACACTTAGCTAGATGTCTATTTTATTCAGATTCACCTGTTCCAGCACTCACTACTTATTGTCTAGCATTCACTATTTTTGTTCATTGCTAGATGCTCTATTGCCTATTTCCATTTTCTCCAGTACTTTATATTTCCAGCATTTATTTTCCATCTTGTATTTCTTACACTGTTTATAGATTTTGTCAATTTAATGAAACTGCTGTTAGTGCTTGTGCTTCGCTCCAATCCTGACTGGATAACATTTTTCAGAGGACCTGGAGGATCTTTGCCCCACTCATTACGGCCCAGGATTAGAGGGAGATTTCACTCCAGAAATCCCAGAGGAGTTGCCTAGCCTAGAGGAGAATGTACCTGGAAATTCTTAGATTATTTTTCTGTATTTATTGTTTTAGACTGAGACTGAGTTGTATTTATTATTTTGTGACTTTGTGAGGTCTTTTAGACCCAGGTTTTGAGTTGGATTTATTATGGATGTTTTTATTAGAACTCTTTTCTATTTCCATCGTGCCATTATTTCTTATAGCTTGTGATTGAGTATATCATAGAATTGTGGATTATTATCTTTGTCCTCCGTGCGGAGTTGAGACTATTGACAGGATATATTATATGTTGAGACCTAGACAGCGTTCTACCGCCGATACTGCGGCGTAGACTGGACGTACCCACGACTCATGCCCAAATTCTGGGTGCGGGTCGTGACAACAGTAGGTGACACCACATGAGGGAGTGAACCTCGGCTTTAAGCCATGCCACAGCAGTGTAACACCGCACATGAGCACAATACTCCATGTTGTGTGTAGTAACGGCACTACTAAGAGGTAGGTATCCTCATGCTACAGTAGTATGACACCAAAAGAGGGGGATCCTCGGCCTTGGGCGGCCATGTAATACGACGTAGCACCGCACAGAAGCTCAAGGCTTCATGTCGGATAATAATTAACTTTCTATAGTGGAAGAACTCACATAAGTGTATGTATAGAGATATAGGTCATCTCTTGAGGAAAAGCTTGTAGATGTCCAAGATACATACATTGAGACCAGGTTAGGACAGGGCATTTAACGTGCGATCGGATGGCACAACTGTGGTCATTGTGTGAGTGGAAAGAATAGCAGCTATGGTGCAGAATTTAAGCTTAGTCCATTCTTGTATTATACTATTGTTTGACCCATGTGGGAAGATTCAAGTCGACGACGACATCTATCATAATGCATGATGGCTTTCACTGTCAGTAATGCTCAACCATATATTGTGATATATGTGGGGGATTGTTGGTATTTTCCACTTAGCTTTGGGAGTTTTAGTTGAAAAACCACCAATGTGTATATCTCAATATATAGTTATGCTTAGTATTGGTATATGTACATGGGGTGGAGGCCCATGTGGATTGACTTCCCTAGAGGGATTAAGTATGAACTCCATTATGACAATCTTTGTTTTGTCACCACCTTTGGGAAGTTTTTCTTAGGAGCTAAGCCTTGAAGGGGCTTAGCGACTAGGACTCGGGCACGGGCTCAAGGGCGCAAAGTGGCACTTTGTTGGTGCACTTTGCACATCAACATCGTCGTATGGCGTTCGTGCTCTCCTTTATGTATGAGCTTCATGCACGGTTGCTAGCTCAGGCGCATGCGGCCAAAGCGCTATGCATTCCGGCGCTATACGACCAAGGCACTATGAGTCCAGGCGTTATGCGGCATGGCATTATGGGCCAGGAGCTATGCGGCCAGGGTCTTTGTGGCCAGGCGCTATGCGGCCTGACGCTATACGGCCAGATTTAGATGAGCGAGTCGCATGTAGAGATGACATGGTCTGCTTTATGCGGCACATGTTTTTCTGTGCCTTCCGGAATATAGGGCACATGCAGCGCGAACGGCTGTTTTCTGCGTTTAGTGGCATTGTCTGCCTCATGCAGTACAAAATGTTAGGCGACGGAGATGGCGTATGCGGTACGGGCGGCGCATGCGGCTCTGACACCCAGATTTTGGGGGATCTAGTCGGTCAGCGCATATGCGGCCTGGAGTTTTCTCAGGCCGCATATGTGCTATTTTCCTCCATATATAGAGGACCTCCTCTTTCATTTAAGGTGAGAAAAAACATACAAAAAAATTGAGAACACCAGATCATATTCGGCCCAAAGTGTCTCTCTCTCACATGGTATTTTTTTGAGTATTTTTTTTGAACGTGACATTGAGCGTTCCAGAAGTTCTTTTATTAACTTTCTGGTTCCTGGGGGAAGATCGTTTGTACGATGAATCTTACTTAGAGCAACGGTAGTTTTGACCACCTCAGCAAGGAGCTTTTCTTCAGCATTTTTCTTTGCTTCATTCTTTCTCATGGTAGCATCTGCGAACGTAAAGAGAAGAACGTTTTACTTGTTGCTTGTTGTAATCTTTATTTTTGTCGAAGTCAGATTGTAACATGTTTGTCACTTCCCGTTCCCGATATACGTATTTGGAACATATTAGTTTTTTTGCTTATATTATTTGTTGCTTGCATGTTAATTAAGTTGCATGTCATGGAGACTAGACCCATTATTTGGTTCAATTAGACTCATGGTTTAATTGTTGGGTTGGTTTGGTCATGAGTTGAACCCATGGTCTAAATCTCAAACCCTGGCTATATAAGTTAACTTCTTTCTCTCTCTCTCTCTCTCTCTCTCTCTCTCTCTCTCTCTCTCTCTCTTCCCTCATTCTCTCATTTTTTTTCCTTCCTTCATTTAGGCAAGTACACCTTGCACTACATAGAGAGAGCTCTTAATTTTCTATGCTTGCTATTTTTTTGCATTTTATTAGTCTATTATGCACTCATGATGATTCTAAACACTTTTAGTACTTGGAGTTTTCGGTTTTAATGGGTGAATTTGAGTAGATCTACATTTGAAGTTTAAGGTTTTTATGGGTTCCAAAATTTTCCTTGGTTTTGATCTATTAGAACATGGTATTTTAGAAAATTAGTTTTTGTGGGTGTTTGAGCATTCCAGTTCAAGCGTTTTGGCTTTTGGTTCACTTGATTTGGAGTTAAAATGAATTATGAAGAAAATATTATTTCGGTTTTTGGAGCTTTCTGTCATAGCTGAACCTGCTGTTGGGGGAGGCGAACTTTCCATGCGGTCCGACTCATGCGACTCATGGGACCCATGCGGTCTGAGCCCATACGGCCCGACTCATGCGACTTATGCGACCCATGCGGTCTGAGCCCATGCGACCCAACTTATACGACCCATGTGGTTTGAGCCCATACGACCCGACTCATGCGACTCATGTGACCCATGCGGCCTGAGCTCATGCGGCCCGACTCATGTGACTCATGCGGCCTGAGCCCATGCAGTCTGAGCTCATACAACCCATGCGACCCATGCGGCTCGACCCATATGCGACCGACTTCCTATGCGTCCCTGATCCTCATGCGGCCTATGTGCACGTTTTACTGTTTTGCTTGGTTTAGATGCTTTATTGATTTTTGGGATTCCATGTATGATTTTTAATGATTGCTAATGTATGTGAGCTATGTGACCATGTGTTAGACCTGACTATGTGCTAGAACTCATACGATTTATCAATGATTGGTAACTTGACTTGACTATTGGTATTCGTGCTAATACACTTACTACGTGCTATGTGTTCCTACGTGCTAAGTGTTTCTATGTGATTATGTTACATGTTTTACACCGAGGTATGCCTAAGTGCTAAGCGACATGTGATGTAATAACATTCCTCCAGCATGGACATAATAGTTAGTCAATAACCAAGCATGGCTAGGATTTGTTGACTGTTGCATCACGCTCGGGTGAATCCAAATTGAACTGCAAGGTGACAAAGTGGATTCGTATCCAGCGTGCCCGTACTACGGTACGAAATATAAGGGGAGTAACATGTGACCACGACATGTGATTCCAACTAACAGTAGGGTTAACTAGGCAACTAAAACATGCAGAGCATTGGAAGGGACAAAATTCCGAGATCGTGCTTAACTAGCCACCCTCAATCATTATATGGGGAGTGAAGTCTGGCTCCCATGGATATTGTTAAATCCTTATTAGTGGATGACAATATCCAACTATTATATTATATTATGTGTTCTATATGATCTTAGCACGGTGGACTTACGAGGGACCGGTGCATACTACTATATGCTATGCGGCGATTCATGGCTCGGCTAGCCCCTGCTAGAACATGGTTCGATCTGAGGATTCATATTATATGCATAATACCTCTGGGATAACCCAGACTCCACCTAGTAAGTCGTACAAGTGATTGACCGATCATGTAACTGAGCTTGTTTGTGTATTGTATCTGCTGTCAAATAGTCTAGGGACATGGACTATCATGGTGCAATGGTCTAACCCTTTTTCTTGTTTAGTTGTAGGATTATATTATTGTGTCACGATAGGCTATGAACCGAAACTACAAGACAGAACTATATATATGTATCTATTTCATAACCTGGTTTATTTCTTCATTCGTGTTTCCTTTGTGGTACTTGCTATTTGGGGTCTAACTCCACTGGTTTTGCATGGCCAGGTTTAGAGCCATCACCCGAGGATCAAGCATATTTTCTCCTGAACCATGGCGTATAGCAGATGGATGGCCACTGAGAAAAACGAGTGGGTTTCTTCTTCCCTGCTCGTTATTGCACATTTTACTCATTTTGGGCATTTAACCACTGACACTTGTTATCCGTGAATCTGGATATTTAGTTTTCTTACATGATTGTAATAAATCAGACTACAGCTGATCATGGTCATGTACTTTTGTTACTCTGTCAGCTTTCTTATTTTTGCACAGCTGATTTCCAGAATATTATGGCAGGGAGTTTGGGACGCCTTACTACCTTGTCATATATGTTCTATGTTTACTGTTCTTACTTGACTGATTGAGACAATAGATGTGTTGTGTGACCCTAAGTAACTTGCTTGTAGTATGCGCCCCTTGTCAAGTTATAGCTGTGACCGCCGTACAACGTTCTATACCTTGTACGGGGGAGCTGGCAATGTCCGTCTCAATATTCCGGTACTGGGGCGTGACAATGTTCTTGATTCGTACTTCATTGGAATCGAGGAATATCATATGATGAACTCTTGTGTGAATCTCTGATCTCGACGATAACTTGGGTTCCAATAGAGAGCGGACATTCGGGTCTCGCTAGTAGCTCTGTTCTGGCCCGCGTTCTACCATCTTTTATCCGCCTCGGGACTAACACCAATTAACTTCCTCCCAACAACTTTGAGAAATCACACAAAATTGTGATCATAGAGTTAACAATAATTAGAAATATGGCGGAGTCGAATGGATTATCATCGAAATTGAAATTTCCTGGTTTGTTCTTTGTAGTGACATTATATACACGATACATGCATTAAAAAAATTATTGAAAAAAAAATTAAAATTTATTATAAATAACGTAATCCTATGGAATCGAATCCATCAAACCAAAGAGAATAACTCCCACCTTAACCACATGAGTTAGAAGTGTGGCTATAGTTAGATAATATTAGGTAGTTAAATAATTAGTTAGAATTTATAAATTTTTTTAATTTTAATTATGTGAGGTTATACATAAAGCTTTGACGGTTCATTTTGAACAATTTTTAAGCCTCCTTATAAAAACTAGAGATATGCATGTCATGTAAAACTGATACCTTGAGCGATGTCGACGTAATGAGAATTGGACAACATAAGATAATCCAAAAGCGTCATGTCAGTAATGTTAGTTGATACGTACGAAATAGTGCTTGTTGCATAACACTTTGACGGTTCATTTAGATCCATTTGTAAGCCTCTTTATAAAGAATAGAGATGTGTATGTCACGTAAAACCAATAGCGTCGAACATGGCTTAATTAAGCGATGTCGACATAATTATGAGAATTGCACAACATAATCTAATCCAAAAACGTCACGTTCTGAATTGCTAGTTGATCGCTCGTTGGGAACGGTTTATAAATCATCAAATTTTTACAAATGGAATTAGAAGTGGGTCATGTAAATGATCCGAAATTCATCAGTTCTAAAAATCCGTATTTTTTTTATGAAAAATGAATTTTTTTTTTCTAATAGACGGACATCGAAAAGACATGATTGATTTGTTGTGCCAAATTGCTAATAGTTATTATTTTGGGTAGTTTCAGTTTAATCTGGAGTCTGTAAATAGACTTGAAGGTGGTTAAGAGTTTGAAAACTTTGTATGAATTTGTCTAACTGGGAACTTTACCTCATTCAACTGCTTGTATAATAAATAAAAGAGTCCATTGGAGTTTAGTAAACATTAAGGGACGGAGACTGTTAAGACAAACACTGCTACGTTGTCCGTTCCTGAACACCCACCTGACGGTCTGGCTCTCCCTATTTAGGTGGACCCGAGCTAGCGGAGGACCAATGACTGCCGATTACGTGGACGCGGATCAGTACGAACAAATCCTGGGACAGACAAAATATCATTTCAACAGTTAAGACACGCGTTGAACCATGTATTAGAGGATGTTTGGTTTGATGTAAATGCAACATGCAAAATTTGTTGCACCAATGAGAGGGATTTAGTCGACATGGACTTAAGAATTACACATTGTGATTTGAGAATCTAGTGTTAGCCAATTGGGTTTAAAATCGTTGTTTCACCACCATCGGTTTAAAGACTATGTTTCGTTCTTTTTTTTTTCTCGCTACAACTGCACCTTGAAACTCCAGGTCCATTATTTTATTTTCAATATTTAATTTGATGTAAATAATAAAAACTTTGCAACAAATCATATTGCATTAATTTTTCCAACTACTATTTTTTTTCCCCTCCAGGTCCATTATTTTATTTTCAATATTTGATTTGGTGTAAATAATAAAAACTTTGCAACAAATCATATTGCATTAATTTTTCCAACTACTATATTTTTTCCCTCCCGGTCATTATTTTATTTCCAATATTTGATTTCTAAAAACTTTGTGACAAATCATATTCCATCAATTTTCCCAACTACTCTTTTTTTTCCTTCAAAGTGTAATGCAAGGTGGAAGTCAATTTTGATTTAGAATATCTTCTTTGATGTATCATGCATCGAATCCCATCAGTCTCACCATCAAAAATAAGATATACATGTACATTAAACCTTAGGCTTGTTTTGAAATTGCTTATCCTAGGTTCTTTTTCTTTATTTATTTTAAAAAAGTGTCCCTAGAAGACTAGTGGTTGGAACATGTGTTGTGTGTGCAACACCGAGTCTCTTGGTGCACCTTTCAAGTTTGTCGTTGACAAAAAAAAAAAAAAAAAAATGTTCGATCTATCAAAGTGTGGTGACAAATTAAAAAATATCTATTTTTTTTAATTAATAGACATAAAAAAGTCAAATATCTCATATTATAAAAAAAAAAATATTGAGACGTGTGAAGTGATTAGTTTTGTATTTCAAAATTGTAAATTTCTTGTAGATTTGGGATCCATATTTCAAAAAAACAAAATGTACAAATTATAAGGAGTTTGTTGGAGTGAAAAATTAGACGTGATGGAGCAAAAATTTGTATATAAGTTCATCCAAACCAACCAACTAATATAAATATACAAAAAAAAAATATGTCGCAATTTGTATAAACATTTTCTGTCTCCAAATCCAGTCCAGTCATTTTTTTTTTTTGTATGCTTCAACTGTAAATATTTGTACTAAAACAAATTGTTACAATTTTAAGTGAGAGTATCGGCATCAACATTGAGTGCACGAATACATTTGAGGTCTAAAGATGTATTTTTCCAACCGCCGAACCATCAGAAGTTTCTCGACCGCATATTGGGACTCGCCTCTTAAATAAACATGTATTTACACTTAAATTCAATCTTAGTGAAGGAATTCCAAATAAGCAGAAAAGAAAATGCAGTGAATATTTCAATAAATGACAACAATCCTTTCCTTTCGTAGAGTAGAGTTGGCATTGCTAGCAAGAACATCCTCGTCTCTTTTCTGTCCGGATCTCGCTCTCGTAGCCACTTGCAAGTAGGACTCCGCAGCAAAAAAAGAGAGAACCATTTTGGTTTTTTTAATATAGATTAATCTATTTCTAATCCACCAAAAATTATGGTAATCCATTACAGTTGAATCCGTCCCTTACGTGGATCCGATAATCTCCGATCTCTCCTCCTTGACCCTGAACCTGGCCCCTGCGCTCGTCCGGACTGAGCCGACAGCGGTAAATAGCAAGGACAGCAACAACGACAGCGATCTCCAGATCGTCCTCAACGAAGCTGGCCACTACGACCAGATGATGATGCCCGGGCTGAGCCGAAGGCTCCGCGAACATCAAGGAATGGGACAGCGACCTCCACATCATTGTGGACAGCGAGGACAGGGTACAAAGCTCCATGTACAAGGTTATTAGTTCTTTCCACGAGTGTTCTTGGTTTGGACGGGTTTAGATACGATTTTCTTATATTGGTGCTCGCAAGTTGCAATTGTTAGATGTACTGAAGCAATGTACATAATTTTCAATTAATAATACGATTTTTTTTGCCAACTATGATTTGTTTTAGTGTTACTCTTCTTAAAAATTCGTTGGCACGTTGCCCTTTGTCCCAATGTTGTCTTCCGATCAACGTGTCTGTACTGTGCCGTAATTGTGTGTGCAACGTAGGGGCTGTTTGGTTCGCGAATGTAAAGTAAAATTTTTGAAAAAAAGTACCTGCGTATTGTGTATGTTTATTTTATAAGTTTTTTCATTTGGATAGTTTTTAAAGTGAGTTGAAAAGCTAATTTTTTTATAGTTCCTTCATTTGAAAGATTGTTGGAAGTGGTAATTGAGAAGTGATATAATTTTTCACTTTTGAATATGGTGATAAGGCTACCTCCAACCAACTACTATTATTCACTAGTAAGTGCACGTGTGTTGTATGTAAAATAATTTTTTTCTGATATTATTGTAAAATAGTTTAAATATATATATATATATATATATATATATATATATATATATATATATATATATATATAATTTATTATTCACTAGTAAGTGCACGTGCGTTGATTCTCAATGCTATGGACGACTAAATGGCTGAGTCCTACAACAAGAAGGAGAAGGCAAGAGATGTCTAGCAATCTCTTGAGAAGCACTACAAAAGTGACAAAAAATCCAAAATCTATCTCGTCGAGAAGTTCTTCACTTTGCAATTTGAGGACGAGAAGGTGATGTTACCACAAGTTAAGGAACTTTTGAAGATGTAGCAGAAACTGGAGGAAGAGGGCATGAAACAGGAAGACAAGTTGATGGTGGGGGCTGTCGTCACCAAGCTTCCTCTAGGCTGGATCAAGTTCAAGACTGACATGTACCGTAAGAAGATGGAGATCCAGCTCGAAGATCTTCTTCACTGGATTCACATTGAAGAGGAAGCCAGGGGACAACTTAAGTTGGACTCCTTGTCTAAGCAGTTGGCTAAGGCCAACATGGTATATGCTAGTGACTCTAAAGGAAAGCATGAATTTTTCTACAAGAAGAAGAAGAAAGACTTCAACCAGCTTAATATGAAGTCGGCTCAGTTCAAGCCAAAGCCGAAGGCTGATGTGACGTGCTACAAATATGGCAAGAAGGGTCACTACAAGAGTGACTGCAGGTCTAAGCCTAAACCCAAAGATCAAGATGAGCTTAACCTAGTTTCTATGATTGTGCAGGTTGAGTCATATGGCGTGGACACTGACTGGTGGGTGGACACTGGTGTATCTTGCCACATGTGTTCTAAGAAGGAGCTGTTCGTCAAGTACGAGACTACCTCTGAGAAAGTCTCGATGGAGTATAAGTCTCAAGTTGCAGTACTGGGGATCAGGACGGTAGTGTTGAAGCTGACTTCTGGAAAGTCACTTACACTGGAGAATGTGAAGCACGTACTAATTATCGCCAAGAATCTGGTTTCCGGGAGTATGTTGTGCAATGCGGGCCTGAGGATGGATATCAATGCTGGTCAGATGGTAATGTCCTACAAGGGAACATACTTCGAAAAAACTTTTTGTACCGAAGGGATGTTTAAACTACAGCTTGTAACTCCTTCTATTTGTATCAATGCAGTCTATGCTTCTGGTTATTCTCTTGAGTTGTGGCATAATAGACTAGGACATGTGCATTGTAAACGCATTAACAAGATGTCTAGTCTATGCCTTATCTCCAAATGTGGGGGTAAGAAGGTGGAAAAATGTGAAGTCTGTGCGCAGACGAAGATCGTTAGGAAGCCGTTCAGAAGGGTGAACCGAAGCACATATCTTCTGGAGTTGGTACACTCAGATATCTGTGACTTCAAGCAATTTTCCATAAATGCCGGAATAAAGTATTTTATCACTTTTATTGACGATTTTTCGAAGTACGCGTTCATATATCTTCTCAAGTCGAAAGATGAAGCGTTCGAGAAGTTCAAGAACTTCAAGACTGAAGCATAACGTCAAACCGGTCAACAACTCAAAATACTCAGAAGCGATCGATGCGGAGAATATCGTTCCTTGGAATTTGCATCGTTCTGCAAAGAACATGGGATTATCAACGAAACAACTGCTCCGTATTCTCCCCAATCTAATGGTGTAGCAGAAAGGAAGAATATGACACTGACAGAGATGATGAACTCCATGTTGTTGACAGTAGGACTTCCAAAGTGCTTCTGGGGATAAGCAACGCTTACGGCTACATTTATTCTGAATAGAGTACCGTTTGCGACATCTGAAATTACTCCTCATAAACTCTGGTTTCAGTCAGATCCAACTTGAATGTCATTCGAGTGTGGGGGTGTATGGCATATGTGAAGCTTCCAGACCTCAAGATTCAGAAGCTGGAAACAAGAACTACGAAGACCATATTTCTGGGCTATGCTGATAAGAGTGATGCTCGGATGTTTCTTGATATCGAATCTAATCATATCATAGAATCTCGCGACGCAAAATTCTTTGAAGACAAGTTTTCTAGGCACAAGAATGTTGTTCCCGCGGATGTCCCGGAGAATGCTGCTAGCACAAACGAGAAAAGTACGTCTCCGAGAGAAGTAGTCCAAGAAGGAGTTATCGTTGATGAGACAACATTTGAACCAGAATCCGCTGAGCCAAGAGCAAAGCAAGTGAGGAGGCTGAAGAACTTTAGAGAAGACTTTATTACCTATCATGTGGAAGCTGATCCACTTACCTATGATGAGACAATGAAGACCAGAGATGTTATTTTATGGAAAGAGGCTGTCCATGACGAGTTTGACTCGATAACTTCTAATAATACTTAGAAGTTAGTCGATATGTCTGAAGGATCTAAACGCATCGGATGCAAGTGAATCTTTAAGAAGAAGATGAAAGCAGACGAAACTGTTGACAATTTTAAGGCCAGGCTAGTGGTCAAGAGATTTTCTCAGATACAGGGGGTTGACTACTTTGACACCTATGCTCCCGTTGCATGGATGGCTACTATCAGGATGCTAATTGCTCTATGTGTTATTCACAAAATGGTGATTTGTCAGATGGACGTCAAGACAATATTTCTGAATGGTGAACTGGCTGAGAAGATTTACATGCAACAGCCAGAAGGGTTTGTCGTCAAAGGTCTTGAAGATAAAGTATGCAAACTGGTAAAAATTTTGTATGGTCTAAAGCAAGCTCTCAAATTGTGGTACAAAAAATTTGATAAAATCATCAGATCAAATAGCTACAAGGTCAGCGAAACTGATAAGTGTGTGTACAAGAAGTTTGCTGGAGATAGAGGTGTCGTCATTTGTCTTTATGTGGACGACATGCTAATCCTAGGCATGGATAAAGAATGTGTCACTAGAACAAAGATGTTTCTCTCGTCTAAATTTAGTATGAAGGACATGGAAGATGCAGATGTCATACTTGGGATTAAGATAATCCGGACGAAAGCTGGGCTTGCTCTATCACAAGCTCACTACGTGGAGAAGATGCTGCTGAATGAGTTTCACAACTAGGTAGGTATTGGGAAATTTAATAGCGGTTTTCAAAACAAAAAATGAGCCTTGCGACAAGACACAGACAACTTCGTCACTTTCGTGTATCCATCGGACGATAGCCCTTTCGTTGGCAGGTCCTGAGGGTGACAAGACCATGTTCGCCAATCTCCAGAATTGTCTGGGCCAGAGTCTGCATTATGGAACTCATGGTGTTCATCATTGCCTCAAGATCATCGAGTCGTTGGTGACTCGATGAGCCCTTCTGTAACGCCCCGCTCCGTGCCGGCGTTATGTATCAAGGTGAGTGGGCAGAACTTCGTTCTCTGATTCTTGTACGCCTTAATAATAACCTGAGTTTTTGCTTGCAATATTTTCTTAAGAGAATGATAGAACCTGCCTTGCATGTTAATGAACGAACTCACCTAGCTTGTCTTTGAAACAATGCCTGCTTAACAAGAATCCTGAATCGCCTGCTTAGAGTGCATGAATATGTTCACTATCGTCTATGCTTCGAGAGAACCATACTGTGCCTGAACGTGTTCAAGTGATAAGTCAGATTGCCCCGCAATAATGAGTGTATTCTGATGGTTCGTCTCGTCTGCATACTGGAGTTTATTTGATAGTGTTCCATGCATTCGCACGCGGTCGGACAATAGCTATTGGTGGAGAGCTGAACTGTATGTGTCACGGCTGCTACCATGATAGTGCAAAGCAACCATGAGTCACAGCTGCCTCTAGCATCAGATAAAGAGTCATTGGTATGCTGTTCCACCAGCTGCCGATCCTGAGATACTCGGGGACCGCCCTGCATATAGCTAAATTATTGTGTTGGCTTGGATAGTGACTGCCCCTAAGAATGTGCATCGTGCGTCTAGCTATGCATCTGACCCTCGGGTCGCACGAGACACGCTGCGCACACCCTGAAACATGAACGGTTTGCTTGTTTGCATATTCAATATGAAACTCTGTTTCCAAACATGTTTCTAAACAAGTAAATCGACTCTGCTAGAACTGCATGAAACGAACCTAGGTAAAACTAGAAAGATCACTAGTAATGTAATATTTTATAACATGATTACTTAGTGCCTGTTTGAGTGAATGCTTGTTTCTGTTCAGTTGATTTATCTCACAAGTACTTGTATAAAGTGCTGACCCACCAACAGTTTACTTGTTCGCATGTACTGGATCGTCCGAGGGAGCGATAGGCGTGCCACAGTCCCGAAGACCCGGAATCCTAGTTTCGATTGTTGCCCCGAGAATGCTATCGTATAAGGGGGCATAATGTATGGAACGAATGTGTGCCTTTGCTAAAGGAAACCCAAGTTGCCTCGATTGTCCCGAACACTCAGTTGGCTAATGCATTGCATTGCAACAAGTCTCTTTCCGCTGCTTACTCGATTGATGCGATGATAGCCAACTATCAACTTAAACGATTGACCTTGCACAGGCGCAACCCCAGGCCCGTGCGGCATCACGTCCCCCGAAAGCTCGAACGGGCCATTCGCTTGGCTTCCTTCCTCCCTCGCACCCGCGGGACGGGCGCGATGATTCGCGTCCGGCACACCGAGGCACGGTGATACGTGTTCGGTTCGTTAATTCCCGGCCGCACGGGCGCGGGACAGGGCGGAGCGGCGGCCCGGACGGGACCGAGGCGTGACAGAATGGTATCAGAGCGGAATCGATTCTCTGGCCCAAACCGTTGCTATGACTCTGAGATATTATCGATATGGTTTTGCAAAGAGCGTTCCATACAATAAGTCCATAAATATTCTCAAAGTGCAAAATATTTCCTGAACTTGAATTGCTTGATTGTTTCGATTGAGTACGGCGAGGGACGGCACTATCGCTACTCGGGATATCGAGAAGTTTATCCTTGAAGTTTCGAGGACGAAACTTTTTGTTGGTGGGTAAGTATGTAACGCCCCGCTCCGCGCCGGCGTTATGTATCAAGGTGAGTGGGCAGAACTTCGTTCTCTGATTCTTGCACGCCTTAATAATAACCTGAGTTTTTGCTTGCAATGTTTTCTTAAGAGAATGATAGAACCTGCCTTGCATGTTAATGAACGAACTCACCTAGCTTGTCTTTGAAACAATGCCTGCTTAACGAGAATCCTGAATCGCCTGCTTAGAGTGCATGAATATGTTCACTATCGTCTATGCTTCGAGAGAACCATACTGTGCCTGAACGTGTTCAAGTGATAAGTCGGATTGCCCCGCAACAATGAGTGTATTCTGATGGTTCGTCTCGTCTGCATACTAGAGTTTATTTGATAGTGTTTCATGCATTCGCACGCGGTCGGACAATAGCTATTGGTGGAGAGCTGAACTGCATGTGTCACGGCTGCTACCATGATAGTGCAAAGCAACCATGAGTCACAGCTGCCTCTAGCATCAGATAAAGAGTCATTGGTATGCTGTTCCACCAGCTGCCGATCCTGAGATACTCGGGGACCGCCCTGCATATAGCTAAGTCATTATGTTGGCTTGGATAGTGACTGCCCCTAAGAATGTGCATCGTGCGTCTAGCTATGCATCTGACCCTCGAGTCGCACGAGACACGCTGCGCACACCCTGAAACATGAACAGTTTGCTTGTTTGCATATTCAATATGAAACTCTGTTTCCAAACATGTTTCTAAACAAGTAAATCGACTCTGCTAGAACTGCATGAAACGAACCTAGGTAAAACTAGAAAGATCACTAGTAATATAATGTTTTATAACATGATTGCTTAGTGCCTGTTTGAGTGAATGCTTGTTTCTGTTCAGTTGATTTATCTCACCAGTACTTGTATAAAGTGCTGACCCACCAATAGTTTACTTGTTCGCAGGTACTGGATCGTCCGAGGGAGCGATAGGCGTGCCACAGTCCCGAAGACCCGGAATCCTGGTTTCGATTGTTGCCCCTAGAATGCTATCGTATAAGGGGGCATAATGTATGGAACGAACGTGTGCCTTTGCTAAAGGAAATCCAAGTTGCCTCGATTGTCCCGAACACTCAGTTGGCTAATGCATTGCATTGCAACAAGTCCCTTTCCGCTGCTTACTCGATTGATGCGATGATAGCCAACTATCAACTTAAACGATTGGCCTTGCACGGGCGCAACCCCAGGCCCGTGCGGCATCACATCCCCCGAAAGCTCGAACGGGCCATTCGCTTGGCTCCCTTCCTCCCTCGCACCCGCGGGACGGGCGCGGTGATTCGCGTCCGGCGCGCCGAGGCACGGTGATACGTGTCCGGTTCGTTAATTCCCGGCCGCACGGGCGCGGGGCAGGGCGGAGCGGCGGCCCGGGCGGGACCGGGGCGTGACACCTTCCGCCTTGGATTCCTGAGTCACACTATCCTCACGGAAGACGATCATCGTTGCATTGTCTTTAGACTCAAAGGAGATTCTACTCCCAACTTCAGATGATGCTTTGACTATTCGAGGGTGACTACCCCACAATATGTCATTGTATGTTCCTTGGGAGTTGCAGTCTTCAGGGGAGGTAGGCATCATCGCACCATCTTTCGATTCTGGAGGATTGCTACCCCAGCCCTAGATGTTGCATTAACCCTAGGCACGTTGCTGTCAGCTTCCTCGGAATCATTATCTTCAGGAAAAGCCGAAAGTGCTACATCTTCTTCGTACTCGGAGGGAATGTTACCCCCAGCTTTGGAAGGTACATTTTCTTGATGAGGGTGATTACCCCCAAAGAACTCAACATCTGTCACTTGAGATTCACTATCTTTATGGAACGCTAGATTGTTGCGTATGTCTAGGGGTTCTGAGGAAGAACTGCCCCCAGGGGCTGACAACTTATTCCTTGAGCGGGTGCCCTGGAAGACTCCTTCCGCAGGTGCCGTTGCCAGCCCTCCGGGTAGTCGCCTTCGCGACGCAGTGGTAGAGAGTGCCAGACTGAAGGTATTTGACTTATTTCCTCCCTTGGTGGCAGGAAGCTTTCCAGTTGAGTAGCATGAGGTGAAGGGCAACTCCTCCTCCTTTGGTACTTGCACCTGATCTCCGGGTTGTTGTCGGATAGGTACTTTCTGGTGTAGTCGCTAGAAGGACGACTGTCTGTCTGTGGGTATTACCGATTTATTGCAGCATTAGTTAATAATGATGTTGGCGCAGCTGTGCCTTGGAGATGGCACATCGCCCGCCGTAGTTGTTTTTCTTGCTTTGCGCTTGTAAGTAATTATGTCACACAAATCATGCGAAGGGTATTTTACCTTTGTATCATCTTTGTGAGTCTGGGTATCCCGAGGTACCGCTGGAAGACTTTTGAGACTGACCCTGTCCATTGGTCCATGTAGGCTGGACGCATGGGTCAGTCCTGTACAACTTTCTGTCAGAGGCTCGCGTAATAGTTAGCGATGCATGTTGGCGGTCAGTCGTATGAGCAGTTGCTTGAGCTTTACGGGCACGTACTACCCTAGACTTCTTCAGCTTAGCGACCGCAAGCGCGTAGTATGAAGAGTCCAGATTTGGGTTTTTATCATTCTCAGTGGGTCGCATGTCACGACCCGCACCCAGAATTTGGACATGAGCCGTGGGTACGTCCACCCTATGTCGCAGCATCGGCGGTAGAACGTTGTGTCATGCCCCAATCCCAAAATACGTAGGACTAGGAACACGTAAGCATGACAGCCGCATGTATATGGAAACTCCAACATATGAAAACCATAACACATGTGTACGCTGTATTATGAACAATAATTCACAAGTGGTATATATCTATCACAAGTCACAGGGCATAACTAAATCTCATCCACATAAATCATAAATAAATAAATAACCAATATCTATATAACTAGATCTTAATATGAAGTATCTACGGATGACAGTCGGATGAAAACAAATCCACTGCCGAACTAGAACATAAAAGTAAACACAATATAAGTACAACAACTAACAATCACTGAGACTCGAAGAGAAGACCTCCTCGAAAATATAAGTAACCAGTCCGGATCTGCTCTCCTGCGAATACTCATGAACATCTACACCTGAAAAGGGACTAGGTCCTCAGAGGGACATAACAAGATACATAGAAGCATACCAATAAAGTACTGTAAATAAATATCCAATGGGGTTACCTAACCGTCTAAGTGAATATAGTTTGAGAACAACTTTCCAACACGTGGGCTATCTGGCCAAAATGGGATTGGCATGATTCTCCTGGAGATTCAGGGGCCTAAAAAGCATGTCGTCTTTTGAACGACAGAGGCCGCCAAGTAATATAGGGGTCATCACGACCACGCATCTCCGGCGGAGCGTGCAGGTTACATAAAAAGGAAAGTAGAAAGGAGCCCAAACGCCTTACTTGTTGTTCTCCCTACTCCATGCTCTAAGCATGTCACATCCATGATAAGATAATACCTCTAATAACTGCCAAGTCTCCTAGCATGCAAAGTTTCTAACAGCAGTTATCCTTAACGCACGTCCCATACGTACAGGAGGCCAAACCCGGCACGCAAGTCCGTGATCTATATGAGACTCACACTCGTGTAACAGCTGTGTCACTGCCAATAAAACCTAAGAATGCCATATGATAATGGAGCGGTCTCATAAACTAGGTCAACATGCATATACATAATAAAAATAAAATACGACGACACCGTCGTTGCACCCAAGTTTTCTTGGACGTGCAGTTTATATAGCAGTTAAAATATATGAACTAAATGACAGAAATAAAATGCATGCAACATATGGAATATAAATTACAGTTGTCACGCCCCAGTCCCAAAATACGTAGGACCAGGACACGTAAGCATGCCAGCAGTATGAATATGGCACTCCAATATATGGAAACCATAACACACGTACGTTGTAATATGAATAATA
Organism: Iris macrosiphon; assembly: GCA_036927795.1. Classification (NCBI taxonomy): domain Eukaryota; kingdom Viridiplantae; phylum Streptophyta; class Magnoliopsida; order Asparagales; family Iridaceae; genus Iris; species Iris macrosiphon. The sequence continues at coordinate 15,892,724 of JAYESA010000020.1, read as the reverse complement.
ATTCACAAGTGGTAAACATATATGTCACAGGGCATAACGGTAATTTTGGATCAAAGTAGGATCTATAGGTGGGCCACCTTGCACCGAAAAGCGTGCCAGGGGTAACGGTCTCTAAATATGACTAATTATAGGTCAAACAAATTTTAAAAGTCAGTATAAATTCAACGGTATGTCCAAATATGGATTCCGGTGAGCCGAACACAATTTTGCCCAAAAAGTCAACCGTAGGGCCCGCCAATAGGCGACTTGGTCAACTATCTCAGAATTGCGTGAAAATTGGGTCACAGGACCAGCGCGATACCACGAGTCCAGTGGCACAAGTTTCATCGTATTCTGACGAGCGTGCACTAAATGGCGCAAAATTTTACAAAAGTCGCGACACGGGAAATTTTTGCGGATACGGGCTGATTCCGACGCGCACACGCGTCCAAATCAGTTTTCGCAAAAATCCACACATCTGGGTATACTGTACGCACCTTTTGGTACACTTGGTATACGACGGGGCGGTCCCGTTTGGCGGATCGCGCTCCGTATCGTAATTTTTGGAAGATGGAAAAAGTATATTTTCATGATTTTCTACCTGATTTAATTTAACATACAGCAGTTAATAATTTATTGCATTTTACAGAAAATAAACTAGGTTAGGTGGTCTCCGTATACCAAAAAGAAAAACCGAATTCGGATCTCTGGGGTGGGAGATACGAGTCCGTGAACATGGATAGTTACCGCAGTTTTCTGCGATCCCAAAAGTTATCTTTTTTACCAACTTGGTCGCTATTTTCGTCTAGGTTTACGCGCTGTTCGAGGTAAACTAACACTCAGATATGGAAGGGGGATAGGTAATGAACATACCGGTGAATACGGGGTCGAGTTTGGTCGAGCGAGGGCACGAAAAATGAAGCGTGAACAGAGCTTCGTTGCTGTTCAAATTCTGTCGTGGCGCGCGCGGTTGATGCGGTCACGGACGACGGACGCGGCGAGCTGCTGCTTCCGCGAACGACGGCGAACGACGGCGGCTCGGGGTCGGCGCGGTCGCGGTGGAGGAAGAGGCGGATGGTAATTTAGGTTTAGGGTTTTACTCTATGCAACAGTATATATATAGGAGTTTAGAAAGAGGAACGCGGGGTTCGGCTCTTCAGCGCGCGGGCTTTACAGCACTGTTGCTGCGGCTTTTGTTAGGCTGCTGCTAATGTTGGGGGGTGTTTGCGGGCCGGGTTAGTTTTAAGCGGGTAGGGTAGGATTCATACGTTAGGGTTTAGGGTATAGTTTTATTTCAAATTCTTTTTCTTTTATTCTTTTTTCTTTTATTCTATTTCTTTCTTTATTCTATTCTATTTCTATTTAATAAACCTTATATATATATATATATATATATATAAGAAAATTCTAGAAATTTATATTAGTGCATACAATAAATCTATCAACTGTCCACAGGGTCTCCTACATGGGAAAAATTAAGGAAAAGTTACGGTTGGTCCATAAAATCTCTAAATGCACAATCACCTAAAATAAAAATAAAATAAAAAAATTCTATTTCTACTAATGAGCTAATAATACGATAATTTAATTAACTAATTAATTTAAAAGATTAATACGATTTTTAAAATTAGGAGTTTTACAATATATATATATATATATATATATATATATATATATATATATATATATATATATATATATATAGGGTTATCAAAACTAGGGAAAAATACATCCTTGAATCACAAAACCCAAACTATGAACAAATTTCATGAAGAAAACACTATTGAACCCAATAGAATTAATTCTCTCTCCTTGAGGGTGTTCTTAAACCATGGATGGGCTTCTAATGGCCAAACAAAATGATTAAAACAGAATTAAAAGAGTGTTTCCAGATTTTTACCTATTGGGAGATGGATTCCCAATGTAGCTTCTTCTTCTCCAAGACTCCTTGTGCCCAAGCTTCTAGGTCTCTCTTGATGAGGGAAGAATGAGGGATTTGAGGCTTAGAAATCTGAAATTTGTAGAGGGAAAGACAGGTTTTCTTGGGGGCTATTTCCAGAGTTTCTTCATGAATGATGAGTGGCTTTGAGGGAGGCTCCCTCTAGCTTTATAGGGCCGGCCACAATGTAGGGTTAGGGTTTGGTGGATGCATAATGTCTCTTTTGCCCTCCATGGTTTGTCATGAAGAGCCATTTAATTAAGGGGTTTAGTTTCATGTGAGGGATTTAACTAGAATCTAATTAATAGCATAGAGATTTGTCTAGTGGGTTAAATGTCTAGTTTAAGCCAAGGTCCAAGGTCACATCAAGTCTAGTTTATTAACCCATGTTATTAATGAATACAAAATAATATGTATATTATCTATCATGCAATTATTAACACAATAATATAAATATAATAAATGACCAAAAAGTCTCTACTCTAGATATGGTAGTGACATCGCATAGGATCTGTGCCGCATGAGATACGGTAAAAAACAGAGGTTTTGTTGCTATCAGGCAGCATGCGGCCTGCTGTCTGCGGCTGTGAGTGGATGCCGCATGGACAGCCTTATGTGGCCTCCTCCTTGGCCGCATAGAAGCTGTCTCAGCACCAGAATGTTTGGCATCGTAGTATTTTTCTCTGCCAGAGTCTGGGTGCTGAACAGTTTATGCGTCAGCCCGGGATGCCGCATAGACGTGGACGTTCTGGGTGTTTGTCCGACAGCCGTCATTGGCGACATAGTGAGAGGCTGGAAGCGTCTACTCCGCAGCTGGGTGGGGCACAGAGGCCTTGACCACCCACGTTCTGCGAGTCTTCTTAGGCTTGGCTATCCTTGGCGAAGGATTAGCACTTTCTTCGGAGTGCATGTCCTCGAACGCTTGCTGGTCGAAGCAGACCACCAGCATTTTTTGCATCGAGCCGAGCTTGGCCACATCAGATTGTGTCACCGACTTCTCAACAGTGGAGAAGGACGTCCCCAGTAGAGTCTCTATCGTGTTTTCCATTAAATATGAAAGTTGGAAAGAAACTTGATTCAATTGAACAAACTAAAGAAAGTACAAAGAGAAGTCTTAACAGACAATCTAAGTACAAAATTATTTTCTGGGGGTGACAATGGAAGGTTAGGAGTGTAGCAACTCTCTTTACTCCATGGATGATCTGATGCAGAAGCTCTTCTCTCTTGCTTGAGTGTAGATTCGCAGATAGCCAGCCTCGTTTCTTGGTCCGGTATCTCTCTGAAGCAGAAAAAACTGACCTTTAGAATATTCAAGTTGCTCCTATTTATAGCCATCGTACTGATGGGCTATGGGTGCCGCATAGGCCTCTCTGTTTGGTGGCCGCGTAAGGCTCCTTCAACAGAATACGGTTGTAACTGTTGCCGCATGCCATGCCACGTGTCTTCTCCTAACAGAAAGGAGTTACAATTTTGCACAAGAATCCGGGCTTCAGCTGTCACGTGGACATTTGTTAAGATTTTCTTGTTGCTGAATATCTTGATGGTTCTCATCTGTTGTAGGCGCGACTTGGTCAAGTGGACACGTGGTGTCACGCCCCGATCTCCCGCAGGCAAATCGGCCATTCCCGCTAGGCTGGAATCACCCTCGCCAGCGCTCCCGCGTGAACTACGCCCGTGCAAGGCCGTGATTCATTGGCTGACGATAAGAGTTCTAAGCCACAGAGTCGCACAGATTGTCCGAGTGCAGCGGAGTCATGAACGCATAGCGGTTCGGTAACAAGTTCTCTGAGTTGACAAATATAGCGGAAGCATTGAAACACAAGTTTGAAGTAAAGCAAGCTCTTTTTATTGATATAAACATGTGTTACAGGCAGCGTATAGCCGAGATTACAAGTCGCTCAAGCCTCTCTCTCTGAAACAGTAAAAGCGTGCCAAGTGGCTACAATTGTGGAATGATTGTAGAGACGATGTTCCGGCGATGTTCACAACTTATGTCTTGTATATGTGCTTCAGTTCCGGACGTACCGTTGCTTCGGAGTGATGTCCACGCCTTAGCACGCACTTTGGAGACGTCCGCACTGAACGAGGTTCTCCCGCACCCTGCATACAAACTGGTGGATTATCAGTACATTGAATGCACTGGTGGGGAAGCTACTCGCCCGCTCGACAAATCCAAACACGTAATACAGGTTCCGTGCCCAACTATTAAGTTATCTTTCTAGTTGCCTTAGGATCAGGTTCATGCAAATATTGAATAGCCTAGTTCGTGTGGCAGTGCGCCGTGCGATATGAGAGGAACACGGCGAGACTTACCATTTGGCCTTCCCTGTCCAAGGCAACCATTGTTAATTCCAGCACGGGCAAGTATAAAGCATTCAGGAGGCATACTTGATAAAAACCAAACCAATAGCATATGCAACATGAGAGTCATTTTATCATGATCGTTCAGGTGTTTAGTTGTTCATTGATGCGATGCAGTGACTCGCATGCGGATAGCCGCTAAGCGAGGATGACTTATCTATATGAACAGTTATCGCTGGCAAAGCCATAAAGGACCATTTATAGTCTTGGGCGGTTGGGTGCGAGAGGTCTTGTATCGCTACACGTCACCTCGACCGGGACGGTATGGAGCGAGACGCTAGGCCATTGGGGCGTTCACTCCATGCCGCCCACTCACGTTAGACTATCAGAAAGTTCCGTCCGGATCGGATCGGCTCTGGTGCCCCGGTGTAGCCGTCCGCAAGAACTTGAATGTTCAATACCTTGTGCACAGGTTGTCCGCGACATGCAGTGGTTGGGTCAGTCAATTATCACGAGATACACGGGAACAAGAGTGCACTGGAATTGAGGACGCAAATGCACTTTGAACACGAGAACACGAGATACTTGAATCTTGATTCTGTACAGTGATTGACTTGTCTTGATGCATTCCCCTGGTTCGGGGCTGCCTGATGACCCAACGGTCTTAGATACTTGCAGGTTCAATCACGCACGGGACGACTACTTAGTAGTCTTCCGGGGTTTGGATGAAAACAAGGCAAACATTAAGCAGACAAGCATGCGTTTCTAAGGAACATAAGCAGGCACGTTGCTCGGACCCGAAGGTAAGCCGAGATATGAAACCGTTAAGGGACTTAGCATGCGAGGGTCTGAACATAAGCAGTATTTCAATTTCCATGTTCTAGCAAGCAATACAAGTTGGGATTATTCCCTTAGCTAGGTGCGTTGGATTTATTAACATGCAGGGGGTGAATCACCTAGCGACTAGCATGAATATTCCAGATTTTATGTGTGCTGGCTAAGCAAAGACAAGTTCACCGTAGCCACACACCTTAGCGATGGTTCGCCTCGGTAGAGCGATACGCCTGAGCGAGCCTCTGAAAGCCTAAGCCGAATTCCTGTAGGGACAAGTTTGGATATCCTTTGCTTCTTGATCGAGGCAAAACGGGTCGGGACAGTTGCACTATCGCCGTTTGAGACGGCAGTCCGCTTGAGCGGAACGGGGTGTTACATCCTACCCAGCTCAGAAGAAGTCTCATCCTCGAGACTTACTAAGGACAAGTAGTAATTTAGGGTTGAGGCAATCCTAGACAAGTCGTTGTACTTGTTCATTTGGATATTCACTTGCACAAGCGTCAAAATCAGCATATCGCTTAGACTGGATCGTGCGTACCTTCGACATGCATTTCTTGTGTGAGCACGTCAACCAGCTTAGTGATAGCGAAGTCTCAGCACTCGAGTTTTAGCTTTTTCTAAGTCTTGGATGGTGCACTAGTTCAAGGCGCCCCTCGAATAGATGCATTCAACCAAACTTAGGGTTAGTAAAAATCGGACAAGCTACTAGCGATACTCTCAAGGGTTCGCACAGGTTGGCACAAAGGCCACTCGCAGCATACAATCAGACAAGCAAGCATATCATTCAAAACGCATTTTGAAAGTATTTAGACTTATTGTTGGAACATCCCATCGAGGCATTGAGAGAGAGCGCGCACATAACCCACGAACGAGCTTTTGAAACAGAGATATCGAATCGAAGTCCAAAGGCGTAGAAGCCAGGCTCTGATACCAACATGTCACACCCCGATCTCTCGCAGGCAAATCGGCCGTTCCCGCTAGGCGGGAATCACCCTCGCCAGCGCTCCCGCGGAACGATCGCTTGACCCATCCGGGCGTGATGCCGCACGAGCGTGAACCGCGCCCGTGCAAGGCCGTGATTCATTGGCTGACGATAAGAGTTCTAAGCCACAGAGTCGCACAGATTGTCCGAGTGCAGCGGAGTCATGAACGCATAGCGATTCGGTAACAAGTTCTCTGAGTTGACAAATATAGCGGAAGCATTGAAACACAAGTTTGAAGTAAAGCAAGCTCTTTTTATTGATATAAACATGTGTTACAGGCGGCGTATAGCCGAGATTACAAGTCGCTCAAGCCTCTCTCTCTGAAACAGTAAAAGCGTGCCAAGTGGCTACAATTGTGGAATGATTGTAGAGACAATGTTCCGGCGATGTTCACAACTTATGTCTTGTATATGTGCTTCAGTTCCGGACGCACCGTTGCTTCGGAGTGATGTCCACGCCTTAGCACGCACGTTGGAGGCGTCCGCACTGAACGAGGTTCTCCCGCACCCTGCATACAAACTGGTGGATTATCAGTACATTGAATGCACTGGTGGGGAAGCTACTCGCCCGCTCGACAAATCCAAACACGTAATACAGGTTCCGTGCCCAACTATTAAGTTGTCTTTCTAGTTGCCTTAGGATCAGGTTCATGCAAATATTGAATAGCCTAGTTCGTGTGGCAGTGCGCCGTACGATATGAGAGGAACACTGCGAGACTTACCATTTAGCCTTCCCTGTCCAAGGCAAACATTGTTAATTCCAGCACGGGCAAGTATAAAGCATTCAGGAGGCATACTTGATAAAAACCAAACCAATAGCATATGCAACATGAGAGTCGTTTTATCATGATCGTTCAGGTGTTTAGTTGTTCATTGATGCGATGCAGTGACTCGCATGCGGATAGCCGCTAAGCGAGGATGACTTATCTATATGAATAGTTGTCGCTGGCAAAGCCATAAAGGACCGTTTATAGTCTTGGGCGGTTGGGTGCGAGAGGTCTTGTATCGCTATACGTCACCTCGCCCGGGACGGTATGGAGCGAGATGCTAGGCCATTGGGGCGTTCACTCCATGCCGCCCACTCACGTTAGACTATCAGAAAGTTCCGTCCGGATCGGATCGGCTCTGGTGCCCCGGTGTAGCCGTCCGCAGGAACTTGAACGTTCAATACCTTGTGCACAGGTTGTCCGCAACATGCAGTGGTTGGGTCAGTCAATTATCACGAGATACACGGGAACAAGAGTGCACTGGAATTGAGGACGCAAATGCACTTTGAACACGAGAACACGAGATACTTGAATCTTGATTCTGTACAGTGATTGACTTGTCTTGATGCATTCCCCTGGTTCGGGGCTGCCTGATGACCCAACGGTCTTAGATACTTGTAGGTTCAATCACGCACGGGACGACTACTTAGTAGTCTCCCGGGGTTTGGATGAAAACAAGGCAAACATTAAGCAGACAAGCATGCGTTTCTAAGGAATATAAGCAGGCACGTTGCTCGGACCCGAAGGTAAGCCGAGATATGAAACCGTTAAGGGACTTAGCATGCGAGGGTCTGAACATAAGCAGTATTTCAATTTCCATGTTCTAGCAAGCAATACAAGTTGGGATTATTCCCTTAGCTAGGTGCGTTGGATTTATTAACATGCAGGGGGTGAATCACCTAGCGACTAGCATAAATATTCCAGATTTTATGTGTGCTGGCTAAGCAAAGACAAGTTCACCGTAGCCACCCACCTTAGCGATGGTTCGCCTCGGTAGAGCGATACGCCTGAGCGAGCCTCTGAAAGCCTAAGCCGAATTCCTGTAGGGACAAGTCTGGATATCCTTTGCTTCTTGATCGAGGCAAAACGGGTCGGGATAGTTGCACTATCGCCGTTTGAGACGGCAGTCCGCTTGAGCGGAACGGGGTGTTACACGTGGATGCTATTTGGTTGGAGAGAATCACTCAGTTGTAACAGCAAGATTTGGTCTATATAGAATCTGGGACACATGTGGCCAAAGACGCACGGGACGCAAGGAGTCTGGAATGCATGGGGTCAGAGACGCATGGACCGCATGAAATCTGGAACGCATGAGCCAGAGCCGCATGGGACGCATGGGCCAGAGCCGCATGGGACGCATGGAGTCTGGAACGCATGGGGCCAGAGACGCATGGACCGCATAAAGTCTGGAACGGATGGGCCAGAGCCACATTGGACGCATGGAGTCTGTGACGCATGGACCAGAGCTGCAAGGGATATTTTGTCGTGTTGTACATGTGGATCTGTGCTATTCTTGGGACTTTTATCTCTTAGTGTGTTCTCGTCCTGCGAGGCGATCAAAAAAATTCGTTTTGTCAGGATTCTGTGTCAGGATGCCATCTTTGTTGTGAGGATGTCATGTCAAGTCAACATGCGGCCAGTTGTCAGGATGCTTGTTTGGACCGCGTGAGTGTCCCTTTTCTAGGCCTCATGGTGTCCCTTTTCTGGGCCGCATTGGGGGTGACTATGCGGCCTGTCTTCAGCATGAGGATGCGGCATGTATATAAGCCGCATGACTATAGATTTGTTCATGCTTCTACAACCACCTTTGAAAAGTTTTCCTTCGGAGCTAGCGACTCAGACTAGGACTCGGGCGCATAGTGGCGCTTTGTTGGCATACTTTGCACTTAGAACATCAGCATCGTCGCATGGCGCTCGTGCGCTCCTTTTATGCGCGAGTTGCATGCACGGTTGCTTGCTCGAGCGCATGCTTCGTGGAGCTATGCGGCCAGGAGCTATACGGCTAGGCGCTATGCGGCCAGGCGCTATACGTCCAGGTGCTATGCGGCCAGGTATTATACGGCCTGGAGCTATGCGGCCTGTAAAACCCCTATTTCAAAAAAAAATCGTATTTATTATTTTTTTTATTAATTAATAATTTAATTATAGTATTAGTGGCTAAATGGGAGAAATAAATTTTTAATAATTTTTATTTTAGGTGTTCAGACACTTAGAGGATTTATGGGACCATTAGAAATTTTTCAAAATTTATTTCATGTAGGAGACCCTTTGGACAGTTGCTAGCCTAACGGTGTGCATTATTCTAATCTATAAATTTTCTTTTGAGTATATATATATATATATATATATATATATATATATATATATATATATATATATATATATGTATATACAGATATATATATATATATATATGTATATATATATTTAAGAAGAAAAAGAAAAAGAAAAGAAAGTATTAATAAACTAATAATATAAACAAATAATAATATTAAACTAATACTAATAACCATTCTAACAAAACAAGCAAACCAAAGCAAACCAAATCAATAGCAAATGCATAGCAAACAATTCCACAAGCAAATGCAAAGCAAACAATTCCACCCAGCGCCCCTTTAATTCCAATACCAGACCCCCCCCCCACGGCTTAATAACCCGACCCACTTCTCTTCTCTTCCTATATATATATATATATATATATATATATATATATATATATATATATATTATTTTATAAAACCCTAACCTAAAACCTCCAGACCCTTCTCTTCTCATCTAGAGACGCCACCGCAGCGAGAGAAACCCGCCAGGCCGTCCAAACTATCCCGACGACCCCGACCTCGCGCACTGCAGATTCCCACACGAGATACCTTCGCTCCGGAGTTATTTTCCGTCGACTCGCTCAACCAAATGCCGTTCCGTCTTCACCGGTATGCTCACCCCTTAACCCTCTTCCATATTTGTATAATAGCAGACCTCGAACAACGTGTACCCATAGGCAAAAATAGCGCCCAAGTTGGCACGAGCAGACCGAATTCTGGGATCGCAAAAAACTGCGGTGATCACCCATGTTGCCGAGTTCGTATCTCCCACCACAGAGATCCGAATTCGGTGATTCTTTTTGATATGTGTAGAACACTTGACCTAGTTTATTTTCTGTTAAATAACCCTAGATTATTAACTGCTGTGGACAGAATTAAATTTGTCACAAAACTCCACGAACCCACTTTTTCCAAAATTCTAAAAATTGTGAAATGGAGAACGCCCAACCAAACAGGACCTCCCCGCCATGTACCAAGTGTACCAAACGGTGCACACAGCATAACCGGACGCGTAAAAATTCGTGAAAACTGATTCGGACGCCTGTGCGCGTCGGAATCAGGTCGTATCCGCGGACACACCCCGTGTCGCAACTTTTGTGGAACTCGCGCGTATTTTGTGCACGCTTGTCAGATTGTGACGAAACTTGCGCCACTGGACTCGTGGTAACGTGCTGGTCCTGTGACCCAATTTTTATGCAATTCTGAGACGGTTGACCAAATCGCCAATTGGCTGGCCCCACAGTTAACTTTTTTGGACAAAATTGTGTTCGGCCCATCAAAATCCATATTTGGACATACCGTTGGGTTCGTATTAACACTTAGAGTTGTTTGACCTATAGTTTGTCCCATTTAGAGACCGTTACCCTTGGCACGCTTTTCGGTGCAAAATGGGCCACATGTGGACCCCACTTTTACCCGAAATTACCGTTTTGCTCCTGTGTCCAAATTGGACGAAAGGGATGTGCTTTTTAGCTATTTTACTTATTCTGGAAACGTTGGCGATATTTATTTCAGCATCCGGAGACGTTCATTCTGTGGTCGTAGCTTCTGACTCTTGGAGTTGACATCGGGACATTACATTTTTGCAGCTTTCTTGCCAGGCAAGATACCTTGCCAAATTGTTACAGTACTTTTGCATGCTATTTATATTTCTTTATATTTATTGTATTTCTGTTTATTCTTGCATGTGTAGTTTTTTTTCAGTCATTACTATGTATTAGATATGTTGACACACACATGACACTTAGTATCATAGAGGACAATCATTAGGCGTATAGGCTTTTAACCACTCTGTTAATACCGTAGTCACTAGCACGCACTATGGTGGTCGTGTCCGATGGTCGCTACCCGAGAGGTATGTCGATTGATGGAGTCCGAGGGTCGCTACCCCAGAGGTATGTCGGTTGATGATGTCCACTGACGAGCGTGAGGTTGTGAGGATTAGATCGAGTAGCCTACCCTTGCCCATACGTCGAAAAGTTATCCTCATTTGCATTCATATAGATTGTCTTGTACAGCGTACTTATTTATTTTTAAATATGATGCATGTTTACTGTATTCAAATTGGCTCATATTTTCTGTATCTTGTTACGTCCCTCTGAGGACCTGGTCCTCTGCCAGGTGTATTTGTTCTTGAGTATTTGCAGGAGCGCAGATTTGGATATATATATGTTTCGTGGATGTCCTCTCTTCGAGCCGTGATTGCTAGCTGGTATTCTTATATGGTGTTGTTGTGTTGTACTTATTTGTATTTGCTCTTACATTCGAGTTGGTAGTGGATTTGTTTCCATCCAACTATCATCCTTAGATAATTATGTTGAGATCTAGTTATATAGATGCTGGTTATTCATTTATATTGATTTTCATGGATGAGATTTAGATTGTTCCCTGTGACTTGTGATATATTCTATACCACTTGTGGATTTGATATTCATATTACAGCGTACATATGTATTTGGTTTCCATATATTGGAGTTGCCATATCCATGCGACTGGCATGCTTACGTGTCCTAGTCCTACGTACTTTTGGGACTGGGGCGTGACATATTTTTGTGGTGGCCCATGCAGGTCAGAGCATATTGTCTCGGTTACGTTACTGTGCCGAGCAAGCCTGCACCTAGGACTAGAGTATAGGATCTCATCCACAATTGACTATGATTCATCTTCCTCCTATCTGTTATATTTGAATAATTGCATCATGCTTGATTCATGTACTTCCCTAATAGTTCTTTGAGTATAGCCTTCTGCTAGAATATAGAAACTCCTGTTATTAGGATGATGATTATGGTAGCACACCTATTAAGAATACAACGAGAATATAGACACCCCACTAAGTTTAGAATAATTAGTGAACCGTAGAATTCCTTATCTATAGATTGGTTTATCATTACCCCTTGATGTATTATGAAGACTTGAGAGCAGTATAGATGCTACTAGAGTTAGTTAGAAGTTTTACCATAATATTTGACCCTAGTATAGAGGATACCCTAATAAGTACCAAGACCCCTTCTCGTAAACCTTAACAAAGAGTTTCTACGGTATCCTTAAGACAATTACAGTACTAGTTTATTGTTATAAGTTGGGTAGTATACCTCACAACATAGTATCACATAGTCTTTTGCCTTATTATTGAAGTGTAGCTGAATGACATTAAGTGTGTGCTGGCATAAGAAGATAATATTTCATCAGACTGTAGAACTTAGAGGCTATACCCCCACTTTGTCGACTATCGACTTAGACAAGGAATTAGTATGACAAATATAGAGATTATGGAGTCTTATCTTTTGTGAACTTGAATTGTTATGTACCTTCTTTCATCATAATCCAGCGTATTTATGTTTGTTGTACTACCTTGACTTATGCTGCTATTATAGCCTAGTTTTTGCAAGCTTATTCTTTTATCGAGCTTGCTCATGGTATATGTATTATTGGGTGCACACAATGATACAATTGCCAAATCAGAATCGGTGTATTAAGGTCTAGCTAACCTTAGTGCGCTTGGTTCGCTCTTCGCATGACTACTTTACGTGGATTGAGATATATGGTAGTAGACAGATATACTTGCCCCTAGATATGTCTGACACATCGTATCGGTTACATAACTGTACTGATACGAGCATATAAATAGGAAATTACCAAAAATAGGAATTCAATCCACAACTGTCCTGACAACTCTCTTTTCGAATTCCTTAAATCTCTTTGAACCTCGTACTTGTATTCTATCACCTTCACCTTGAGTTCTTTATTATTGCTCTCCGTCTTCCCTTATTTCGGAAAGACGAAACCTCGTGCTGGTATAAGTAGACACACTGATAAGTACTAGATATACCTCATAAGGCTAATCACATGACTTAGCGACCTTCTTTTATAATTGATTAAGGGCATATCATAGGTGATATGTTTGGTGTTAAAACTTTGAGGATTGAATAATATGATTAAATAATTTGAGGAATAGTTTTCCTAGATGTATAGCCTTAGGTGATAGATGGATAAATTTTAAGTTCGGTAGATTGTGAACCCCCCACCCAAAATTAGACCTACTTGGCTTAGATAGTGAGTCTAAGGCTAGATTGAATCCAGTAGAAATAGAACACGATATTTTTATTTAATTTTGAAATATTGTATCACTTAGCGCACCTTATCGTGCTCCGATAATTGGAGCACTTCACTAGACACTGCCTTCCTACAAATTTTATACCCTTATCCTAGACGTGCCCATCATCCAATTCTCATCTTTGTGCAATTTTCCAATTTTTGGGCACTTTTATGCAAAAGAGCATTATGTGTCCACACCGTTGGACATGAACATGAAGAAACCTATTTTTCGCTCATGTGGATTTTTTCATGATTTTTCGGGATGTGCAACGCGCAACATCGCCCACCCCCTTTAAACTTAGCCTTGCATTTTAAACAATGCAAATCTTATACCACCCTTGACTTTCTACCACGGCTTAGTTTTAATTTCGAGGACGAAATTTTTATAAGTTTGGTAGAATGTAAAACCCCTATTTCAAAACAAAAAAAACCGTATTTTTTTTATTAATTAATAATTTAATTGTAGTATTAGTGGCTAAATGGGAGAAATAGATTTTTAATAATTTTTATTTTAGGTGTTCGGACACTTAGAGGATTTATGGGACCATTAGGAATTTTTCGAAATTTATTTCATGTAGGAGACCCTTTGGACAGTTGCTAGCCTAACGGTGTGCATTATTCTAATCTATAAATTTTCTTTTGAGTATATATATATATATATATATATATATATATATATATATATATATATATATGTATATATATATGTATATACAAATATATATATATATATGTATATATATATATATTTAAGAAGAAAAAGGAAAGGAAAAGAAAAGAAAGTATTAATAAACTAATAATATAAACAAATAATAATATTAAACTAATACTAATAACCATTCTAACAAAACAAGCAAACCAAAGCAAACCAAATCAATAGCAAATGCACAGCAAACAATTCCACAAGCAAATGCAAAGCAAACAATTCCACCCAGCGCCCCTTTAATTCCAATACCAGACCCCCCCCCCCCACGGCTTAATAACCCGACCCACTTCTCTTCTCTTCCTATCATATATATATATATATATATATATATATATATATATATATAATTTTATAAAACCCTAACCTAAAACCTCCAGACCCTCCTCTTCTCATCTAGAGCCGCCACCGCAGCCAGAGAAACCCGTCAGGCCGTCCAAACCATCCCGACGACCCCGACCTCGCGCACTGCAGATTCCCACACGAGATACCTTCGCTCCGGAGTTATTTTTCGTCGACTCGCTCAACCAAACGCCGTTCCGTCTTCACCGGTATGCTCACCCCTTAACCCTCTTCCATATTTGTATAATAGCAGACCTCGAACAACATGTACCCATAGGCGAAAACAGCGTCCAAGTTGGCACGAGCAGACCGAATTCTGGGATCGCAGAAAACTGCGGTGACCACCCGTGTTGCCGAGTTCGTATCTCCCACCACAGAGATCCGAATTCGGTGATTCTTTTTTATATGTGTAGAACACTTGACCTAGTTTATTTTCTATTAAATAACCCTAGATTATTAACTTCTGTGGACAGAATTAAATTCGTCACAAAACTCCACGAACCCACTTTTTCTATAATTCTAAAAGTTGTGAAATGGAGCACGCCCCGCCAAACGGGACCGCCTCGCCATGTACCAAGTGTACCGAATGATGCACGCAGCGTAACCGGACGCGTAAAAATTTGTGGGAACTGATTCGGACGCCTGTGCGCGTCGGAATCAGGCCGTATCCGCGGACACACCCCGTGTCGTAACTTTTGTGGAACTCGTGCGTATTTTGTGCACGCTTGTCAGATTGCGACGAAACTTGCACCACTGGACTCGTGGTAACGCGCTGGTCCTGTGACCCAATTTTCATGCAATTCTGAGATGGTTGACCAAATCGCCAATTGGCGGGCCCCACAGTTGACTTTTTGGACAAAATTGTGTTCGGCCCATCGAAATTCATATTTGGACATACCGTTGGGTTCGTATTGACATTTAAAGTTGTTTGACCTATAGTTTGTCCCATTTAGAGACCGTTACCCTTGGCACGCTTTTCGGTGCAAAGTGGGCCACATGTGGACCCCACTTTTATCCGAAATTACCGTTTTGCCCCTGTGTCCAAATTGGACGAAAGGGATGTACTTTTTAGCTATTTTTCTTATTCTGGGAATGTTGGCGATGTTTATTTCAGCATCCGGAGACGTTCATTCTATGGTCGTAGCTTCTGACTCTTGGAGTTGACATCGGGACATTACATTTTTGCAGCTTTCTTGTCAGGCAAGATACCTTGCCAAATTGTTACAGTACTTTTGCATGCTATTTATATTTTTTTATATTTATTACATTTCTGTTTATTCTTGCATGTGTAATTTTCTTTCAGTCATTACTATGTATTAGATATGTTGACACACACATGACACTTAGTATCATAGAGGACAATCATTAGGCGTATGGACTTTTAACCACTCTGGTAACACCGTAGTCACTAGCACGCACTATGATGGTCGTGTCCGATGGTCGCTACCCGAGAGGTATGTCGATTGATGGAGTCCGAGGGTCGCTACCCCAGAGGTATGTCGGCTGATGATGTCCACTGACGAGCGTGAGGTTGTGAGGATTAGATCGAGTAGCCTACCCTTGCCCATACGTCGAAAAGTTGTCCTCATTTGCATTCATATAGATTGTCTTGTACAGCGTACTTATTTATTTTCAAATATGATGCATGTTTACTGTATTCAAATTGGCTCGTATTTTCTGTATCTTGTTACGTCCCTCTGAGGACCTGGTCCTCTGCCAGGTGTATTTGTTCTTGAGTATTTGCAGGAGCACAGATTTGGATATATATATGTTTCGTGGATGTCCTCTTCGAGCCGTGATTGCTAGCTGGTATTCTTATATGGTGTTGTTGTGTTGTACTTATTTGTATTTGCTCTTACATTCGAGTTGGTAGTGGATTTGTTTTCATCCAACTATCATCCTTAGATAATTATGTTGAGATCTAGTTATATAGATGCTGGTTATTCATTTATATTGATTTTCATGGATGAGATTTAGATTGTTCCCTGTGACTTGTGATATATTCTATACCACTTGTGGATTTGATATTCATATTACAGCATACGTATGTATTTGGTTTCCATATATTGGAGTTGCCATATCCATGCGGCTGGCATGCTTACGTGTCCTAGTCCTACGTACTTTTGGGACTGGGGTGTGACACGGCCTGGAGCCATGTGGCCAGCGAGTATATATGAGCGAGTCGTATGTGGAGGGGACATGATCTGTTGTTGGCGGCGGCGTGCGGCGGATGCGGGTACTTTTGGCGTTTGGCGGCGCGTACGACGCATGCAGCGTGCGGCGGCGCGTAGTTTTCTGTGTCACGCTACTTATTTCGGCGCTGTCTGCTCTCTGCGGCTACTTTCGGCATTTGGCGGCGTATGCGACGAAGGCGGCGCATGTGCCTTGGTATCTGGTCGGACAGCGCATATGCTGCACGTGCATTCTCGTGCCGCATAGGTGCTGCTTTCCTCTATAAATAGAGGGTCTCCTCTTTCATTTGAGGGTTGTGAAATTTCTACCGTACCAGAAAAACCATAGAGTACCAGAGCCTTATGCGGCAATAGTGAGCACCCTCCCACAAAGTTTTTTATGAGTGATCCGAAGGTGACCAAAAGCGTTCCAGAAGTTCTCGTGTGAACTTGCTGGATCCTGGGGGCAGTTCGTCGTATAGCGCGAGTTTTGCCTTGAGCACCGGTGGTTTTGATCACCCCAGTAGGAGTTTCATTCTTTGTAATTTTTTTTGTTCCCATTCCTTCTCGTTGTAGCGTCTGCGAACGTAAAGAGAAGAACGATTTTCTGTTTCTTCATGTGTTTGCTTTTTCTCTTTCTCCTTTGTTAGTTTGTAACATGTTCGTGGTTTAGTGCTGCGGTAGAGTTGTGTATCACTGTAGAGGCACTCTCGAGTGACTCACAGTGCACCAACTTTTGTAGAGACGAACTCTTATGTGAGTCTCTACTTTGTGGACCTCCTCTACTTTGATTTGGCTTCGGGACTAACAGTTCATAACATTCCCATAAGGTGTTTTTAGAGTACCGGTTATGAACTGTTATGAGGGGTCCAATTTTGAATGATTTTAAGTAGCGACTTTTAAACCAGTCCAATGCATGCTTGGTAATTCACTAACGAGCAATTTTGAGAATTTTTTACACGAATAAAATTACCTATATGTCCATATATAAATAAAATAATAGAAACACACAAAATAGTAGAAAAGTTTGGATGAAAGTAGGAGAAAAGTTTGGATATTTGATCAAAATAATAAAAACTCATGAAATAGTAGAAATGGCTGGATGAAAGTAGGAGAAATATTTTAATAACTTACCGGAGAAAATAGCTATAGTTTGGAACAAGTAGAAGAGAAACATAGATGAAAAAGAAAAAAAAATGGTTAAGTATTAGTAGTTACAATTATATATTTTTGATGACGATATAAATGTAATAAAATAGTAAAACTGTTCAAAATTTGTCGATTTGGGATGTTTATAAAGACATCCAAAATTATATTATACCGATTTTGGAGGATTTTTGATCCGATCAAAACTAATGTCTGAAAAAAATAAAAAAATAACAAACAACGATTTTTAAAACACTTCATAAACGATTGGTTCAAAAATATTTTAAAACCGGTAAAAACACCATTACAAAACAGATCCTAAATTTATTGATGAAATCCTTGAATGTGTTCAACCCTCAGGTGTGGCGACTCTGGAAATTGTTAATGTTAATAGCATTCCCATGAACGTCACGATTCTCATATATGAAGTCATAGTTTTGGTGGGTGAACAAAATGGACTCTCTAGTATTGCTTTTTTGTGTGTGTGTGCTTAAGAAGCTTAACTAGTTAATTCTTTGAGTAGATTTTGTAAACAGGAAACGACTGCTTTCATAAACATGTTCTGTTCTTTGAAAATCAGTAGAGCGCCAAAATCAAGCGTCCAGTCTACATGACCCAAAGTTCCTGCACATATGAAACTACGTCTAAAAAATGTAGTTAGTATAGTAAACTACATAGCACTAGGAAGAATCACATAGTATAAATTGAGAAATTTTGGCTTATTTCTAATTTTTTTTATCATATTTAAAGATGTATTTTACATTGCTTCTATAATGTACATGTCCTTTCACTTTTGACGGAATTCGTCCAAAAATAACGGTCAATCCATTTGGCAAAAAAAAATGGACGAAAATACCATCGTCTTCTCCCTTTCCTCTCACCCCCCTCCCCTCTTTTTCCACCGCGACCGCCGCCGTAGATCGGGCGGAAGGCGGGGGAGGGAGGGGAGGGGAAGGCGGTGGTGGCTGAGAGTGGGGGGCGGGGAGCGGGGACTGGGGCGGACGACAGTGGCGGGAAGGAGGGGGAGGAGGGAAGAGAAAGAAGAAAATGGGAAGGACATTTTCGTCAAAAAAAAAATTGATCAAATCGGTTGACCGTTATTTTTGGACGAATTCCGTCAAAAGTGGAAGGACATTACTTTTGGACGAATTCCGTCAAAAATAGAAAAAGATGTACATTATAGAAATAATGTGGAATACACTCTTAAATATGGTAAAAAAAAAAAGTGTGGAATAAGTTAAAAGTTTTCATATAAATTTTTGAAACCTATTTGACTGAATCGAATTAATCCAATTAATTCAGATTTAACTACAAACTGCATTGTATCGGAAATAACCATATAATATAATCTCAAAAATCCTATTTAATCCAACCGTATTCATAATTCAATTAATTCGATTTAACCGCAAACTGTATTGACAAAAAATCATACGCTAAGAGAGACTAGGAAGTCTCACAAGGAGTTTGGTTATGCATATTGTAGATTTAAGATTATAACTGGGATTAGATTAAACTTAGATATAGTGGAGATGGCAGAGTTCACATATAATACAATTTGGGTGTTCGATTAAATTAAAAAATAATTAACCGAACCATAAAACCATAATTTTACAAACCAAAACTGAACTCATCTCTCAAAAAAAAAGAAGCTTATATATAAAGACACATCCTCCATTAAGAAGCATCACAATTTTGTTTTTTTAAATTACACGCTTAAATATCTATTTTAAATTGTTATAAGGCATCACATAGTTAAGTACAAAACACAACTTATTCTCCACTTAGATTTTAGATCAATGATTTTCTAATGGTATTGTTTCAAAGTTTAGAATCTAAAATTTTGGTTCCCAACTTTAAAATTCAACACAGTCTCGTTGGAAATGACATAGCACTGTTATGATCTTGATAGTTCTTATTATTGCTATGGATGCCAAAATTCTGACAGTCATTTGACAATAAAAATTTGTGTCTTATAACTGACATGATCCTTGCAGTCCTAACTATTATTATAATCGTCAGGATGCTGACAATCCTCTGCCGTCCCCAATAAAATTGTGTCGAATCTTTTCAATGAAAATGTGTCGAATTTTGAGATTGGAAAAACAACTATTAGAAATTTATTAGCCTAAAATATAATAAGTAATGTTTAAAAATACATGAAAACTACATAGAAACTAAATTTCTCCCAAAACAATAGAATTGGAAGAGGAAAAAAATTGTTCAAAAATAGAGATTAAGTAGAGAAATAAAAAGATTTTGTGTGTTATCCTCTAGAGTTGGAAGAGAATTAAGGAGTGAATTGGAAAGAAAAAAATTACAAAGAACGCAGATGTTAAAAAAAAAGAAAAAAAAAAAGAAAAAGAAAGAAAAGAAAAGAAAAGGTAATGTGTTACCACCAATCAATTTTGTGAGTAGTTTCTTAAAAAAAAAAAAAAAAAAAAAACTCAAAACTTATAATAGTTCCTGCCCAATACAACCCTTTAACCATGGGATTGTCTATATAAAAAAAAAAAAAAAAAAAACAAGTAAATACGAAACCAATATACCCTAGAATAGAATAAAACTAAACTAAAATATTAGGGAGTAATAAAATATTAGACAACCGACTCCTTTCTAGACCATTTCTCCGTTCTTTCCATGTGCTAGAGAACCGAGTCCAAACCTTCTTCTCTCTCTCTCTCTCTCTCTCTCTCTCTCTCTCTCTTATATTCATTCACAAAGCATGAAGAGAAGAAGAAGAGGAGATGATGATTGATGGTCACTTTTATACAGCAGAAGTAAGTTTGTAGTAGATAACTTTATAGGTACTCGCTCATTTTTGGCATTACAGAACAACTGCATGAGCTTTTGATATACTCAATTAGACTTAGATTTATGTGGAATTGGTCTTTCGTTTATGTGAACTTTTTTTAATGGATTTGTTTGTTGGTTTTGTATGGTGGGTCATCTAGTTTTGGGGATTTTTAGAGAAAACCCAGTTGATCCTTTTTTGTATTGCATGAACTTTTGTATATTGAATTATAGTTGGTTTTTACAAAATGGGTCTTGCTTTTATGTTAAGATTTGTTGGATTTTCATGGGTTTTTTTACGAGTTCTGTTGGTTTTGGATTGTGGGTCATTGAATTTAGGGGGTTTACATGTGATTGCAAGAATTTAGAGTTAGTTTTGTGAAGGTTTGTTGGATTTTAATGGATTTCTTTGTTGGTTTTGGATAGTGGGTCATTTAGGGTCTGCTTGGCAACGGAGTTTATGAAGTATTTTAAAAATCTTTGCTTGATAATTTTTTTGAGGTACTGATTTTTGTCGGCTTAAAAATCACTTAAACCAGTGTAATTTTGGGTGTCTTTTGGTAAATTTTGGGAGTTTTTATTATTTTATTTTATTTATATCCTCATAAAAAAAATTATAACTACTAATTATAAATACCATACCTTATTTCCTCTTTCTAATCTTTGTTTTTTTCTACTTCTTCTTTAGTGAATTTTTAAAATCTTGTTGAACAATATATACTGTATGATAATACACCCATAAAGATATCTACAAGAATCCTGTATCAAGCACATTTCGGCATCAGAAATGAAAATATGGGCTAGTTTTTGTTTATATATAGACATATAGATAAATTTATTTTGTAAAAAACTTTCAAAATCGTTCGTTAATGAATTACCAAGCATATTTTGACCGGTTAAAATTCTGCTACTTAAAACCAAGGTTCAGATTATCGGTATCAGAATAGAATCAGTTTCAGATCCTATGAGTATCGGGATCGACATTTCGGATCGGAGTATAAATTTTTTGGATATCATAAAGCAAATAATTAATAATAAATTATTAACATTTTAGATTTTTTTTTATACATTTATGCATAATTTTAAGTATTTTCAGTGTTGTTTCTTAGTAGTTTTGAAATTGAATGAAATAGTTTTCACTCTTGTCGATTGGTTTACCTGCGAATGGTAAGTTATATATATATATATATATATATATATATATATATATATTATATGTTTTTACAATCTTATTATATTTTTACACCCTTATTGGTTGGGTCTTTTTTGTTCCTTTTTTTTGCCGAATTGACTAGAAAAGAGTTCTCAAATGTCGGTATAGGTCAGTATCGGTCGGTATCGAATCGGGACATGCTATCTCGTATCTGTATCGATCGTATCTGGTCGGTATCGGCCAATACTACAAACTATGCTTAAAACCACCCAAAAGTGGTTCCCTTATAACCGTTTATAACCAGTACTCTAAAAACACCTAATAACCACTACCCCAACAATTGCAAAACAGACCCTTAGTTTTGAGATTTATTTTAGACAAAAGGATGGGATCAATGAGATTCCATCCAAATTTTAATAGTAAAGGAATATATATTCAGTAGTACAAGAAAGCTTATGTTAACTTAGATACAAAATGTAAAAGTTGAGAAGATAGAAGGCGGAGGGAGTGGAACATCCATAAAGAATGTGGATGACTAGAGGGGAGAGAGAGAGAGAGAGAGAGAACTATAAAAAGGAAGCACCCATGTTTCTTAGTTGATAATTATGAACCTGCGATTCAGCTTCTATAAAAAGATTGGGTCTTCTCAAAGGACATTAAAAGAAAAGATTGGGTCTTCTCAAAGGACATTAAAAGAGAACTAAGAACCGACTCCAATTTCTCCTGTCAAGAACACCAAAGTTTAGTCATTATAGCACAATCACGAACAAGGCAACAAAGTAATGAATCACCATGGAGATGATAGTCTCTATAGAAGGTCGATTAGTTTAGTACTTCACCATCTCCATACGCATATTTGTGATATTGATGGAATTACTAAGCTTCCTTAATAGAATTCTGATGAAGGTGCAATGTTGGAAGAAATGATTAACCTATTTCTCAGCCTTCAAGCCTAGCGTGCAAACATTAGTCAAAACAAATCCTTTCTTTTTCAAGTTGTTTACAATAGAAGTTTATTTTTAGTTGCAAGTCACACCAAAATTTTGACGTTCAGACTATGTTGTATTAAGCGCGAGGCGACGAGGCCCTTGCCTCGCTTAAGGGCGCTTAGTTAGCGCCTACTTTTTTTTTTTTTGCTCCTACATGTAAAATACTTTATATACACATAAATTTCAATATTTTTTCATACAATCCTATTAGTATATGCATGAATAACAATATCAATTATCAATCAAGCAAAGTAACAGTATAAATACTAGAATCAAAATGCAAACTACAAGCCACACAGTACATAGTCATCAAAATACTATCAAACATAAAAGCTAAGTATCTAAAGTTCCTACTTAAAGTTGTCCAACTATCTAACTATGTAAATAACAAAAGCTTCAATTCGGTTTTAAAAAAAGTTAAACGAGACGCCTAAGGCGAGACGAGGCGCTATTATGCGACGCCTAAGCGCGCTTAAATGTTGATCGCTTTTCTGGGGCAAGATTTCATTAAGCGATGTGACATTATTATAAAACTCGCTTAAGCGCCGCTTAAGCGCACTGTTCACAACATAGCGTTCAGAGGTGCTAGGTTTTGTGTTGGAATCCACCAACCAACAGCCAACGATGCGAAATAAAATAAATCACAAAGACAATATTAATGTGAAAAACTCTTGGGGTAAAAAGCATGGGGCAAGTTAAGCACAATTCCACTATAATCTAGTTACAACTCTCTAACAACCCCTTACCAAAAGATGCGAGGTATCTTTACAATTGTAATAGATACACAAGAACAAAAGGAAAGCTTGCAACACTCACCCTCCCAATGAATATAATAAAGCACTCACCAAAATCCGAAGGGATGTCGAACCCACGACCGTTTACAGCGTCTTTCTTTTTCTCTGTCTCTTTATTCGTTGTAAACCAAGCGGTTTTCTAAAATTCTCTTTGCGGATTCGGTGCGTAGGAGGGGAGCCTAAGGCCGCCTAGGCGCTGCTTAGACACCGAACATGTTTTTTTTTCCTGCTCCCTTGTAACAGCTTATATCATAATGAAGTACACTTAATAAAAAAATTATCAACAGATATTCTATCATTATCATGACTCATGAAGACACCATCAACATTATTTCATAATGAAACACGCTTAATAAAGAAATCACCATCTATAATACAAATTTGAGATTTCAATGTTCTAAATCCAAATTCAATTTTAAAATTCAAACAACATATCCAAAATACAACGAAGCATAAAAAACACATTAAAAAATCTTAAAATTCGAACAACCTCACAGTGTCGAACAAGGCCGCACAACCGCACAAATCTGCCGAAAATGGGGTTTTCAGTTCGGCCTAGGGCCGCCTAGGACAATTTTTAGAACACTGAAACCAAGTTCTCTAGCGAAGTCACCGTTTGTCAATTATTTAATTGCTATAAAGATTTGCCTCTCCAAAATAGCTCTCTAATTTATTTGTGCTCCCATGAATTGTCTATCTCCTCCCACCCAAAGCTATGACCATATATATAGTTGCTAACAACTATATAAATCCTATAAGGGAATAGGAGCTTAGCTCTCATTTCCATATACATATTAGATTCCTATTCTACTAGGAATAGGACAAATCTAGTCCTACTCAAAATATGACTACTGCTATTTTAATCAGCCATAGTTTTAGGTAGATTTAGTTTGAACCTTTGCTTGCTGCTCAAATTTGGTCTGGACCTACAACACTAGAGCTTTTCAGCTCTCTTTTGTGAGTATCAAATTGTCCCTTGAGTTTATTAAAGGTAACTAAGCATTACGTCAACCGTCACTAGACCATTTCCATCTCTTTCTTTTGACGACGACTTTTAAAGATAAAGAAATATCATAAAGAGATATAGTGAAAATTTGAATTATTTATAAAATTTCTCGGGTGATGATCTTCTGAATTTGGGCAACCTTGCCAACCACCAGAGCTGCAAGATTCTGGAAACCAACTAGTTTTGATTAACATAAAGATTAGGATATAATGAAGCAAAACTATATGTTCCATACCAAGCATTTCTCTAGAATCTAACAATAGTGCATTGACCACATTTAATAACAATGTCATATCTCATGAAAGCTTCTGCCTTGAGAACCCCTTCCAGAAAGAAGAGACGAAGACTAGATTGCTTGACCCCATCTATGTAATACAATATAGGAAAACCTAGAGGGAGGTGAATAGATTTTCTAACAAATCCGGATAAATAAATTCTATTCAAGCAATATATTAAACACGTTGTGTGCACCAGCTAAGTTTATAGTGGTTATGCATTTAATATACCAAACTCTTATCACAATGTCACTTACAAGTTCAATGCACAATATAAACGATAAGAATATATAGAACAAGTAATATTTAGAGGAGAAAAGTTTAGAGAAATGTACAAATATATGCGTCACGCTAGCCCTGAGTTAGCCAATAAAGTATTGGTCCTTTGATTGAATTTAATCCACCATTATATTTTAAATAGTAAACCAACTCATCGGCTCCTCTACGAGTTCTGTATCGCGGTCCCATAAACTCCTACAACATGGATATGATGTCGAGTGTTTGTCGATCCAAGTCCGGGCTTCGTGTTGAATGCTTGGAAAGCTTGGTGTCGAGTGCTTGTGAACTCCAATGCGAGCTTGGTGACAAGTGCTTGTAGACTTTAACATTTCCATGGAAGCAGCCTCATTTGCAAGAAAAATGTTGATCTTCTTGAACGAAAGATGAAGATCCGGTGAAGCTTTCAATTTACTCTAAACATATTAATTTGGATAAATGGAAGCTCTTAGGTATTTAATAATTTGCAAGTTGGGGTGCTAAGAGATAATTAAAAAATATCCACAACCTTCTTTTATAAGACCCTAAGTCAAATTAACCTTTTTTGACAGTTTAACACATTTTTCTAGTGTTACAACAACAAACAAATTTTTGGCAAAATTTCGTTTCCCTACAAAATCCTTGTAAAATTCGGATGTCCGGCAGACTTTTACTATGCCACAGAAAAACTGTCCGATAAAGATACAAACTTGGTGTCGAGTGTCCACTACACCAAATCCGAGCTTTGTGTCGAGTGCTCGTGAACTCTAACCCGAGCTTTCTGTCAAGTGCCCGTGAACTCCAACCCGAGCTTGGTGACGAGTACTCATAGAATCCAGCACTTACCATTGAAGCAACCTCTTTTGTAAGTGAAATGTTCATCTTGTTGGACAGAAGATCGAGATCCAATGAAGCTCTCAATTTCACTCTTAATTAGACAATATTTTAAAAAGCGGGTTTAATCGACACCTTGGCGCTAGGCGGACATAGGCTGCTTACATTTTAACCGAAATCGGCCAGGTAGGCGACGACTTTAAAAAGCGAAAAAAATTGGACAATTAGTCAGGTAGGCGGCCTTCTAGAAGTAGTCATCGTCTCCTCTAGGCATCCGCTTAGGCGGATATACTTTTTTTTTGGTTGGGTGGATCTAAAACCCAACCTTAACTGATTTTCTTTGCCTCTCTCCCAAATCGATCGATAATGGCCTAAAAAATAGAAGAAAAAATTTGAGTTGCACCCCACTTTCTTTATCATAATTCAAGGTGCATCCCACTGCTTTACCATAATGTACGGATGTCCTCACTTTTAACTGAAACTAACAGTCAACTGCTTTGACTGTTAATTTTTGACCGAAATACCCCTCGGGGCGCGCAACGGGGGAGGGGCTGGGAAGAAGGCGAAGGGGTATTTTTGTCCAAAAAAATTGGTCAAAGCAGTTGATCGATTTCCGTCAAAAGTGGAAACATTCGTACATTATGATAAAGCAGTGGGATGCACCTTGAATAATGGTAAAGAAAGTGGGGTGCAACTCAAATTTTCTCAAAATAGAACATGTAGCACCAGTTGTCGAAGGAAGAGGAGGAGCCCCGAGCCGACCTCTGCCACCATCCACCTCCCGACTCTCCGACATCGATCGCCTCCGATTCTTTGACGATGATGCCCACCGCCTTGAACCTCCGCCGAAGGTGAAGTTCTCTTTTTTCCTTTTGGCAGAGATCAAAGAGCTTTTCTTTTTCTTTTTCTCTTTTGCATAGGAAGCTGAATATTTGTTTTTTTTTTCTCGAGCCAACATGTTTTTTTTTTCTTTTTTCTTTTCTTAAGAAACAGCTGAATATTTGACAAAGAGCTTTGGAGAGTGTGCGACAGAGAGCTCAGAGCAGCAGCCTACATGTTTTTTCTTTTTCTTTTTTGCTTTGGAAAGTGTCATTAAATTAAAAATAATATTTAACTTTTACAGAGTCAATGATACCCTTAATTTTAGTGGATTCTGCTTCCATTTTTGGAATTCAGACCTCTCCTTTCTCCCTACAAGATTGGATGTTTTGTATAGGCACATCTTGTTGGTTAGTTCTCTGTGCCAAAATTTCTTCAGAGATTAAATTATCATAAAACAGTTTTTCCCTTTACTAGGGAGATAATGGTAGCATCTTAAAATTTTGTATTTATAGTTCAGTACCTGAATCTTCTAGCTTACTATCGGTTTCAAAATGCTGAACTCCTCTGCAGAATAATAAAGAATTTCTGTTTTAGGGTTTACTGTGTTTGCATTAACTCTTTGACTTGCCAGTGCTACATCACTATTTAGTATACTACCTTGAAATTCTCTTATGATCTTTGTATGATAGTGCTACAGATATAAGTTACCAGCCATGACTGATTGACTGTAACTGACATTGATATATATCCTGTGCCAGAATTGTGACATTTTCATAGGCTTTGAAGATGCTCTTTGAGTTCGAACATCCAAAGGAGCTCAGGAATGGTGAATCAAACTAATATAACTATTATTGGGATCACTGTCGGTGTGGCGATTGGGGTCTTGGTAGCATCTTGTGCACTTTTCGCGATAAGATTTTATAGAAAACGTTCTGATCTGCATCACTCAAGTGAGCGTAGTGCAGCATCTCTTCCCATACGAGTAAATGGAATTGGCACATCTATGGATTCTAGTGCTTCAATATCGGTTTCTGAGATTGGACATGGATTATACCCTGTGGGAAAGGCACACACTCACTGGACTCTACAAGGGCACCAAGGAAAAGATGCACTTCATTCGTTATCAGGCATCCCAAAATATTTATACAAGTACGTCTTTCAGTGCCTTGCTCTTCGTTAGTCACTGATTTTAAATCACTATCAAGGCTTAAGATTCTCTAATTCCTTTATAGAAGACATGCTTTCCTATGAACCTACCAATTTGTTACATTATTCCCTTTTCGTGAGTAAAAATTTACACATTTTCATGTTCTACATACACAATCTTCATTAATGGCGCTCAGGTGAATTTATCCCTATTACTTATCAACTAGTATATATGCACGTGCTTTGCACGTATATTGGAGTGAATGATGTTGATGAGTTAGTTTATTTCTACTGCTTTTAATTATATAGGTTAATGGTTCAACCCTTCGAATTCTTTGGTAACAATTTAAAAGACTTAGCAAGTAGCATGAACCCTTTGATTTCCGTAAATGATTGTCATTATTGCATCTCTTAAATGGTTGTCAGTGGAATTTATTGTTGGTATTCTTTTTAATTACTAAATATGTTGAAGGGTATTTTTGGAACGAAAATTTTTCACGGTGAAGCTTAGTTTTGGCATTATATAGAGGAGATGATTGTCATTATTGCATCTCTTAAATGGTTGTCAGTGGAATTTATTGTAGGTATTATTTTTAATTACTAAATATGTTGAAGGGTATTTTTGGAACGAAAATTTTTCACGGTGAAGCCTAGTTTTCGCATTATATAGAGGAGAGAGAAATAAATTTCTAGCATTTGCATTTCATATTTGATTAAGCCTTTATCTCAAGCAAGCCCTCCCATGTTGTCTCTACTTATCTTGAAAAGCCTCACAAGAGGACAACTATGGAGATTGTGGCAGCTTAGATTACACTCTGTAATAATTGTTGAGTAGTATGAAGTTTGTACCACCAGAAGCTAAACAGCTCAACTGACGAATCAGCTAGAGAAACTGTCAACTGGTATAACACCTGGAAGTTGTATCCAGCTGAAACAAATCGACTGAAGCTGGTTCAGCAAGTAAGTAGTGTGTGTGTGTGTGTGTGTGTGTGTGTGTGTGTAGAGTTTTCTGTTTTAGATATGGAGATCGGCATATCCAGGAATGACTTTACTGCAGTCTTTGATCCCAAACTTATGTGGGTTTCTGCTCTAATAATCCAATATTTGCTGCATATAAGTTCCTTTTTGTTTTGTTCAAAATTAGATTTATGGTTTATTTCTCAACAATCTAAGGGTTTGTGAAAGAGCATCTTCTTTCATTGGATCAACAATATGATTGGAGATCTAGTCGTAGTCATAATATCTATTTCATTATGTAGGGATATCCAGAGAGCCACCCAGAATTTTTCAACTATTCTAGGTGAGGGATCTTTTGGTCCGGTTTATAAAGCTGTAATGCCTACAAACGAGGTGGTAGCTGTAAAGGTTCTTGCAAATAATTCAAAAGAAGGGGAGAGAGAATTCCAAACGGAGGTGCATTTCTTAGTTAAATTTTTTGATTATCCGAAAGCTTTTTTTTCTTGCCTTGCTTAAATGCCATGTCCATAAACTACAAAACTTTAAGTTAGACTCTGAACTAAATTTACAACTTACTAGAAGTATATATTTGTTGCCTTATGACTCTATTCTCTTAATTTACTGGTGTGTTGGAGGTAAGACATGCCTAAAGAGGCCTGAACCTTCAAATTTGAAGCAGACCCCAAGCCACTTGTATTTTGTTCATTCTTATTTTCTTCTGATTTTGACTTTAGTGGGTTATTTAATTCCCTGTCTGTAGTACAGGTTTTTTTCTGGAGATAGATAGTAATATATTAAATACGGAATCCCCATTTGAGAACATAATACCTTTTCTATCTTTGACTTAATATGTCAGGGAGATGAATGTGCTTCCCTGTAGCAAATTGAACGAGTTAACCTCTTCATCTAGACTATTTCCTAGTCTAGGGGAACTTATAGAGAGCTCTGCGGTTCCATGTGATTAATTAAACTGCATTACCAGCATGTAGTTCTACCTATATGCCAACTGGCATGCTAGGTTTTATGGCAAAATTCTCCATCAAGGGATTTGGAGGAATTTCCTTGATTGCATGAGGTTAAATGTAGGAAGTGAACTTAGTGGAACTTTAGTGGAATCACTTTTTTAGTCTGATTAGTGAGAAGGTCTCATACTATATCTATGGCTCTTATGTTGTGAAGAGGTGAATGGTCAGTTTACTGTCAGAGTTCAAATGACGAGCACAGCTATAAAATATATCACGTCTTATACAATTATATGTTCATTCTGTCATTACAGAGAAAGGCAAAACTGTAGTGCTCACAAAGATCAGAGTACTGATGGAATTTTTTTAAGGAACATGGTAACAACAGAGAGCCTAAAAGAAAGTTTATGGTTTAATTGACAACTGTGAGGACAATTTCTCCTTTTCTTTCATAAACTTATCAGGCTTAGTAGAGGTGCTAAGAGGAAACAATTCCCTGTTGCAATTTTCTGCATAATACTAGAATTATTTTTAAGCTTATGTTAAACTACAAGCTATAACTGACCTGATTCTACTTACTAGTCATGCTTTTGGATTACTTGTCATCCTTTTTAGTTAGAACTGCTAAGCTTCAAGGTTCATCTGTACGCTTTCCTTGTTCTTGGGCTGATGGATTTACCTACTAACTGTTCTCTTGCTTTGGTAAAATGAAACCAAGTAGGCAATTAACTATAAGTGTCCGTCTTGTTCCTCGACATAAATTGAATCGCATCCTTGCCTTTATGTAGATTCTGTTGCTTAGTAGATTGCACCACAAAAATCTCGTGAATCTACTAGGATATTGTGTGGATAAAGGCCAGAGGATGCTCATCTACGAATTCATGTGCAACGGGAGTTTGGATTGTCTCTTGTATGGTAAGTTCAGAAGTTCCTCTCAGCTAAAGCCTTGAATGCCACCATGGTGGTTATATAGCATCCAAGAAAATAAATCTGCATAATATCAAACATATATCCATTACATCTACACTTTTTGCATCTTGTTTCTTAAAGAATATCTGAGTACCTTGGCTTATCATGAATTTTATTTTTGTCTTGCATGTCTGGCATTAAAAATGGTGTCTTGGATATATATTCACTCGTAGTGTACGCCAAAATGGAATTTATATAATTCCAGCCATGCGACTGAACTTGAGAAACCCACTGTGAACTTTATGAACTTTCAATTCTTATGTTATAAAATAGGAATTATTTCATGCAAACGAAGAAATTAGAAGTTTCATACAAGTACACAACATGTTTGCGGATAGTCAAGTGATCAAGAAGTGTTACTTGTAGACCAAACTGTTGTGTACTTGTATGACAAGGACAGTTGTGTCTACAAGTACAGTTAAACAATGACAGGAGGCAAAAACCTAACTCCAATTACAACCACAAGCAGATAAGTACATATGATGTCATCAATCACCCTGTAGTAAACTCCAAAGGAACTCTCTTCTGCTTTTTTTTTTTTTTTCGTGATGTACTTTTCTTGTTTTTCCTTGCTTGGGGCATCTAGTGGACTGATTTGAGCCTCTTCAGAGTAGGCTTCTCCAATAATTTGGTCTAATGAAGTAGTTCTGTTGATAGGATAATAATGTTTTTCTGACTGAAAAAGTGATATTGCAACCCTGGCCTCCCCCGGAGGGAATACTTCCATAGAAGTTCTTATTGGGAGAATGAGTTATTGGAAGAAGTTGCACCCTGTGGAGGCTCCAAAGTAATAGCTAAATCAGACATGGGCACATAAGGAATGACTAAGGGAGGACCGGATTTGATGCAACTTGAAGTATTGTAGTAACAAAATTCATGATTTATTCACAAAAATCGCGAATTATTTGTGATTTGGATACTCACCGAATCTTTTTGCAATTTATTTGCCCATCTTGTGTTTTATATGTTGATTCACGAGTATTTGCGACAACATCGCTAACTTTCTTCTTTTTGGAGAGGCAACATCTATGTTGCACGGACACAGAAAATGATATCTGTATATATCCGTATCTATATTGTGTTTGTACCCATGTCTACATGCGTGCAACATAGGTAATTACATTTGTATCTATTTGAAAATGTTTGTATCCCATATTTGTATCATGCATGTATCCCTATCCGTGTTGCATTCGTGCAACATAAGGCAACATACGTTTTATAATTACTAGTCTGGACCCGGGCCTTCACCTGAAGAGTCCAACAATGCCACAACCAAGTGAGTGTGAACAAGAGCTCTCCCTCTCTATTTGTAACCAAGCTAGGACTAACTAGCTCCGTTTTGACTATTTACGGTTCACTATTCACACAAGGTCTACATATGGTAGGTTGCTGATTATAGAATACAATTTATAACTCATTGAAATCAATGAACAAACTGCACCTTTTGTCCTATAAAGATCAACTTGTTAGGTTGAATTTTCTTGGTCTAGCCAATTTAAAGTCTTATATCCTATCATAATAGGCGAAAACTATTTGTGTTTCTTTACTGAGACTAGTCCTCGGTAGTAATTGACCTCTCACAAGCCAAACAATAATGAAAATTGTATGTTAGCAGCCAAGTTTTCATGAATGCTATCTAGCCCTAAATTAATGTTCTCAAATATCAATTACAGAAAGCCCTAAGTGGGTTGAACCCTTATAAACCACAAACTCCATCTCATGTCAGTGCTGCCAAGTTCCTTGTCCATTGTTTTTTTAATCTGAACATTTGCCAAATTATTTTTACCCCAAATTCCCAACTTTTCAACCTCAGTGGATTATTCACTGATGCGGAATTTGTGACTTGGTAGCTGGTATAGTATGTAGTTAATCAAAAGCTGGATTTAGGGATTCCATGCTTGCAGCCATATTGTCCAACTTAACCACAGGAGTGATATCATGATCTGCCATAGTTGAATCAGCTAAAACTTAAAACATCACCAGTAATTAGACTTATCTCATTAGTTTGGCTCGAGGGCACAACCGAAACCACATCAATAAGAATTTGTTGTTATAGGCTTGATGTGTGGACCGTCTGTATTGGTTGGCTGAGTACCAGTCGTCAAGGACGATATTTTAATAATTAATAGTCACTCACTCAACTATTTTCTAAGGACTCTCACACCACTACTATCCTTCCTTTAGAATAGGTCATATTAACTACCCTATAGAATAGGACTTATTTGACCCCTTACAGAGAGTTGTGTTACTAGGAAAACAAACACAATAACTAGCATACACCATACTAGACTCAGCTAGACACAGTCATGATGATAGTAAAAGATGCCATAAAATTTGTCCACTTAAATGGTTGTTGGTCTTTCCCATCCTAAAATGCCTAGTACATATGTGCATACCTTGATCTGCAGCTAGACTCAGCTAGACACAGTCATGAGGCTGCACATATGTACTAGGCATAGATGCAATAGGAGATCTCAGGCCAAGACAATTTTGACTGCTTGGAGGCTCAACTGCAGGTGGATCTTCAAAAGATAGGACCTCCTTTCTTCTTGTTTCCAGCTATAGGCCACCTGTTCGTATTGTGCCCTGAGTTGGGAATCGGTTGCTCGTGAAAAACATTTACGTTATCAATTGGCCACATCCCGTTGGATGGTGTAGTCTTAATCTTATCCTGCTCTACCAGTTTCATCCCAATCATGAATTTAGGATTAGGCTTGAAACAAGAAGAACAAGCATGAGCCTTTAAGCAGCAATGTTGACAATGAGAAATATTGTTTTCAAAGCAAAATTTTGCCCAAAGCTAGAGTTTTGAGTGGATACCTTGATCTTCTATGTTAAGGATGGGAAAGATCAACCTCCAAACATAGCCTATCAAACATAGAGGAAAGAAAGATTTAGTAGATATATCGGCTCAAAGGTAACGACGGGCAACCAAAAGAATCAAACAATCTATTAAGAAAAGAGGGATAAAAACATTAAGGATGGGTGAAGATACAAAACCCAAGTAGCTGCAACACTTGATTCTGACCTAGTGTTGGAGGAAGAAGACCCATTTGAAAATCATGCATAGAGAACTCTTCATAGAGTAAGATCCCCTGGACCATGCAATGATAAGATCCTCATGGCTTGAGAGATGAAGTAAAACATGTCTAGGATCAAGAATTCCAACAGAGTAGATACTTGAACTCCCCCAGGTCGAGATATGCTCCCCGACCTGAGCTAGTTTAGGAATTCCAGCAAAAAAAACTTGAGAATTAATGTGGTTTTGAACTAATTTGCTGCTTTAGTGAGTTCTAATGCGAGTGAAGAAGATTGACAGAGGCTTCTTGCTTGCTAGGGTTTCTGGGGTTTCTGGAAGTTAGGGAAACATCCTTGGTCAAACAAGGTACTCTAGGAGTTGCAAGCGTCTTGAATAACGAAGCAAAAGTCGGCTGCACGGATTGAGATGGATCAGGAGGCTGCTGATCCCAATGAGGCAATCAGTGGGATGGCCAGAGTGGCCATGGGAGGGCAACGGGCTCGAGGCCCCTAAGGAAACCCTCATTGGCCGCATGCAGGCTGCCAGAAGATAGCAGAATTTTCCTGCTGAAAATCATCAGTTGTTGACTGCTGCTTGCTCACCTTTATATATAGTTGTAATTATCACATTATTACTAGAATCCTCTTCTGGCCAGAAATTCTTCAAGATTTACTGATTGAAACTATTTGTTGCAGAACAAGATTATAAAAGCTAATAACACACATACGAAACTACTTTTTGGCAAAAAATTAACCACATGATCATGTGAAAATAAATGCAGGCCATGTACAAGCCTCACTCTGAGAGGGAACAGGTTGCAGGGGCAACACTATCTGTGTCCCACAACTAGCACAAACCCAAGTAACTGCTGGAACCACAGACCAAACCAGCAAGGGATCTTGCGACTCTTCTGGCGAATGCAACATTGTTTATCAGCTTATGTTGGTGATGTAGTTTTAGTTGGTTCATCATATGCAAGTAACTTCATTATTCTTGCAAACTTCACTAATAAAATAACGAGGAGAATGATAAAGAAGGATTTGTATCAGACAGAATGGCAAGCAGTTTGAGTGTCCCTACTCCCTAGCAAACTAGTAAAAGATGTCACCACTCAAATGTTTTTCATTATAATTGAGAGGCACCACTTTTGACGTTTAGCCAGTCAAGGTAGTCAGTAGTCTTTTGACCATAAAGAGGCATATGGATAATAATAATTATTATCTTGTATAGGGACTACTACCAGATATTCATCATCCAAAAGGTCAATTGACTTTGTTGGACTTTACACATTCTTAAATTTAAATTGGCACAGTTTTGATGTTCTAATAGTTTTTTCTAACTTTGTATATACATAATATTCAACTTTTTTTTTTGGTTAAATATTTGCACATTTGATTTGTTTATTTATTGATATATGGTTAATAAAATGCAACAGTATTGTGTCCTCACTCTCTGCACTGCAAATTCCGGTAGAGTAATATTGTTGTGTGTACTGTAGGTGATGGGCAGCGAAATCTAAGCTGGGAAGAAAGGTTACTTATTGCTCTTGACATTTCACGTGGAATTGAGTATCTTCATGAAGGGGTATTGCTCAGTATAACCTTATTTGTTATGTTTGACAAAGTATTGCTCAGTATAACCTTATTTGTTATGTTTGACAACTTAAAATTTTTATTTACCTGTTGATGTGTGTTTTTGACCTTGTAACAGGCAGTTCCTCCTGTTGTTCATCGGGATCTCAAGTCTGCTAATATCCTCTTGGATAAGTCAATGAGCGCTAAGGTTAGACAATTTTGAAGAAATAGTTGCATATGCTGTATTAAAAAACTAGTCATAGATTTAGTAGCTTCACATAAATATAGTAATCAATTTTGCATGGCACAGTTGCTCATTGTACTCTCTCATCTCATGGCTTAAAAAACTATTACAGAAAACGTGTTAAAGACTTAATCTTGGAGTAAGTTCAAAAAAAATTATGTTTCTGAACATATTAGCTGTTCAGCTCTGTATGCTTACCTCCATCAATGCTTGGTTACTATTATGTCTTACAAGTTTGCTGTACGTTGTCCACTTCTCTTCTAAACCGTCCTGTCCATTTGTGTCCATCCATATCAGGCTCTGTGCATTTATTCATATCAGTTTCAATATACAAAAGCAGAGTCCAGCATTCATAAATATGTAATTCAGATACATGCAAGCTTAGGAGACTCATCTTAGCTGTACCTGCATATTTGGATTCTGAATATACCGTGGCTGACACCTGTTTCTGTGTTAGCAAAAGACACTGATGATGTTTTACCACCACCAGACTATTCGATTCGGGCTAGGCGTAGAGTTGGCTGAAGGTGCTGGAGTTCTCTCTTGGTATTAGGCAACTATTCCTTCTCTTGTGTACACGAACAAAAGTCGGGTGCGGGGTAATCCTCGGGTGCCACTCTGATGCTTAAGATAGTATTGAGGCATGTAGGTAATAACATTTGGCAGAGTATTGGGGAAGAAAGTGTACCTTTTGGAGTTTAGGAGGGAACCTTATATGGTCAAATCTCGATAATTGTCGGTTATTTCTTTGCTTATCTTGTAACACTGTTGCTAAGATCGTATCTCCGTTCTGGATGAATAATTTATTCTCTAGCCCGAGGAGCAACACTGTGAAGGGATAAGAGATCAAATCCCTCGTCATCCACATTGAGATTGCAGTGACAACTGATAACGCTGAGATTTTCCCACCATCGCGCGCGGGTCATAGGCTTTCTTTAAAGCAGAACATAGTTGGGTCACGTACCACGTGCAAGAGCAACGGTCTGGGCAAGGTGTGGGTTTGTACCCACGAAAATCAGCATTGAACTTGGGGTATGGGGCTCGGCATATATATCATCACTTGTGTTCCTCTCCACAAAATCACATCAAAAGAAACAAAAATAATAACAATAATAACTTCATGTGATTATATACTTATCTTAGGAGTTTACAAACCAAAGTAAGTAGTTACTGTTCATGTTAAACCATAACCGTTTATCTTTAGTAGGGTAACGAACATTGCATAGTCCGATCTTGTATTTCACATTAGGCCTACTCTCTTCATTCACTTATTTTTAATTGTTTTTGTTTGGTACTATTGCATCTAGTCCCCTCATTGATTTCAAAGGCAATTGCATTTTGAAATAGAAATGTTGGTTAGGCTGCATTGGATGGTAAGTGTAAATTAGAATATGTCTGGCACGTCCCGCTCCTAGATTACGGCGAGCCGAGTACGTAATACACATCATAGCCTACGTGACATACGAATACAGCAGTACCATCTTCGTGATTGTCGCATGTAACATTTTAGGATAGGTTTACCATGAATCATCTACTACAAGATGTAATAAATTTGGGAAAAAGACATTTTAAAAACACAAACACACACGTGTGTGTGTGTGTGTGTGTGTGTGTGTGTGTGTGGAATTACACTCTTATACCCCAACTACAGAAGACTAACCCGAATATATATAAATAATTATATACCTTAACTGATGAAGAGTAGAGAATCAACATCTGATGTGCTTGTCGTCCGTTCCAGCATCATATTCTCGTTCTTCGGTTCCTCTTCAAGGTACACTAGTAGCCTTCTCGGATTCTTTTCTCAAATTTAGTGAGCAAAAAATAGATCATCAAACTACATGCAAGCCCTAGTCCAAGGACGGTGAAATAAAATGAAACGAATAGAATTGATCATGGTAAACCTATCCTAAAATTTAGGACATTAGGACTAGCAATTTGGAAATGGTGTTAGGGTATGAAATGTGTATCGCTAGGTTAGTGTTGGAAACCTAATATCTAATTGCTAGTCCTAATGCTCCACAATACATCATAAAAAATCAAACAAACACAACTGTCAAAGTACACTAATCCTAACAATCCATTTGTATCACACAAACATATTCCATTCACAGACAATCATGTATCACACACACGTGTATAACAATAATAATAATGGAATATTACAAATTTAATATTACAAAAAAAATACTAGTAAATTTATAGAAATGCGACTATTACAATATCTTTCTATTTTGCAACAAAAAAGAAAGAAAAGGTTCCACTACTATATCAAATGGATGTTTCAGAGTTGTCCATTACTATACCTAGCCCATGAGGTGTCCACATGTGGCTAGGTGCAAATTTTGAAAAATAGGAGGGGGTGAAAGAAGTTTCTTTCAGAGTTGAAAGAGGCTTTATACTTAAAAGAATGGTGAGGTCTTATATTTTTCCTTTTTATATATTCACTTCTGTAATTCCAAATTGCTTGAAACAAATCAGCTACTATTAATTGTTATTGTGTAATACTATATCTTAAAGAAATGCCAGAATACTTGGTTTCCTACAGTTATATCCTATTACAACTTCATTGATCTTCATGTGCAAGCATGCAATACACATCCAATTAGTAATTGATCCATAATGCTTAGACCAGGTGAATTAATGGTTATATTTTTTTATTTTTTTATTCTCCTTTTCTACCTAATCCTTTAATGTTAACTTATAACTGCATATCCCGTTAACTAACCCCAAAAAAGTGGGATAGAGGCTTGGCTTTGTTGTTTTGTTGATGTATTTCATGAAATCAGGTGGCTGATTTTGGGCTTTCAAAAGAAGAAGTTTTTGATGGAAGAAAATCAACACTCAAGGGGACATATGGTTACATGGATCCTGACTATGTATCAAGTAATAAGTACACAAAGAAGAGTGATGTATATAGTTTCGGCATCATACTATTTGAACTCATAACAGCAATAAATCCGCAGCAAGGTCTGATGGACTACATAAATCTTGTAAGTTTTCCTAACATGCTGATCTATTTCTCCGACCAAGGTAATAGACCATCCAATGGTAGATTAAATGGTAGGTTTTTTTTTTTTTTTTGGTTCCAGCAAAATCTCTTGTAGTAACTTGGATTACAATACTGCCATTCCAAGTGTAAAGAAACACGACTCTAGCTTGTGTAGCTTTGTTCTATCACCATGGAAAAGGTCATGATGCAAAACATATGTTAGTTGCTTAGGGAAGTTTCAGTATAACATGTGGGTTGTGTACTTCTAATTTATTTACGTCAATGTTTCGTATATCTGGCCTTGCCCATCCGCAAAATTATCCCTCACTACTCACATTTAGATCTTGTATCATAGATTCATACAACGGTTGCTAGATATACATTTCGGCAAAACTGCTCTCATGCTACAAATTACGAAATTTTTTTTTTCCAAATGTCTCATAGATGTCATCTAAGTGAGAATTTTCTGCAGCTGCCAATATAGGTCTAGGAATCTGCATTGAGTAGAAACAGAGAGATCACATGTATTTGTAGCCTTCAAGAACATATGTTCTGTATGTATCTAGGACTGCAAACTAATATAAACGGAGCTAAGCTTTGCAGAAAAGTACATTGTTCAATTGAAGAGTGTTAGGTATCTTTGCCTTTTAAATTAGAAACATCTTACATTGTTTACTTCTTTTGCAGGCAGGAATGGGTGGGAATGAGAAAGCTGATTGGGACGAGATAGTTGATAGTAAGCTCATGGGCAAGAGCAGTCCCGATGAAGTCAGGCTTCTTGCAGATATAGCTTACAGGTGCTTGCATAGAAGACCTAAGAAGCGCCCCTCGATGGCTGATGTGACAGTGGCTATATCAAGGATAACGAGGCGAAGTCTGACCAAGGAAGATACCATGATGAGAAGCCTTGATTCATTTGGGATTCTGAAGAGAATTGAGCTTCAG
The DNA here is from genome assembly GCA_036927795.1 of Iris macrosiphon. Taxonomy (NCBI): domain Eukaryota; kingdom Viridiplantae; phylum Streptophyta; class Magnoliopsida; order Asparagales; family Iridaceae; genus Iris; species Iris macrosiphon. Next base: position 15,853,418 of record JAYESA010000020.1, on the reverse strand, counting down.
CATATAGAGATGAACCACTTGACCAGTATCAATGAGTCTCCGGTTATATAGTTCCGAAGTCCGACATCCTATACGGGTGACAACGTTGTTCTTCCGGTAGTGAAAGCTCGGGTGTAGACTATTCTTGGTTATAGAATAAATTTGTAACGATTACACTCTAGTATCCAGCCACCTTGCGGATTGTGGAAGAGACTGTTCTCTGAAATATACAGATACAGTACCAGCAGTTTTACAGGCAAATATTAGAGACATTTGTGTACGACTTATCGGAGTTTTGAATGGAAAGTGCAAAAGGAGTGGAGTTACATATGAAAAGCTAAAAATATGTAAATTTACGTCACGTGCATAAAAGAGTGTTAACATTGAGGGTGAAAAGAGTTAAATGAGGGGGAAAAAAATTCATAATGCTGTGTCGAGCGTATGTACAAAATAGTTGCAGTGACACCGACATGGTCATGCTGTATTAGATGATGATCAGCTACTCTTGCTGAGACTACTGCCCAGGAGTAACCCCAACATGTTAGCTGGCCTATCATCAATCAATCAATTAACCATGGACCACCCCCAAAATCATTCTCCAAGCACTTTGAACAGTTTACTCCATTACCAGTCTACTCTCAAAATCACCGTCACCACCACCACCACCACCACTTCTGATTTCTTAAATGGACTGAATGCTGCATGACTCAGTCCCACAGGGGCTTTACCAAACCTCCTCCTTCCCTCCCTCTCCCTAACACCGATACCATCATCAAACTGTGCATCCAGAAATCTGATTCCTCCAACGAAAGCTATAGTCTAGTTGAGCATTGAGTAATGGACACGTTCTCTGCAATAAGTCATGGCCAATGTTTGGTTGAAGAATTTGTAGACAATATTTACTATGATTTGACATGAACAATAAATTTTATATGTCACGAATGACATCAGAGGTTCTTTTTTTCAAGGTGGAACGTTGAAGTGAATTTTTTTTATTTCCACTTCATGTATTTGGTTGGAGGATCACTTCATCTCCATTTTAACAAAAAGATTTACTATTCGTCACTTTAACAAAAAATACACATTTTCACTCACTTTAACAACCAACCAAATATTAAATTTTAGAATTTCTCACTTTTAACCTTTACTTTTTCAAAACACCAAAATGAAGCATTTATTATAGCATTTGTAATTGTAAGTGATGTGTAAATCCAACATTTAGATGTTTGTAACGTCGCAGAATTAATGAATTCATTGTTTAGAAAGATCTAATTGACATTAATGTTTGGAATTTTTGTTGTCGTAAATAAAAATATATTGTTTGATTATTTCTATGACATTGAAAGAACAAAGAATAGAAAAATGATATAAATGTTATTCCAAATGTTACAAGTGGTGTTACGGCCATTGAAAATGATGCAAATGATGTTGTAAATATTGTTGTAAGTGATGTTGCAACTATTTTAGTCGCAGCAACATCAATAATTAGAGAAAATGATGTAACATTTGCTGCATCAAATCAGACATTAGAATTGACGAAAATGATATAACAAATTGATAAAAATGATGTAAAAAAATGTTAAAAAGTATTTTCATTTATAGCCAACCAAACACCTTTGTATGGCTTTAGAAAAGATCGAAATTTATACGGGGAATTGCATGTTTTATCGTAACCAATGTCATTGCTTATCCTCAGGAATGCGGAAAAGATGCAATGCTCCTCTTGGGAGAACAAACACAGCTTAGCCCAATGTATAACAACGTAACAATATAAATCACATCCTGTCAATATGATCATGAGCTACAATATCACATTCATATTTTCCAGACAAGCTGATTAATAAACAGCAATTACAATAGCACGAAATCACGAGCTAATAGAGCACAAAACCGAAACGTTCAGTGCTACTGCAGAATAATCCTCAGAAGCACAACGAGGAAAAGAACCACAGTAGACTAACACAAGGAACCGCAATACTGTTGAATCTATCAAATACATTGCCAGTAGTAGTTCTTAAGGATGCTACAGTTTATAGAAAGTTTGTAACATAAGCTAATAAGGATGCTACAGTTATAGAAAGTTTGTAACATAAGCTAATATTTAACACAAGGGACATTGCTAGTAGTAGTTCTTAAGGATGCTACAGTTTATAGAAAGTTTGTAACATAAGCTAATATTTAACACAAGGGTGTGTGTGTGTATATATATATATATATATATATATATATATATATATATAGAGAGAGAGAGAGAGAGAGAGAGAGAGAGGGGGATGCAAAAGGGCAAAAAGCCATAACGCTCATTGAGATGTTTAATTTGAACCTAGAAATATATACAACACCACAGCGCTCTCCTATTTGCCAGTCTTATTCTTAAAAACCCCATTAGCCATTACTTACACATACCATCCAAGGGTAGAACAAACTGCAAACATACCAGACAAAGAACTCTCTTCTCTCAGTTCTATCCCTACTCAAAACTGGCAAGAAGTACCCAGCCTCTGCCTCTGGCGGCCTACAGCACCACACTTGCGGCCGCGGAAAGCACCAGGCAGCAGCTCCTGGAACTTCTCGAGGAAAGACCCCCATTCCTCCTCACCCATATCTGCCAGCTTAACAAAACTAGCGCTAGCCGGCAGCTGCTCATTCGCACTCCTCCCCCTCTGAATCCCTCCGCCACCACTGTTATTGTTCTTGGCACTAGTATTTGACCCCAACGGAATCCCACGATGAGTCTTCTCTGAGAGGGTGAAACCCTTGAGTGACACAGACAGCTTTGCCACAGTTGGAAGCTGCTCGTTAGAAGGAAAGCGGGCAGTTTCTTCTTCAATGGCATCCTCAGTGTCCTCGTCTTCTTCCTCCTCCAAACTCTCATCTAACTTTGACAATGGGTTTCTCGAACCTCCCTTGAGCACGAAGTAAGAGGGTGGCGGTGTTCTGGGCATCACAGTATCAGCCTCTTCGTAGTCAATGTTAAACAGGATTTCATCTTCATCTCCGTGATCAGCTTCTGGAGGGGCCGTCTGTCTTTCAGCTACCAACCTCCTTGCTTCAATGCACACCACCTCAAGCTCACTTGCTTCTTCTTCTCCCCCAGTGAACTCTCTGCTCAGCATCTCTCCAATTTCAGCTAGACAGAGCCCGAAAGCTGCAGCTTCCTTGAGGAAAATCGTGCAGAGAACCAGGACACGAAGGCAAGCTTCATGTATCATAGGCAGCTCCATTCTTAGCATGTCCGAATCTCTACCTGGATCAAGATTAGCAATGTACTCAAGCTCATCATCAGAGAATGGGATTGAAGCCTGTGGCCAGTGGATCCACTCAAAGTAGGGATCCTCCAGGCTCTCCGGAAGGCAGAGACCATGGTCAATTGGGACAAGTTCCATCTGACTGCCAAACCTACCATCCCTGTCTTCAAGCTTCCTTACCAGCAGGTTTCCAGCATGTCTATCTGTGTTAAAGATCCTGATGTCGAGTATTCCAATCCTGTGAACAGCAGCAACTGGGAAGCTTGAGGTGCCATGATCACTAGCATCAAAGTCATGTGGTATAAACTGCTGGAATGAAGCAATCTTGCTGATGGCAGCTTGTCGCTGCCTATCATGAGACTTGACAGAATTGACCCCTTCATTAACATGAAAAATGGAGTGAGTGATCTTGACAAGGACTGTGGGAGGCACATTAGCAAAGCGATGATAGTCCAGAAGGTATGCGGCAACCTCCCTGAACCCAGTTTCACCAACCCTAACAGATCTTTTCAGACCTGGCTGACCGAGAGCTTTCCCAACGAAACCCTTTGGATTGTTTGGTGCGAATGGCTCCTCATCTGTTGGTTTGACAATAGCAACACATTCCCCAATTTTGTTCCTAAAGTAGTATGCTCCCCCAAGCCCACTGTGAACTGGTATTGGATCCACACCACTCTTGATCGCCTTCATGACATCCTTAACTAGCTGCTTTGTCCTGGAACAGTTTCTTGCACAACCCAAGACTTCAATAGGACCACTCTGATCTCTTTGCTGGAGATCTTTTGCAGATGCTGAGAGGCAAGGAGTGGAGGAGCTCCTGTGTAATTGATTCCTGGTGAGGAGTAAAGGGGAATCGTTCCTTATGGCACTCAGATCATTCTTGAGCACCCGATCACCAAACGTAAGCGAGCTCTCCTCAGTTGGCACATTGAGAGCTAACTGGAGCCTCCTTTTCACAGAATGGGCATTGTCCCCTCGATCCAACTCAATACCCATGACACAACCCGTTTCGGTTTGGACAAACACCCGTCTCCTCCCTGCAGGCTTTCCTTCGGACTTCTTGGTGTAGTGGTACTCATTGCCGAGGCTGCGGTTCAGGACTGCAACTGCCATTTGGGTCTGCACAGGGCTGTCCAAGTTACGAGACATGGAACAGGTGGAAAACAGATTTAGCAAAATTAGTTTATCCTCTTCTTCTCCCTTGAGCGCACACCAAACACCAAGGATGATGCAGTTGTAGAGAGAGGAAGATGTAGTGAAGGAACGATCATATAGCGACTGGGTTAGAATTTGGACAACACCCCCAAAACAGAGCCGAATAGAGTATACAACAACAGAATCGAAAGAGGGACGGAGTGCTTCCCTTATATTGGGGAAGCCACCAAATTCAACTGTTGATGTAGAAGAGCCAAGAACTCTGTAATAGAATAGGACAACATTAAATACACGGGCAATATTCTAGACAATTGTTACTTACGAACTTTTACAGTATACATAATGATAGAAGTTGAATAATAATTGTTATTTTGACCTAATGCAATATTACCCTATAATTGATATCACAACAGTATACCAAAAAAGAAAAGGTTACAGCAAACTAATTGATCTCTAATCAATAAAAAAAAAACAGATATCTATACTATCTATACTATTATATAATAAGAAAAGTTGAGACTTCACCGTGAAAGTGAAAGTTTTTGTTCCAAAAATGCTCTTATATGTTTACTAATTAAAATTGTTCATTAAATTTAGCATGACTAGTTAGGTAATCTATACTACTATATAATAAGAAAAGTTGGGACTTTGCGTGAAAGTTTTTGCTCCAAAAAAGCCCTTATCTGTTAACCAATTAAAATTGTTCATTAAATTTAGCATGGATAGTTAGTTAATTAGGCACCTACATATATACTAGTAAACTATAGATCAAAACAATCAGCTCTGGTGAGCAAATCCCTGTCAAAATTTGGAACGTCTCTTTTCAAGATATTACTCATATAATAAGATATTTGAGAAAAAGCGACAAGCGAACACCCCGTCTAAGTAGATCTAAGTAGAAAGTAAAGAGAAGTGTTGTCAGTCCCTAAAATTAGTACGTCTTATCCATAATACTGTTGGATCATAAAAGATCCATACTGGTGAATCTGGTACCAAAAGAAATACTATTGTGGTCCTAGTATATCTACCAAATCTCTTGTTCATTAGAATGGATCTTGTATGATTAAGGTGTAATTAGCTTATTATTACATCGGGATAGTTGTAACCTAACCCACAAATGAATATTCCACTCCAGCTCTAATTTTTATAGAAAATCATCAAAGCAATCGCAAGGTTAACAATCACCGGGGAAAAAAGTATAATTACTATAGCTATGTCTGGTTGCTAATAAGGATCCTACATAAAAAGTAATTTTCGTTCTACATAATCCAATAGGGTTTCCTCTTTTTCTTCATTTAATTTCTGCTATGTTTGCTACGAACTACACAATATAACCCCCAATATCCATATAACGTAACCATTTCCAAAACTGATGAAAAATCTTAACTTGCCAAAAAAAATCTAAAGCCAGATAATTTTTCTGGATAATTCTTTTTGCATATAATTCACTTAAACTTGCCTTTATTTATTCTGTATGCATCAAAATGAAATATTCTCAGAAAAAAAAGAAGAAAACGACTGAAACTTACATAATCAGAAGGAAAATCGAAAAAAATGGAGTATGTGGATTATTGGGCATTAATATAATGAGAGATGTAAATGCAATAACTGTTTTTACAAATTTTCCACTATAAAAATAGAAACTTTTCATCAAAGAGCACATCATAGAGCCAAAATCAGTACAGAACCCCAACATCACACGAATCAATTGAAAATAGAAATTAATTTACAAAACTACTAACAAAAAGAAAGAAAGAAAAAGACGTTCATTACCAAATATTGAACATTCCCACTCATCGACCCATAAATCAACTCATAAAATCATCCATAGTTCAAATTTCACGAGCAATAGATTCGATCCAGCTCTTCCACTGACTAAACGCTCCAGATCCGCTCCCAAAAACGAAACAACCGCCGTAACGACAAAAACACACCGGAGGTCTGGATCTGGCGCGAGGAATCGCCGATCTCCAGCTCCGGCGAGGACCGGTGGTTGGCCGACGACGCTGATTCGACCAGGATCAAGATCCGACGGTGGATTGATTGATTCCTCCTCGTTCTCGAGACCAAACCCTAATTCTCACTCTCTCCCTCCCCCCCTCTCTCTCTCTCTCTCTGTGAAGCTTCTCTCCTTTTAACACTCGAAAACGTCGAAGTGTGATTAAGAATAAGAAATTAACCCTGGTTAAAAAGAGGACGGTTTCCTTCTTTATTATTGCTTCTGTACTTTTTACCATGGTCCTTCTCCAATTTTCTATTTACATTTTTAGGTCGAAGAATTTTGCGACGTACCAAAACTAACCCTAGAGATCGCAGGTTCGTCCAAAAAAAAAAAAAATGTAGCTGATAGTTGGGTACCCAAATTTATACCTCCAACATATATATATATATATATATATATATATATATATATATATATATATATATTACCCAAATTTATAGCTTCAAATTTATAGCTCCAACATATATATATATATATATATATATATATATATATATATATATCAAAAAATTCATGTAAACGAAAAAAGTTTGGATAATTTTGAAATACAGACAAAGTCCGCCAACAGTGTTGGCGAAAAACAAAAACAAAAAACACGTAGGCAAAAGTGGACCCCACCTAAGCCCAAATTCCGCCAACACTGTTGGCGGAATTTGGTCTTGGTGGGACCCTCAGGTTGGTTTGGGTGGTTGAATTTTGTTTGTTTGGTTTGGTTTGGTTTGTTTGGTTTATTTTATTAGTTTGTTTTAATTAGTTATGTTTTAATTTTTTATTATTTAGTTTAGTTTTGAAATTTGATTTAAGAAAATATAAAAAAAATTAGAAATATTTTGTTTTAATTAGTTATGAAAAAAAGACTGTTTGATATGAAAAAAAACTAAATCATTAAAATAAACATAAAATTGGAGGACACAAATAAATACTAGTTTTTATTTTATTTTTTTCTTTATTTACCTTTTTTTTCTTATCAAACATTGCAATAGCATTTCTTTTCTTTAAGTAACATTTTTTTTATAATTTTAATAAACCAAACTATTTTTTTAATTTTTTTCCTAATTTTTCTTTACAATTAATTTGTTTTAATTTTATTTCGTTAAAATAAATTTTCTTAAATCTTATTACAAAATAAAACTAAATAAATAAAACCAAAACACAACTAATTAAAACAAACTAATAAAACAAACCAAACAAAACCATCCGTGGGCCCCCACACCAAATTTTCGCCAACACTGTTGGCTGAAATTGGGGGGGGAGAGGACAATTTCAGCCAACTCTATTAGCGAAAATTGGCGTGTGGGCCCACGGCGGGTTCGGTTGGGTGGTTTGGTTTGGTTTGGTTTTATTTGGTTTGTTTTATTAGATTTTTTAATTAGTTATGTGATGTTTTTTTTATTTAGTTTTTTTTCTATTTAGTTTTATTTTGTATTTTGATTTTTTTATTTAATTTAACATCCAAAATAAAATATGTTATCATTGAACCCAAAAAAAAAATCTACCAAACGAATATTACGTCTGTCGTCGAGCGGATTTCGAACGGCCATAACTATTTGTTTTCAAATCGTTTTTTCTTACACAATAGGTCGATTTGTATATTTTCGACGAGATTAACACAATTCGTGTAGAGAGAATTTTCATCCGAAGTAGGACGTACATATTACAGGCAAAAATATAAAATATAAAACTTTAAAGTATCATAACTTTGACTGGGAAATCGAAACAAGTCTCAGTTTGTGCCAAAATGACCGTATGAAAAAGTACTTCGGGATAAACTATTTCACCGTTTGACGGACTTCCTAAATTTTTAGAATCGCAAAAAAATGATGTTTCGACCTTCAAATTTTACTTTCGGTAATTTTTTTTGATTTTTTTACAGAATATTTACTGTACCGTTAACGGCTAGAAAATTAACAATAGAAATATAATATTAAAAAATATAAACGTCCAACGGACGTTTTGAACGTTTTGATGGTTTTTTCGTAATTTTTTAAACTTTGATGTTTTAGATGAAATTTATACAAATTTTGATGCTCTAGATGCAAATTTTCGAAATAAATATTTCTTAATTTTTCTTTACAATTAATTTATTTTATTATTTTATATTTTTTAAATCAAATTCCAAAACTAAACTAAATAAAAAAAAACCAAAACATAACTAATTAAAACAAACTAATAAAATAAACCAAACAAACCAAACCAAACCAAACAAACAAAATCCAACCACCCAAACAAACCCGCGGGTCCCACCATCCCACCAAGACCAAATTCCGCCAGCACTGTTGGCTGAATTTGTGCTTGCACAAATTCAGCCAACAGTGTTGGCAGAATTTAAGCTTGGGTGGGGTCCACTTTTGCCTACGTGTTTTTTTTATTTTTCGCCAAGACTGTTGGCGGACTCTGTCTGTATTTCGAAATTATCCAAACTTGTTTCGTTTACATAAATTTAATATAAATTTATTTCGCTACAACCCTTTCCTCGTTTGTGTGGTTGTGATTGTGCCACATCACCGCCACCCTTGTTTTGAGAGTGAGGTGCCACCTCACCTCCCTTATTCTCTCTCTCTCTCTCTCTCTATATATATATATATATATTGTTAGTTTTGAAGCTTAATCAAAGATGGAAAATGCGTGGTCGAGATCAGAGATTCACATAAAAGTTCTCATTCTGACTATTCTCGATTTCCACGAAGAACTATATAAGGATTCTGATTACAACTTGCTCTCAAGATTACAAAAGAATCAGAATAAAAACAAACTCCGCGTTCTTCGTTGCACTCGCAGTTGCAGACGGATAGAACGGAATTACAACTAGCAGAAGAGAAGAGAAGAGAAATGAGAAGAAGAAAAATATGCTTGCTGGGTGATGAAGATCACCGTTGCTCAAAGCAAGATTCGCCCCACACGATCTGCTCCCAGGAACCAGCAAGTTCACGTAGAACTTCCGAAATGCTCGATGTCACCTCCTTACTTGGACTCGCACGGCTCCAGCAACAACTCTCTTCCTCTCCCAATTTTTGAAGTAAATCCTCAATGTAGGCACGAAAAGAGTATTTATAGAGGAGCATGGCCGCCCATTAGTTACAAAAAGATTAGAATAATTTAATTCATATCCCACAGGATTGGAATAAATTAAATTTAAATCTCATATGATTGATTTAAATTAAATTTAAATCCCACATGAATAAATTTAAATCCTACATGATTGGAATAAATTAAATTTAAATCCCACGTGAATGATTTAAATCATACATGATTGGAATAAATTAAATTCAAATTCCACAAATATCGGATTTAAATTAATGACTCAATCTTTCCATAAATAAATAAATCTATCTGATAGCAGCGGACCCGCATGCAACCGCTCATGCAGCCCCGCAAGAAGTCGCTCATGCCGTAGCGCATGTGGCCGCACAAGCAGCAGCGCATGCGACTGCTCTTGCAGCCCGCTCATGCGTCCAGCTCATATGTCCCGCTCATGCAGCCCCGCAAGAAGCCGCTCATGCCGTAGCGCATGTGGCCGCGCAAGCAGCAGCGCATGCGACTGCTCTTGCAGCCCGCTCATGCGTCCAGCTCATATGTCCCGCTCATGCGTCCCCGCTCATGCAACTCGCGCATAACCGAGCTCATGCAGTGTAAACCCCCTGATTTTTTAGGATTTTTAACTTGAAATTTTCAGAATTTTTCTGGGTTTTTCGGTGATTTTTTCACTAATTAAAATCAAGATATTTTAGAATTAAATAAATTTAAATATTTTAAATAAATATTAAAATATTATGAAAATAATATTTTTGGATGTAAAATAAAATATTAGACATAGGATAATTTTTCTGGAATTTATTGGACCCTAGAACCATTTTTAAAGACCCCAAAACCCAATTTTTATAAAATCAAAATGAACCGGGTTGAATCGGGCTCAAACCGGGTTGAACCGGGTTGAATCCGGTCCAACCGGACCAGACCAACTAAACCCAACCCTAACGGGTCGGGTCCTACCCAACCCGACCCGATACGACCCGGATCCGACCCGCTCATCTTCCCCTCACCGCCACGACCCGCGATTCCCGGCGCCCCGCCCCGCTCTGCGGCCACGACCCGCCTCCGCCCGCAGTTCCCGGCCCCACGATCTCCTCTCCGCCCCGCCTTGCTCGGCCCCGTCCCCGCCTTCGTTGGCCTATTTAAACCCCCACCGCCTGTGCCCTAGCCACCGGCCAAGCCACCACCGCCACCGCAGCTACAACACCTCCCCCCCACTGTCGAACCCTCCACCACCACCACCGCAACTCCGCGCCGCCTCTCTCGCCGCTGCCACCAGCCCTCGCCTCCGCTGCCCTCGACCAGAGCCGAGCCCGACGACCAGAACCCCGATCTCCTCCGCTAGAGCCCCGGACCACCCTGCTCCGCCTCCACCATGCTCCTCCTACGGCGACGGACCGCCTCCCCAGACCGCCGCCGTGCCCCTCGCGGGAGCCCTAGCCGCAGCACCGCTGTGCCCCCTCTCCGGAACCCTAGCCGCCGCGAGCGTCGCGCAGCCCAGCGAAACCCTGTGATTTCAGCCCTTTTCGGAGCCCTGTTCAGGTGACCGTTTCTCTCTCCTCGTTTTCCCGTTTTCTGTTCCGTCTGTTGTGACGCAAACCCTGTGTGACCCTCTCGATACCCGTGCAACTCGCTCGGTGTGTCGTATCCTGTGGCGATCGTAAACTGCGACCCAAAATCAGAAAAATTAATACCCTATTTTTTCTCGGAACTGAGTGCGCCCCGCCAAACGGGATGACTTGGTCGTGTGCGGACTTCACCGAAAGGTGCGCACCGTTAATACGGACGTGTGGGATTTCGTAGAAGTTAATTTGGATGTGCGTGCACACCGAAATCAACGCGTATCCGTCGACAACGTCCCGTATCGATCCTATTCTGGAACGCATTATAACTTTGTGTACACACGTTGTATTAAAACTAAACTTGCGCCATCGGACTCGTAGAAATACGCTGGTCCTGTGACCCAAGTTTGGTTCGATTCTGAGAACGTTGACAAAATCGCGTATCGTGGGCCCCACGGCTCCACTTGACGGACGATTTTGTGATCGGCTCATCGGAATCCAGTTTCGGACATTACGTTGGGTTCATATCGTCGTTCTGGACTTATGGACACTAAGTTTGACGAATTTGGAGAACATTGTCTCTGACACATTTTTCGGTGCGAAGCGGGCCACATGTGGACCCCGCTTTGACCAGAAACTTTCACTTTTGCCCCTGTGTCCAAATTAGACTCAAGGACAGGTAATTCTAGCTATTTGATTTCTTCTGAGCATGATGGTAATATTTTTTTCAGCATCCGGAGACATTCCTGACGATTTCAAGAATACCAGAGCAACAGTTGGAAACCAAACACCAGGCAAGTGTACCTTGCCAAACTTGCAGTAGTTATCTGATATTGTTGCTTGAGTATTCATATATATACTTATGTGATGTACATAGTCAACCCAGGACCGTGAGACGTTGCTTAATGTCCAAATAATATTCGGATGTCGACGCCGTACGCGGAGTCGTGTAACGTCACTAGAGATTGATATCGCGACCCTATACACTTTCGTGCTTGCATTATCAAGTACGTCATACCTCATGACACTTGACACTGTTCATGAGACAGAATCTTTCTAAGATATTCATGGTGATTCTGTATAGGTTACAGGTTTCATGACATAGTTCTTTTGCTTAGATACCATATGACTTGCTGCATTAAATATAATCTTGCGTGACATGGACATGAGACGTCGTGGACATGAGACGTGTGATTACATTGGGTGGGGAGAGACACACAGGCTACAGGTTAATTATATTATGACGGCGTCATAGTCTCACTCCGAGCTAGACAACTACATGATATCCCTGCTACCGGCTCCCCGACACAGGGCTTGTAGTGGTCTCAGCCTGAGATCTAGTGATGCTCTCATCTTGCATATCGCATAGCTGGTTATATAGTCTACCCTATTGTTATTGTTTTATTTACTATTACACTATATTATTTATGGCTTGAGTTATTCTTGTACCTTGCTATGTCCCCTGAGGACCTGGATCCGGATTATGTCCCCAGGAATAGCAGAGGAGATCTATCCCGAGGCATACGGCACAGGAGCATTAGTAGAAGCAGGAACAGGAGCAGGTGCATACACTGGAGCAGTACCAGATCCAGAAGACGAGTGATCGCCAAGGACTTCTTCTGAGTATATGCTTTATCCATACTCAATATATGTTGTTGTTATCTTTATTCTTGACTATTGTATCTGACTCATGATCGGGTTGTTCCCCGAGTTATGTTTTATTGAGATTTGATATTGCTTTATACTCTGATATTGTTGTATTCATTTTTGTGGATGAGATTAGCATATTAGACCCTTATTAATGTTTTACGGCTTAAGTACATCCTGATGGGTCCATTAAATTGGATTTGCCCATTAGTGTGTGCTGCTGGCCATTGCCACGTGTCTAGTCCATCGATATTTTGGGACTGGGGCGTGACATGGTTTTTGTGGTGGCCCATGCAGGTCAACGGCTAAATTATTTCGGTTTCAACTAAGGGACCGAACAAGCCTGCGACAAAGATAGGATAAGTTATAGGATCTCATCCACTTGCTTGAATCGTTCTTGATCTCTATATCGGAATTAAATTTCTTGACTTGCATCCTGCCTTGATTCCTCTGTGAGCCTCTTATAGTTTATTTTGGATGCAGAGTAATGGATCCACCAGCAAGCGACGAGACTCCTGCAGGAATACCACCAGGTGTTTTGGTTACCCACGAAGATGAAGTGACACCAGTTGGTGGAGGTCAAACAGCACAACAAAGCAGTCAAGATACCTCAAGATTTTGGCGAGATGACATTCCACCTCCGCCACAGTTCACACCACCAATGCCCGTATTTCCACAAGGGCAGGCTATGGACGACAACAGATATTTTAAATGTTCTATGCAATGATGCAAGCCCAACAACAGGTTCAACAAGAGGCTCTGCGTCACGAGGTGGAGAACTTGAGAAACAGCCTAGTACTCGCACTGGAGCAGGCGAATCTACCAGCACGACGGCCAACGATGGGCTCTATCACCGATTTTTGCCAACTGAAACCCCGCACTTTTTCAGGCAAGGAGGAGCCCACTGAAGTTCATGAGTGGCTCACCAACACTCAACATCAATTAGAAACAGCTAAGCTTCCAAGGGAACGTTGGATGACTGCCGTCAGAATACAGTTAACAGATAATGCACATCACTGGTGGCTATTTGAGGAGACACGGCTCAGACCAGACCGAGTCACTTGGGAAGAGTTCTCTAGACTCTTTTAGGAGATGTACATTCCAGCCATCGCTCGATCAGAACTTCGGGACAAGTTCAATCGCCTCACTCAAGACAATATGACAGTGGAGGAGTATAACGCGGAGTTCATTCATCTAAGTCGCTTCGCCCCAACCCTGATCCCGACAGAAGAAGAAAAGGCTGAGAAGTTCTTCGATGGACTAAACTTCGAGCTACAGAAACTAATCGGATCCGTTGCACCTACATCTTACTCGGACGTCCTTGCTGCAGCCCGACGTATGGAGCGCGTCACCAGGAGAGAGACCAGCCTAAAATGGCCTTCCATATCAACACCAGCCCGAGTACCACAGGAAAAAGCTGCAAAAAGATCTCACATGCACCAGCCACCCGGAGCATCTTCGCATGCATTGTCTATCTGTCAACATTGTGGCAAGCGAGGCCATATTGAGAACGAGTACAGACGCAAAAGGTGATTATGTTTAGCTTGCGGATCCAGTCCGCATTTAGTGAGGGAATGCCTTGAGCATCGAGAAGGAGCACCAATGGTAACCCAACAAACTTTACCAGTACCGAGGCCAGCCTACCCAGCATTAGGAGCACCGCAAACGGGAGTTGAAGGAGTCTTACCACCACCTCCAGGAGGGTATCAGCCCAGGCCACCTTTGATACCCCAAGCACTGTCACGACCCAATTCCGTAGAATCACTTGAGGCGTCCCCCGAATCGTGACCGGCGTGCGGGCCTGGGGTTGCGCCCGCACAAGGCTTTAATGATTTGCATAGCAAGCACATATTCAGAGTACGCAGATAAATTAAAACACAGATTTGAAACATAGAAAAATTCTCTTTATTGATAATGAACATCTATTACAAACTCTTGAACGAGTTAGCTAATATGCCGAACGGCTTACAAAAAAGATGACTCAAAATGAGATAGCAGTCCTGTACATTGCATCCCTTTATAAACTCAAAATGATAAAGACCTCCAGGCTGGAGGATCGCTTTGCCACGGAGCTGCATTTGTGTATGAAGAGTTGCAGCTTCGGACTTCAAAAGGCTTCGAGGCGCGGTGAAGATGCGCTAACATCTGGACTGGATCGGGTAGACGACTTCGGCTCCTCGCTCGGTTCGCCTTGGTGCGGAGAACCTGTTTCAACGAGGGTCAGCATATCGAAACATGCTGGTGAAGGCGAGCTAGCCTGACTATACCAATCAACACGTTGTTTAGTGAAGCATACATATTTTGTGGGTTTCTATCTTGCCTTAGTTCATTTACCAGTAAGCAGCATATTGAATTTACTGAAATGAACGTGCCACCGTTCGGTGGATTTTTACCTGACCGTCTGAATTACCTGCACAATACTTACCATGCCTTCCCTGCCACGAAGACACAAGTTAGTTTGCAACAGGTTTAAATATACAAGATGATCACTGGCTTGGTTGCCATAATGGACGATAATCTTTGACGAGAATGGCGTGCAACGAAAGTACAAGGGGCATTGCAAGCCATTCCGCCAAGAACAAGAGACTAAACAATAGGTCTCGCCCGGACCGGATCGATGCCAGTGCCCCAGCATCGTCCGTAAGACCGTTACCCTGTGCACAAGTTGTCCATGATCGAACAATATACAAGTAACAATATGTAGTTGAGGCAACAAGAGTACAAGACAAGCGTTTGTACAAGACAAGCAATTCATGATCCATTCCCAAACGAACAAGCATGCAGTTAAGTATCCGTTCATGAAATTATTGACAAGCATATAAACCAAGTCTATTTTCTTTTATCTTGGTTTCTTTTTATTATTACTTGGTATCGTTTAATCGGGGCAAGGAAGAGTGCAGATTGATTAGCTGTGAAGCTTGGAAGCAGGACTAGCTAATCGGGTTGGTAGCCACTCACTTAGATTTTGGAAAGAAGAAGGAAAGAGACGCTTCACGACTCCGCTCGCAAGCCGCCTACTGCTCGTTCACCTGCACATGAACAGCTCGATTAATACTTCTTCCTCTCTTTCCAATCTCGGAATAGAAGTGTAAGTCAATGAACGAAAATAATGAAAACCATCGAAACCGTTCAAGAAAAACAAGCAAATCCCAAAACCAACTCAAAGCACGAAAGCAACAAGCGACATCGAAAACCGAGGCAATAAAAGATAGCAGCGGAGAGGTCCCTCCTGACTCTGCCGCTAAGCCGATCCTTGGGGCGCAGTCTACTGAATATGGGAATCGATTCCGAAGAAACAAATCCATAACGAGAACGAGTTCTTAATTCAATCTATCCCGATCGAACGATACCGTCTTGTGTTTCTTAGCCGCGCTCTCCGCACCGGGAGAACGGGACGCTACAAGCACTACTCTTCCAGCAGGCTCAGCAGCAGCAGAGGAATACACCACAAGAACGCAGACAAGCTCTTACGATGACCATAGAGGACGCGCAGACTCGTGGAGTAGTGAATGCGCGTAAGTTATTCATAGATGCAATATTTTAGCACGTGTCTGTTAGTTCGTGACCTTAGCCTTAACCTAGTAATTTTGAACTTGTTGATAATAACCTAGTTTTTCTAAAAGCCGTAGTTTTCTTACTTTAACTAGATTTTCTTCACTCTTGGATTTGCATAACTTTTATTTCTTAGGAAAATGATGTTTTCCCTAGGTGTCTTGCCTAAAATTCTCATTCCTTTATTCTCCTTGATCATGATTCTTTGATGGTGTCGTGCTTCGAACCTGTTTTGTGAATCATGTCATCTCTGCTGACCGGTTATTTCTTGGATTGTGAGGACGCAATCCTCTTAAGGGAATAGATTGTAAACCCCCTGATTTTTCAGGATTTTCAACTTGAATTTTTTAGAATTTTTCTGGGTTTTTGGGTAATTTTTTCACTAATTAAAATCAAGATATTTCAGAATTAAATAAATTTAAATATTTTAAATAAATATTAAAATATTATAAAAATAATATTTTTGGATGTAAAATAAAATATTAGACATAGGGTAATTTTCCTGAAATTTATTGGACCCTAGAACCATTTTTAAAGACCAAAAACCCCAATTTTTATAAAACCAAAATGAACCGAGTTGAACCGGGCTTAAATCGGGTTA
This sequence comes from Iris macrosiphon, assembly GCA_036927795.1. Classification (NCBI taxonomy): domain Eukaryota; kingdom Viridiplantae; phylum Streptophyta; class Magnoliopsida; order Asparagales; family Iridaceae; genus Iris; species Iris macrosiphon. Next base: position 15,836,642 of record JAYESA010000020.1, on the reverse strand, counting down.
AACCGGGCTGAACCCGGTCCAACCGAACCGGACCAACTAAACCTAATCCTAACCCTAACGGGTCGGTCCTACCCAACCCGACCCGACCCGACCCGGATTCGGCCCGCTTACCTTCCCCTCACTGCCATGACCCGCGATTCCCGGCACCCCGCCCCGCTCCGCGGCCACGACCTCACTGCCATGACCCGCTCCGCGGCCACGACCGCACCTCCGCACGCAGTTCCCGGCCCCACTATCTCCACTCCGCCCTGCCTCCGCTGCCCTATTTAAACCCCCACCGCATGTGCCCTAGCAACCGGCCGAGCCAGCACCACCACCGCAGCTTCAGCACCTCCCCCCCACTGTCGAACCCTCCACCACTGCCACCGCAGCTCTGTGCCGCCTCTCTCGCCGCTGCCCCTAGCCCCCGCCTCCGCTGCCCTCGACCAGAGCCGAGCCCGACGACCAGAACCCCGAGCTCCTCCGCCAGAGCCCCGGACCTCCCTGCTCCGCCTCCACCCTGCTCCTCCTCCGGCGTCAGACCGCCTCCCCAGAGTGCGTGCCCTTCGCGGGAGCCCTAGCCGCAGCACAGCCGTGCCCCATCGCCGGAACCCTAGCCGCCGCGAGCGTCGCGCCGCCCAGCGAAACCCTATGATTTTAGCCCTTTTCGGAGCCCTGTTCAGTTGACCGTTTCTCTCACCTCGCTGCCCCGTTTCTTGTTCCGTCTGCTATGATGCGAACTATGCGTGACCCTCTCGATACCCGTGTAACTCGCTCGGTGTATCGCATCCTGTGGCGATCGCAAACTGTGACCCAAAATTAGGAAAATTAACACCCTATTTTTTCCCGGAACTGAGTGCGCCCCGTCAAACGGGACGACTTGGTCATGTGTGGATTTTACCAAAAGGTGTGCGCCGTTAATACAGACGTGTGGGATTTCATGAAAGTTGATTTGGATGTGCGTGCACACCGGAATCAACGCGTATCCGTGAACGACGCCCCATATCGGCCTCGTTCTGGAATGTATTGTAACTTCGTGTACACACGTTGTATTGAAACGAAACTTGCCCCATCGGACTCGTAGCAATACGCTGGTCCTGTGACCCAAGTTTGGTACGATTCTGAGAACATTGACAAAATCGCTTATCGTGGGCCCGTGGCTCCATTTGACGGGCGATTTTGTGATCGGCTCATCAGAATCCAGTTCCGGACATTCCGTTGGGTTTATATCATCATTCTGGACTTGTGGACACTAAGTTTGACAAATTTGGAGAATATTGTCTCTGACACATTTTTTGGTGCGAAGTAGGCCACATGTGGACCCCGTTTTGACCAGAAACTATCACTTTTGTCCCTGTGTCCAAATTGGACTCAAGGACAGATAATTCTAGCTATTTGATATCTTCTGAGCATGATGATAATGTTTGTTTCAGCATCCGGAGACGTTTCTGACGATTTTACGAATACCAAAGCAGCAGTTGGAAACCAAACACCAGGCAAGTGTACCTTGCCAAACTTGTAGTAGTTATCTGATATTGTTGCTTGAGTATTCATATATATATACTTCTGTGATGTACATAGTCAACTCAGGACCGTGAGACGTTGCTTAATGTCCGAATAATATTCGGGTGTCGACGCCGTACGCGGAGTCGTGTAACGTCACTAGAGATTGATATCGCGACCCTATACACTTTCGTGCTTGCATTATCAAGTACGTCATTCCTCAGGACACTTGACACTGTTCATGAGACAGAATCTTCCTGAGATATTCATGGTGATTCTGTATAGGCTACAGGTTTCATGACATAGTTCTTTTGCTTAGATATCATATGACTTGCTGCATTAGATATGATCTTGCGTGACATGGACATGAGACGTCGTGGACATGAGACATGTGATTACATTAGGTGGGGAGAGACACACGGGCTACATGTTGATTATATTATGACGGCGTCGTAGTCTCACTCCGAGCTAGACAACTACATGATATCCCTGCTACCGGCTTCCCGACACAGAGCTTGTAGTGGTCTCAGACTGAGTTCTAGTGATGCTCTCATCTTACATATCACATAGCTGGTTACATAGTCTACCCTATTGTTATTGTTTCATTTACTATTGTACTGTATTATTTATGGCTTGAGTTATTCTTGTACCTTGCTATGTCCCCTGAGGACCTGGATCCGGATTATGTCCCCAGGAATAGCAGAGGAGATCTATCCCGAGGCATACGGCATAGGAGCATTAGAAGAAGCAGGAATAGGAGCAGGTGCATACACTGAAGCAGTACCAGATCCAGAAGATGAGTGATCGCCAAGGACTTCTTCCGAGTATATCCTTTATCCATACTCAATATATGATGTTGTTATCTTTATTCTTGACTATTGTATCAGACTCATTATCGGGTTGTTCCCCGAGTTATATTTTATTGAGATTTGATATTGCTTTATACTCTGATGTTGTTGTATTCATTTCTGTGGATGAGATTAGCATATTAGACCCTTATTGATGTTTTACAACTTAAGTACATCCTGATGGGTCCATTAAATTGGGTTTGCCCATCAATGTGTGTTGCTGGCCATTGCCACGAGTTCTCCTCCTCCCTGGCGACACCAAGCTCCGGCGACCTCACCGAGCAGTCCAGTATCCACTACAGTACCGCCGTCGGCGAGCTCCGCCACCCCGCGGTCGCAGTGCTGCACAACCTCACGTGTACGCGACGTACAGTCGATTCTGACGTCCTGTTCCGGTGAGCATTTCTCTCTCATTGTCGCATCATTTTTTGAACGGTCTATTGCGACACGTTCGCTGTGTAACCCTCTCGCACCCCGTATAATTTGTTTGGGGTATCGCATCCTGTGTCGGTTGCAAATCGTGACGCAAAATCAGGAAAATATTCTCAATTTCTGAAAATTCAGAATTTTATCCGAACTCACAAGTTTACGACCATTTTGCGTGCAACCTGTTAATTATTTCTAAAATCCACTTGAACAGTTATTTAGACCGTATAATCGAGTTTTAAACACTATTTTTAGTATATTTTATTGAGCTGTAAATTGCATGTTATTCGAGGGTAAAAATGACCAAAATTTTCGTATTTTAAAACCCTCTATTTTCTCGGAACTGGGTGCGCTCCGCTAAACGAGATGACTTTGTTGTGTTCTAACTTCACCAAAAGGTGTACGCCGTCAATACGGATATATAGGATTTTGTGAAAGTTGATTTGAATGTGTGTGCACACCGGAATCAACGTGTATCCGTCGACCACACCCCGTATCGGTTCTGTTCTGAAACTCGTTGTAACTTCGTGTACGCTCGTCGTTTCGAAACGAAACTTATGGCATTGGACTCATAGCAATACGCTGGTCATGTGACCCAAGTTTGGTTCGATTCTGAAAACGTTGACAAAATCCCGTATCGTGGGCCCCACGGCTCTACTTGACGGACAATTTTGTGATCGTCTCATCGGAATCCAGTTCTAAAAATTATGTTGGGTTTGTATCGTCGTTCTATACTTGTAGACACTAAGTTTGACGAATTTGGAGAACTTTGTATCTGACACATTTTTTGGTGCGAAGTGGGCCACATGTGACCCCACTTTGACCAGAAACGGTCAATTTTGTCCATGTGTCCAAATTGGACTTATGGACAGACAATTCTAGCTATTTGATATCTTCTGAACATGATGGTAATATTTATTTCAGCATTCGGAGGAGTACCTGCAGATCCCGCTGATACCAGAGCAATAGTTGGAAACCAAACCCCAGGCAAGTGTACCTTGCCATACTTGTAGCAATTATATTATATTATTTCCTTGAACTATTTACATGATGTATCGGTTCAACCTAGGACCGTGTGATATTGCTTAGCGTCCGAATAATATTCAGGTGTCGACGCCGTATGCGGAGTTGTGCAACGTCACCTAGAGATTGATATCGCGACCCTATATATCTTCGTGCTTGCATTATCAAGTACGTCATACCATAGGACACTTGACACTGTTCATAAGACAGAATCTTCCTGAGATATTCATGGTGATTCTGTATATGTTACAAGATTCGAGACAGAGACTTTATACATATGCATAGATATCATTATGACTTGCTGCATGTAAATCCCCTAATTTTTCAAGAATTTTTAAATCAATTTTTATAAATTTTCTGGAATTTTCTAGGATTTTAATTAATTAAAACTAGGTATTTTATAATTAATCAATTATTAAAATGATATTAGATAATATTAAAATATTATGAGAATAATATTTTCTGGTGTAAAATGAAAAATTAGACATATGATAAATTTTCGGAAATTTATTGGACCCCGAAAGCATTTCAAAACCCTAAAAACTAAGTTTATAATAAACCTAATTAAACCCGGTTCAACTGAACCAAACCAACCCGAACCAGACCCGGTTCAATTGAACCAACCCTAAACCCTACGGGTCGGATCCGGGTCTAACCCGCCGACCCGAAACCCGAGTACCCGAACCCGCTTTCATGCTTTAGTGGATTGGGTCGGATCCACTCAGACCCGACCCGCTGACCAGACCCGTAACCGCCTAACCCTTTCTCTTCCCGGACCCGACGCCGCTTCGTCTCCGTCGGCCGACCCGTCGTGGCGCCTCGCCTCCCAGCCGTCGCTTCGCCTCCGCAACCGCGGCCGCTCCGCCTCCCCTGCCAGCAACGACCGCCTTTACTCCTCCTCCCTCTCACCTCTATATAAACCCATCTCCGCTGCCATTTCCCTCTCTCCACCTCGCCGTCCTCCGTCGAGTCCAGAACCGACGACCTCAGCCGTCTTCTCCAGCGCCATCCCCCCCAGCGCCTCGAGGCGGCCATCTCCCCAGTGCTCCGCCGAGAACAGAACCTCGACGCCTAGCCACCCGAGCCCGGTCGTCTCCAGCAGAGCCCCGGCCTCCTAGCGCCTCCGCCTGAGCCGCCCCCGGCTGAGCCGCCTCCGGCTGAGCACCTCTGCCCGAGCAGCCCTTCCTCCAGCGAAGCTCCGGCCAGCTCCGGCCGCCTCTAGCGCAGAACCCTAACCCTAGCTTCGTGTCGAGCCGTGTCGAGTTGTGTCGTGTCGCCTCGCGGACACGAGGAATCCTAGTCTGCGTAGCCCTGTTCAGGTACCCTTTTCTCTCTCCTTACTGCCCCATTTCCCGTTTCGTCTGCTGTGACGCAAACCCTGCATGACCCTCTCGATGTCCGCGCAACCCGCTCGGTGTGTCGCGTCCTGTGGTGATCGCGAACTGCGATCCAAAAACAGAAAAAATAACACCCCATTTTTTCCCGGAACCGAGTACGCCCCGCCAAATGGGACGACTTGGTCGCGTGTGGTCTTCACCGAAAGGTGCGCGCCGTTGATACGGACGTACAGAATTTCTCAGAAGTTGATTTGGATGTGCGTGCACACCGGAATCAACGCGTATCCGCCGACAACGCCCCGTATCGGCCTATTCTAGAACATATTGTAACTTTGTGCACATGTCGGATCGAAACAAAACTTGCGTCATTGGACTCGTAGCAATACGCTGGTCCTGTGACCCAAGTTTGGTTCAATTCTGAGAATGTTGACAAAATCGCGTATCGTGGGCCCCACGGCTCCACTTGACGGGCGATTTTGTGATCGGCTCATCGGAATCCAATTCTGGAAGTTTCGTTGGGTTCGTATCATCGTTCTGGACTTGTTGACACTAAGTTTGACAAATTTGGAGAACATAGTTTCTGACACATTTTTCGATGCGAAGTGGGCCACATATGGACCCCGCTTTGACCAGAAACTGTCATTTTTGCCCATGTGTCCAAATTGGACTCAAGGGCAGGTGTTTCTAGCTATTTAATATTTTTTGAATCTGATGATGATGTCTATTTCAGCAACCGGAGGAGTACCAACAAATCCCACTGAGACCAGAGCTACAGTTGGAGCCAGAACCCCAGGCAAGTGTACATTGCCAACTTTGCAGTTTTGTTATTTATTTCTTTCACTTAAATTAATTATTGTACATGCTTAATCTAGGACCGTGTGACTTACTTAGCGTCCGATTAATAGTCGGGTGTCAACACCGTATGCGGAGTTGTGTAACGTCACCTAGTGATGGATATCGAGACCCTTTACATTCTCGTGCTTGCATTATCAAGTACGTCATAGCCCAGGATACCTGACACTATTCATGAGACAGAATCTTCATGAGATATTCATGGTGATTATGTATAGGATACAGATTTTATGACATATTCTTTATATATAGGTTTAGACCTTATTATGACTTGCTGCATTAGATATGATCTTACGTGACATGGACATGAGGCATCGTGGACATGAGATGTGTGATTCCATTGGGTGGGGAGAGACACATAGGCTACAGGATGATTATATATATATATATATTCTACTACATAGTAAATTATATAGTAACTTACATAGTATCACTGCTACAGGCTCCCAGACACAAAGCTTGCAGTGATCTCAGCCTGAGTTTAGTGATGCTCTCAACTTGTATTTCACATAGATGGTTATATAGTTTACCCTATTGTTTCATTTATTGCTGCACTGTATTTATTTTGGCATGAGTTATTTTGTACCTTGCTATGTTCCTTGAGGACATGGATCTGGATTATGTCCCCAGGGTTAGCAGAGGATATCTAACCTGAGATGTACGGAACAGGAGCACTTCTCGGAACAGTACCAGAACCTGAGGACGAGGTGATCGCTGAGGATTTTTTCTGAATATCTGCTTCTTCTATGCTTAGTCTTGCTACTATTAAACTCTTTTAATTCTTGTTTAAAGAACAATTGTAACAGACTTATTATCGGATTGTTTCCCGATTTAATTTACTTGTGACTGATGATGTTTATATTTCCTTTTGTTAATATTATTGTATTCATTTTGCGAATGAGATTAGTAGACCTTATTGTTGTATTACAACTTAATTGGGTTTGTCCATCGGTGTGTGCTGCTGGCCATTGTCACGTGTCTAGTCCCTCGATATTTTGTGACTGGGGCGTGATACTGCATTAGATATGATCTTGCGTGTCATGGACATACATGTGATTACATTGGGTGGGGAGAGACACAGGCTATAGGCTGATTATATATATAAAACCCTTATTATTTCGGTGCTCAAGACTCTAAACCCGAGCTTGGCCTATTACGTGATATCACCACTACCGGCTGTCACGCCCCGATCTCCCGCAGGCTAATCGGTCGTTCCCGCTAGGCGGGAATCACCCTCGCCAGCGCTCCCGCAGAATGATCGCTTGACCCATCCTGGCGTGATGCTGCACGAGCGTGAACCGCGCCCGTGCAAGGCCGTGATTCATTGGCTGGCGGTAAGAGTTCTAAGCCACAGAGTCGCACAGATTGTCCGAGTGTAGCGGAGTCATGAACGCATAGCGATTTGGTAACAGGTTCACTGAGTCGATAATATAGCGGAAGCATTGAAACACAAGTTGAAGTAAAGCAAGCTCTTTTATTGATATGAACAAGTGTTACAGGCGGCGTATAGCCGAGATTACAAGTCGCTCAAGTCTCTCTCTCTGAAACAGTAAAAGCGTGCCAAGTGGCTACAACTGTGGAATGATTGTACAGGCGAGTTCGGGCTATGTTCCAACATTATGTCTTGTATATGTGCTTCTGTTCCGGATGCACCGCTGCAAGGATTCAGAGGGAACTCCTGGCCTTAGCACGCACGAAGGAGGCATCCGCACCGAACGAGGTTCTCTCGCACCCTGCAAGCAAACTGGTGGATTATCAGTACATTGAATGCACTGGTGGGGAAGCTACTCGCCCGCTCGACAAATCCAAACACGTAATACAGGTACCGTGCACCAACTATTAAGTTATCTTTCTAGTTGCCTTAGGATCAGTTTCATGCAAACATTGAATAGCCTATCGTGTCGGGCAGTGCGCCGTACAATATGGGAGGAAATACGGCGAGACTTACCAACTTACCATCTCCTTCCCTGTCCAACGCAAATATTATAATTTCAAGCACGGGCAAGTATAACATTCAGGAGGCATAGCATATGCAACACGAGTACTGTTATTTCAAGATCGTTCAGGTGTTCAGTTAATGCGATGCAATGACTCGCACGCGGATAGCCGCTAAGCGAGGATGACTTAGCTATATGAACACGAGTCGCTGGCATAGCCATAAAGGACCAATCTAGTCAATGACAAGGGTGGTTTGCTACGTGCAAGAACGTGAGGCGCCGTATACCACCCTGTCCAAGTACGTGAGACTATACGTGCATTCAGTCTGTGATGAAGATGGAATGCAGCCAATAACGTGAGTGCTACAAACCATCCCGTCCAAGAACGTGAGACTGAACGATGAGTTCCATCCGGATCAGATCGGCCCTAGTGCCCCGGAACCGTCCGTGGAACTTTACCTCGTTTTCGAGTTGTCCGCGACATGCAGGCCAGGGTCTTTTCCAATTCCATTATTTCGCTAAGCAGGCTACGTGAGTTTCGCCAAGCAGGCTACGTGATTACGTTTTCGCCAAGCAGGCTACATGAGTACGTTTTTGCCAAGCAGGCTACGTGAGTACACGAGAACATGTGAACACGGATACTTGCAGGTTCGTTCAGGCACGGAACGACTACTTAGTAGTCTTCCGGGGTTTGGATGAAAATAAGGCAACATTCAAGCAGACAAGCATGCATTTCTAAGAAACATAAGCAGGCACGTTGCTCAGACCCGAAGGTAAGCCGAGGGATAAAACCGTTAAGGGACTTAGCATGCGAGGGTCTGAATATAAGCAGTATTACATTTCCATGTTCTAGCAAGCAATACAAGTTGGGATTATTCCCTTAGCTAGGTGCGTTGGATTTATTAGCATGCAGGGGGTGATTCACCTAGCGACTAGCATAAATATTTCAGATTTTATGTGTGCTGGCTAAGCAAAGACAAGTTCACCGTAGCCACCCACCTTAGCGATGATTCGCCTCGGTAGAGCGATACGCTTGAGCGAGCCTCTGAAAGCCTAAGCCGGATTCTTGTAGGGACAAGTCTGGATATCCTTTGCATTCTCTTGTTGAGGCAAAGCGGGTCGAGACAGTTGCACTATTGCCGTTTGAAACGGCAGTCCGCTAGAACGGAACGGGGTGTTACATCCTACCCAACTCAGAAAAAGTCTCGTCCTCGAGACTTACTGAGGACAAGCAGTAATCTAGGGTTGAAGCAATCCTAGACAAGTCGTTGTACTTGTTCATTTGGATTTTCACTTACACAAGCGTCGAAATCAGCATATCGCTTAGACTGGATCGTGCGCACTTTCGAAGGGCCCCTCTAGCGTGAACACGTCAACCAGCTTAGTGATATCGAAGTCTTAGCACTCGAGTTTTACGTTTTCTAAGTCTTGGATGGTGCACTAGTTCAAGGCGTCCCTCGAATAGATGCATTCAACCAAACTTAGAGTCAGTGAAAATCGGACAAGCTACTAGCGATACTCTCAAGGGTTCGCACAGGTTGGCACAAAGGCCACTCGCAGCACAGCAACATACAAGCAAGCATATCATAACATTCAAAACACATTTTGAAAGTATTTAGACTTATTGTTGGAACATCCCATCGAGGCATTGAGAGAGAGCGTGCACATAACCCACGAACGAGCTTTCGAAACAGAGATATCGAAATGAAGTCCAAAGGCGTAGAAGCCAGGCTCTGATACAACTATGTCACGCCCCGATCTCCCGCAGGATAATCGGCCGTTCCCACTAGGCGGGAATCACCCTCGCCAGCGCTCCCGCGGAACGATCGCTTGACCCATCCGGACGTGATGCCGCACGAGCGTGAACCGCGCCCGTACAAGGCCGTGATTCATTGGCTGGCGGTAAGAGTTCTAAGCCACAGAGTCGCACAGATTGTCCGAGTGCAGCGGAGTCATGAACACATAGCGATTTGGTAACAGGTTCACTGAGTCGATAATATAGCGGAAGCATTAAAATACAAGTTGAAGTAAAGCAAGCTCTTTTATTGATATGAACAAGTGTTACAGGCGGCATATAGCCGAGATTACAAGTCGCTCAAGTCTCTCTCTCTGAAACAGTAAAAGCGTGCCAAGTGGCTACAACTGTGGAATGATTGTACAGGCGAGTTCGGGCTATGTTCCAACATTATGTCTTGTATATGTGCTTCTGTTCCGGACGCACCGCTGCAAGGCTTCAGAGGGAACTCCTGACCTTAGCACGCACGAAGGAGGCATCCGCACCGAACGAGGTTCTCCCGCACCCTGCAAGCAAACTGGTGGATTATCAGTACATTGAATGCACTGGTGGGGAAGCTACTCGCCCGCTCGACAAATCCAAACACGTAATACAGGTACCGTGCACCAACTATTAAGTTATCTTTCTAGTTGCCTTAGGATCAGTTTCATGCAAATATTGAATAGCCTATCGTGTCGGGCAGTGCGCCGTGCAACATGAGAGGAAACACGGCGAGACTTACCATCTCCTTCCCTGTCCAAGACAAACATTATAATTTCAAGCACGGGCAAGTATAACATTCAAGAGGCATAGCATATGCAACACGAGTACTGTTATTTCAAGATCGTTCAGGTGTTCAGTTAATGCAATGCAATGACTCGCACGCGGATAGCCGCTAAGCGAGGATGACTTAGCTATATGAACATGAGTCGCTGGCATAGCCATAAAGGACCAATCTAGTCAATGACAAGGGTGGTTTGCTACGTGCAAGAACGTGAGGCGCCGTATACCACCATGTCCAAGTACGTGAGACTATACGTGCATTCAGTCTGTGACGAAGATGGAATGCAGCCAATAACGTGAGTGCTACAAACCATCCCGTCCAAGAACGTGAGACTGAACGATGAGTTCCATCCGGATCGGATCGGCCCCAGTGCCCCGGAACCGTCCGTGGAACTTTACCTCGTTTCCGATTTGTCCGCGACATGCAGGTCAGGGTCTTTTCTAATTCCATTATTTCGCCAAACAGGCTATGTGAGTTTCGCCAAGCAGGCTACGTGATTACGTTTTCGCCAAGCAGGCTACATGAGTACGTTTTTGCCAAGCAGGCTACGTGAGTACACGAGAACACGTGAACACGGATACTTGTAGGTTCGTTCAGGCACGGAACGACTACTTAGTAGTCTTTCGGGGTTTGGATGAAAATAAGGCAACATTCAAGCAGACAAGCATGCGTTTCTAAGGAACATAAGCAGGCACGTTGCTCGGACCCGAAGGTAAGCCGAGGGATAAAACAGTTAAGGGACTTAGCATGCGAGGGTCTGAATATAAGCAGTATTACATTTCCATGTTCTAGCAAGCAATACAAGTTGGGATTATTCTCTTAGCTAGGTGCGTTGGATTTATTAGCATGCAGGGGGTGATTCATCTAGCGACTAGCATAAATATTCCAGATTTTATATATGCTGGCTAAGCAAAGACAAGTTCACCATAGCCACCCACCTTAGTGATGATTCGCCTCGGTAGAGCGATACGCCTGAGCGAGCCTCTGAAAGCCTAAGCAGGATTCCTGTAGGGACAAGTCTGGATATCCTTTGCATTCTCTTGTTGAGGCAAAGCGGGTCGGGACAGTTGCACTATTGCCGTTTGAAATGGCAGTCCGCTAGAACGGAACGGGGTGTTACACCGGCTCCCCGACACAGAGCTTGTAGTGGTCTCAGCCTGAGTTCTAGTGATGCTCTCAACTTGCATATCACGTAGCTGGTTACATAGTTTACCCTATTGATTCATTTATTATTGCACAACGTTTACTTTGGCTTGAGTTATTCGTGTACCTTGCTTTGTCCTCTGAGGACCTGGATCCGGATTATGTCCCCATGTATAGCAGATGAGTTCTATTCTGAGGTATACGGAGCAGGAGCAGGAGTAGACACTGGAGCTGAACCGATCCCCAAGGACGAGGTGATGGACGAGAATTTCTTCTGAGTATCTGCTTAATCTATACTCAGAATTTGCTATTATTAGACTCTTTTATTTCTGGTCTGTTAAACCATTGTATCAGACTTATTATCGGGTTATTCCCCGAGATTTATTTTATTGAGACATGATGTTGCTTTATATTTCATACTGATTGTATTATTTCTGTGGATGAGATTAGTAGCATAGACCTTTACTATTATTTTACAGTTTAATTACACCCTGATGGGTCCATTAAATTAGATTTGCCTATCGGTGTGTGCTGTTGGTCATTTCCACGTGTCTAGTCTCTCAATATTTTGGGACTGGGGCATGACAAAATGCTAGCACTACCCGAATAGACGACTGTTTAACGACTGGCAAAAATATCTTATCATAATCTACGTCCTTCCGCTGAACGTAGCCTTTAACTACCAGCCTAGCTTTATATCGAGGGCGAGTAACATCATCTGTCTACTTCACTCTGAACACCCATCGATTTTTCAAAGCCTTCTTGTCCTTTGACAACCGTACCAGATCATAAATGGAGTTGGCATGTAAGAAACTCATCTCCTCCTACATAGTCTCCATCCACTCTTGCATATATTCTTCTTCCATAGCCTCTACAAAAATTTTAGGCTCTCCCCCTTCAGTCAGTAGTACATACTCACCCGATGAGTATCTTGTATATGGTCGACGCTCTCTATCGCTCCTCCTCAACAGAACCACTGGTGTTGATTGTATATCAACAGCCTCCTCCCCTTCAGAAACTACCTCATCGGCATGCTGATCCTCCTGAGGGTCACCCTGACCACCATCAGCAGGCTGATGATCAATGTTATGAGCAACTCCATATACTAGCTCCCCCATAACTGAATCCTCTGCGATGTCCTCTGGAAACTGTTCGAAGCAAAATGACTCTAACTCATGCATTTTCTTAGTCTCATAAAGCATCTCAAAATTCTGAGTGTTGTTCATGGTCTGATCCTCGACGAATACCACGTCCCTGCTTCTGTAGAGCTTTCTTCCCACTGGGTCGTAGAGTCTATAACCAAACTCATCCCGACCGTAGCCGACAAAGATGCACCGCCTCTTCGGCTCAAGTTTGGATATCTCGTTCTTTGGTACATGCGCGAAGGCCTTGCAACCAAACACTCACAGGTGATTGTATGACGGATCTTTGTCGTACCATACTCTGTCAGGCACATCACCCTGCAAAGGATCACTATAAGATAATTTAACAACATAAGCAGCTATGCAAAGTGCCTCACCCCAATAGTTGTCCAACAAGTTTGCTTCTGACCGCAAATACCGTACCCTCTCTATCAGCGTCATGTTCTTTCGATCCGCTATACCATTGAGCCGAGGTGTCTTCGACGGAGTCTTCTGGTGTCATATTCCTTGCTCTATGCAATAAGCATCAAATGAACCAATGTACTCGTCGTTATTGTCGAACCGAACACATAGTAGCTTCTTGCCCGTCTCCCTTTCAACATAGGCCTGAAACTCTTTAAAAGTGGACAACACCTGATCTTTGGTCTTTAAGGCATAGACCCAAACCTTCCTGGAATAATCATCAATAAAATTCACAAAATAAGAAGCACCACCAATGGACTTTACCTTCATAGGACCGCAGACATCCAAGTGAATCAACTCGAGCAACGCCGACTTCCTTGAACTTGGGTGACTTTAAAAAGATACCATATTTTGCTTTTCTGCCAGTGCGTACATCTCTCTAATTTTGTAGACTTTAGCCATGTAATCACATTCATGGTCACCAAGTAACTCAGTAGACACATCATTAGCTGCGTTCACCTCATATGTCCTATGTGTGCTCCCTTCCATATAATAGAGTCTTGACTTCTTGCTTCCTCTGGCAATCACCATCGAACCTCTGGAAAGCTTCCACTGACCGTTCCCGAAGAGGTTAAAGAAACCCTCTCCACCCAACCTTTCAACCGAGACCAAGTTGAAACGAATATCAGGGATATGACGAACATCTTTGAAAATAAGAACTGCACCCGTCTTTGTCCTTAAATGCACATCTCCAACAGTAGCAGCTTTCGACACATCTTCGTTGTCCATCTTCAATACTCCACAGTCGCTTGTTGTGTAAGTAGCAAATAGTACCATATTATGAGATACGTGCGCTGAAGTACCTGAGTCCACCAGCCAAGAGTTGTTATCGCAGGCGAGGTTCATAACTACCTCATCACCTACAATGATCACATCGCCTCCATGTGCCGAGGTCGCCGCTATAATGTTCTCACTTTGCTTTCCCTTGTCGCCCTTCTCTCTCTTCCAAGCGAAATAGTTCCGCTTGATGTGGCCTTTCTTGCCACAATGATAACATTCTGAGTCCTCGTACTGACCCTTGGACTTGCCCTTGCTCTTGTCTTTGCCACCACCTAGATCCCTGCTCTTGCTCCTTCCGCGGCTCTCTGAAACTAGCACATCTAAGTAGGATGTGGATGAAGTATCCTGAGAACGTCTCTGTATCTCTTCATTCAGTACCCCGTTCTTGGCAAACTCTAGACTGACCACACCTTCCGGAGCAGAAGCGATCATAGACACTCGTACGGTTATCCACGAGTTTGGCAATGTACACAGCAGCCATAGTCCCTGAACCTCGTTGTCGAATTTGACTTCCATCGAGGATAGCTGGTCCACCACGTCCTGGAACTCACACCAGTGATCCGTAATAGATGCCCCATCTTTGTACCGCATACACATCATCGTTCGGATCATGAACAACTTGTTTACCCCGGTCTTCGTTGCATACAAATATTTCAGCTTATCCCACAGTGTCTTCGCATTCTCAATATTGGTAACGTGATTGTACACGTTCGTCAACTAACTGTCTAATATATCCACATACCTGTATATGTTCGAACTTTCAGTTATCTTCGAATTTGTCACTGGGCTTCTCGGATGCAAAATACTGGAAGATGCAGCTTCTTGACTGTCATGCCCCAGTCCCAAAATACCGAGGGACTGGACATGTAAACCCCCTGATTTTTCAAGATTTTCAAATTTGGATTTTTCACAATTTTCTGGAATTTTCTGGGAATTTTCTGTAATTTAAAAACAGGGTTTTAATATTTAAATATTTTTTAAATGATAATAAACAATGTTAAATTATTATAAAAATCATATTTTTGGATGTAAAATAAAAAACTGGACTTAGGGTAATTTTTCTGGAATTTATTGGACCCCGAAAATATTTTTAAATGCCCGAAAACCAAATTTTAAATTAAATAATTAAAAACCAAAGCGAACCGGGCTGAACCGGGTTCAAACCGGTCTGAACCGGCTGAACCCGGTCCAGCTAGACCGGACCGGTCCGACCGGCCTAGCGGGTTGGGTCGGGTCCGCCCGACCGAACCCGACCCGCACCGCGACCCGCCCGCTACCCAACTTCTCTCCCCCGCACGACTCGGCCGCCCGCAACCGCCGCTCCGCCCGCTTCTGCCGCCTCCGGCCGCGCCACCCCCGCGTCCACGTCGCCCACTCCCTCGGCCTCCCTGACCTAACCCTATCTCCCCTATAAATCCCCCCGACCTCAGCCCTCTCCGGCCATCCCTCCTCCGCCGCCACCGCGTCCCGCGCCACCCAGCGCCGCTTCCCCCCGCCGCAACTCACCCCGCCAGCCCCCTCCGGCAGTCTCCCTCTCCTCCCCCTTCCTCCTCCTCGCCGCCAGACCTCCGCCCGCAGCCGACCCCCAAGCCAGCCGACGACCCACAGCCCGCAGCCCATCGCAACGCCTCCGGCCGGCTCCGCCCGTCCCCCGCCCGCTCCGGCGCGCCACCAGTGCCACCCCTCCGGCCCACCTCCGGCCGCAGTGCCCCTGAGCCGCCAGAGCTCCGGCAGTGTCCCCAAAACCCTAACCCTAGGGTGGACACAGGACACTTCGTGTCGTGTCGGACACGAAAATTCTGGTTTCTAGGAGTCCCGTTCAGGTGCGTGTATCTTCTTGCTCGTAGCTCAGATTTCGATTCCGCAAATTGTGTTACAAAGCCTGTATGATCCTCTCGGTGTCCGGACAAACCGTTCGGGGCATCGCGTCCTGTGGTGATCGCACACCGCGATCCAAAAACAGAAAAAATCAGACCCTGTTTCACCCCGGAACTGAGTACGCCCCGCCAAACAGGACGACTTGGTCGCGCACGGTCTTCACAGATACGTGTGCGTCGTCGATACGGACGTGTGGAATTTCGCAGAAGCTGATTCGGGTGTGCGTGCACACCGAAATCAACGCGTATCCGCGGACATCGTCCCGTATCTGTACTTTCTGGAACGCGTCCTAACTTTGTGTACACACGTCGGATCGAGACAAAACTTGCGCCATCGGACTCGTAGCAATACGCTGGTCCTGTGGGTCAAGTTTGGTTCGATTCTGAGAACGTTGATGAAATCGCGTGTTGTGGGCCCCACAGGCCCCGCTCGACGGGCGATTTTGTGATCGGCTCATCGGAATCCAATTATGGAAGTTCCATTGGGTTCGTATCATCGTTCCTGACCTGTTGACACTAAGTTTGGTGAATTTGGAGGCCTTTGACCCGGACACGTTTTTCGGTGCAAAGCGGGCCCACTTGTGGACCCCGTTTTGACCCGAAACTGTCGTTTCTGTCCTTGTCTCCAAATTGGACTCAAGGACAGGCATTTCTAGCTGATTGATATTTTCTGGATCTGATGGTGATGTTTGTTTCAGCAACCGGAGTACCGTCTGCAAATCCAACTGAAGTCAGAGCCGAAATCAGAGCCGGAACCACAGGCAAGTGTACCTTGCCAAACCCTGCAGCTTGCTATTTATTTTCTGGACTTCTTTAGCACCAGTGGGCAAGTAAAGCTTGCCAAATTGCATTAATTCTTGTTATAGAACTTGCCTGAATTCTTGTTTAAAAGCATATAAACCTGTTTAACTGTTAAAACCCAGGACCGAGTGGTTTACTTAGCGTCCGATTACCAGTCGGGTGCCAACTCCGTACGCGGAGTTGTGTAACGTCACATAGAGATGGATATCGAGACCCGATACTTCTCGTACTTGTCTTATCAAGTACTCCAGAACCCAGGACACTTGACACTATTCATGAGACAGAGTCTTCCTGAGACATTCATGGTGATTCTGTATAGGATACAGGACTTGTCAGAGATATTTTATAGACATTATGACTTGCTGCATTAGCTATAATCCCGCTGACATGGACATGAGACGTTATGGTCATGATACGCGTGATTATATTATGGTCAAATCTTTCATCTTGCTCCACCAATAATGATAGTTGGTACCGTTCAGGTTTACCATGCGCACCGACTTCGCGTCCATCTCTCCTCCCTGGTTTGCCTATCAACTCCTGACCTCTCTGAACTCCAGAACTTGGCTCTGATACCACTTTGTTGGGAACGAAAGCGCAAAAACTGTTTTCCAAACCAAGAAGTCCTGCGAGAGAACCGAGCAAAAGCACACAAACCAAAAAATGTCAAATATAAATCGTAGACACAAATTTTTACGTAAAAAATCCAAATAAAAAAACTACGGGACGATCATAGTCCAACCCTGAAAAACCCCCACTAATGGAATAAGAAATACACCGACTCCTTACAAACTTCTCATCGATCCAAACGGATCACCACAACTCTTTGGAATAGAAAATAGATCACAGACAAACGAAAAACGGAGACAACGAAAAAAGAATTACCCGAAACTGATTTTCACTTCGAAATAGCCTTCAATCTCTTCATCTCTCCTTCCATTGTTGTAAAAGCATTATTGCCTCATTTTGTAATATTTTTGAGATATTTGAGATATATTTTAGGGTTATGAGACACATAATATATATAGCCTCAAACCCACAACTAGTATTCCTATTACATATATAGGAATACTCAATCCAAATTCAAATCCAAATCCATTGTCATATTCCTATTATATGTAGGAATATCCAATCCAAATCTAAATTCATTGGCATATTCCTTTTATATGTAGGAATACCCAATCCAAATATATTGAGGTATTTTTATTATATGTAGGAATACTCAATCCAGCTCCAGAATATTTTTTACGTAGGTTGGAAATCCCATCCACTCCAATAGAAAACATATGATCCAATTTTTCAAAGAATTTTGTTGTCCTTTTTCTTAAAAATTTTTTTAGCAATCAAAATACATTCTTACCATCCCTCTGACTTAGGAATAAATCTAATTTAATTACAATTACAGTTAAGATAACAATTGAAATCTAGAATAGTAGTAGCATAATATAAAATATCAAGCGATAAACAAATCTATTAATTTCTTATATAGTACTAGTAAATGCACGTGCGTTGCATGTAAAATAATTTTTTTTATATTATTGTAAAATAGTTTAAATATATTTAAATTAATATATATATATATATATATATATATATATATATATATATATATATATATATATATATATATATATATATATATATATATATATATATTAATTATAATTTATTATAGATTGAATTATATTTTAATTAAAATTTGTTATGGATATATCTCTACTATTTATAATCAATTTTAGATTTTTTTTTTTAATCTTCCGTATGTTTTTTTTTAAGTACTTTGTTACGATTTGGACGGATAAGAGGAAAGTTGGTTTTAGTTTTTATTTATCTACCTAAGTTTTTTTAAAAAATTATTGAGTATTTACTTACGACTTACACGACACTTTTGAACCGTTTTAAGCTTCATTATAAGAGTAGAGATAGAATTCCTAAGCTCATGTTTCCCTCTAACACCACCAACAACTTTTTTTTCTAGCACATTTTAAAATAATAATAAAAAGTAATAATTGTAATAAACATCATTCTCTTTTTGTTAATATAAAAATCATTAGGTGTGACAGAGCAAATTTTTCCATAACATATTGTAGAAATATATGTTTATGCACTTTAGCCTCTCTTAACATGCAATTATGATTTCGTCCACGTCTGAAATCATGTGCGCCTCATGACAATATTACTAGTTGCACTCAGGAAGTTTTCAAACCGGCTTAACTAAAGAAGTTCAGCCGGATGAGAATTTGTAAATATGAATTTATTAAATTGGTTTATGCAAACAAGGCATTTATGTTGAAACTATTTAAAAGAGAAAGGGATAGTATGCAATGCTTGCTAATAATTACTCCACTGCCTGAACTGAGCTAAGGACAAGTAATGAGTAACCGCAATCCTTCTCAAAAGAGAAAGGGTAAGTATGCAATCCTTGATTAAAACTCCATTAGCAAGGATTTTTATTATTTTTTAATCACAAAAAATATTCTTATTAAAGGTATTTTCATAGCAACATGTGAAAAAAATGTCCTAAGCAAATGTCTTTGTTTTTAAGAAAAAATTTGTTGTTGTTTTCAACAAAAAAAATGTCTTTACTAAGAACGTTTTCATAGCAACATAATTTTTAATCTATATTTAATTAAATTTTAGTGGATTTTTTGGGAACTAAATGTGAAATTAGATATTACGTTCATACTATGGGCATTTGGTTTCTTTGGTTAGAATTTGAATTATTTAGCAATAGAATTTCATATAATATGTAGTATTAGGGTTTGGGTCTTCAAAGTATATGGATATTAAAATTACTGCTTATAAACCTATATAAAAAGTAATTTTAAGACAAATTCTAATGTCGAATACTTTGAAGATCCAAATTTAATATTATATATTATATGTGTTCATATTACTGAATAATCCTTAGAATTTTGTCAAAATTTCCATTCGTCTGGTAGAACCGGTCTTGAAGACCAAGTTTGGTGATAATTAATTTTAGTATAAACAAAGTTTTATCTTAAAATAATGTTGGACTAATTAATCATAATTATTATTTTTCTAAAGTAACGGATGGGCATGGATGAACGTGGGGTTGGTTTATATTAGTCATGATGATGTTTCCTAGTATAATATTTTTCTATTCACGGATACTCGAACTATTATTAGATTAGGAATTAGGTTATTCTTCGGGATTTGAGCTCAGTCTATAATCCTAATCATATCCCTAGGAGAGATTTTAGGCACATTTGTCGCAAAACATTAACCCTAGTTGAACGAAGTTGGTGTGTAATATAAATGAATATAATAAAGAAGGGTCCAGATTGAGTTTAGTCGATCTTGGACCAAATTGTGGTTTGGGTTGTGGTGAAAGTATTTGCTCCAAAGTAATGTTTTGTCGATGCCTGAATTTACATGTTTTTATTCTTCATCTGATAAGAAAATTGGAAATTTGAACTGGGGGACTCGATTTATAAATCACGGGAGATAAAGGAACACGTAGCGTGTACATGAAAAAATAATTGAGAAATTTTAAGTCACACTCTATTTTATTGGTCATATTTCAAAGTATACTCCAGTATTTTATTATAATGTAAGTCATCCTCCACATTTTACGAATTCCGTCCAACATTGACGGTCAACTGGGTTGATCCAATTTTTGGGACCAAACTATCCCCAGTCTTCTTCCCAAGCTGCCGGCAGCCTCCCACCTCTCCTACCGTGCTCAGCCTCTCCTCCCTCGCTCAACCCTCTGCCACCACCGCCGCCGCCGCTCCCCCACGGCGCCCCCCTCTCCCCCCCCCCCCCCCCCCCCCACCACCACCTTCACCATCAACACCAACACTACCAAAATTTGATAAAATATCGACGTTTTTAGCGACGTTCCTCACTGATTTCGCTATAATTTGTGAATTTAGCGACGCCAGAACGGAACTTCGCATAACGTCGCTGTTAGCGACTGTCCGCGACCCTTAGCGACTAAAAAAAGTATTACGAAAGAACATGTCGCAAAATATCGTAAAACGTCGCTATTATTTTTATTATAGCGACGTTTAGTGACGTAATTTTCTATATGTTGCTAAATATTATAAAATCAGCAACGTTTAGCGACGTCTTTAATTTAATATAGGGTTTGAGTTTTCATTTTTTCCTCAGTCATTTCGTCCCCCCCAAATCTCCCGAGACCCCCCTCGCCCCCGAGATCCCCCTCACCCTCCCGCCCCGACGTCGCCCTCGCCGACAACGCCCTAGCCCTCCTCGCCGACCGTCGCTCCTCCTCCCCACCGGCGCTCCTCCTCCCCTCTGGTGGTCGCGGTCTCCCCACTGACACTCCTCCCCACCACCGGTCCTCCTTGTAAAACCCCTATTCCTAAAAACCGTATATGGCCTTTTTAATTAATTATTAATTTAATTATAGTAATTAGTGGCTAATTAGGAGAAATAGATTTTTATTAATTTTTATTTTGGGTGTTCGTGCACTTGGGGGATTTATGGGGGCCATTAGGAATTTTTTCGAATTTATTTCATGTAGGAGACCCCTTGAGTAGTTGCTAGCTTAATGGTATGTATTAGTGTAATTCTAGATTTTTCTATGAGTATATACGTATATATAAATATATATATACATATATATTTAAAAGAAAAAGAGTTAGAAAAGAAAAGAAAAGAAAACCATTAATATACTATTTTCTATTGGATCCGTAATGGATCCCTAACCTACCTACCCGCCCCTTGTAGCTCACCCGTGAAATCACAACAGACACACACACCTTCCTTTATAAAGCAAGCCCCCCCAACCCGTGCAATGTGAGTCGCGCCCTTTGCTACTATGCAGCAGTAGCATACGCGGCTACACCCCCATGAGTACTTAAACAAACCCTCTCTCCCTTTCATATATATATATATATATATATATATATATATATATATATATATATATATATATGTCATCTTTTCATCCCAAAACTCTAACCCTAGATCATCCATCTTCTCCACCTTCCCATCTAGAACTAGAGAGAGCCGCCACCGCACCCAGAACCGCCGCCCAAGCCGTCCGAAAATCGATCCCGACCACCGCGACCCCGCGCACCCCGCGCACTGCAGTTTCAAACAGCAAGGTACCTGTGTTCCCGCGCAGTTTTTCGTCGCCTCGCTGAACCAAATGCCACACCATCTTCACCGGTACGTTCACCCCTTAACCCTCTTCCATATCTGTGTGATAGTAAACCCCGAACAACGCGTGACCCTAGGCGAAAACAGCGTCAAAGTTGGCAGAAAAATACCAATTTCTGGGATTGCAGAAAACTGCGGTGATCACCTATGTTTCCGGGTTCGTATCTCCCACCACAGAGATCCGAATCCAATTTTATTTTTGGTATGCAGAGACCACTTGACCTAGTTTAATTTTTGTTAAATAACCTTAGATTATTAACTGCTGTAGGTAGAATTAAATTCGTTGGAAAATCGCAAAAACACACTTTTTCTATATGTCCAAAAATTGTGAAACAGAGCGCGCCCCGCCAAAGGGGACCGTCCCGCCGTGTACCAAGTGTACCAAACGGTGTGCGCAGCGAACCCGGATATGTGAGATTTCGCTGAAACTGATTCGGACGCGTGTGCGAGTCGAAATCAGCCTGTATCTGCGGACAAATTCCGTGTCGTAACTTTTGTGAAAGTTGTGCGCATTTTGTGCACGCTCGTCAGATTGCGACGAAACTTGCGCCACTGGACTCGTGGTAATGTACTGGTCCTGTGACCCAATTTTCGTGCAATTCTGAGACAGTTGACCAAGGCGCCAATTGGTGGGCCCCACGATTGACTTTTTGGGCAAAATTGTGTTCGGCCCATCGGAATCCACATTTGGACATACCGTTGGGTTCGTATTGACATTTAGAGTTTGTTTGACCAATAATGTGTTCCATTTAGAGACTGTTACCCTTGGCATATTTTTCGGTGCAAAGTGGGCCACACGTGGACTCCACTTTGACCCCAAATTACCGTTTTGCCCCTGTGTCCAAATTGGACGAAAGGGAAGTACTTTTTAGCTATTTTTCTAATTCCGGAAATATTGGTGATGTCTATTTCAGCATCCGGAGAAGTTTGTTCGGAGACCTTAGTTTCTGATTCCGTGTCCTTGACATTTGGGCGCGTACACTTTACAGATTTCTTGCCAGGCAAGTATACCTTGCCATTGTATTGTATTTACATTCCATATGAGGCATGCATGTTTATTTCTGCTTATTTTAGTTCATTTATTTTAACTGTTATATAAATTGCGCGTCCAAGAAAACTTGGGTGCAACGATAGTGTCGTCGTATTATGTTTTTATT
Source organism: Iris macrosiphon (assembly GCA_036927795.1). NCBI lineage: Eukaryota > Viridiplantae > Streptophyta > Magnoliopsida > Asparagales > Iridaceae > Iris > Iris macrosiphon. Next base: position 15,813,663 of record JAYESA010000020.1, on the reverse strand, counting down.
TATGTATATGCATTGGACCTACTTTATGAGACTACCCCATTATCATGAGGTATTTATGTTTCATTGGCCATGACACTATTCTTACACGAGTGTGAGTCACATGTAGGACACAGACTTGCGTACTCGGCTGGCCACTGGTACGTATAGGTCGTGCGACGGATATGGATAACTGCCGATAGATACTTTGCATGCTAGTAGACCTGACAGTTATTAGAGGTATTATTGTGTCATGGACATGACATGCTTAGAGTATTGGGTGGGAAGAACAACATGTAAGGCATTTGGGCTCCTTTGCACTTTTTTCTTGTAACCCGTACGCTCCGTCGGAGATGCGCGGTCATGATGACCACTATATATTATATATTATCAGGCGGCCTCTGCCGTTCAAAAGATGACATACTTTGTAGGCCCCTGGATCTCCAAGAGAACCATGTCAATCCCATTTTTAGCCAGATATCCGACTTGGTGGAAAGTTGTTCTCAAACTGCATTCACATAAATGGTTAGGCGACACATTTGATGTTTACATTTCAGTACTTTATTGGCATATTTATATGTATCTTGTTACGTCCCTCTGAAGACCTGGTACCATTCCAGATATAGATGAGCAGGAGTACCCGTAGGAGTATGAACCTGGACCCGACGCTACCTATCAGACTGAGGAGGCCTTACCTTCGGATTATATGTGATTCATTGCAGCTGTTTAGAGATTCTAGTTGCTATTCTTTTTCGAGACATTTATTCTTATATTAGAGTTTATTCTCTTCTCTCTCTTTAGTAGTTTTGGTATAGTCGATTGCAGTGGATTTGTTTTCATCCGACTATCATACTTTGAGATTTATTATTTGATACTCATCTTTGATATTCAGTTATTCATTTCCATTTATTTATTTATTGTGCTGTGGATGAGATATAGATTGCGTGTGACTTGTTATGACAGTATATTACCACTGTGGATTGGATATTCATGTATAACGTACGTGTGTATATGCTTTCCATATATTGGAGTTCGTATACATACGGATGGCGTGTTACGTATTCCTAGTCCGACGTATTCTGGGACTGGGACGTGACATATTTTTAGTGGTGGTCCATGCAAGTCGAGAATATATTATCTCGGTTACGTTACTGTACTGAACAAGCCTGCCTATAGGAATAGAGTATAAGGATCTCATCCACGCTTGACTGAAACTCATCCTTCCTATTTAATACTTGCATCATGTTTGATTCATGTACTTCTTCTAATCGTTTCGTACATCACCTGCAGAGAGATGGATATGCAAAATGGATGTACTGCCGCCGATGGCGACACGACTTCTGGAGTCAATGGTCAGACTCAAGGAGGGATCCCAACGCTTCCTAGACTTCCGGGGCCAGATGGACAGACTCACACTCCGGTTCCAACTGATATTTTTGCTTCACCTATTGGGAACCTTTCAGCTTTTCCAGTACCGCAAGATGGCTAGGCACAGTTGTTCCAATTCTTTCAGATGATGATGTAGGAACAGAGGCAGCAAGCAGCCGAGCAGAGGCAAAAAATTTTGGCAGCACTTGAGAGGATGGTTGCACAGGCTACTGTACCAGCCCAAGCACTAGCTCCAGTACCTCGAGCTAGAGTTGGTTCAGTAAAGGACTTTATTCAGATGGGTCCGAGGCCGTACAAGGGCACTGAGAGCCCAGAGGAGACTACCAACTGGATCACGCACACTCAGAAGCTACTAGAGGCATCGCAGTTACCTACGGATCTATGGATGACGGGTGTAAGGACGCTTCTAGATGGTAATGCTCATCACTGGTGGGAATCCATGGAGCGCCAGTTGGGTACATACCAGACTTGGGAGCAGTTCTTGGAGTGCTTTGAGAGAAAGTACTTCCCGGACACTGTCAGAGATACATTGTACGATCAGTTTCTTCACTTGGAGCAGGAGAACCGAACAGTGGACGAATATGATGCCGAGTTTAGTCGACTCAGCAAATATGATGCTGCTTTGATACCAGATGACTTGGCTAAAGCTAAGAGGTTTTATCGAGGACTGACCCAGGAGCTACAACATTATACAAGCTCGCAATCCCGGATCTCTTATGCTGAACTACTGACAGAAGCCAGATTGCAAGAAACCATCAGCAGAGGAAAGGGAGGTCAGCTGAAGACACAACAAGGATCAGCAAGGATACAGCAGGGACCGGCCAGGATACAACAAGGAGGACCTATCAGACGTCCTTTAGCTCAGCAACAACAGTACCAATACAGAGCAGCACCGTACCAGAATCTGGAGAAGCCCTACTGCAATTATTGTGGGAAACGTGGACATATTTTGAGAGACTGTCGGACTCGCTTGGGTCAGTGAATGAGATGTGGCTCCGGACATCACCTGGCAAGAGACTGCCCAATGCAGGCATCGACACTTCCACCACCAGTTCAGAGGCTAGCGCTTCCAGCACCGAAGCCAGCCCAGCAGATGACTGGACCGAGAGCACCTCGACCCCCGGCAGCAGGAGGATTTCAGAGAGGACCACCGCTACCTACCCAGGAGGATCAGTATATGAGGGCCGGGCATGGACAGCCGCAGAGGAATGGACGAGCTTTTGCATTGGAGGTAGATGACATGGATCATGAGGTGGATGTCATAGCAGGTATTACTCTTGCTTTTACTTTTCCTGCTGTGACATTGTTTAATACGAGAGCCACCCACTCATTCATATCATCTAGTTTTATTGCCAAACACAATATTGCCTCTACACCTTTATCTAGTTGTGTTAGAATTCTTACCGGATGAGGAGTTGTACCAGTTAGCCGAATTTGTAGATCGGGTCCTATAGTGATACATAGCAGAGAGATGAACGCCCAACTCTTAGTCCTTCCTATGCCATCTTTTGATATTGTGCTTGGAATGGATTGGCTAAGCAAGTACCACACTTTCTTCGATTATTTTGGAGGAAGCATTCTTTTCAAGGTACCAAGCCAGCCTGAACTTAAGTTTGCATGAGGTTCTACAGAAATCCTTGATGGTATGCAGCTCGTAATGGACGATGTTGTTTATCATCCTATTATTTTAGAATTTCTAGACGTCTTTCCAGAGGATTTGCCAGGACTACTCCCAGATAGAGACGTAGAGTTTTTAATTGAATTAGCACCAGGAGCAGCACCTATAACATTACATGTTTACAGACTGGCGAAGAAGGAAATGGATGAGCTGAAGGCACAGTTGAAAGAACTAGAAGAGAAAGGTTTTATCCGACCGAGTGCATCACCCTGGGGAGCACCAGTGTTGTTTGTACCAAAGAAGGACGGGTCAGTGCGTATGTGCATTGACTACAAAGCCTTGAATGCAGTGACTGTGAAGAACAAATATCCATTGCCACGTATTAATGACCTATTTGATCAACTCAGTGGAGCCAAGGTGTTCTCGAAGATAGATTTGAGATCGGGATATCACCAGGTGAAGGTACGGAAGCAGGACATTCCGAAGACCGCATTCAGAACCAGATATGGGCACTACGAGTTTTTGGTCATGCCATTTGGATTGACCAATGCTCCAGCGATCTTCATGGACTTGATGAATCAAGTCTTCCACCAGTACTTGGACCAGTTCGTGGTCGTCTTCATAGATGATATACTTGTCTATTCGAAGAGCCACGAGGAGCACCTGCGGATTGTTCTAGAGACTTGAGGAGAGAGCAGTTATATGCAAAGCTCAGCAAATGTGAGTTCTTCTTGGACAGAGTCTTATTTCTTGGACATGTTGTTACAGGAGATGGTATTTCTGTTGATCCAGAGAAGATCTCCGCAGTTGAGACACTCAACCCTCTGCCACCACCACCACCATCGCCGCTCCCCCCCCCCACTTTCACCATCAACACCAACACTACCAAAATTTGATAAAATATCGACGTTTTTAGCGACGTTCCTCACTGATTTCGCTATAATTTGTGAATTTAGCGACGCCAGAACGAAACTTCGCATAACATCGCTGCTAGCGACTGTCCGCGACCCTTAGCGACTAAAAAAAGTATTACGGAAGCACATGTCGCAAAATATCGTAAAACGTCGCTATTATTTTTATTATAGCGACGTTTAGCGACGTAATTTTCTATATGTTGCTAAATATTATAAAATCAGCGACGTTTAGCGACGTCTTTAATTTAATATAGGGTTTGAGTTTTTATTTTTTTCTCAGTCATTTCGTTTCCCCCAAATCTTCCGAGAACCCCCTCGCCCCCGAGATCCCCCTCACCCGCCCGCCCCGGCGTCGCCCTCGACGACAACGCCCTAGCCCTCCTCGCCAACCGTTTCTCCTCCTCCCCACCGGCGCTCATCCTCCCCTACGGTGGTCACGGTCTCCCCACCGACACTCCTCCTTCCCACCACCGGTCCTCCTCCCCTCCGGTCGACCCCTCCTCGGTCAACCCCTAGCCATCTGGGTAAACCCTAACCCTATCTCTCTCTCTCTCTCTCTCTCTCTCTCGTAGCACAGACACGTCATAACACACACACTGACACGACACTGACATAGACACAAACACTAACACTGACCCTGACACGACACACACACACACACTTTCACAGACATATACATGACACACACACTAACACGAACATGTTTAAGTTGGACACGGACACGGACACAAATACTGACACACACACTGACATACACACACTGACAGAAACACACACACTGGCATACACACAAGCCATATTTTAATTATATATATATTCCATTAAAAATTTCAATATAGTGTGATTTAACTTTCTAGAATTATATGTTCATTTGTAAAAGAAACATAGAGATAGGAAATTCATATGTGTATGTGTATGTAAAGAAAAAATTATAGTATAGTGTGATTTAACCCCTATTCCTCATGCGATAATGTTGAGATAATGTTGATAATCATGCGACTACAATTTATCGTTTAGCATTTGCATCAAAGGTCAAATAGAGTTGGTTTGGAATTATAACACGTATTTAGCGACTGTAGGAGATATATATGAAATTGGTGGGGTTGTGAAGATGTAGTAAATATATATGAAATATGAGTGTCAGGGGTCTTGTTATGAGAGTACTGATAAAGTATTAGTATCTACCCCCATATCAAAAATAACCAAGGACAATATTATAGTATACACGGATACGGAAATGACTCTTTAAAGTCGAGACACGACACGGTATTGGCTTCTTCTAGAACTCGTATCCAACTTGGGTTAGAGCAGTTTCAAACATATCCTTGCATTCATCTTTGCATCCATTTAGATAATATACTTGAACGATGTTTATTCATCTTTTCAGAAGTATCTAGAAATGGATCGAAATTACTACCTGTGTCATCGTTCGTGGATATACAACCGTCATCTTGATGACATGTGCGATGTGCGGGATAAATTCATACAGGGGGTGAAACAGTTTCTACAGTTCGTCAAGGCGTTCCCTCAGTGCATGGACGACACCAAAATTAAGTGTCCGTGTGTGAGATGTCGTAACTTGAAATATCACTCAGAAATGGATGTGACATATCATTTGTACTCAAGGGGTTTCACGCCGAATTACTATCAGTGGACCTCACACGGAGAACTTGTGTCTTTAGCATCGGTGTCATGCCCCAATCCTAAAATACCGAGGGACTAAACACGTGGCAATGGCTAGCAGCACACACCGATGGACAAACCCAATTTAATGGATCCATCAGGGCGTACTTAAGCTGTAAAATCAAGTCTACGACAACATGGCATAACTAATCTCATCCACACAAGATATAAAATATGATCCACAGAATATAAGGAATGTAAATTATCAACCAGTCTCAACAAAGTGCTTCGGGAAACAACCTGATAAATATCTGATACAATGGTTCAACAGACCAAAATATAAATGACAGAATAAAGTAAATACTGAGCATGAAACATGAATGCTCAGGAAAAGTCTTCAGCTAACACCTCGTCCTCGGGTGTCGGTACAGCTCCTGTATCTGCTTCTGCTCCGGTCCCGTATACCTCGGGATAGATCTCGTCTGCAAATCCTGGAGACATAATTCGGATCCAGGTCCTCAGCGGACATATCAAGGTACAGATAATACAAGCCAAAATAAATGCAGTGTAGAAAATAATGAAACAATAGGGTAACTATACAACCAGCTAAGTGATATGCAAGTGAGATTTTTAGTCATACTCGGGCTGAGACTACTACAGGATCAATGTCGGAGAAACCCATAGCAGTATTCTCTCGAAGGGCCAGTACGGTACCATAGATCTGTTGCCAGAGTCTAAGGCACTTCCATTAAATTATTATATATATATAATCAACCTTTTGTATGGTAAATCTCTCCCCACCCAATGTAATCTCACGTCTCATGTCCATGACACGCAGGATCAAAACTAATGCAGTAAGTCATATAATGTCTATGAATATAATGTCTATGTCATAAAACCTGTATCCTATACAGAATTACCATAAACATCTCAGGAAGATTCTGTCTCATGAATAGTATCAAGTGTCCTGGGTCAATGTACTTGATAAGACAAGTACGAGAAGTATAGGGTCTCGGTATCCATGTCTATGTGACGTTACACAACTCCACGTACGGTGTTGGCACCCGACTACTAATCAGACGCTAAGTAAAGTCACACGGTCCTAGGTCAAGAATGTACAAGATAAATAAGTCAAAGAATTATGTAACAAGAACTGCAATGTTTGGCAAGGTACACTTGCCTGGTGTTTGGTTTCCAACTGTAGCTCTGGTATTCGTGAAATCTCCAGGAACGTCTCCGGATGCTGAAACAAACATTACCATCAGATCCATAAAATATCAAATAGCTAGAAACGCCTGTCCTTAAGTTCAATTTGGAGACAAGGGCAAAAAGACCATTTCGGGTCAAAGCGGGGCCCACATGTGACCCGCTTCGCACCGAAAAATGTGTCAGGATCAAAGGTCTCAAAATCTGTCAAACTTAGTGTCAAAAGGTTCAGAACGATGATACGAATCCAACGAAACTTTCAGAATTGGATTTTGATGAGCCGATCACAAAATCGCCCGTCAAGTGGAGCCTGTGGGGCCCACAATACGCGATTTTGTCAACGTTCTCATAATCGAACCAAACTTGGGTCACAGGACCAGCGTATCGCTACAAGTCTGATGGCACAAGTTTTGTTTTGATCCGACGTGTGTACACAAAGTTACAGCGCGTTCCAGAACGGACGGATATGGGACGGTGTCGGCGGATACGCGTTGATTCCGGTGTGCACGCACATCCTAATCAACTTCTGCGAAATCGTGCACGTCCGTATCAACGGCGCACACGTATCGATGAATACCGCATGCGACCAAGTCGTCCCGTTTGATGGGGCGTACTCAGTTCCGGGGTGAAACATGGCATTATTTTTCCTGTTTTTGGATCGCGGTTCGCCATCGCCACAGGATGCGATGCACCGAACGGATTGCACGGGCACCGAGAGGGTCACGCAGGGTTCGCGATGCAACAGACGGAATCGAAAACGGGTCAACGAGCAGAGAGAACAGGTTACCTGAACAGGGCTCCGTGAAGTCTGAAATTCTCGTGTCCGAGTCAGATCTAGGGTTAGGGTTTCGAGCGCAGGCGGCCAGGCTTCGCCGGAGGGAGGCTGGGGGCGGCACTGGCCACTCGGGGAGACGGCGGTCGGGGCGTCGACGGCGGGGCTGGGCACGGCGAGGGGAGAGGGCTGCGCTGCGGTGGTTGCGGAGGAAGGAGGTCGGCCGGAGGAGGAAGGGGAGGGCTTTATATAGGCTGGAGGAGAGAGGGGGTCGTCCGAGCTAGGAGGCATCGTGGCGGGGGAGGCGGAGGTCGCGGGGGAACGTGGGCCGAGCGGAGCGGGCGGGGCGGCCAGAATGTACGGGCGGTGCGGCGCGTGGCCAAGCGGGGCGCGGGGGTACGGGTCGTGGGGAGAGGGGGAAGCGGGTTCAGGTCGGGCGGGTTGCGGGTTGGGCAGACCCGATCTGACCCGTTAGGGTCAGGGGTCCGGTCCGGTTCGGTTGGACCAGGTTCATCCCGGTTCAGCCCAGTTTGAACCCGGTTCAACCCGGTTTAATTTAAATTTTAAATTATAATAGTTTTTGGGCTTTTAAAAATATTTTTGGGGTCCAATAAATTCCAGGAAAATTACCCTCAGTCCAATATTTTATTTTACACCAAAAAAATATTATTTTCATAATATTTTAATATATTTAAAAACATTTAATTTTAATGCCGAAATACCCTGGTTTTTAATTAGTAAAAATACTGAAAAAATTCCAGAAAATTCTGAAAATCCGGTTTTAAAAATCTTGAAAAATTAGGGGGTTTACAATCGGAGTCAGAGCCTTATGTGGAGCCGTATATGGATGTCCACGACCACGCTGATTACGACGACGGGTGCGTGAACATGATTTTCGATGCTGTAGGGCCTAGTTTCGATCCGGACAATTATGATGCAGCTGAGGAGGCACCGAATGCTGATGCTGCAAAGTTCATAGAGTTATTGGAGAATATAAGGACCCCATTATATCCTAGTTGTGAGGATCATTCATCATTGGAGGTGGTTACACGACTGTTGAGCATCAAGTTTGATTTAACATGTCGCATGAATGCTACAACCGACTGATGGAGTTGATTATAGAGATCTTGCCGGCGGGTGCTAAGTTACCTAAAGACTTATACTGGTCTAAGAGAATGGTGAGATCGTTCTGGATGGGATACGAGAAAATTGAAGCATGTCATAATTGGTTTATATTGTACTACAAAGAAGACAAGGATGAAGACGTGTGCCGATTTTGTGTTGTTGATCGCTACAAGGCAACTGGTATAGGAAGGCTTGCCGGTACAAGGAAGCCGATCGATTCGATGCACTACTTACCTTTGACGCCGCGGTTGCAGATGTTGTTTATGGTGAAGGAGACTGCCGAAAATATGAGTTGGCACAAGCGAGAATAGATTGAAGGAGTGTTGGATCACCCATCCGATGGAGAAGCATGAAAGCACTTCGATCGAGAGTATCCCGTCGGATCCGCGTATTGAAAGATTGGGGCTCTCCTCCGACGGTTTTACCCCATTCTGACTTTTGGGCTCCCAGTATTCGTGTTGGCCTGTGATCGTCACCCCGTACAACCTACCGCCTTAGATGTGCATGAAGACTCCAGTTGTGTTCTTAACCGTCATTATCCCGGGTTCGAACAATCCGAAGAGGAACATCGATGTCTACTTGCAACCATTGATAGATGAGTTGAATCAGCTGTGGAAAGTAGGCGCCAACATGTACGATGTTTCCAAAAAATAGAATTTTCAGATGAGGGCAGATCTTATGTGGACCATCAATGACTTTTCGGGTTTTGGCATATTGTTAGGATGGAGAACTCATGGTCGTCTCTCATGTCCGTATTGCATGGACCTCACTAAGGCTTTACGTTTGAAACACGAAAAAAAATCATACTTCTTCGATTGTCATCGACAATTTCTGCTGTTGGATCATCCGTTCCGGAGGAAAAAGAATGCATTTCGTGCCGGCGTTCGGAGAAGGTAAATCCACCTCCAAGGGACGCATGTGCAGAAATCTATTCCATGCGTCCAACAAGATGGCAGATGTAGAAGCATGAAAAATACGCTGAAGAGTTATATGCAGCATTTTAGTGCTGGGCAGCGTAAAATATAACTTCAGAGCCATCGGCGTACAACAGAACTTTCTCGCTAAGCACAGCGTAAAATATAAGCTCAAGGACTGTTCGTGTAATGCAGTATGTCCAGGCTGCTTCAGCGTAAAAAGGGTGTTATATCGCCTTTATGGCGTAAAACTCATTCGCTTTTAATGCAGCATAGAAGTGTACGAGAAACGTTTCGTATTCCTCGAATGAACCGGTCAAATCATGCAGTGAACCTGACGTCTGACTCCTGACAAAGAGTACTGCACGACTATCCAGACGACGGTTGTAATGATGGCGCGACACAGCGACCCATACCGTCGTTTAGTGAAGTTTTCCTGATACAAAGTGCTTTTACGCATACAAGTGAATACACTGCCTAGTTTTACACAGGCAGATGTGAGCTTTTTACACTCCGCAGAAGACAAACAGACTGCCACGTCAAAAGCTGCTCTTCGTACAAAGTTCGAGGCACGTCTCTGCATTTAATGCTCAGAATGGTGGCAGATCTCCGAGACACGTCTCTGCATTTAATGTTCAGAATGGTGGCAGATCTCCGAGACACGTCTCTATATTTAATGTGCAGGATGGGGGCAGATCTCTGCATTTAATGCAAGAGATTTGATTATATCTCTAAAGACTGGGCAAGCCGTAAATTCGGCTAATGCGTCCACATCATCACTTTTGCACATTACGCCATCAGGCTATTTTCAGCTATGGGAGCACGCTGTACGCTATCTCCTTGGAATACGCCACCAGGCTATTTTCAGCTATGAGGAGCACGCCGTACGCTATCTCCTTGAAATACGCCAACTCAGACTACACTTGCACTGGTGCGTATTAAGGCAATTTGGTCCAGAATTCGCTCAAGACCTCAGTCAATGATGGAGGATCGGCTATCTTCTACGCTAGCTACCTATCTGTGCAGCATCGGGCTTCTACGCCTACCCGGCCTCTACGCCAGTTTGATAACTATTTGGCTTCTACGCCATGGTGACAGTTATTACTTTAGGTTGGAGATAGTCAAGCCTTATACAAAGAATGAGGTTGGAAATGAGTTAAATTAACATACCTCAATTACAAACATCAAGGCAACACATCTAAACAACTTACTTGAATAAGAAATTCATAAACCTGTATGATGAACAAGAACTAAACTAGCATTAGACCAAATGAATCATCATCATCCTAAGTTCTTAATTATTTGTAGCTCTTCTGAAGGAAGACATGTTTTGTTGGTCCAAGATCAAGCCACCTTTTACCATTTTGGATAAATCTATAGTTAGCAACTTAGCATGAAGACTTGAATTTGGAGTGCATGGGCTGTTAGAGCATATGCACCCATGTTACTCTTATCAGTAGACATGCATGCAAAAGTGGACAACTAGAATGAGGTTCTTAAGCTCTCTAAATGCAAAGTGTTTCATCTAGGGGATTTTAGCATTTCCTTTGAGAGACTTAGTGATGATTTTGGAGTCACTTCGAATGTGATCTAAGTTGTGGTAAAATACCCAGAATTATTGCTTGTATTTCTGCATCAAGGTTAGGGCCATACCCAAAATGAAAGTCCTAGTAGGTGACATCATCTTCTATAACTTACAAGATTACAAAACGGAAATTTTCTTACAAAGCATAGAAATTTATAAAAATTACAAAAAAAAAAAAAAAATAATTCCACTTTTAATATATTTCAAAAAAAACATCAAAACGTTCTTTGGAAGAACGTTTTGTAAAAAAAATTATATTTTATAGTCAAAACGCCATTTGGAAGGATGTTAACGTTTTCCATTTAAAAAATATTAAATTTGCAAAAATTCATCACTAAAAGTCTAAATTTGTCACTAAAAAGGTATATTTTGACACTGAAAGTCCAAATTCGTCAACAAAAAAATGTCACTAAAAGTCTGATTTTGTCATGAAAGTCCAAATCCGTCACTTAAAAATGTAACTAAAAATTTTGTTCCGATAGGAAAAATATATTAAAAATAAAACGCCCATGTGAAGGACGTTTTACATTAAATTTGTTTCTAAAAATTTATTTTCGTCACTAATATTCGTCACTAAAAAAACTATTTCGCCAATGAAAATTTAAATTCGTCGCTAAAAAGTGTCATTAAAACTTTCAGAACACCTTATGGGAATTTTTTTTTTTTTAACAAAACGTCCTTCCAAATGTCGTTTGGTGCTTTTTTATTTAAATATATAAAAATTTGATTTTTTTTTCAATTTTCATAATTTTTTATGCTTTGTATGGAAATTTTCGATTACAAAACTAAGGTTGTTCAACCAATTACTTTCGAGGTAAACCTTTTTTTAATGGTTAACATCGCATTCCCTAGACGAGAATCTTGACTTACAACACCGCATCTATTCGTTTATTTGCGTTTGAATCTAACTTTGTTACACATCGCAAAATCACAGATATTGGTCTAAGATTTCAATATTCAAGATAGGCCACATGAGAAGGATTGTTTTATATGCATATCTCAAGTACGTAGCTAGGTCAAAAACTGAATTTGCTCAGATGAGATATAGGAAATGACACTCACTTTAGTTCTTTTTTTTAGCAGACATTCTCATGTAGCTAGGAAGAAAAATAAATAATACGAACGGTGATGATGGAATCTTTTCGCATTTAGGTAAATATGAATTTAAGTGATCGGCGGGTTGTGAGAATATGTCTCATAGGAGGACTATCAATTATTTGATATAAGATAATTGAATTTTTTTGACCAATGTGATATCATATATCTATTAAACTACAAAAGTTGGAAGACGGAGAACTAAAAAAATTCGAAAAAAAAAATTATATATATTTTTGAGAAATATAATTTCTAGTGATGATTTTCTCTAACAACCACAACTTGCAGGACCGCACTTCCTCGAAACTATGTGGCTATGTATGTATCTATCTAGAATTGCCCACATCGAGAGAGGATAAGACCCAACAAAATAGATGGGTTATTGTTTTGGCATGTGCATGTCCATGCCCATGCCCAGGTCCAGTACCAAGCTCGAAACCATGGGCAAGCACGTTGGTTTTGCCACTGCGGTTCTGCCATTTGTCTCGTCGGTTGCTTTCTTTGCTTCTGCACACCGAATGGTACCACTCCTTGTGCTGGTCGGTCCAGGAATCACTCTGTTTCTTTCTTTCTTCCAACCTACTCTTTAGCGTGCGTGTACTATTAATGGCTTATATTATTCTATAATCAATTTTTCTATATGCTTTTAAGAATTTAACTTATTCTCTGTTGTATTTTTATATGGCATTTGATTTGAATGGATCCGGACTTCTTAAGACATAATATCTATAATAAAGGCTATGTTTAGGACTACAACCAAATGCCTACAATCATTTTCCAACCGTCACGTGGAAGAGAGAAGAGATGTGGGACCCGGTAGCTGTTCGTGTGGCTGCAGGTGGGATCAGGTGTGACCCACATAGCAGGTGGGAAAGAGGGTTGTAAGAAGGTTGCTACAATAATGCTAAGTTTACTACCAAATGCTTACAACCTTCTTACAATCCTATCTTTCTCTTACTATATGGGTCACATCAAACTTCACCTCTCCTTCCAATGAACGGTTGCCACTTGTTGTAGGTATTTGGTTGTAGTCCTAACATAGCCCTAATATCTATAATATGGTATCTTTGGTTTCGGTGTTGGATTCTGTTTATGCATCTTGAACCTTGCAACTAAAGTGCAATTGTTTTTGCAGCCGCCCAATCCAGGCTGGTCCAGGATCAAGTCAGAGACTTCGGCTTGGCTTGGACAAACTTTCTTTCCTTCATAGAAAAACTCTTTTTAGACTAATTATTTTTGTTAGGACCGATGAAACTAATCCAATCCAAATTCCTTTTAAACTTCCATTTACATCAATAAAAATTAAGGGATGAACAAAACTAGTTTCGATAAGAACAATCCAACTCTCTGGTCGGTCCTGGCCCAATCTCATAACCCCCCTTAAAATTTACTCACATTTGAGGAGTGTTTAAGGCCAATTCGGCATGCATTCTCTCTCTAAAAAGTGGTTGTACCCTCTTCGTATATGCTCGTACAAGTGTTTCATTAATGTCTAAGAGGAAAAATTATTCAGTGAGACGAACTTACCAAATTACAATAATGAATGATGAATCCGTCTAATATTATAATAATATATAATAATATCGGAAAAAAAATCAAATAACTATTAAATATTATTAAGTTAGAATTACAAAAAAAATTTATATGTTATTATACCAATGGACGGATTTATCGCTCCGTCTTCCACTGAATAATTTCTCGTCTAAGAGAGATTTCTAGAGAGCAGGTCCAACTAAGATGAGGTTTATGTTGGGCTTGAAGCCGAAAGAAAATGCTTTGAAGGCCGTTCCTTGAGAGTTGAACCCTATCCGCCCAAAGCTAGAGTTTTGGACAAGATGGGCTTGGAAGAAATCAGCCCATCGTGGTAGATATACTTTTTCATTCAATTAGGCTTCTCCAACCATCACCGTCGTATTAAGCCCATAGAGCCCATGAGAGTCTAACTACATGGATAACTTACAAATGGATTTTACAGTTAACAGTACTAGTATATATATGCACGTCTGTTGCACACAAGACAGCCATGACGACAGTCCAGAGCTCCACGGGCTAGGAGGATCCAAAAAAAAAAATCAGTTTAAATATATAAATAATTTTGTACCGAAAATAGAACTAGTATGTAACATAGGCCATTTTTTTTACAAAAATTGTAGAGTTGTGGTTATTATGTTAGACGAGGTTCATAGTTCAAATCTTGGTAGAGACATTTTTTTATTTTACTTTTGTTACATTCTTTTTTACATTATGTATGTGGACCTCGTTTCGAAAGTTCGTCTCGGACCCCCATGAGCTCAGGGCCGGCCCTGGTTGCACGTACTTTATATTATTAGAAAAGAGCAAACGATAATTTTTTTAATTTTTACTACTTGAGAAGAGCAAAATACTTTAAATTTTTTACATCTTCGAAGGAGCAAACAACAAACTCCTTTAAGAAAAGTTCACACATAATTAACTAACTATCCATGTTAAATTTAATGAACAAATTTAAGTAGTAAATATATATAAGAGTATTTTAGAAACAAAAATTTTCACGACGAAATCTCAAAATTTTTTTTTTATATTAGTAAATAATTAGTTCTGTTTATTAACAAATAGTAAATATATAGTTCGAGAATAAATTGCTATATAACTTACTGCTTTTGAGAAAATTCCTTGATAAAGGTTCATGCACTTAAAAGTCTCAATATTCCAGTCAAAAGGACAATTACAAGAAATTTCTGTGAACTCATGGATCACTTCCTGTTGCTAGCTAATTGTAAACTTGGTCAACAAGAAACTATACTAGAGCGTTCATAATTAATTGCATTTAACAGTGGTCTTCTTCTTCTAGCTAAGCTCAGTCAAATATTACAAGTTTGACCTCATAGTTTATGGAAGAATTTTTTTTCCGAAAAATATCAAAACTTACTCGGAACTAGTCCAAGGCAGTTGATTTTATTTATACGTTTGCCATCTTAAAAACTTACTTACGGCTAATCCACTACATACTATAAAAGCCAACTTTATTATTATTATTATTATTATTATTATTATTATTCATATTTTGTCTCTTTTTTCTTTCAAATTTTAAATATGTTAGGATTTCATGTTCAAGTATAGATTTCATCTTCTAGGAACTAAAATTAGGTTTATGATTTATTTTGGGAGAATTTTTGAAATTTCAAATCCATTCTATGGTTTTGAACTTCGAAAATTCGTCCACAATCGCGATGAGGACGATGATGGTCTGTCAAAAATTCTGACAGTCCTGACAATGCTAGGAGTGTCATAATATTTGGAAGGCATCGGACGACAATTTTCAATTCGAAAGTCCGATCCGACCCGGGTCAAATCTGAGCCCGGCCCAGCCCTATAGACACCTTGAGGTTTTCCTATTTAGGACTGAAATGGAAAATAACATTCTCGAAGAATAACTTGCTACTTGAAACCCCCAGTGATCAACCAACCTTCATTTCAACCCACAACACAAAATTGAAATATATGAGAAATAGAGAATAGAAAGTCAACAAACTCCAATTTAATTTTCCACAGGAAAGACGACACACGAGTTGTCTATGAACTCATCCTTTTTTATTGGATCACTGACTCCTCATGCTCTAATTGCTAACTTGGTCGCAAGAGTTAGAATCTCCAATGGTGTAAACATATAAATTAAACTAAGGCTCAGAGATTTGCTAAGCTAAGTTCAATCAAAGGCTAATACAAGACATTAATCCATGATGTCCAGTTCCAGCCGCCAGTTTTCAGTGCATAGTTCAGAATTCAGAAGTCTCGTATTCCTGATAAAATACTACACTTAATGAAGGGTGGCAAGAACAATGGGAATTGTCCGTCGTCTGTGTTAGCGCTAGTGTTGGGATTCAGAGACGTGCACAACTAATAAGAGAACCTTTAGAGTACGTTGGGAGCATTTGTCCAAGTGGCTAAAGCGATCATATATATATGCGTGTTTGGCTCCTGCCTACATGTTTCGTGGTCCGTTATTTTGTGTGGGTTTCAATAGCCAACGTTTTCGTATCCGCTATGCACGTCTCTGAATTCTAACAAAGTGGTACCAGAGCTTTTGGTTTGAGAGGACGAAGATACGGCCTTGGCTATGAAGAGCACTTGTATGATTATCCTCAAGGTGGGAGGACTAGATGATCTGGAAGCCAAGGATGGAGATATGTTGTATTCCATGGATCTGTATGGGTTATTGGAGGACGATAGTGTCAAGTTAAATGACACGTTTATTGATCGATGACTGGAATGAAGTTGGATCGGAAGACCATTGGATTCATTCGTCAATGGTTGGACGATTTGATTTTTCACCCTGTCTCGATGGAAAGTTCTGCAAATGAATTACGGGAGAAACTGCATTCGTTGTATGTACAGACATAAGATGATTGGGATCTAGGCGCTCCTTATTTGCCAACTCATCAACTTGAAGTACACGAAGGACGTCTCGGTGACGCAACATCCGAACAAAGCTACTTTGAAACGGAAGGTGCTTCAAGGTTTGAAGCTTACGAAGTTGGAGAGATGTGCGCACTGTATATATAGTTGTACAACACAAGATATCATTTTATCTTCGAAGAAGTCGATGTTGTTCGAGTTTATTTACATAGACCTCTATTGTCCGTTGAAGGTAAAAACTTTAGACACTGCTTCTTATTTCATAACCTCTATTAGAGATCATTCCAGGAAGATTTGGATCTTTGCTATAAAGACCAATGATGAGATGCTGGACACTTTCAAGCCTTCGTTAAAAAAAAAAAGCGAAAGGAATGTGAAGTGTCTTCGTTCAGATTATTAGGGCGGCTACATAAATCCCTTTGATGCTTACTCTAAAGAGAAAGGCATATGATACAAAAAAATTTGCAAAAGACGCCATGGCTTAATGGCGTAGAAGAGCAAACTAATATTACTCTAGTGGAGAGGGTGCAGTGTTTGTTGTCAAAAGCAAAATTTTCAGGTATTTATTGGGGTGAGACTCTATATACTGCAACTTATATATATTATTCATATTTATCCTAGTGCTCTCTTGTAGGAAAATATGCCTGATAAAATATGGAATGATAAGAAGACATCATACAATACTCACCTGTGAAGTGTTTGGATGTAGGGCCTTTAATTCGTGCATGTACCAAAGGATGAAAGGTCCATAGCTGAGACAAAGACGTAAAAGGCATGTGTTTTTGTCAGATACGATCGAGATGAGTTCAGATACGAGCTCTTCGACTAAGTAGGAAGGAGGCTCAGCAGAATCGAATACGTGGTGTTCGTCAAGGATTAGACGATGACTGACATTTGGGAACCAGATGCTTTCTGAGGCTAATAATTTTCCCAAGTTTGACATAGTTCAGATCGAGGTAGTTCCCATTATTATTATAGATGTATCAAACTAGATAGGAGCCAGTACATAAAAATGCTATCAACCTTGGTTACCATATATTATGTCGATGATGATCAGGAAAATATTCAGAAGGGTGAGCATGCAGATGAGGTAGTTCCTGAGAAAGAAAAGGTTGTTGGTGACGAACAACAAACACCAAAGGCTCTGTTGAGGGGAGTTACTAAAGAGCGCCAACCATCAAGGAGGTACTCCACTAATTAATGAGCGTGTTATTAACTGATGGGGGAGAACACCAAAGCTTTGAAAATACAATAGAGGAAGAGAGCATGCATGAATGGATGCTATCAATACAGGAAGATATGAGTTCTTTGTACACTAAGCACACTTATGATTTGGTGCAGTTGCCAAAGGGCAAGAGTGGCTTGAAGAATCATTGGATGTTCTGAGTGAAGCAAGGAGATGATGCCACTCTCACACGATACAAGGCAAGACTGGTATTCAATGGCTACAATCAATGGAAATGTGTGAATTTTGATAAAATATTCTCATTGGTTGTCATGATGTCATTCATACGTGTGGTGCTAGATTTGGCAGCTAGGTTCAATTTGAAGGTTAAAAAAATGGATGTGTAAACGATATTCCTCCAGGATGATTTAGAGGAGTTATACATGGAGAAACCTGAGGGTTTCATTAAGAAAAGAAAGGATCATATGATTTGTCATTTGAAGAAGAGTCTCTATGGTTTGAACAGAGAAAGTTCAAGTTGTTTATGGGGGTATTATGGTTATGCCAAGACAACATCAGACCACTGTATATTTTTGAAGCACTTTATCGAGGATGACTTCATCATTATTTTGTTATATATGGTTGGCATATTGCTTGTTGGTGATAATGCTTAGAGAATTGCAAAGTTGATGTGACAATTAAACAAAGCTTTTCCTATGAAGGATTTGAGCACAAAAAAAACTATTCTTAGGATGAAAATCAACACACACAGAGAGAGAGAGAGAGAGAGAGAGAGAGAGAGGATCATGATGGACAGTTAGAACAAGGTGAGTATCCCATTTGCAGCTTGCTTTAAACTAGCACCGAAAAGAGTCCTTCGACAGAGGGAAGAAAGCATATATGGTAAATTTGTCTTATGCTTCAGCCATGAGAAGTCTCACGCAATAACATGCCAGATATTACATATGTGGTAGATCAGTTAGTCGGTATCTCTCTTATCGAGGGAAGTAGCAATAAAATATAGTCAAATTGATCTTACGATATCTCCATGACACTTCTAGTTGGAGGCTTTCCTTTAGGAGGGACAAGTCAAAGTTGTTCGTATACACCGATGCTGAAATATCTCGAGACAGAGACACCGGCGGATGGACATCAGGCTATTTCATTATGTTTGTAGGGGGGAACAATATACAATTCACCTCAGTAAGAACCCATTTTATAGCAGGTCCAAGCATATTGCGACTCGGTGTCATTAGATACAAGTGTACTGCAGGCTTAGGACGATGATATTGAGAAGGTCCATGCAGACGCAAATAGAATTAATATGCTCACCAAGATTTTTACGAGGGAAAATTTTGAGTTCTACATGTAGGCTGTCGGAATAACGGACTTTTTGACCTAGTCGGGAAGGGGAAAGTTGTTGGGATCGGATTAGTTCCGTCTACGAGGAGATCATTCGATAATTAGGTGATGAACGTCGCTCATACATCGTGGAATCTTGGGAAGGTCAAGAGGATCGACGGAGATCAAGGGAGTCAAACATGAATCAAAAATGAGCCAGGAGCAGTCAACAAGCATGTAGTCGACATACCGGTTATTCTTGCAGCAACAATTGCAACGACATTCAAGTCGTGGGGACAACTTGCATACCCGTCCTGTGTGGGTTGCAACTGTTTTGGTTGGACTTGGATTGTCACCTTGTAAATTTTCTTTTGAGAAACAAAAAAAATAAAAATTCCAGACTCTCGTCCCAACACGAGCGAAGTCAAATCATGAACTAATTAAGAAGAATGATTTCTCCACCATACGACAGCTTCCTACGTCCAAGGGTGGACATAAGCTAGAAAAGCCCCCCCCCCCCCCCCCCCGAACTAACGGTCGCCTCACTACAAGCTTATATTGTTGGAAATGAAATTCCTATTACCCCCTCCCCCCCTCCCCCCCGGAAAAAAAATTACTCTTTTTCCATATATATATATATATATATATATATATATATATATATTCAGAAAATTTACTGTAGCGAAATAAATTTATATTAAATTCAAGTAGACGAAACAAGTTTGGATAATTTTTAAATAGAGACAGAGTCTGCCAACAGTGTTGGCGAAAAAAAAAAAAATGAACACGTAGGCAAAAAGTGGACCCCACTAGGCAAAATTTTGCCAACATTGTCAGCCAACAGTGTTGGCGAAATTTTTTGGGTGGTTGGGTTTTGTTTGGTTGGTTTGGTTTGGTTTATTTTATTAGTTTGTTTTAATTAGTTATGTTTTTAGATTTTTTTTTATTTAGTTCAATTTTGGAAATTAATTTAAGAAAATATATTTTAACGAAATAAAATTAAAATAAATTAATTGTAAAGAAAAGTTTAGAAATATTTTTTTTGCACATGTTTTATGTCCACTATTTTTGCCTCAAGGATTTAAAACAATTAATTTAAATATTTTCTTTTTAAATTTTTTTCTAATTTTTTTTGGAGGTCGAAACATCGTCCGTGGGCCCCACACCCAATATAAATTAATTTTGCTACAGTAAATTTTAAATATTCGAAAAAAATGACCGAAAGTAAAATTTGGAGGTCGAAACATCATTTTTTTTGCGATTCTGAAAATTTTTAAAGTCTGTAAAACAGTAAAACTGTTTATCCCGTAGTACTTTTCGATACGGTCATTTTGGCACAAACTGGAGCTTGTTTCGATCTCTCAGTCAAAAGTTATGATACTTTAAAGTTTAAAATTTTATATTTTTGCCTGTAACATGTGCGTCTTACTTCGGATAATTTTTTTCTCTACACGATTTGTGTTACTCTCGTCGAAAACATACAAATCGACTTATTTTTTAACGAAAAACGATTTCAAAACAAGTAGTTATGGCCGCTCGAAGTCTGCTCGACGGCAGACGTAATATTCTTACGGCAGTTATTATTATTTTTTTTAATGTCTATTAACGATCAGAAAATTAACGATAAAAATATAATATTTAAAAATATAAACGCCAAATTGATGTTTTTTTTCGTAATTGTTTAAACTTTTATGTTTAGATGGAATTTATACAAATTTTGATGGTCTGAAAACAAATTTCCGAAAAAAATATTTCTAAATTTTTCTTTACAATTAATTTATTTTAATTTTATTTCGTTAAAATAAATTTTCTTAAATCTAATTACAAAACAAAACTAAATAAATAAAACAAAAATATAACTAATTAAAACAAACCAACGAAACAAACCGATCCAACCAAACAAACCAAACCGAACCAATCAAATGAACCCGTGGGCCCCCACACCCAATTTCCGCCAATTGTGTTGGCTGAAATTCCCCCCCTCCTCCAATTTCAGCCAACAGTGTTGGCGGAAATTGGCTTGTGGGCCCTACTTTATTTTTTTATATTTTTTTTCCTGCCTACGTGTACATCAGTTGTGTTTTCCGCCAACACAGTTGGCGGACTCTGTCTTTTTTTTCAAAATTTTACAAACTTGTTTCGTTTGCATGAATTTAATATAAATTTATTTCGCCACAGTAAATTTTCTGATATATATTTCATATAAATCAGTCCACCCTACCACATGACATCAGTTCATCTTAGTTCGAATTTTTAGTTCCGTTCTTGCATACGTCGATGCCTGCACAATTTTTGTGTTCTTGCGGCGAAGGAGCCTCCTATGTCGATGCCCACACAATTGCCTTTTCTTGCAGTGAAGGAGCCTCCTTTATCGACAACTTTGCAATTGTCTTTGTAGCAGAGGAGAAGACACCAAAGACCAACTCTCTAATCTGAGAGACTCTCGAGTGACTAGCCTTGGGCCTGAATTTTAGCCAAGCCCAAGAAATTACTTGAGGACCTTATTGCTATTAAATTTCGGGTTTTAGCCAAGCCCAATAAATTAATTAGCCCATTGATGAATAAAAAGAACAATATATGAAAAGCATATATTAGCTCGAGCAATAGGTCAGGTGGACTGTTGCACATAGGCTAAAAAGTGAACTTAGCTACTGGTCTAATTTCCCAGCTCAGTATGTTGTTTCAATCAATTGAAAAATTGTGAAAGCTCATGCGTGGGAATGTAAGTAATTTAGTTGGAAGGCCTGTTTTGACAAAAAGCTGGATTCCTGCATCGTTCTAAATTTTACAATCTAACTTAAGATTCCTGGTAGAAGATTTGAATATAGATTATTTTGATACCATGTTAAAGTTTTTGTTACAATAAAAAAAACTTTAAAATTGTGATAGGTCATCTTTGAAGCTAACTTGTTACTCCGAAAACTACTATCCTCGTATGAACTAGTTTTTTGTGTGCATGCTTGGTTCCCCAAATCAGGATTGGAAAAAAAAAAAAAAAATTTCTTCTGTATTTTGATGCCAATGAAAAGGAACTCGAAAAAAAAATAATTCTGAAAGAAAAAGAAAATATTCGACCACCCCCAAGGATTCACTTAAACATCGTTTTTGTTTTTGTGTGTGATGAAAATTGTAATTTCAGGAAAGAATTGATTTTTTTTTTTTTTTTTTCCTGAACCAAATCAGGCCTACAAGAAACCAGGGGCAGGCAAACTTTTATCCTCGTATCAAACTAAGACACCTAGAAATTGAGTTAAGATGCCACTGTCAAAATCAAAGACCCCTCTAATCACAGAAGTGTCCACTTCACTGACTTCTCTTGATCAAGATTAGGGATACAATAAAATGAAAGGCCTTCTAATTTCTCCAAGACGCGATGATGAAAAATATTATATATACTAGACAGTGATTCTTTTGCATTACAATGGGACATAAAAATTAATATTTAATGTTGATAACTCATTAGGTAAAAGCACTATCTTGTGATGCTTATAGATCGGTAATATATACTACTATTTATATAATTAAAAAAAATAAAGCTTTATTGTTAAAAAAAAAAAAAATTCAAAAATATTTTTATCTATATTTACTAATAAAAAATGTTCAATAAATTTAACAAGAACACAATATATATATATATATATATATATATATATATATGTATATATATATATATATATAATGCTAAGTTTTGTTTGTTAAGAATAGTTTATCTTGGACTTTTTTATTTCGTAATTATAAGTTTTTTAAAAATTAAATTGGTTGAGTATTTACTTACGGATAAGAGGAAAGTTGGTTTAAGTTTTTATTTATCTCCTCGAAGTTTAAAAAAAATAAATTGGTTGAAAAATTGCTTTTTTTAATATAAAGTAAGTTTTTTAAAAAAAGTAATAACAAATTTGTTGAGTATTTAATTACGATTTTAGATTTTTTAATCTTCTGTAATTTTTTAAAAATTAAATTGGTTGAGTATTTACTTACGGTTTGGATGGATAAGGGGGAAGTTAGTTTAAATTTTTATTTACCTACCGTAAGTTTTATTTTTTTTTTAAATTGGTTGATTATGTACTTACGACTTGGACGATTCAATAAATTTAGCGAAATGCTATTTTTCACCAAAAACTTTTGCATGATGACATCTCTTGTTATGTGGCATATGACATGAAAGCTGACACAACAAATGTTAACATTAGAATTAACATTAGTTTTAATATTAAAATTAAAATTAAAATTAAAATTAAAATTAATATTAATATTAATATTAAATTAATATTAATACTAACATTAACATTAATTTTAAAAATAATTTTTTTTGGGTGATTAACATATTGATTTAAAATTTATCATGTCATCTTTCATGTCATACAATGAGAGATGATATCATCAAAAAATTTTTTGGAAGACAAACAGTAAAATTATTCCTCTAGCTAGGGATAAAATTAATCTAAATAGTTGTGTGTATTGGACGTGAAACAGTAGATAAAGGGTTTCATTCGGGACGGAATAGTGAGGAGTAAACGAATGGTACTCATGAAAAAAATAGAGAGCATAAATTAAAGAATATCTAACCTGTGAGTAATTAAATATTTTAAAATATAGCCGACGGAGTAACCATTTGTATATTATGTACCATTATTTCATAGTATAAAGGGACTAAACTGGAAGAAACCCGACGTCTCCGTTACATAGCGGGTCGTCAGAGAGAAGCCGGGGGACCACCAACGCCACACAACGAATCACCCGCCACATGTCACTACCGAACTGGTCACCACGTGACTGGCGCCCCACTCGGTCCCTCACGTGCGCATACGGCGCGGAGCAGGCGGTCCCCCACCACCCCGAGACTCGTGACAGCGACGTATGAGAACTGAACAACACATGGGCCTCCCCGCGAAAAAAACGCCCCCTTCGCTTCCCGCCAAAACAATATCCGGTCTTCCCACTTGGGGCCCACTAGCATGAGTTGGCCACGTGACCGGAAGTCGACACGCTCCTGTTTGTTTATTCACGTGACATGGGCCGCCGTCAGGAAAGCGACACGTCTCCTCGGAATTAGCGGAGGTTTAATAAGATCCTCTGTACATAGTGGATAATCATTATTTACCGATCCCTAAACGCATCCCTTCAATAATAATTTAAGTATGGCGGATGAGAATGTCAAAATTAAGTATTAGCCCTTAATTAATCAAGCTCTAACCTGTTGCTAGATATGTGGATCTTGGGCCAAGACTTAATGAACTAATTCAAGATTTCTTCATATTTGAGACAATTATTCATTTGGACAAAGCTCATAAACAAAGTCTAGTTTAGGTTCAAAGTTGCCTATAATTCATTCTCATTGAGTTTTTTCATTTTAAAGAGTTGCTCATGAACTGAGCTAGCTCATCAATATTATACAATGTGGAGTTATAACTGTTATAACGTAGGTTACTAAAGGGTTAGATTCCCACTTTGTATTTTAGTCACACATTTGTTAGAGATTAGTATTACATCTTCATTGGTTTGTATAAATAAGACATTTGTCTCCCACTACGTAATTACACTAATAAGAGATCTTCTCTCCTATTTTTTTTTTCATTCTTCTACGTTTATTCTAACATGTTATCAGTACGGAGTTCTAACGGGAGAAAATAAGCGAGAGCATCTCAGTGAAGCCGCAATTTGCAGATTCTTCTCTTCGGTAATAGGTATGGTTATTTTTTTTTTTGCATATGCATACCCTAGGCGGAGCCTGATGTTGATGTTTATACATCTCTTGGCATACCGCTAGGGCAAAAAGAATATTTTTTATCCATTCATCTCACTTCTTTTAGTTAACTCTGATAGCACTCCGATGTTAATCGCATATAGATCTCTCGGAGAGAACGCTGGAGTTATTCTTTTTTTATTTATTTCTTTTATATATGTTAATACATTCAGATCAAAACCATCAGAGATCTGATGACCATGAACATGAATTGTTTGGTTAAGACTTCTGGAATATCATTGTTCGAAGCATACCATATGTGGTATTTTTGAAAGACTTCTGGATAGGTGGTGGCAGCTCGGGGGTTCACGGCAGAGACTCGGGGCGGAGGCGTCGGGTGTTGGGGGGATGGCTGGGACTGAGATCGTGGTCGGAGTCTGTGGCGGCCGGAGGAGAGGTTGTCGGGGGAGCTCGGTGTGGCAAAAAGGCAGTGGCGGAGTGTAAGGGTTTTATAGGGAGGAGGACGGCGGTTGCAGGTGGCGGGGAGGAGAAGCGCTAGAGGTGGCCGGGGTGGGAGATGAGCGGGCGGGAAGGCGAAGCAGCGGCGGCTACGGGGTGAACGGCCGCGGGGGAGGCGGAACGACGCGACGACGGGAGAAACGGCCGGGAAGAGGAGCGACCGGCGTTTGGGGTCGGGTGAATACAGTTATTGTAGCAGTAACAAAATGGGTCGGGTCTCGGGTCGGGTTTTGGATTCAAATCCAGATCCGACCCGATCCAATAGGGTGGGTTTAGGGGTTCGGTTTATTTAGGCTCGGTTTGGTTCGGTTCATGATTGTTTAATCCGGTTTATTTAAAAACAATATTTTTAGGTTTTTAAAAACAGTTTTTTGGTCCAATAAATTCCAAAAAAATTACAGTATGACTAATTATTTATTTTACACTCAAAAATATTATTTTTATAATATTTTAATATTTAATAAAATCATAAAGTTTATTTAATACCAGAAAATATTTAATTTTAATTAGTAAAAAATAGCAAAAAATTTCTAAAAATTTATTTTTAATTTTTGAAAAAACCGGATGTTTAGACCAGAACTGGATTCCAATAAGCCAATCAAAAAATCGTCCGTCAAGTGGAGCCGTGGGACCCACAATACAGGGTTTCGTCAACTTTCTCAGAATCGAACCAAACTTGGGTCACATGACCAGCATAACGCTATGAATCCGATGGCGCAAGTTTTGTTGCGAAACGACAAGCACACACGAAGTTACAATAAGTTTCAGAACATGCCCGATACGGGACAATTTCGGCGGATACGCGTTGATTCCGGTGTGCACGCACATCCAAATCAACTTTCATGAAATCCCACATGACCGTATTGAAGATACGCGTCTTCCGGTGCAATTCGCATATACGAAGTTGCCTAGTTTAGCGGGACGCACCCAATTTCAGAAAATTTGGATTTTAAAAACCAAAATTTTGGTCAACTTCATCCGTGAATAAAACACAACTTACAACACAATAAAATAAACTAATTATAGGGTTTCAAACTCGGTTATATTGTCTAATTTACTGTTCAAGTAAATTTAGAATTATAAAACAGGTTGGACGTAAAACGGCTGTGAACTTGTGAGTTCGGGACAGTTTCTGAAGTCCAAAATTGGGCTATTTTTTCTATTTTTGCGTTGCGGTTTGCGATTGGCACAGGAAACGATACCCCAATCTTATTACACAGGGTTCGAGAGGATCACACAGCGAACATGTCGCAACAGGCCGTTCAAAAATCGACACAGCGAGGAGGAAGAAAAGCTCACTGGAACAGGGGTCGGAATCAACTGAACTACGCGTGCACGGGACGACGCGGCGGTGCTCGGCCGGTCGTCGGCGGTGAGTTGCTGCGGTGGTGGTGCTCGTCAGTGCTGGTCGGGGAGGTAACAGGTGGCTCGGCATGCTGGGGTCACCGTCGTTGCTGAGGTCGTCGTCGGAGTCGGGTGGCCGGAGAGGCGGTGGCCGTGGTGGATGATGATGGTGGTGGTGATCGTCGGGTTCGGCTAGGTTTTATAGGGAGGGCGGTCGGCGGTTTGCAGGGAGATGAAGGGGTAGGGGCGACGGCCGGTTGAAACGGACGAAGAAGTCGGTGGGAAGGCAGATCGACGGGATAAAGTCGAGGGTTTCGGTTTCTGAAGAAAATCTGTTAATGGGTCGGGTCGAGTTTTGGGTTCGGGTCGGGTCCAGATCCGACCCACTATGGTTTGGGTTGGGTTCAGTTGGTTTGGTTTATTTAGGTTGGTTTGGTTCAGTTCGGTTCAATCTGGTTCAGGTTGGTTTATTCCGGTTTATTTAAAAAGGATATTTTTAACTGTTTAAAAATAGTTTTTTTTGGGTCCATTAAATTCCAGAAAAATTACACTATAATTATTTATTTATTTTACACTAAGAAAATATAATTTTAATAATATTTTAATATTTAATTTAATACTCAAAAATATTTATCCTTTGAAGAACATTTATTTTAATTATTTAAAAATCACAGAAAATCCTAAAAATTCATATTTTAATTTTAAAAAATTACAGGTGTTTACAATTTATAAATGGGCATATTTGTAATTTTATTTGTGTAAAAAACTTTCAGAACCGCTCGTTAATGAATTACCAAGTAAGGGTTCGATTGGTTTAAAAGCTGCTACTGAAAATTACCCAAAATCGGACCCCTCATAACCTCTCATAACAGGTATTATAAAAATATCTCATAACCGCTAACCCTAAAATTGCCAAGCAGACCCTAAACCCGAATGACTGAGACTTCCTCTTCTCCATAGCACGACTCCTCTACTCGAGAACATGATCCCTCCCTCTTCTCGATATGTTTCCTTTGCTTCAACCCCCTCTTCCTTCGCATGACTATTCCTCCACTATTTCCTTCCCCTATTCTTTTTTATTTTTCTTCTCGAGTCACTCACATCTCCCCTAGCTATCGATAGATGTCCATTGAACCACATAGAGCACAACTGCCACCCAAAATACCACATGATCATCCTTACCTATCTCAAATAAACTTTCAACCATTTTTGACCATCTCTGTCCAATTCCTTGCAGTTTTTGTTGCCGATGACGTGACCACTGTACCGTCGCCCAAAATTGGTACATAGATGTTCGCTCGTCGACCCCTGATCCAAGCGAAAACCTCCTCACCTCCCCTGATGTACTCCAACCCCTGCCAACCCGTCGAAGAAATTTCGAGCATACGAGTTGCTATGTGCAATATGTTGGAGTCCAGTCTGGAATAGGAGTAGCCATTTTAGGTAAAATATGATTCCTATTTTAGTGTTTCCTATTTAGGAAATCTTATTATGACCAATTGTTGGAGTCCATTTTGGAGTAGGAGTAGTTGTTTTAGGTATAATAAGATTCCTATTTTAGGATTTCCTATTTAGAAATCCTATTATGACCTAAAATAAGATTTCTCATATATATATATATATATATATATATATATATATATATATATATATATATATATATATATATATATATGGGTTGAGGGTGGAGGCACGAAGAATATAACACAAAAGTGGAGATTCAGGGTGCTCGACCACAGAAAATCTAAGACAAAGTTCGTGCTTTGCTCTTAGGGCTCGCCATCCAAGACAGAAGAAAGAGGAGATCTGATCGAGGAGTCATCGTCTTCGTTCAGGAAAATTTCTACGAAATTTTGTTAGTGCTTTCAATTATAATCTCTTTCTTTTCTTCTTGAGTATGGTGAGAGGATTGAACCTATTAGGACAAAGGGTTTAACATTGGTTTTTGTCAATCTTGTAATTTTATCTAAGTTATATATATTATGATTTGTCCAGGTGATGTAGTCACCGCCATATACATTATCTTTGATCTGTGCTTGGTGTTCGTTAGATTGGTTGGTTATCTCATGTGGGTTGACAATGCTTTCGCGCGCCCAAGAAGTGGTACAAGAGTGTGATTGTCACACCCATTCCTAGATTTGGTATTCTTGAATTTGTGATATTTAAAATTTTCCTTGTAGATGTATTCATGTTATATTTTACATGTTGATTCCTGTTAATTATGATATATTTAATTTAATTATATTCCTGTTTATTGTGGGAGACTACCTGAGACCAGTAGTGAACACCTTGGCAATTGCTATGGACCTGTGCTAGGACCCGTATGTATGATGGATACCAGACCCGGTTTACACGTGGAACCACTAAGCCTATTTTGGATGGTTGAGATTGGTTGGACAGTGTCATGACTTAATCTTAGGGCTAACATCATTTCTCCACTTGGTATATATATATGGTTTTCTCTCTCCTCTCTTATTCTTCCTCATTTCCACTTCTGTCATGCCCAGTCCCAAAAATACACGGGACCAGGCCACGTGGCAATAGCCAGCTGTCACGTCTCCGAGGATATCCCAATTTAATGGATCCTAGCGAAGAGTGCTACGCTGTCCTAAATACTAACAAGTCCAATATCAATCAACAACAGGTAATCTAATCTCATCCACAATATAAACAACAAGAAAGTACTAAAATAAATACTGGAAGATAAACGCCAGTCTCAAAATATTATAGTAAAACCAAGAATGTCTGGTGGGGACAAACCCACTACTATGACGAAATAGAAGTACTGAATGACAGATAAAAAGAGTAATGACAAGGACAACGGCTGATTAGATAATGATGCTCCCAATCCTAGACAGAAGGCCTACCAACCGATCACGAAAACTCTGACGGTAGCACCTCTAGCTCCTCCGCGGTAGCGTACCTCGTCTCCTGTCCTGGGCCATACACGGTGGGGTAATATGCCTCGTCCAAATCTGGAAAGGTACCAGGTCCTCAGAGGGACGTAACAAGATACATAGAAGCATGCCATATATATAAATACCGAATAAAGTAAATAAATGGTGTGCTAACCATCTAAGTGAATGCAATATGAGGACAACTTTGGTATGTATGGGTAGGCGTAGGCATAACGTCTATATCACTCCAAAGAACGTGGAATCTGCATAGAATATAACATCCATATCGCTCCGAAGAACGTGGAATCTGCATAAAGAGAGTCATTGGATCCGTGGCTCCTCCGGATACTGCGGATTCCAATGTGTGTATCCCATACGCCTACTAGTTGTCCTCCCCGCCCAATATAGATACACAAGTCGAATACTCGACGTGCATACCACGTATCTATATGCCCAGTCTCTACTAATACAAAATCCTGAATTACGCACTAACCGTGATGCATGTCGCACGCACTGATAGCTAGTCGAGTACGCGAACCCGCATTCCAATATGAATTTGTTACCGTGAAACGTGTAAGAGTATCGGTCTCGGAAGATATCAGAGTATCCTCCTAATGGGGTGAGTCTGATAGCAACTAGGTCAAGTACACTACTCATCGACGCATTCGTCGACTGCACCCGAGTCAATCTCGGACGCGCACAGCCATATGAAATAAAGCAACAAGATATCATACAACATATGCATCATTTAATTTAAATAATAAATATGGCAAGATATCTTGCCTGGGTCCTCAAGCTGTGAATGCCAATAGCCTGCTCCTGCAGTATCTCCTGGCTGGTCCAGTGACCCTAAACATACAATATAATATAGAAATATAGCATCAGACACTAAAGTAACACACACAGACACTACGCTGCTCTTAGGTACTGATGCAAGGGCACGGCTGGTCGACTACAGAGTCGCGTGTGCACGTAGCTAAGATGAACACGTGTCCTGGCCTCAGTTACCGTGTCTCTCGCGACAATAATTTACCAAGTTATGGGTTTTACGGAACTACTTATGTTTCATACGAATACATGTCCTTATTTTCCATGTTAAGTGTACTTGGTTTATGTCCAGATTTTGGTGAATTACAAGTTCTTATAACAAGTCATATTATTAGGGTCATTTACTAATTTATTAATTACTAACTTATTAATTATTATTCTGATCTAATTAACATACCTACATACACATATATATTTCCCATGATTTACTTGTGTCCTTTAGGTGATACCATGACACGACGACCCGACGATACATGAAGTTATTAATAGCACATAAGGTATTACCTGGTCGTGGCCGAGAGGGGGGGGGGGTCTGGCTCGTTGGCGGCACGTACTCCGGCGATCGGCGGACAACAGCAGCAGCGGCAGCAACTGCAGCAGTTGCAACAGCGACAGCAACAGCCTGGCAGCGGCGACAGCGGAGGTTTGGCGGTGATGGAAGGTGGTCAGGGTCATGGAGAAGGGGGTGCTGGTCGGACTGGCGGTGGTGGCTTGTGGTGCTGGAGGTGGTGGGGGTTGGGAGCATTCGGGCGGCTTGGGGAAGTCGGCTAGGGGTCGGGTTGGATGGATGATGGGGATGGTTGATGGCGGTGGTGCAGGTGGCCTGAGGGGGTGATCCGGTGGCTAGGGGGGTGGCGGCCTTAGGGGGTGGTCCGATGGCTATGGGGGTGGCGGCCTGAGGTGGTGGTGGTGTTGGGGAAGTTGAGTAGGGGTGTTCGTCTTGGGTTGAGGGGTGGTGGTGATGATTATGATTTTAGGGTTTTTAGTAGAAAAAAGATGTATATTTATATAGGATGAGAATTATGGGCTAACCTCGGGATTTGGGCCGGCTTGACTCCTCGGGGTGGGGGCTGGTCCACATGAAAGGTGTACATGTGCTTGGTTAGGTCTTACTTTAGGGTGAGTTTGGCCTCTAATTTAATTTAATTAAAATAATTGCACAAAGTGTTCTATTGCCAATTAAAAATGCATGGGATTAAAATTGGGTGGGACATCAGAGTCATGGGCGTAGCAGGCTCAGAATAGGTTAATACCCTAATTTGGGTTTTAGGGAATTGGGTTGTGGTTGTGCCTCAAATTCAAATAGGAAGGGCCAATTATGAGAATTTGGTTTTATTAGAATTATACGTGGACGTTTGTAACGAATATTGCACAGCTAAAATGAAGCACAATATTGAGTATCTAAAAGTTACACAAGGGTCAGATGGGTAGTCTGGCATGTCTAGGAGGTGTGTATGAACTTTGTTTGAAGGTAACTACTAGTGTAGCACTCCAAACATCAAAGCTACGGTAAGGTATATTAAGTCACTTAATGGTTGCACATTAATTCTAATTGTATCCAGATTAATCCCAGTCTCCCAATCTAAATTAAAATAATCCTAAATTGGTCGAGGGGGTTTACAATCTACCCTCCTTAGAGCATTTCGTCCTCGAAATTAAAAACATACGTAAGGTAAGAACTACTGACTGAAATTAAAATACTATTACATACTTAGTCCTTCAAAGAGATGGGGATAACGCTGTTGAATATCCTCATCGCATTCCCAGGTCGACTCGCCTGGTGCATGATGCCTCCATGCGACGCGAACTAGGGGGATAGTCTGACCTCGCAATACCTTCTCGCTCCTATCCAGAATCTCGACAGGCTCTTCTTGGTATGATAAGCTCGGGCCGACTGTGATTTCTGAATGATCAAGCACATGACTCGGATCCGGTATGTACCTCCTTAACTGAGATACGTGGAAGACATCATGAACTGCTTCTAGAGTCTGCGGCAACGCTAATCTGTAACCAACCTCTTAGATGCGTTCTAACACATCGAATGGTCCGATGTACCTTGGGCTCAGCTTTCATCTGCCTCCAAATCTGATAGTCCCTCGAGTAGGTGAGATTTTTAGGAATACATGATCTCCAACCTGAAACTCTAGGGGTCATCGATGTGCATTTGTCCAATGCTTTTGTCTGTCCTGTGCTGCTCGCAGGTGCTCTTGGATCTTCTTCACCTTTTCTACTGTACGAACTACCAACTCTGGCCCAAGAATCTGTCTTTCGCCTATATCGCTCCAACATACTGGGGAACGACATTTTCTTTCATACAACGCTTCATAGGGAGCCATCTGGATGCTCGCTTGATAGCTATTGTTGTAGGAAAACTCGATCAAGTACAAATGGTCCTTCTATGATCCTCGGAAATCAAGCATGCACGCTCTTAACATGTCTTCCAATGTCTGAATGGTATACTCGGACTGGCCATCTGTCTGCGGATGATACGATGTGCTTAACTTCAGGCGGGTACCGAGACTCTCTTGCATACTCTGCCAAAAGTAAGATGTAAACCTCGTATCTCTGTCAGATACTATACTAACTGGAACTCCATGCAGTCGCATAATCTCTCTCATGTATATATCTGCTAAGACCTCTGTAGATTGCCACACTCTGAAGGCTAAAAAGTGAGTGGACTTGGTGAGTCTATCCACGATTACCCATACTACATTACGACCACTAGGACTCCTCGGAAAGCCCGTAACAAAGTACATAGTGATATGCTCCCATTTCCACTCCGGTATCGGGAGCGGTTGAAGTAATCCTGCAGATCTCTGATGCTCAGCCTTGACTTGCTGACACACCAGGCACTTCGCCACAAAGCGTGCTCTCTCTCTCTTCATTCCATGCCACCAGTAGTACTGTCTCAAGTCTCTGTACATCTTCGTGCCTCCTGGATGAATAAAGTATGTTGAACTGTGTGCCTCTGACATCAACTCCTGACGGAGTTCTCCATTTGGAACATAGAGACGATCTCCACATCTCAAAGTTCCATCTTTATGTATACGCAATCCTGTCTGTATTTCAGCCTCTGTCCTCTGTCGAAGCCTCTAGAATCTGGCATCTGTCGGCAAAGCAGCCTTGATCCTCTCTACTAATGTCGATTGCAACTGGAAACTCGACAACTGTCCATCTATTCCGGTCATAATGACATCTATACCCATTTGCTCTAGATCTCTCAACAGATGTTGTTGGGTAGTCAAGAAGAATGCCATGGGTCTTCTGCTCAACGCGTCAGCTACTACGTTGGCCTTTCCCGGATGGTACTGTAGCTCGATCTCAAAGTCTGTCATCACCTCGAGCCAACGTCTCTGTCTTTGGTTCAAGTACTTCTGGGTGTAGACGTACTTCAGGCTCTTATGATCAGTGAATATCTCCACTCTTTCTCCATATAGGTAGTGTCTCCAAAGCTTAAAAGCAAAGATCACTGCGGCAAGCTCCAAGTCGTGAGTGGGATAGTTCTTCTTATGGGTCCTTAACTGCCTAGAGGCATAGGCCACAACCTTTCCATGCTGCATCAAGACGCATCCTAATCCTTTCCCGGATGCATCGCTATAGATCACGAATCCTCCGGGTCCAGAAGGTATGGTTAAGATAGGTGCTGTAGTCAGACGCTTCTTCAGCTCATCGAACGATGTCTGACACTCCTCTGTCCAGGTGAACTCCTGCTCCTTACGGGTCAAACTGGTCATCGATTCTGCGATCTTCGCGAAGTTCTCCATGAATCTCCGGTAATATCCGACAAGTCCTAGGAAACTCCTCACTTTTGAGACATTGGTAGGGGTTGGCCATGTCTCTACTGATGATTCGCTGGATCTACTGAAATACCATCTCCTGAGATAACGTGTCCAAGAAAAGAGATACGATCTAGAAGAAACTCACACTTGCTCAGCTTGGCATAAAGCCTCTCTCTTCTCAGCGTCTCTAACACTAGTCTCAAGTGCTCTTCGTGCTCCTCGTGGCTCGTCAAATACACCAAGATGTCGTCGATGAAGACTACCACGAACCGGTCTAGGTATTGGTGGAAGACTCTGTTTATCAAGTTCATAAATACAGCAGGGGCATTCGTCAGTCCAAAAGGCATCACTAAGAACTCACATAACGAGTCCTGAATGCTGTCTTTTGAATGTCTTCTCTTCGCATCTTCACTTGATGATAACCTGATCTCAATTCGATCTTTGTGAACACCACTGCTCCTGTCAATTGGTCGAATAAATCATCAATCCGCGACAGGGGGTACTTGTTCTTGATAGTCAAAGCATTAAGGGCTTTGTAATCAATGCACATACGTACTGTCCCATCTTTCTTAGGTACAAACAACACTGGTGCTCCCCAGGATGATGCACTAGGATGGATAAATCCTTTGTTCTGCAACTCCTCTAACTGTAGCTTCAGCTCATCTAGTTCCTTCTTCGCCAATCGGTATACATTAGAAGATACCGGTGCTGCTCCGGGTACTAGCTCAATAGTAAACTCCACGTCTCTATCCGGTGGTAAGCCTGGCAACTCCTCCGAAAAAACATTATCGAATTCTGCAACTATCGGTGGGGATACCATCTCCATAGTCATGTAAGTTCCAGCTGTCTGTCCTACTCCTTGCTCGACGGTCCCTCGCATGTACTCGAACTCCGGTTGATCTGGCGGTCTAAAAGTGACGCTACCCTTCCAGTAGGCATTATACTAGCTTAACCAGTCCATGCATAGCACAACGTCAAAGTATGGCATGGGTAATACCAAAAATCGTGCTCTCATCTCTCTACCACACACGACTACCTAGCACGTTCTAATAGTGCTGGTAACTGGCACGATGCCTCCTCCGGTAAGAATCTTCCAACTCTTAGGTAAGGGAGAAGTAGCTACTCTATGCATTGCTACGAATCTACTAGATATGAATGATAATGTAGCTCCAGAATCAAATAATGCAGTTGCAGGTAATGATGCAACTAAAATGGTACCTGTGATAGCTTCCCCTTATGTTTTCTCCTCAGTAGCTGCTAATGCAAAGGCCTCTCCGTGCCTCTGCCCTCCGATCTACTGTCGGGCTCGATCAAACTGTGCCTGCTGTAGGGCCCAAGGTGGTCCCCTCTGAAATCCTCCGGGTACTGGTGGACGCTGACCTCCTGGTGGGGGTAGTATCCTCGGAACTGGTGATGCTGGCCTCTGTCCGGTCTGTGGTGCTATGTCTCTGCACTGTGGGCAGTCTCGAGCGTGGTGCTAGCTCGTTTCACAAATCATGCATGTTTCCAGTCTGTTTTGGCAGTCATTCTGGAAATGTCCTATCTTACCACAGTAGTGGCAATTCGAAAGCTCCTTTTTTGGTACGGTGCTGTCCTCTGCTGTGTCTGTGCTCCGGGATGACGGATCGGTCCTCCTGCTCCGGGCTGGGCTCTGGCTGGTATGGTCGTGCTGGAATGTCTTGCTCCTCCGCTGATGGCCTCCTGGATCCTCGCCTCTGCAAGTACCTCCTCATAAGAAATCCTCGCCTGTGTGGTGATATACCTCTGTAGCTCGAAAGTGAGGCCGTGATGGAATCTCTGGGCCTTCTCTAGATCATTGGGTATCAGGATGGCACCAAATCTGTTAAGATGGCTAAACTCTGCGTCATATGCGTCAATAGTCATATTTCCTTGTTCTAGATGTAAGAACTGGGAGTACATGGCATTTCTGACTGTAGCCGAAAAATATTTCGCATTGAAGTATTCTAAGAACTGTTCCCATGACTGGTTCTTGTCTACACTGCGCTCAATAAAATCCCACCAGTGATGGGCGTTGTCTTTCAGTTGGGCCCTCACTGCGATCATCCAAAGGTCTGGATGCAGTTGTGAAGCCTCTAGTAGAATCTCCGTGTTGGCGACCCAATCAGAGATCTCCTCTACAGTCTCGTTGCCTGAAAAAGTATCTGGTCCCATCTGTCGGAACCATCGTACAGTGCCACCTGTCTGAGCTGGTGGAGGTGCTGGTACTGGTGCTGTGACAGGTGTCCTCTCTAGTACTGCCATCAAACTCTGTCTCAATATCTCGGTATGATGCCACTGTGCTTGCATCATAGTCTGGAAGAACTGAAGTAGCTGTGGCTGTCCATCTGATTGTGGCATCTGGGGTGGATAAGGTAGAGGTGGTGGTAATAGAACCTCTGGCTGTGTGGTAGGTGTCTCCTCAGATGTCGGCCTCTCGGTTTGCATCATTGGCGTAGCCCCTGAAGTCTGGCCCTCAAAATGCTGTATGGGGATCGTCTGGGAAGTCTGTCCCTTATGCTGTTGGGTAGGATCGCCCTGAGAAGTCTTGCGCCAATGTATCAGCGGGGCCTACAGTGGTGGTTGCCCTCTAGGTAGTCCCTGGGGTACCTCCTCTCTTTGGGTGGTGTCGTCTGGCACCACGGCACTGGGTGCTCCTCGTCCACTGCGCAAGTTCATCTTGCTGCAAGAGATAGGACTTCATTAAAAAGAATACGGAATCAAGCAAACATGATGCAGATATTTAGAAGCAACACGAAGGAAGTTCAAAGACGCAATCAAAGTGGATGAGACCTAGTAATTTATATCCTATTATAGGCTCGCTGGACATGTTACCATACCACAAGCGAATAAGTCAGCCTGCATGGGCTATCACTAAAACCATGTCACGCACCAGTCCCAAAAATATACGGGACCAGGCCACGTGGCAATAGCCAGCTATCACGTCTCCGAGGATATCCCAATTTAATGGATCCTAGCGAAGAGTGCTACGTTGTCTTAAATACTAACAAGTCCAATATCAATCAACAATAGGCAATCTAATCTCATCCATAATATAAACAACAAAAAAGTACTAAAATAAATATTGGAAGATAAACGCCAGTCTCAAAATATCATAGTACAACCAAGAATGTCTGGTTGGGACAAACCCACTACTATGACCAAATAGAAGTACTGAATGACAGATAAAAAGAGTAATGACTAGAGCATCGGCTGACTAGATCATGATGCTCCCAATCCTAGGCAGAAGGCCTACCAACCGATCACGGAAACTCTGAAGGTAGCACCTCTAGCTCCTCCGCGGTAGCGTACCTCGTCTCCTGTCCTGGGCCGTACACTGTGGGGTAATATGCCTCGTCATAATCTGGAAAGGTACTAGGTCCTCAGAGGGACCTAACAAGATACATAGAAGCATGCCATATATATAAAAACTGAATAAAGTAAATAAAGGGTGTGCTAACCATCTAAGTGAATGCAATGTGAGGACAAATTTGGTACGTATGGGTAGACGTAGGCATAACGTCCATACCGCTCCGAAGAACGTGGAAGCTGCATAGTATATATGATGCCCATATCGCTCCGAAGAACATGGAATCTGCATAGAATATAACGTCCATATCGCTCCGAAGAACATGCAATCTGCATAAAGGGAGTCATTGGATCCGTGGCTCCTCCGGATACTACGGATTCTAATGTGTGTATCCCATACGCCTACTAGTTGTCCTCCCCGCCCAATGTAGATACACAAGTCGAATACTCGATGTGCATACCACGTATCTATATACCCAGTCTCTATTAATACAAAATTCTGAATTACGTACTAACCGTGATGCATGTCGCACGCACTGATAGATAGTCGAGTACGCGAACCCGCATCCCAATATGAATTTGTTACCGTGAAACGTGTAAGAGTGTCGGTCTCGAAAGATATCAGAGTATCCACCCAATGGGTGAGTCTGATAGCAACTAGGTCAACTACACTACTCATCGACGCATTCGTCGACTGCACCCGAGTCAATCTCGGACGCGCACAACCATATGAAATAAAGCAACAAGATATCATACAACATATGCATCATTTAATTTAAATAGTAAATATGGCAAGGTATCTTGCCTGGGTCCTCAAGCTGTGAATGCCAATATCCTGCTCCTGCAGTATCTCCTGGCTGGTCCAGTGACCCTAAACATACAATATAATATAGAAATCTAGCATCAGACACTAAAGTAACACACACAGACACTACGCTGCTCTTAGGTACTGACGCAAGGGCACGGCTGGTCGACTACAGAGTCGCGTGTGCACGTAGCTAAGATGCACACGTGTCCTGGCCTCAGTTACCGTGTCTCTCGCGACAATAATTTACCAAGTTATGGGTTTTACGGAACTACTTATGTTTCGTACCAATACATGTCCTTATTTTCCATGTTAAGTGTACTTGGTTTATGTCCAGGTTTTGGTGAATTACAAGTTCTTATAATAAGTCATATTATTAGGGTCATTTACTAATTTATTAATTACTAACTTATTAATTATTATTCTGATCTAATTTGCATACCTACATACACATATATATTTTCCATGATTTACTTGTATCCTTTAGGTGATACCATGACACGACGACCCGACGACCCGATGACACATGAAGTTATTAATAGCACATCAGGTATTACCTGGTCGTGGCCGAGAGGGGGGGTCTGGCTCGTCGGCGGCACGTACTCCGGCGATCGGCGGACAACAGCAGCAGCGGCAGTAACTACAGTAGTTACAACAGCTTCAGCAGCAGCCTGGCAGCGGCGACAGCGGTGGTTTGGCGGTGGGGGAAGGTGGTCAGGGTCGTGGGGAGGGGGGTGCTGGTCGGACTGGCGTGGTAGCTGGCGGTGCTGGAGGCGGTGGGGGTTGGGAGAAGTCGGGCGGCTTGAGGAAGTCGGCTAGGGGTCGGGTTGGATGGATGATGGGGATGGTTGATGGCGGTAGTGCAGGTGGCCTGAGGGGGTGATCCGATGGCTAGGGGGGTGGCGGCCTGAGGGGGTGGTCCGGTGGCTATGGGGGTGGCGGCCTGAGGTGGTGGTGGTCTTGGGGAAGTTGAGTAGGGGTGTTCGGCTAGGGTTGAGGGGTGGTGGGATGATTATGATTTTAGGGTTTTTAGTAGAGAAAAGATGTATATTTATATAGGAGGAGAATTATGGGCTAACCTCAGGATTTGGGCCGGCCTGGCTCCTCGGGGTGGGGGCTGGTCCACATGAAAGGTGTACATGGGCTTGGTTAGGTCTTTCTTTGGGGTGAGTTTGGCCTCTAATTTAATTTAATTAAAATAATTGCACAAAGTGTTCTATTGCCAATTAAAAATACATGGGATTAAAATTGGGTGGGACACCAGAGTCATGGGCGTAGCAGGCTCAGAATAGGTTAATACCCTAATTTAGGTTTTAGGGAATTGGGTTGTGGTTGTGCCTCAAATTCAAATACGAAGGGCCAATTTTGAGAATTTGGTTTTATTGGAATTATACGTGGACGTTTGTAACGAATATTGCGCAGCTAAAATGAAGCACAATATTGAGTATCTAAAAGTTACACAAGGGTCAGATGGGTAGTCTGGCATGTCTAGGAGGTGTGTAAGAACTTTGTTTGAAGGTAACTACTAGTATAGCGCTCCAAACATCAAAGCTACGGTAAGGTGTATTAAGTCACTTAATGGTTGCACATTAATTCTAATTGTATCCAGATTAATCCTAGTCTCCCAATCTAAATTAAAATAATCCTAAATTGGTCGAGGGGGTTTACAACTTCCCTTCTTCTTTCTTATTCCTCCTTCCCCCAAGAGCTCCCCTTGACTGAAACTCTAGCCCTAGCCCTAAACTTGGTTCTAGGAAGAGGCTTGTTAGTCCACCAAGGCAAGTACATCTTACTCAAAGTGGCCATGGTTTTTAAATTTTTTCATATGTTTAATAAATTAAAAATATATTTGATGGGAAATGTTCTTCTTGATGTCCCTATTAGTTTTTGTTCTTGGAGTTTTTGGTTTTGATGAACAGTTTTGAGTAGATCTGAGTTTTAAAGTTTGAAAATTTTATGGGTTCCAAAAGTTTTTCTTAGTTTTGATCTATTAAAACATGGTATTTTAGAATAATAGCATTTGTGGATGACGGAACACTTTATTTTGAGCATTTTAGCTTTTGTTTCACTTAATTCGGAGTTAAAATAAAGTTTTTATGAAGAAAATAATTTTCGAATTTTTGGAGCTTTTTTGCCATGGGTGAACTTGCTGTCTGAATAAGATAAAGTTTACATGAGGCCAGTGAGCTATGTGGCAGAGGGTGCTATGCTGCCTGAAATCCTTATTGCGTACCAGCATGCGTCCATCTCTTTTGGACGCATGACTGATACACATGTGTTCTAAAGGGACTCCATGTGTTCACTAACTGAACGAATGCGAATTTCGCTAAGTCCAAGAGGCCTCCATGCGGCATTTGATTACCTATGCGGCACCGACACTCATGCGGCCTGGAGAGCATGCAGCCATTATTTTTTTGGACGCATGGCTCTGAACCGTTGGCACTTACTTCTTTGATTTTGTCTTTTCTCTCTGACAAACTTTATTGCATCAGTCACTTTATGTCACATCTCTAACCCTTCATTTTTTGACTGTCACTTCAACACTTGTCCCAAGGAGTAAACCTTAACCCTGAGCATGCGGCCATGTCACCCATGCGGCCAGCTCGTCCATGTGTCCCGCTCGTCCATGCAACCAGCTCGTCCATGCGTCCAACTCGTTCATGCGGCCAGTGTGTCCATACGGCCAGTTTCTCATGTGCTTGATCAGTGCATACGACCTGACCCATGCAGCAATCCATGTGTGCACTTTTTATGCGCTTATGTGATCCTATATGACCATAGTTATCTATGTACACGTTCCACGATTTCTTGGGTTTAATTATTTTATTTGGAATGTTCTTATCGTACCCTATGTGGTTGATCGTGGCTTCTTGCTTGTGTTATTCTAAGGAAGAGTGGACTTAGAACTGACTATGTGTATAGTATGATTACACACTGTAATAGACCATATGGCAACCCAGAGTAAACTCAGATTAGTAGATTAACTTATCATTTGTTCGTCGGATAGAGTGAGGGAGGTAGTTCTGCTCAGGAGACCATCTGCAATCCCGATCCTTGTTTGGTTTAAGGATTGTGGATCTTCTCTAGAGTGGTTCACACTTCCCCCTTACTCACGTTTGGTGGCATAATTGTTGATTCGAGGTTTTCACATAATTTAGGCTTCCAATTGATTGATAGTCTGTGTACCTTATTTGAGTAGATTATATTTTGACCAAGTGTCCCAATGTGATAAGGCTCATACGACCAAATGTAAGTTTGGTTATTCGACCCGATTTCTTGTATCCGTGCTGATACAATTACTACATGCTATGTGTGCATTTATTATAATGTGCACTGAGGTGCCACATAAGTTGCTACGTGCTATGAGATTACATGTTTCAGGTTGTGCATCGAGAATGTCTCCTATACTACGCGACATGTGGTATTATTATATTAATTCTCCAGTACGGACATGATATGTGGGTCAACTACCAAAGCGTGGCTATGACTTGATTGATTGTTGTATCACGCTGAGTTGAATCCAAATTGAACTGCCAAGTGACAAAGTGGATTCGTATCTAGCGTGGACCGTACTACGATATGACATATAAGAGGAGTAACATGTGATCACACCATGTGATTTCAACCAACCAAAGGTTAACTAGGCAACTAAAATATATAGAGCATTGGGAGGAACGGGATCCCGAGATCGTGCGTGGCGAGCCACCCTCAGATAATTTTTGAGGTATAAAATTTTGCCACCACGGATATTGTATATCATCCGCACTAGTGGAGTACAATATTCGTGTCACGCCCCAGTCCCAAAATACCGAGGGACTGGACACGCGGCAATGGCCAGCAGTACGCACTGATGGACAAACCCAATTTAATGGATCCATCAGGGCATACTTAAGCTGTAAAACAAAGTCTACGACAATCATGGCACAAATAATCTCATCCACACAAGATATAAAATATGATCCACAGAATAAATAAGGAATGTAAATCATCAGCAAGTCTCAACAAAGTACTTCGGGGAACAACCCGATAAATATCTGATACATGGTTCAACAGACCAGAAATAAATGACTGAAATAAATAAATAAGTACTGAGCATGAACAGGGATGCTCAGGAGAAGTCCTCAGCTAACACCTCATCCTCGGATGGCGGTACCGCTCCTGGATCAGCTTCTGCTCCGGTCCCGTATACCTCGGGATAGATCTCGTCCTCAAATCCTGGGGACATAATCCGGATCCAGGTCCTCAGGGGACATAGCAAGGTACAAGAAAGCTCATGCCAAAATGAGTAGATAAATAGTGCAGCAAATAAATAACTAAATGAAGCAATAGGGTAAATAAGTAACCAATCTAAGTGAAATGCAAGTGAGAGCAGCACGAGTCTCAGGCTGAGCCACTACAAGCTCTGTGTCGGGGAGCCGGTAGCGGTAATAACCGGTAGTGGGTCTAGCTCTGCTCCGAGAGTCTACGACCTCTCAATAATAGAAGATATATATATGTAAACAGCCTGTAGCCTGTGTGTCTCTCCCCACCCAATGTAACCACGCATATCATGACCATAACGTCTCATGTCCATGTCAAGCGCGATCATAGCTAAATGCAACAAGTCATAAAGTATCTAAGAATATAATGTCCATGTCCTGTATCCTATACAGAATCACCACAAATATCTCGGGAAAATCCTGTCTCATGAATAGTGTCAAGTGTCCTGGGCCATAGGTACTCGATAAGACAAGTACGAGAATAAAGTGTCACGAATGTCCATCTCTAGATGACAGTACCCAACACTGCGTACAGTGTCGACACCCGACTGATAATCGGACGCTAAGTACGTCACACGATCCTAGGTTGAGCATGCACAGCACTAAAGTAAAGCAAGGAATATAAGTAATAATACTGCAGAGTTTGGCAAGGTACACTTGCCTGATGTTTGAATATCAACAACTGTCCCTGGATTAGTGGGTCCGGTGGGTACTCCTCCAAAAGCTGTAATAAACATCACCAATAGTCTCAGAAGATATCAAACTGCTAGAAATGCCTATCCTTACGTCCAATTTGGACACAGGGGCAAAAAGGTCATTTTCGGGCTAAAGCGGGTTCCATATGTGGGCCACTTTGCACCGAAAAGTGTGTCAGGGTCGAAGGTCTCCAAATTCTGCAAACTCAGTGTCTACAAGTCAGGAACGATGATACGAACCCAACGGAACTTCCAGAATTGGATTCCGATGAGCCGATCTCAAAATCACCCGTCAAGTGGAGCCTATGGGGCCCACGATACGCGATTTTGTCAACGTTCTCAGAATCGGACCAAACTTGGGTCACAGGACCAGCGTATTTCTATGAGTCCGATGGTACAAGTTTCGTCTCGATCTGACGTGTGTACACAAAGTTACAACGTGTTCCAGAAAGGTCGGATACGGGGTGTCGTCGGCGGATACGCGTTGATTCCGGGGTGCACGCACCTCCGAATCGACTTCTGCGAAATCTCACACGACCGTATCAACGACGCGCACGGTTCGGTAAAGACCGCGTGCGACCAAGTCGTCCCGTTTGGCGGGGCGTACCCAGTTCCGGGGTGAATCGGGGCGTTATTTTTCCTGTTTTTGGATCGCGGTGTGCGATCACCACAGGACGCGATGCACCGAGCGAGTTGCACGGGCACCGAGAGGTTTATACAGTCTACGCATAGCAATTTACGGAATCGAAATCGGAGTTACGATGAGGGAGAAAACGGTACCTGAACAGGGCTCCGTGAATCTGTTTTTCACGTGACCGAGAGTCCAATCTGTGTCCTGGTCGTGTCCTCGCGCGCTGCTTGCGTCCGATTCAACCTCTCTCGTGTCCGCTGAGTCTTGGAGTCGAGTCCAAGGTTCTGTCTCGGGTCAGCGGAGCGACGCTTGGGAGGCGTCGGGGTCGGGTCGACAAGGGGGGGTGATCGGGGTCGTCGGTTCAGCGGTGATGGAGGGACGCTGTGCGGGCCTGGATGGTTGGGTCGACTGACCGGAGAGGGGCGGCACTGCACCGGCCGTCGGTTGCTCGGACAGCCGCGGGTTCGCTGCGCCGGTCGGGGTGGCCGTGGCACTGCCGGAGTCGGGGATCGGTCAATCGACGGAGGGCTGCCGCGGCTCGGGATGAGGGGTCGAGAGGGAGGGTCAGGAGGAGAAGAGGTGGTAGGGGTGTTTGGTCAGCGTAGTCGCCGGCGAGACTCCTGCTAAGGAAGGCCGGCGGACGGGGATGAACAGGGATTTGGGGTAACAGTGTCGGCTGGGTTCTATTTAGGTTTTGGATGGTTTTCTTTACTAATTATGAAAATACATATTTATAACCATGTGAACTAGGGTTTTGTTGACCTAGGGGTGGGCTTGGTCAACCCTCCTTGGGGTTGGGCCTAGGTCTTGGGCTTGGGTTAACGCTCCTTGGGCTTGGCCTCGGCTCTCATGGGGATGCTGGGCATTTGGCACGAGTTTAAAATTCGGTTT
Source organism: Iris macrosiphon (assembly GCA_036927795.1). Taxonomy (NCBI): domain Eukaryota; kingdom Viridiplantae; phylum Streptophyta; class Magnoliopsida; order Asparagales; family Iridaceae; genus Iris; species Iris macrosiphon. The sequence continues at coordinate 15,768,908 of JAYESA010000020.1, read as the reverse complement.
AATTCTACTATCATTCCTAGGCCTTAAAAAGATTCTGGAGTCCAATAAATCCACCGAAAAATACCCTGTGACCGGTTTTCCATTTTACACCATAAAATATTATTTCCATAATATTTTAACACCATTTAGCCACACTTAAAATTCTTTAACCCATAATTACCTTTGTTATAAATTCCAGAAAAAATACCGGAAATACAGGAAAATTATATTAACTCTATTATGAAGATTTAGGGTGTTTACAATCTTCCCTCCTTAAAAGGATTGCGTCCTCGCAATCAAAGAATAAGCTACCAAAGAATTTTGGAATTACAAGGTTGCTTAGTTTACAACTGCCTCCTCGAACAAGTGGGGGTATCGCTGGCGCATATTATCTTCTCGTTCCCAAGTCGATTCTCCAGGTGAATGATGCTTCCAAGCTACTCGAACCAGTCTGATCGTCTGTCCCCGTAATGTCTTCTCACTGACGTCAAGGATGCCAACTGGTTGTTCTTCATACCTCAAGCTCGGGCCTACTGCGATCTCTGAATGATCGACTACGTGACTTGGGTCGGTCACGTACCTTCGCAACTGGGAGACGTGGAATACGTCATGCACTTCCTCTAAGGATGGAGGTAATGCAAGACGATAGGCCACCTCACCAACGCGCTCTAGAATGTCAAATGGCCCAATATACCTTGGGCTCAGCTTGCCTCTGCTCCCGAATCTGATAGTACCACGAGTGGGCGAAATCCTCAAGAATACGTGATCTCCTTCTTTGAACTCTAGGGGACGCCTGTGTGTATTTGCCCAATGCTTCTGTCTGTCCTGAGCTGCTCGTAGGTGATTCTGAATCTGTTTCACCTTCTCCACGGTCTGCGTTACCAATTTTGGACCCAGTATTTGACGTTCACCGACGTCACTCCAGCATATAGGTGACCTACACTTCCTTCCGTATAAAGCTTCAAATGGTGCCATTTGGATGCTGGCCTGATAACTGTTATTATAGGAGAACTCTACTAAGTGCAAATGATCTTCCCAAGATCCTCCAAAGTCTAGCATACATGATCTCAATATGTCCTCCGATATTTGAATGGTGCGCTCCGATTGGCCATCTGTCTGCGGGTGGTATGCCGTGCTGAACTTGAGTCTGGTGCCCAGACTCTCTTGCATGCTTCTCCAGAAATGAGATGTAAATCTCGAATCTCGATCCGATACGATACTAACAGGTACTCCATGTAATTTGACGATTTGTCGCATATACATGTCGGCTAGTACCTCTGTGGACTGTCCAACTCTAAATGGCAAGAAGTGTGCCGATTTAGTGAGTCTATCCACAATAACCCATACTGCATCTCTTCCGCTGGGGCTCCTCGGAAATTTTGTGACAAAATCTATCGTGATGTGCTCCCACTTCCATTCTGGTATAGGAAGCGGCTGTAACATACCTGCAGTCCTCTGATGCTCGGTCTTTACTTGCTGACATACTAAGCATTTGGCCACAAATCTTGCAATCTCCCTTTTCATTCCATGCCACCAGTAATACTGTCTCAAGTCTTGGTACATCTTGGTTCCTCCAGGGTGAACAGAGTACATAGAGCTATGTGCTTCAGTATTAACTCCTGTCTCAATTCTCCATTTCGAACATACAGGCGGTTTCCAAACCTCAATGTCCCGTCTTCGTGAATGCGAAGCCCTGTCTGCATGCCGGCTTCTGTCCTTTCTTTCAGTCTTCGAAATCTAGCATCGGTGGGCAATGCCTCCTTAATCTTCTCCACGAGTGATGACTGAATCTCAAGATTAGCCATCAAGCCATTCGGTCATGGTAAGACGACCTCTATCTGAAGCTCCTGTAAATCCTTCAACAACTCGGACTGCATCGTCAAGAAATAAGCCGTAGGCTTCCTGCTGAGTGCGTCTGCAACAACATTCGCCTTTCCCGGATGATACTGCAGATCTATGTCAAAATCTACCATCAATTCAAGCCAGCGTCTCTGCCTCATGTTAAGCTCCTTCTGAGTATACACATACTTCAGACTCTTGTGATCAGTAAAGATTTCTACCCTCTCTCCATAAAGATAGTGTCTCCATATCTTCAATGCAAATATCACGGCTGCTAGCTCCAGATCATGTGTTGGGTAGTTCTTCTCGTGGACCTTCAACTGTCTTGACGCATAAGCAATGACTTTGCCATGTTGCATCAAGACACACCCTAGTCCATTGCCTGATGCATCACTGTAAACAACAAAATCTTCTGACCCTGAAGGAAGAGTCAAGACAGGTGCTGTTGTTAATCTTCTTTTCAGTTCTTCAAAAGCCTTCTGGCAGTCCTCTGTCCATATAAACTCCTGGTCCTTTCGTGTCAGCTTTGTCATCGGTTCTGCAATCCTCGAGAAATTCTCTACAAACCTTCGGTAATATCCCGCAAGTCCGAGAAAACTTCTCACTTCTGCAACTGATGTGGGTGTAGGCCAAGTCTCTATTGCCGCAACTTTCTCTGGATCCACTGGAAGTCCTTCTCCTGATATGATGTGTCCCAAGAATGGTACTTTGTCCATACAGAGCTCACACTTACTGAGTTTGGCATATAACTTCTCCTGTCTCAAGGTCTCTAACACGATTCTGAGATGCTCCTCGTGCTCTTCATGGCTCTTGGAATATATGAGAATGTCGTCAATGAACACCACTACAAATTTATCCAAGAACTGATGAAAGACTCTGTTCATTAAACTCATAAATACTGCTGGCGCGTTGGTTAAACCAAACGGCATCACCAAGAACTCATAATGTCCATACTTGGTCCTGAAAGCTATCTTCGGTATATCCTCCTTCCTTACTTTGATCTGATGATAGCCGGATCGAAGGTCAATCTTCGAGAATACCCTAGCTCCACTCAATTGATCGAATAGATCATCAATGCGTGGTAAGGGATACCTGTTCTTGATGGTCACAGCATTCAGCGCCCTGTAGTCAATGCACAATCGTACTGTTCCATCCTTCTTTGGCACAAATAATATGGGTGCTCCCCAAGGTGAAACACTGGGCCGAATGAAACCCTTCTCCAAAAGATCATCACCCTGTTCTTTCAACTCCACTAACTCCTTAGGTGCTAGCCGATATACTGATGAAGTGATAGGCTCTGCTCCTAGAGTTAAGTCTATAGTGAATTCTATTTCCCGATCAGATGGTAAACCTGGAAAATCATCAGGAAATACATCCACAAATTTTGATATGACTCTTGGGTAACCTGTCTCCCCTTCTACAGATAATACCCTAAGAGTAGGCGGAACTCTTTGCTCTACTGCTCCTCGAAGAAACTCGAATTCTGGATGTCCCGGCGGTCTAAATATAACCCGCCCAAGTCGGCAATCAAGAGTCGTATGGTACTGACTTAACCAGTCCATACCAAGTACGACATCATAATCCGGCATGGAAAATATCAGAAATTGAGCTCGCATCTCTCTGCCGCAAACTACTACAGAACATGATCTACAGACATCACTAACCGGAATAATTCCACCTCCCGTAAGAATCCTCTTCATCTTTGGAAGGGGTGCGGTAGCTACTCTATGGGTGGCTACAAAGCTAGCTGCTATAAATGAATGCGATGCTCCAGAATCAAATAATGCTACTGCTGGTAATGAAGCTACTAGAATAGTACCTGCGATGACCTAGCCTGCTGTAGTCTCCTGCTCAACAGCTAATGGGAATGCCTGTCCTCGTCCCTGAGCTGGACCTCTCTGCTGCTGCTGCTGGAATAGGGCTGCCTGTGGTGCCAGTGGTGGTCTCTGCTGATTCCCTCCTGGGGCTGGTGGTCTGACCCCACAAACTCCTGTCTGCTGGGTTCCTGCTGCTGGATAAGCTGGTCGTGGTGCAGGTAATGCTAGTCTTGGTGCTCCGTCTCTGCGTTCAGAACAGTCCCTGGAAAAGTGCTGGTTGGATCCACAGCTCAAACATAGTCCCAACTTACGTCTGCATTCCTTCTCAATGTGTCCTACCTTGCCGCAGTGGTGACAAGTAGGAAGAGGTCTGTCCCTATGTGCTGCTCTATCTGGCATACCCCTCTGGGTCCGTTTTGCTGGATCCCCCTGTGCTGGCCTGGATGGTGCTGATGTGATAGGCCTTTTCAGGGTAGACTCCCTTCTAGTCACCCGCTCCAAGCGTCGGGCTGCTGCAAGGACATCGGTATAAGATATAGGTGCTACCGATCCAATCAATCTCTGAAGCTCGAACTTCAAGCCGTCAAAGAACTTTTCAGCTTTCTCTTCTTCCGTCAAAATCAATGTCGGGGCAAAGCGACTCAGGCGAATAAATTCCGCATTGTACTCCTCCACTGACATGTTGCCTTGGATATGGCGGTTGAACCTGTCTCTGAGCTCTGACCGTGCGACTGCTGGAATGTACATCTCTTGGAAGAGTCTGGAGAACTCTTCCCATGTGACTCAGTCCTGTCCAAGCCTCCTCTCTTCAGCTAGCCACCAGTGATGCGCATTATCAGTTAACTGCATTCTAACTGCAGTCATCCACTTCTCTCTCGGAAGTTCAGCGGCTTCTAACTGATGCTGAATGTTGGTGAGCCACTCATGAACTTCCGTTGGCCCTTCCTTACCAGAAAATATGCGAGGCTTGAGGTGACGGAAATCAGTGATAGATCCCGTCGCTGTTCTCCTTGTTGGGGGATTTGCCTGCTCCAATGCGGATACCAGGCTGGTCCTCAGATACTCGGCCTCCTGCCGATGGGCCTCTTGCTGAATCTGTTGCTGTGCTTGCATCATAGCATACATCATCTGGAACATCTGTTGCCCGTCCATGGCTTGTCCGGGCGGAAATACTGGCATCTGGGGAGTGAATTATGGTGGAGGTGGGATGTCATCTCTCCGGAACCTTGGATTAGGCTGTCCGGTTTGATCACTCTGCGATGCCTGTCCTCCATCCCCTGGTGTCACTCCGTCTCCATAAGTAACCACAACGTCGTGTGGCGTATCCAAAGGAATATCATCTCTGTTCCCGGAATCCATTGCTCTGCAACCAAAGGATAAACTGTAAGAACGCTCAGAGGAATCAATACAGGATGCAGTTCAAGTAACAAATTTCGAGTTCGATATAGAGTTCAATAATGGTTAAATAATGGATGAGAACCTAGAACTTATCCTATCCTTAGGGCAGGCTGGTTCGGTCCCTAAGTTAAAACCGAACAATTTGTCGTAGACCTGCATGGGCCACCACAAAAACTATGTCACGCCCCAGTCCCAAAATACCGAGGGACTGGACACGCGGCAATGGCCAGCAGTACGCACCGATGGACAAACCCAATTTAATGGATCCATCAGGGCATACTTAAGCTGTAAAATAAAGTCTACGACAATCATGGCACAACTAATCTCATCCACACAAGATATAAAATATGATCCACAGAATAAATAAGGAATGTAAATCATCAGCATGTCTCAACAAAGTGCTTCGGGGAACAACCCGATAAATATCTGATACATGGTTCAACAGACCAGAAATAAATGACTGAAATAAATAAATAAGTACTGAGCATGAACAGGGATGCTCAGGAGAAGTCCTCAGCTAACACCTCATCCTCAGATGGCGGTACCGCTCCTGGATCAGCTCCTGCTCCGGTCCCGTATACCTCGGGATAGATCTCGTCCTCAAATCCTGGGGACATAATCCGGATCCAGGTCCTCAGGGGACATAGCAAGGTACAAGAAAGCTCATGCCAAATTGAGTAGATAAACAGTGCAGCAAATAAATAACTAAATGAAGCAATAGGGTAAATAAGTAACCAATCTAAGTGAAATGCAAGTGAGAGCAGCACGAGTCTCAGGCTGAGCCACTACAAGCTCTGTGTCGGGGAGCCGGTAGCGGTAATAACCGGTAGTGGGTCTAGCTCTGCTCCGAGAGTCTACGACCTCTCAATAATAGAAGATATATATATGTAAACAGCCTGTAGCCTGTGTGTCTCTCCCCACCCAATGTAACCACGCATATCATGACCATAACGTCTCATGTCCATGTCAAGCGCGATCATAGCTAAATGCAACAAGTCATAAAGTATCTAAGAATATAATGTCCATGTCCTGTATCCTATACAGAATCACCACGAATATCTTGGGAAAATCCTGTCTCATGAATAGTGTCAAGTGTCCTGGGCCATAGGTACTCGATAAGACAAGTACGAGAATAAAGTGTCACGAATGTCCATCTCTAGATGACAGTACCCAACACTGCGTACAGTGTCGACACCCGATTGATAATCGGACGCTAAGTACGTCACACGGTCCTAGGTTGAGCATGTACAACACTAAAGTAAAGCAAGGAATATAAGTAATAATACTGCAGAGTTTGGCAAGGTACACTTGCCTGATGTTTGAATATCAACAACTGTCCCTGGATTAGTGGGTCCGGTGGGTACTCCTCCAAAAGCTGTAATAAACATCACCAATAGTCTCAGAAGATATCAAAATGCTAGAAATGCCTGTCCTTACGTCCAATTTGGACACATGGGCAAAAAGGTCATTTCCGGGCCAAAGCGGGTTCCATATGTGGGCCACTTTGCACCGAAAAGCGTGTCAGGGTCGAAGGTCTCTAAATTCTGCAAACTCAGTGTCTACAAGTCAGGAACGATGATACGAACCCAATGGGACTTCCAAAATTGGATTTCGATGAGCCGATCTCAAAATCACCCGTCAAGTGGAGCCTGTGGGGCCCACGATACGCGATTTTGTCAACGTTCTCAGAATCGGACCAAACTTGGGTCACAGGACCAGCGTATTGCTATGAGTCCGATGGCGCAAGTTTCGTCTCGATCTGATGTGTGTACACAAAGTTACAGCATGTTCCAGAAAGGTCGGATACGGGGTGTCGTCGGCGGATACGCGTTGATTCCGGGGTGCACGCACCTCCGAATCGACTTCTGCGAAATCCCACACGACCGTATCAACGACGCGCATGGTTCGATAAAGACCGCGTGCGACCAAGTCGTCCCGTTTGGCTGGGCGTACCCAGTTCCGGGGTGAATCGGGGCGTTGTTTTTCCTGTTTTTGGATCGCGGTGTGCGATCACCACAGGACACGATGCACCGAGCGAGTTGCACGGGCACCGAGAGGGTTATACAGTCTACGTATAGCAATTTACGGAATCGAAATCGGAGTTACGATAAGGGAGAAAACGGTACCTGAACAGGGCTCCGTGAATCTGTTTTTCACGTGACCGAGAGTCCAATCTGTGTCCTGGTCGTGTCCTCGCGCGCTGCTTGCGTCCGATTCGACCTCTCTCGTGTCCGCTGAGTCTTGGAGTCGAGTCCAAGGTTCTGTCTCGGGTCAGCGGAGCGACGCTTGGGAGGCGTCGGGGTCGGGTCGACAAGGGGGGTGATCGGGGTCGTCGGTTCAGCGGTGATGGAGGGACGCTGTGCGGGCCTGGATGGTTGGGTCGACTGACCGGAGAGGGGCGGCACTGCACCGGCCGTCGGTTGCTCGGACAGCCGCGGGTTCGCTGCGCCGGTCGGGGTGGCCGTGGCACTGCCGGAGTCGGGGACCGGTCAATCGACGGAGGGCTGCCGCGGCTCGGGATGAGGGGTCGAGAGGGAGGGTCAGGAGGAGAAGAGGTGGTAGGGGTGTTTGGTCAGCGTAGTCGCCGGCGAGACTCCTGCTAAGGAAGGCCGGCGGACGGGGATGAACAGGGATTTGGGGTAACAGTGTCGGCTGGGTTCTATTTAGGTTTTGGATGGTTTTCTTTACTAATTATGAAAATACATATTTATAACCATGTGAACTAGGGTTTTGTTGACCTAGGGGTGGGCTTGGTCAACCCTCCTTGGGGTTGGGCCTAGGTCTTGGGCTTGGGTTAACGCTCCTTGGGCTTGGCCTCGGCTCTTATGGGGATGCTGGGCATTTGGCACGAGTTTAAAATTCGGTTTAATTCTACTATCATTCCTAGGGCTTAAAAAGATTCTGGAGTCCAATAAATCCACCGAAAAATACCCTGTGACCGGTTTTCCATTTTACACCATAAAATATTATTTCCATAATATTTTAACACCATTTAGCCACACTTAAAATTCTTTAACCCATAATTACCTTTGTTATAAATTCCAGAAAAAATACCGAAAATACGGGAAAATTATATTAACTCTATTCTGAAGATTTAGGGTGTTTACAATTTGACTTTTTATATTTAAACCGAGCCAACATTTTTTCTATAGGAAGGTTGGAACTGTTACTGATCTATCTTAGCAAAGTGGCCCTGCGAGGGACCGGTGCATATTCTACGTACTACGTGTTATTATTATTGGTTCGGCTAGCCGTGTTCGCCTGTAGCATAATTTGAGGATCCCTATATTATTGCATTACTGGGATAACCCAGACTTCATATATCAAGCCGTAGGATTGAATGTCCGATTAAATGAGTATGTGCTGGTAGTCTAGGGACATAAACTATTATGGTAAAATGATTCAACCCTTGTCCTTGTTTATTTGTAGGGTTGCGCCAATGTGTCACAATAGGTCATGTACCGAAAGCTGTATATTATATCTATATCTTAACCTGTATTGTGGCATGTGTGTCCTGGAGTATATTGATGTGTTGTATCTTCGTCGTGTTCATAATTGGTGAGTTGTACCCTGTCTCGGAGTAGTACGACCCCTCTTGTCCTTGTTTGGTTGTGGAGGTGTCCTACTTCTCCTGTCACGCCCCAGTCCCAAAATACGTAGGACTAGGACACGTAAGCATGCCAGCCGCATGGATATGGCAACTCCAATATATGGAAACCAAATCCACACGTACGCTGTAATATGAATATCAAATCCACAAGTGGTATAAACATATGTCACAAGTCACAGGGTATTATCTAGATCTCATCCACGAAAATCATATAGAGATAAATAAACAGTAGCTATGAAACTAGATCTCAATAAGAAGTATCTAAGGATGATAGTTGGATGGAAACAAATCCACTACCAACTCAAATGGGAAAAGTAAATACAATATAAGTACAACTCACTCAAACAATATAAGTACCAGCTACCAATCACGGCTCGGCGAGAAGACATCCACGAAGCATCTATAGCCATCCAAATCTGCGCTCCTGCAAATACTCAAGAACAGGTACACCTGGCAGGGGACCAGGTCCTCAGAGGGACATAACAAGATACTTAAACACATGCGAATAAAGTACTGAAATAAATACCTAATGGGTCGCCTAACCGTCTAAAGTGAATGCAGTTTAAGAACAACTTTCCCAACGCGTGGGCTATCTGGCTAAAATGGGATTGGCATGGTTCTCTTGGAGATCCAGGGGCCTACAAAGGCATGGCGTCTTTCGAACACCGGAGGCCCGCCTGATAATAATATAATATATAGTGGTCATCATGACTGCGCATCTCCGGCGGAGCGTACGGGTTACACAAGGAAAGTGCAACGGAGCCCACACGCCTTACTTGTTGTTCTCCCCACCCCATGCTCTAAGCATGTCACATCCATGACACGATAATACCTCTAATAACTGCCAAGTCTACTAGCATGCAAAGTTTCTAACAGCAGTTATTCCTAACGTACGGCCCACACGTACCGATGATCAGTCAATACGTACGTCCGTGATCTATATGAGACTCACAACTCGTGTAAAAATATGTGTCACAGTCAAATGAACCTGATGATGCTATATGATAATGGGGTAGTCTTATAAACAAGGTCAATGCAAATACATAAATAAAACATATCACGACGACACCGCCGCGCGCATTTTATATAACAGTTAAAATATATGAACTAAAGACAGAAAATAAAGATGCATGCAACATATAGAATATAAATGATAGTACAATGGCAAGGTATACTTGCCTGGCAAGGAAGCTGCAATATACCAATCTCCTGCTCCAGTAATCGCGCAGAACAAATACAATATCCTGATTGTAAGACTTTTCATCACAAAGTAAGCTAGAAGTGTTCCGAGAGTGATCACAACTTTTCAGAATACTTCCAAGAATGCTTCTTGCATTCATCTCAAAAAGAGTCCTGATTGCAACAAGGAAACGGGCGGCAAGCCGAACAAGCATCACAAGCAAGCCTGTGCAAGTATTTTCGCTGAGGTTGATCAGACCTTCAGAGGATATCAACTTTAAGGATTTCTTAACAACCCCATTCTTACAAAGCTCATTCACAAGCTCAGAAGAATTGCTAAAACTTTCTGACACCCCCATCAAGCTAATAGCTGCAGATTCCACTATCCTGCGGTCCTCGTACTGTAGAAGATTGGTCAAGGTAGGAACAACTCAAATGACACTTGATAGGTAATTATCAGGAATCTTTTTGCACAAATTGGCGGCTGTCGAAACTGCAGTCTTCTGGTTGCTTAATTCAAAGAAATCGATAAAGCCCAAACCGCCATTATCACCCCTGCCTTCAGGCAGGCCTCTGGTTTGCTCCTCGAGAGCTTCTCCAGCGCCAGCAAACACTCTTCCGCCAAGTCCAGGTAGTCGATCGCCGCCATCTTCCTCGCGAGCGCCTCGACCCCTCCGTGCCGCACCACCGCCTCGGACGACGCCGGCACGATGTCGAGGAACAGCTTCATCGCCCTCGCCGACAACAGCACGACATCACTGGACACGGACACGACTCCGCCTTCGTCCGCCAGGAGCCGGACGATCCCCGGGACGACGGCGTCAAGGGGGAAGGCAACAAAATCCTCCGCGTACTCGGTGGAGACAAGGAGGTCGCAGAGCCTTGTGAGCGCCGCAAAGGACTCGGACGGGTCGGCGCCGGGCGAGAGGCCGGGGAGGATCTCAGGGAGGACGGAGAGGACCTCGTCATCGCCGCTCCCTCCGTCGCCGGACCCCTCGTCGGAGGAAGAGGAGGAGGCCATCGAAGGGAGTTAGGGTTAGGGTTTTGGTCGGCTAGGAGTAGGGTTTTGAGTTTGGGATTTGTGGAAAAAGAGAAAAGTGATTATTTATACATGAAATTTTGGGTTTGGGTGTTTGACCTAAAAGTTTGGGCTTGGTCAACCCTCCTTGGAGTTGGGCCTTGAGCTCACTTGGGGATGTTGGGGCTATAAATCACATGGTTTAAAATGCGAGGATGTGTTTAAAATAAATGGAGGCGATGTGCGCGTTGCACATGCTGAAAATTACGAAAAAATCTACGTGAAGGGAAAAATAGACTTTTTCATGAATTGTCCAATGGTGGGGCACCTTAATACGTTTTTGCATAAAAGCCCCCCGAAAATTGGAAAATTTGTGCAGAGGCAGAAATTAGATTTAATTAATTAAATTGAACCGTGCACGATATTCTAGAATTAATTAGGAGTACATGGGATTAAATCAGGCAGCCATAATTGTCAGGGGCGTAGAGGGGACAGTGTAGAATATTAATAAAATTTAGGTCGTACAAAACGGTCAAGATTGGGTTCACGATTTCGATTGGGACGCACAAGGGTACAAAATTAGAAATTATTTCGAATTAAGAAATAACGTCCGCGACGTTTATTGTGCGACTAAAATGTAGCACAAGAAAGCAATATTATGAGTTGCACAAGGGCCAGAAAGGTAGACGGGCACGTCTAGGTCAATGTTGTAAAATTCGTAGATAGGCAACGGCTAGTGAGGTGCTCCAATTATTGAGCAACGGTAAGGTGCGCTACGTGTCATAATTATTTCGCACTTAAATTAAATGCCGTGTTCTAATTCTAATTGGTTCAAATTAGCCCTAATTTCACTATCTACGCCAAGTAGCCCTAATTTTGGGTGAGGGGATTTACAATCTACCCAACTTAAAATAATTTCGTCCTCGAAATTAAAACTAGGGTAGGGTTTCTCTATCTAACCTCACTTGATTGCAGTATAAGAATTCTCCTTAAGTTAACATGGTAGTTTCTACCCAACTTAGAATTTACCCATCTATCATCTAAGGCTATACACCTTAAGAAAAATATTCCTTAATTTATTTACTCATGTCATTCAATCCTCAAAATTTTAACGCCGATTATATCATATATGATATGTCCTTAATTATAAAAGAATAATCCTCAAGTATGTGATCGGCCTATGGGGTATATCTAGTACTCTCTGTGTATCAAACTTATACCTAGCACAAGGTTTTGTCTTTCCGAAATAAGGGAAGACGGAGATCAATAATAAAGAGTTCAAGGGAGAGGTAATAGAATAGAAGTATCGGGATCAAGGCGTTTAAATAATTCAATGGGAATTGTCAAAGCAGTTGTGGATTGAAATCCTAATTTGGTAATTCTTTGTTCGCATGCTCGTATTAGTACAGTTATGTAACCGATACGATATGTCAGACATGTCTAGAGGGCAAGTACATTCGTCTACTAATTACTATATATCTCAATCCACGTAAAGTAGTTATGCGAAGGGCGAATCAAGCACACTAAGGTTAGCTAGACCTTAATACACTGATTCTGAAATGTATTAGTGTGCGCGCCCAATAATACATATGTCATGAACAAGCTCGATAAGGAATAAGCTTGCAAAACTAGGCTATAATAGCGGCATAATTCGAGGTAGCACAGAAAATATAACGCTGGATTATGATGAGAGAAGTTACAAATAATTCAAGTTTGCAAAAACGAAAACGACATAAGCAATAATAACAAAAGGCTCTACAATCTCTACAGTTATCATACAAGCTCCTTGTCTAAGTTGCTAGTCGACCAAATAGGGCATGGACCTCTAAATTCTATCGTCTGAATAAACACTGTCGTCTAATGCTAGTATACAATTAATGTCATTCAGTTACACTACCTCGATGGATCAAGTGGACTATGTGATACTAGGTTGTGAGGCATACTACCCAACTTAAAAGAATTAAACTAATACCGTGACAGTCTTAAGAGGATCCTACAAAATAATCTTGCACATGTAAATAAAATAGAAACTCTTATTAGGGTATATGAGGAAAGATCTTGGTACTTATTAGGGTCTCCTATTGCATTATATAGGTAAGGGTCACCTTAAGTCTTAATCATAGTGCTCATAGAACATGTGTCAATAGTAAGAATAGAAGAGTTACTAGCCTCAAGGGAAAAGGAGATATAACTTATATCGTGGTGGGGTACAAATTACGGGGTATACAACTAGGGGTAATCATCACAATCTAATTGAATAACTCAACTATCAGGTTCTAGCTACAAGGTACACAATTCAAAATTCGAGATTACAACTATGACTATAGCAAACTATATATCCTATCGTAGAGTATAATCACTTGGTCTATGATCAGAGGTGGCAGGTGGCACGAGTTAAAAGATGAAGAAGAGAAAACATGATTAGTCGTCGCACAAATAACGAGCGCTAGGGTTTCAGAGGAACAAATATATGAAATTAAAATAGAGAGGCTATAGATAATGTCATGGTTTCCTAAGGGGAGATGCTAAGCTACTCTCTGTGTTTGCGGTATGATCAAGAAAATACTATATTCATTGCTCTTGGCTTCCTAAGGTGCTGTCTACTAATAATAAAGATAATGATCTAAGTTTATAGTTCTAATATTATCTAACTATGAAGGTTAGGTTCAGTCCTAATGTTCAATATTGGTTCTCCATTGGTTCCTCAATACTAGGGTCAACATTATGGTAAAATTTTTAACTATCTCTAGTAGTGTCTATACTACTCAAGTCTTCTTAATACATCAAGGGGTAATGGTATACCAATCTAAAGATAAGGAGTTCTAGGGTTCACTAGATATTCTAAACTTAGTGGTGTGTCTATATTCTCGTTGTATTCTTAATATGTGTGCTACTCTAATTATCATCCTAATAACAGGAGTTCCTATATTCTAGCGGAAGGCTATATATATACTCAAGAAACTTATTAGGGAAGTACAGGAATCAAGCAGGATACAATTGTTCGAATAGAGCAGAGAGGAGGAAGATGAATCATAGTAAATTGTGGACGAGATCCTATACTCTAGTCCTAGGTGCAGGCTTGCTCGGTACAGTAACGTAACCGAGACAATATGCTCTCGACCTGCATGGGCCACCACAAAAACATGTCACGCCCCAGTCCCAAAATACGTAGGACTAGGACACGTAAGCATGCCAGCCGCATGGATATGGCAACTCCAATATATGGAAACCAAATCCACACGTACGCTGTAATATGAATATCAAATCCTTAAGTGGTATAAACATATGTCACAAGTCACAGGGTATAATCTAGATCTCATCTACAAAAATCATATAGAGATAAATAAACAGTAGCTATGAAACTAGATCTCAATAAGAAGTATCTAAGGATGATAGTTGGATTGAAACAAATCCACTACCAACTCAAATGGGAAAAGTAAATACAATATAAGTACAACTCACTCAAACAATATAAGTACCAGCTACCAATCACGGCTCGGAGAGAAGACATCCACGAAGCATCTATAGCCATCCAAATCTGCACTCCTGCAAATACTCAAGAACAGGTACACCTGGCAGGGGACCAGGTCCTCAGAGGGACATAACAAGATACTTAAACACATGCCAATAAAGTACTGAAATAAATACCCAATGGGTCGCCTAACCGTCTAAAGTGAATGCAGTTTAAGAACAACTTTCCCAACGCGTGGGCTATCTGGCTAAAATGGGATTGGCATGGTTCTCTTGGAGATCCAGGGGCCTACAAAGGCACGGCGTCTTTCGAACACCGGAGGCCCGCCTGATAATAATATAATATATAGTGGTCATCATAACCGCGCATCTCCGGCGGAGCGTACGGGTTACACAAGGAAAGTACAACGGAGCCCACACGCCTTACTTGTTGTTCTCCCCACCCCATGCTCTAAGCATGTCACATCCATGACACGATAATACCTCTAATAACCGCCAAGTCTACTAGCATGCAAAGTTTCTAACAGCAGTTAATCCTAACGTACGGCCCACACGTACCGATGATCAGTCAATACGTACGTCCGTGATCTATATGAGACTCACAACTCGTGTAAAAATATGTGTCACAGTCAAATGAACCTGATGATGCTACATGATAATGGGGTAGTCTTATAAACAAGGTCAATGCAAATACATAAATAAAACATATTGCGATGACACCGTTACGCACATTTTATATAACAGTTAAAATATATGAACTAAAGACAGAAAATAAAGATGCATGCAACATATAGAATATAAATGACAGTACAATGGCAAGGTATACTTGCCTGGCAAGGAAGCTGCAATGTACCAATCTCCTGCTCCAGTAATCGCGCAGAACAAATACAATATCCTGATTGTAAGACTTTCCATCACAAAGTAAGCTAGAAGTATTCCGAGAGTGATCACAACTTTTCAGAATACTTCCAAGAATGCTGCTTGCATTCATCTCAAAAAGAGTCCTGATTGCAACAAGGAAACGGGCGGCAAGCCGAACAAGCATCACAAGCAAGCCTGTGCAAGTATTTTCGCTGAGGTTGATCAGACCTTCAGAGGATATCAACTTTAAGGATTTCTCAACAACCCCATTCTTACAAAGCTCATTCACAAGCTCAGAAGAATTGCTAAAACTTTCTGACACCCCCATCAAGCTAATAGCTGCAGATTCCACTATCCTGCGGTCCTCGTACTGTAGAAGATTGGTCAAGGTAGGAACAACTCAAATGACACTTGATAGGTAATTATCAGGAATCTTTTTGCATAAATTGGCGGCTGTCGAAACTGCAGTCTTCTGGTTGCTTAATTCAAAGAAATCGATAAAGCCCAAACCGCCATTATCACCCCTGCCTTCAGGCAGGCCTCTGGTTTGCTCCTTGAGAGCTTCTCCAGCGCCAGCAAACACTTTTCCGCCAAGTCCAGGTAGTCGATCGCCGCCATCTTTCTCGCGAGCGCCTCGACCCCTCCGTGCCGCACCACCGCCTCGGACGACGCTGGCACGATGTCGAGGAACAGCTTTATCGCCCTCGCCGACAGCAGCACGACGTCACTGGACACGGACACGACTCCGCCTTCCTCCGCCAGGAGCCGGACGATCCCCGGGACGACGGCGTCGAGGGGGAAGGCAACGAAATCCTCCGCGTACTCGGTGGAGACAAGGAGGTCGCAGAGCCTTATGAGCGCCGCAAAGGACTCGGACGGGTCGGCGCCGGGCGAGAGGCCGGGGAGGATCTCAGGGAGGACGGAGAGGACCTCGTCATCGCCGCTCCCTCCGTCGTCGGACCCCTTGTCGGAGGAAGATGAGGAGGCCATCGAAGGGAGTTAGGGTTAGGGTTTTGGTCGGCTAGGAATAGGGTTTTGAGTTTGGGATTTGTGGAAAAAGAGAAAAGTGATTATTTATACATGAAGTTTTGGGTTTGGGTGTTTGACCTAAAAGTTTGGGCTTGGTCAACCCTCCTTGGAGTTGGGCCTTGAGCTCACTTGGGGATGTTGGGGCTATAAATCACATGGTTTAAAATGCGAGGATGTGTTTAAAATAAATGGAGGCGATATGCGCGTTGCACATGCTGAAAATTACGGAAAAATCTACGTGAAGGGAAAAATAGACTTTTTCATGAATTGTCCAATGGTGGGGCACCTTAATACGTTTTTGCATAAAAGCCCCCCAAAAATTGGAAAATTTGTGCAGAGGCAGAAATTAGATTTAATTAATTAAATTGAACCGAGCACGATATTCTAAAATTAATTAGGAGTACATGGGATTAAATCAGGCAGCCATAATTGTCAGAGACGTAGAGGAGACAGTGTAGAATATTAATAAAATTCAGGTCGTACAAAACGGTCAAGATTGGGTTCACGATTTCGATTGGGACGCACAAGGGTACAAAATTGGAAATTATTTCGAATTAAGAAATAACGTCCGCGACGTTTATTGTGCGACTAAAATGTAGCACAAGAAAGCAATATTATGAGTTGCACAAGGGCCAGAAAGGTAGGCGGGCGTGTCTAGGTCAATGTTGTGAAATTCGTAGATAGGCAACGGCTAGTGAGGTGCTCCAATTATCGAGCAACGGTAAGGTGCGCTACGTGTCATAATTATTTCGCACTTAAATTAAATGCCGTGTTCTAATTCTAATTGGTTCAAATTAGCCCTAATTTCACTATCTAAGCCAAGTAGCCCTAATTTTGGGTGAGAGGATTTACAGCTCCGATGAAAGGTTATATGCTTGCAATTGTGGCACGGATTTCCTATTTTATGTACTTTATTGGTTTTTGGTTCATTCACTTGTGCTCCTTTGTGGTACTTGCTCTCGGGGCCTGACCCCGTAGGTTTTGTTTGACCAAGTTTAATAGCAGTGCCCGAGGATCCTGTCCTGTATCTAATCGATGACGCACATCAGGAGGATGTCCGCCAAGAAACTTGAGTGGGTTATTCTTCCCTACTATGAGTATCATTTTGTATTACCTTTTTGGTATTTAGCCGACGACACTTGTTAGCCGGTGTATCTAGACGTTAGTTCCTCTACATGATTGTATATTATCCATACCGTAGCTGACTTATAGTCATGTACTCTTGAGAATGCACTAGTGTACCATCCTGTATAACTAGTTTCATAATCATTCTGATAGAGCATCGGGGACGCCTAACTGCTTTATCTTACATGCTCATTCTTACTATTTTTTGGTTGATGATTGAGGCATAGAGATCCTTGACCCTAGGTGACTAGATTGTAGTATGCACCCCCTTGTCTCTAGACAACCTTAGCACATTGTGGCTTACTTTGGTATTCTGTAAGGTGTGGTTGGCTGAGTCACTCTCCCGCTCTCCAGTATTCTGGTTTTGGGGCGTGACCGTGATATTGACTCTTATGATCTAAACACAATACAGAACATGGTAGAAGGACAATATTCGGGCCAAATATTTTGAGGAGATCTCTCCCTCTACGATCAACCAATTCTAGAGACAAGTTCCCTGGTATCAAGATACCATATACCTCCTATGTCACCTTGCTAATTTTCTGGAATTAAATTAAACAATATTTTTAGGATAAAACAGAGATCAAATAGGCAAAATAAACAAACTCTTTTAAATAAAAATATTATAATCGAGGGACATTCTGCCAAACCGGACCATCCCAATTCAAATCGATCGAGATTGTACCGAAAGGAGCGCACGATATTCACTGACGCGTGCTTTGATAAAATTCGAATTGGTCTTGTGCGAGGACGGATTTGGCATGTATCCGTAAAAAATTATCGTGTTAGAGTTTTCAAGAAATTTGTAATTAGTTTGTGTACGCTCGTTGTGTCGCGAGAAAATTTGCATTGTTGTACTTGTAGCGTCTGACTTGTCCAGAGACCCAAGTTTCGTCTTAGTCTGAGATAGTTGACCAGATCGTTATATCGATGGCCCTAAGATCCGAATCGATGGACGTTTTGTGTTCGGCTTGTAAGAATCTGATTCTAGATGTATTATTGAGATAATATCATCATTTTTGTCGACATATAACTTGCTGAATTTAGACACTGTTATTCTGGCATATTTTTGGGTGCAACATAGGCTCGCTTGTGGCCTCGTTTTGACTCGAAACTTTAATATTTTTCATGTATCCAAATTGTACTTATGGGTAGGGTTTTATGAGTATCTCATCTATTCCGAAAGTATTAATGATATTTATTTCAGCACCTGGCGATGTATGTGCATCTTCTATTTTTTATGCTATCTATGGTTTGATAAGTGCGCATCCAAAATGTCGTCCAAACTCTTTTCGAACCTCAAGTAAGTATACCTTTGCTATATATATTTATTATTGTTTGTCGATATCTTGGCATGTTATACTATTGTTTTATATTGCTTATGTTTCAACTGTTATATAGAACTGTATGTCTGAGGTAAACTTGGGTGCGATCAATGGTGTTCGTCCATTAATTACTTAATTTTTGTTTATTTTATGCATATCAACCTAAGTGCTAGTCAACTAACCTTATATTTGTAGTATGTATTCGTATCTCCTTGGCCTATATCCTCATATGACATGGTATATGAGATTCATGATAGGGCGCGGACTATCATACTCGACTGTCCATCGATACGTACATGACATGTGATGGATAGAATATAACTGCTATGATTAGTGTATTATAGACTCTAGCAATTACAAACTGGACATGTTGTGTATACGACTTGGTCAGTCTATTGGGGATAAGGAGGACAGTCTCTAGGTGTATGTGCTACCCAAATTGGTGAACCATAGTCTCTAGAGAAAATATGGGATTTATGAAAATATTATTTATAGATGCCTCTGACGTTCGTCGAATGTTATTCAAGTGTTACAAATGATTGGTTGACAATATATGTACCGTCATCTACTTCGTGCTATGACATATTTCTATTTTAGCCTGCACCTGTCCATGTGTGTGAAAGTTGTCCTCAAATGCATGCACATAGATGGTTATAAATACCCTTTGTATATTTATATTTCAGTTATATTAGCAAGATGTTTGTATCTTGCTATGTCCCTCTAAGGACCTAGTTTACTTTCAGGTTGGTTGAGTTTATTTTGTTGCATTATTTCGGTGGATAGTAGATGGTCATATTTTTGTTTTATGTATTGGTTCCTCCGAATTTTATATTTCACACCATGATATTTCGCCTGTTATAGCCTATTGTTTATAGATCTGTATTATTCGTTTGGGGTATATTTGGACAAGTATGTTTATTAGACTGCAACTTAGCATTCATATTGTCCATTCTTTATATTTTGTTATATGGATTGAGAGATAGAAATGCTATGTTAATATAGATAGATATATCCATCTTGGACAACGTATACGTATTCGAGTTGTGCTGGAGTTCATTTGATGTGTAGCTGGCCATTGCCACGTACCCTATATCTACGTATTTTGGGTCTGGGACGTGACATTTGAAGATAGCACTATGAAAACAAATGTCAAGTTGGAAACAATTATCAATAGTTAGAGAATTCAATGATCCATATGGTAATCAAACGCAAGTCATATAGGATAGCGACCTTACCTTTTCTTAGGCCAAATACCTTAATATGTATTGAGAGAAGGAGAAGCACAAACAAATAGTTTAGTTAAGGGAACATTGATCTTAAACTTGAGATATAACAAATAAAAAATTTCTTTCTCTAAACAACTTAAGATAGAAATATCCAACTTATAAGTAACTAAGCAATTTATGGTGAGTCAATTATCTCTTTATCCATAAATAATAATATTTTTAGCAGAAAAACTATTGGAAAAAACATAATATTCATGAAATTTAAATTATATATTAGCATATATATAATTCTTTTTATATATGTATATAATTGTTGGCCATGGTAAATTGTTTGGTGTTTTTTTGTATATATTGTAAGAATTTATGTCCCACATGTATAATACAAATTGATATGTTGGTTGATTAATTGTATTTTCTTTATAGGAGAAAATACTTTATTGAAATATAGGAAATAGTTCTCTCTCACATCTCTATGAATAGACACACACCCATTTGTTGTCTAAAATCTTTTGGGAAGGGTTGCAATTTTTTGAAGGGACATAATGAATCATTAGATACATCATGAGATGTGTATAAGATGAGTCTCATTGTTCAAAAGAAAATATCAAGTTCATAATTGCCTTCTTACCAAAATTGAAGAGTTGTTGAAGAGAAACGATTTCTAGAGATCAAACATCTCGCATTACGAAATGGAGAAAGGTACACTTTTACGTTTCCGCATTATGTTTTATGATTAGTGAAACCTGATTCTCAAAAACAAAGATAACATATGGTATCAGAGCCTAATTGAGTAATCATGTCTTTCCAACTTTATGATGTTCTATTATTCAAAGTACCAGACCATATTTTGTAATCATGGACGTGTTCATATCTGAATGTTCCTCTTCTAATTGAATAACATACAGAACATGCATAAGTGAATAACCAATATTCATAGTCAATTAAATCTAAGACATGGATGGATGTATTGGAATGTCATGTTTTTCCTTAATGGTCTATGTATATTCCGTTCTGTTTATTGATGCACTTCCTGGGAACGATAAAGAATATATTCTGACAACCTCTAGTCTTACTTTATTTTATTGAGTCAGAACATACATGTTCTATTTTTATATATGCATGTTATGTTTTCATCTTATTCATATACTATATAACAAATTTGGATAGAACTACACCAAATTATATTATAGAAAGCATGCAAGTACTTATTAATTTTATAGTACTGTATAGAAGTTTGCATTATACATGCATGATATAGACTATGTCTCAATTTGATACTCTCTGTGACTTGCATTATATATATATATTTTTTTGGAAATCAAAACATGTGTACGTGAGAGATTTATAATTTGAGATCCATGCAACGGCAATGAATGCAACAATTTTTTTTATAACATGCATATATCGTTTCTTTTATATTGCAAAATTATTGCGTTGTCACCAAAGTGGCCCAATAACACTATGTTTATACCCATTTTATAGATATTTTATGTCTAGATAATGTTCATATTATTGTGGGTACTTTAAAGTTTTTATTGATCACTAGATATATAATATTACCCAAAGGTGAATTATTTAGTGATTGATGAATAAGAAAATGATAGATTATATGTATTTTATTTGTGTACGCATTGAATATCCAAAGATAACATGCATACTCAAATATACAATGTAATTTTATCAATTATTGTAGAAACTAAAAGCATCATTATGTGAACGTAGTATTTCATGTTTAATGCCCAAAGGTGTATCATGCAAATACTTTAATTATTTTATGTTAAATTCAAAGCACTAACAAGTATGTGTTATAATATTGCAGTATCGTCGTCTTTTTCACTTTATTCACTGGCTTCATCTATTCCAATGCTTACAGGAATGAATTTTCCTGATTGGTCTGAACAAGTCCAATTCAACCTTGGTGTGCTTGACCTCGATCTTGCACTCCAGATTGATAAGCCTCCTGATCTCACTGAGACCAGTACTGAAGTTCAAAAGACTCTCCATAAAGCTTGGGAAAAGTCGAACAGACTCAGCATTATGTTCATGCGAATGACAGTAGCAAACAACATTAAGACTACCTTACCCAAAACTGATAATGCAAAAGAATATCTCAAAATTATTGAGGACCGTTTTAGAAGTGCCGACAAGTCACTTGCTGGAACACTTATGAGCAAGCTTACCACCATGATATTTGATGGAAGCGGTTCTATGCATGATCATATCCTCGAAATGACCAACATAGTAGCTAAACTCAAAAATCTTGGGATGGCTGTAGATGATACTTTTCTAGTACAATTTATTTTGAACTCCTTACCTCCTGAGTATGGGCCATTTCATGTTCATTATAACACCATTAAGGATAAGTGGAACATAAATGAATTGGCAAGTATGATTGTGCAAGAGGAAGTAAGACTCAAACAACAAAGTATCAATACAGTCAATCTTACTATTCAAGAAGCAAGTAAGCATAATAGAAAGAAGCGTATGAAGGAAAATAAACGCAAAACTTTCCAGGAAGATGGCACCAGTAATGGCAACAAGGGAAAGAAACAGAAGACTAAGAACTGTTATTTCTGCAAGAAACTTGGTCATTTCCAGGCTGATTGTCTGAAACGTAAAGCATGGTTCGAAAAAAAAGGTAAGCCTTTGGCTTTTGTATGTTTCGAATCAAATTTAGTTGAAGTTCCTTCTAATACTTGGTGGCTTGACTCTGGTGCTACTGTTCATGTTTCCAAAATAATGCAGGGATTCCGTACGACCCAAACCATAAAGCCAAATGAGCATTTCTTATACATGGGAAATGGAGTCAAAGTTCCTGTTAAAGCTCTAGGAACGTACCGATTATTTCTGTCTTCAGGATGTTTTATTGATTTGTATCAAACCTTATATGTACCTTCTATTTCTAAAAATTTAGTGTCTATGTCAAAACTTGATAAACTTGGTTATGTATTCAACTTTGTTAATGAAAGTTTCAATTTGTTTAAGAATACTATTCACATAGGTTCTGGTATTCTTAATGATGGTTTATACAAATTTAATCTTGATGATACCTTCTCCAAAACTTTATTAACTCTGCACCCCAAAATTGGAAACAAGAGAAAATTGATGGAAGAAAATTTATCATTCTTGTGGCATAAACGTCTTGGTCATATATCTAAGGAAAGAATTGGAAGATTAGTCAAGGATGACATTCTTCCAAAGTTAAATTTTAATGACTTTGATGTATGCGTTGATTGCATTAAGGGAAAGCAAACAAAGCATACTAAGAAAGGAGCCACAAGAAGTACTAAGCTTCTTGAAATAATACATACAGACATATGTGGACCTTTTGATGTTCCATCATTTGGTAGAGAAAAATATTTTATTACCTTTATCGATGACTTTTCACGTTATTGTTTTATTTATTTATTGCATGACAAATCTCAAGCTGTAGATGTATTAGATATCTATATCAAGGAAGTCGAAAGGCAATTAAATAGAAAAGTCAAAATAGTAAGATCTGATAGAGGTGGTGAATATTATGGAAAATATAATAAATCGGGTCAATGTCCGGGTCCATTTGCTAAATCCTTGAGAAACTTGGTATTTGTGCCCAATACACTATGCCAGGTACGCCTCAACAAAACGGAGTTGCAGAAAGACGCAATCGTACCTTACTTGAAATGGTTAGGAGTATGTTAAGCAATTCAACCTTACCCATATCCTTGTGGATGCATGCACTTAAAACTGCTGTCTATATTCTAAATCGAGTTCCTAGTAAGGCAGTTCCAAAGACTCCTTTTGAACTATGGACCGGAAGAAAGCCCAGTTTAAAATATTTACATGTCTGGGGGTGTGCAGCAGAGATAAGAGTATATAATCCACATGAAAAGAAATTGGATTTTAGAACGATCAGTGGTAACTTTATAGGTTACCCAGAAAAATCCAAAGGTTATAGGTTTTATTGTTCAAACCATAGTACGAGAATCGTAGAATCCGGTAATGCAAGATTCCTAGAAAGTGTTGAAACTAGTGGGAGCAATGAACCTCGAAAAATAGTTCTTAAAGAAATTAGGGTACAAGTACCAATGGTACATTTGCCTTCAACTTCTCAACAAGGTGGTGTTCCTATGGATATTGTACCAAATAATAACCAAGAACAACACATTAATGATATTGCACCACAAAATAATATTAATAATGACCATAATGAGGTTGAAATAAACCATGAAGAGGTTATTGTTAATAATGAACAAATTGTCACACATGAAGCTGAAGTAGAACAACCACAACAGATGGAATTAAGGAGGTCTCAAAGACAAAGAAAATCAGCCATCTCGGATGACTTTGTGGTTTATCTACAAGAATTAGATTATGATCTAGGAATTGAAAGTGATCCAATAACATTTCCACAAGCCATAAAATGTGTCAATTCTAATAAATGGATTGATGCCATGAAAGAAGAGTTGGAATCAATGGCACATAATAAAGTTTGGGATTTAGTAGAATTCCCTGAAAACTCGTAAAGAGTTGGTTGCAAGTGGGTCTTTAAGACCAAACGTGACTCAAATAGCAATATTGAACGATATAAAGCCAGATTAGTAGCCAAAGGTTACACTCAAAAGAATGGTATTGATTACAAGGAAACCTTCTCTCCTGTTTCAAAGAAGGATTCCCTTAGAATAATCATGGCATTGGTAGCTTATTATGATATAGAGTTACACCAAATGGATGTGAAAACAGCTTTTCTAAATGGAAATCTAGAAGAGGAAGTTTATATGGAACAACCAGAAGATTTTCTGGTTGAGGGTAAGAAACACATGGTCTGTAAACTAAATAAATTAATTTATGGACTTAAGCAAGCTTCACGATAATGGTATCTTAAGTTTAGCGATATCATTACATCTTTTGGTTTTAAAGAAAATATCGTTGACCGGTGTATATACCTGAAGATCAGTGGAAGTAAGTTTATATTTTTGGTTTTGTATGTTGATGATATAGTGTTGGCAAGTAGTGATCTTGGTTTGTTGCACGAAACCAAGAAATATCTTTCTAAGAACTTTGAAATGAAAGATATGGGTGAGGCATCTTATGTGATAGGAATAGAAATATTCCGAGATCGATCACAAGGATTATTAGGCCTCTCTCAGAAAGAATATATCAATAGAGTTCTTCAAAGATATGGAATGAGTAATTGTAAAGCTGGTGTAATGCCAATTCAGAAAGGGGATAAATTTAGCCTTATGCAATGTCCTAAAAATGAATTAGAGCACCAGCAAATGGAAATATTTCCTTATGCATCTCTAGTTGGTAGTCTTATGTATGCTCAAACTTTTACAAGACCGGATATTAGCTTTGCAATTGGTATGCTAGGCAGATACCAAAGCAATCCTGGAATTGAACATTGGAAAGCTGCAAAGAAAGTTCTCAGGTATCTACAAGGGACAAAGGACTACATGCTCACATATAGAAGATCTGATCACCTTGAAGTCATCGGTTACTCAGATTCAGATTTTGCTGGATGTATTGATACCAGAAAATCAACATTTGGTTATTTGTTTCTATTGGCTGGAGGAGCAATCTCATAGAAGAGTGCGAAGCAGAGCATCATAGCTTCGTCTACTATGGAAGCAGAATTCGTGGCATGCTTTGAAGCCACAATTCAAGCTCCATGGCTGCGTAAATTTATTTCAGGACTTGGAGTTGTCGACACTATTACCAAGCCGCTGAAAATTTATTGTGATAATGCAGCAGCAGTCTTCTTTTCTAAAAATGATAAATATTCCAAGGGTGCCAAGCATATGGACTTGAAATATTTATCTGTTAAAGAAGAAGTTCAGAAACAACGAGTGTCCATAGAACATTTGAATACAAAACTCATGATAGCGGATCCACTTACTAAAGGACTACAACCAAAGACCTTTTATGAACATGTTGAAAGAATGAGTCTTATATGTAGTAAGAATTGAGAGCCATTATTGTAATCCTTATGTATTATGTTCTATGTGATTTGAGATCTCATCAATATATATATATATATATATATATATATATATATATATATATATATATATATATATATATATATATATATATATATATATTTCTGAATTATTTTTTCTGGTTTTCCAAATATTGTACAAATAATGGTTTGGATAAATGCTGATCGGGAATGTCTTGTTTAAGACTCTAATGTTGGACTCGAATGTTAAACTTCTAACTTATAGATCGTA
This sequence comes from Iris macrosiphon, assembly GCA_036927795.1. Classification (NCBI taxonomy): domain Eukaryota; kingdom Viridiplantae; phylum Streptophyta; class Magnoliopsida; order Asparagales; family Iridaceae; genus Iris; species Iris macrosiphon. The sequence continues at coordinate 15,742,819 of JAYESA010000020.1, read as the reverse complement.
CTGATAAATGTTCTAAAGGTTGTAGTACATGAAAGGAAAATATGTCTCTTAATTGGCTTATAACCGCCATGACTCACCTTTAGTAAATTTGTCATTATGGTATTTAAGAATTAACCATATCAAGATTTAAACTTAAGGCCCTATCAATTGTCTTATCATATTGGCCAAGTGGGAGAATGTAAGAATGTATGTCCCACATGTATAATACAAATTGATATGTTGGTTGATTAATTGTATTTTCTTTATGGGAGAAAATACTTTATTGAAATATAGGAAATAGTCCTCTCTCACATCTCTATGAATAGACACACACCCATTTGTTGTCTAAAATCTTTTGGGAAGGATTACAATTTTTTGAAGGGACATAATGAATCATTAGATACATCATGAGATGTGTATAAGATGAGTCTCATTGTTCAAAAGAAAATATCAAGTTCATAATTGCCTTCTTACCAAAATTGAAGAGTTGTTGAAGAGAAACGATTTCTAGATATCAAACATCTCACATTACGAAATGGAGAAATGTACACTTTTACGTTTCCGCATTATGTTTTATGATTAGTGAAAACATGATTCTAAAAAACAAAGATAACATATATAGCATAAATTTCCATCATTTGCAATTTAAATGGGATATAATTTGAGTTTGATTTTGGGTACAGACTTCCAAAAACTGAATTTTTTATTTTTATTTTAGTATTTCGATTTCTTTCCTACCCGAATCCGATCCGTTGACACCCCATTGTCTTGTGAGATTATCACCGTTGGTAGCATTCTAAAAGTTGGCATTGACAAATGAATGTATTAGGAAAGCTTGGTGATGTGTGTCAGTGCATGGATTTTATATGTTTTGGTGTATAAAATACTAGTGGACAAAGAAAAGTGTGACAGGGAGGTTACTAATGATACAACTATATGTACGAGTTGTATGCACAAGGATGTGATTGTAATTTGTTGTGCATGAAGGATTCATGTGCTTCTATGGATGGGCGCAAGTGTTTTTTTTTTTTCCCATGGTGGATGGGGATGTTTTTAGGAAGCTTTTCTGTGTGTGGATCTGGATTCTGCTCAGGCAAGGATGTGGCAGGGACGTTTTGGGAGGAATATTTTGTGCACTGGGATCTGAAAATGATCAATCTCAAAATATATAATTGTTGGCAACATTTTGATATCAAAATATTGAAATATTCGAAGTTAAAAATTTGGAACAAAATATCATAGAGAATGTTGCATATTGAAACATTCAAAGTCTATATATTGTTACCGAACTCGAGTGACTCCTGTGGTTTACTGATAAGAGGTATAAGGTCTTGACTGAGTGACAGAAGATCAGTAAATCGAGCCACATGGACGTATTATTACTTCCATTTATAAAATGGTGGAAGTTGGAGGGACAGTGGGCCCAAAGATATACAATGTATTTGTGTACGAAGTGTCGAGCGTTACGGCAAGAAATGTGATTTTTTTTCATGAGAATAAATTATGTTCTTACTTTTGTAAAGATTTTAGGAAAAGAGCCACATATGTGGGGGTAAACTAATTAATGTTGGTTTAGAGTAAAATAAACTCATATAATATTTTTTAAATTTGGGGTTGGTATAATCAAATCTCAAAAGAATTGTAATCTTATTTTTAGTTAATGAATTACTTGCATATCAAGAACGTGGAAGATCTAAAGGTTCTAAAGATTTAGCTCATCAGAAGAATTATTATTGGTTATTGGATTAGACAATTTAATTAGACTTGACACTAGTGTATCTAACTAGACTTGACTTGACCCATTGATTCAATTAAATAGTTAGTCATGGTTTGACTTATTAGTTTAGGAGAATGGATTAGTTATTGAGTTTAGACTATTTGACTTGAGTCACTAGTTAGTCATAACTAGATTAAGTCTATTAGACCTATTTAGACTCAAGAATAGAATATTCCTTCTATAGGATTAGTTGATCATATTCATGAGAGAATGAGAGTTGTCTTTGAGTTAATTCAAATATTCCTCAACCTAACCATAACCCTATTAAGAGGCTATATAAGCATCTTTATTCATGAATAGCCTCTATTTATTTTTCTAATTAATTCATTCCCAAATTTGGAAGCAACCCCTAAATCCACCCATTCCCAAATCTCATCCATCTTATTTTCATTCTAAGGAGACTAGAAGCTTGGATCTACATGAGCACTTGAAGACGAAAGATTTGGGATAGAAGCTTGTTTCATAATTGTGTCCATTGGACTTTGCATTGAGAATCCATCTCCCAATATGTATATTACTCAATTTTTTTTTTAATTAGGTTCTAATCACTACAAGAAAAATGATCATTTACGGCACGCAAAATACGCCGTAAAAGATCATTTACGGCGTACATTTTTGTGCCGTAAAAGGCTATGCCATAAATGACCCTATTATTTACGACGCGCATTTGAACGTTGTAAATGACCCTCTTCCTATTATTTACGACACACATTCAAACCATGTAAATGACCCTCTCCATCTTTTTTACAGCGTTCAAATGCGTGCATAATATGGTTATTTACGGCATGGCCTTTTATGGCACCAAAATATATGTCGTAAAAGATCTTTTATGACCTGTTTCGCGTGTTGCAGTGTGGTTATATTACCTAGCAAATGAGGTATTGGCCCCGAGAGTGCGTTGCTGCCAAGGTACAAGGTATTCATGTGAAATAAAACGTCTAAACCAGACTAGAGAGATGAGACATTGTTGTCAAAGAAACAGATAACGAGCAATATGGCATCAATACTTCAAGAAAAATAAAATACAACCCTTCTATGAGAGCAATATGAGATCTGATTTATTAACGATAACAACAAGATGAACAATAAACAAGCTAGCTAGTGCTCCTCAAGAGGAGCAGATCAATTTTTTTTTTATATTAAGAATCCAATCCTTTCAACAACAAGTTGAATGACTTGAAGTCTTGAACTTGAACATGAGTAGAAACAAACGAAACTACACAGCTTTAGCTGTGAACTTCACTTCCACAGGGAAGGACATAATACGCCGTCTTCTCTACGATGCCCATGGCCTTGCAAGCAATGATCTCAAACTTGAACGTCTCCACCCCTCACCCCTCTTACATGGACAAGAACTCGATCATAGGTGACCAGCTGCTTCCTCGGGGACCCTTCGACTCCGGAGGGAACCTTCGAGTAGACCAGGATCGCGTGGGCTCCGTCGACCAGACCAATGTTCGCCACGTCCACCTCGAAGGCGATCGCGACCTCCTTGCACGGGTAGTCGCTGATGGCCACCGAAGTAGAACTACCAGAATAAGTCAAATTAGCGACGTCTGCAAATGTCGCTAAATGACATAAAAACATCGCTAAAAAAAATTAGCGACGTTTCAATGAAGTCGCGTTTAAGCTAGTCGTTAACAGAAAAAATATCGCAAAATGTCGCTATAGCGACATTTTCTAGCGACGTATTTGCGTCGCTAATATTTTTCATATTAGCGATGTTTAACAACGCAATATAGCTAAATTAGCGACGTGTTGTGTGTTGCTAAACGTCGCTAATTTTTTCTATTTAGAGACGTTTTGTAACACATTTATCAACGTTTTGTTGACCTGACAAATACTGCCATGTCAGCAATTTAGCGATATTCAGCAACGTATTCAACGGCGTATTTAGCGACGTATATAGTGACATATTTAGCGACGCATATAAACGTCGCTAAATTTTCAGTAAAAAAAATACAAAATGGTTTCCAAACCAATCTTTCTGCAGTTTATGAATTCATAATTTATATAAATAGACCCAGAGCAACCCTCTATTGAATTTTTGGGTTCGTCGACCCCTTCGGTGGAACACTCAACACCGGTAAATTAACATACATTTAATGTGAATAATATAGTAAAATTTAAAGAAAATAAAATATTGAAATTATAAACCAAGTCTGAAAAAAATCTTGTCGTAAAGAATACAATAAATATCCACACAAATAACCAGTAAACTGTCCTAACTAGGACTACTACGGATCTGCAGGAGGATGACCACCGGCGCGCATCAGGGATAAGAACAAATCATACTACTCCCATAAAATCGATACCGATGTTGATGAAGAAGGCAGTGACGTCGGTAGAGTCTGTGTCGATGAAGGTGCACCAGGAGGACGTATCTACTCCAACGCTGCTAGTCGATGGTTGTATGAATCCATGCTAGATAACAGTCTCGTACAGCTATGAACCATTGAATCCTGCATCATCGTCAGCCTCTCATCCACGGACAGCTTTGATGCATGTAGCTCTGTCATGCTGCGCTCTATCGACGCTCTAAGATCAGCTGTCATATCCATGAGCTCCATGATGCTGCGCTCGAGCATATCAAATCATGCGATGAGCGTCGCATCGTCCGTCTACGGCTGGGACAGGGGCTGCTCCTCCATCCTTCGTAGCAACTAGTCACGGAGAGACGCAATCTGACGGTCAAAAGTCTCCTAGACTCAGTCCGATGCCTGCGAGGGCTGTGGAGAATGCACACTTGCAGTAGAGGCCCTAGAAGACTGTGTCGCGCCATAGGATCCCGTACCGTAGTACGTACCCCTCTGGAGACCACCAGCGGCAGTCGCCCACAGCTCGTCCACCGACGAAGCTGGAGAGGGCTGCGAGAAAGTACCAGCCTCTCCCGATGTAGGTGCACTAGTCGTTGCCCGCTCACGCAGCCTAAGATACTTGGCCTAGAAAAGTTTGAATACTCGATAATTGATAATGTCTAAGGTACTTATTACTAACTACATGGATATTTATTTGCATATTTTCTAAGTTAAATTAAAATTAACACAAAGTAAAGTAATACTTACATAGGTCTGCGAGGCCCTCTCATCAATGAGATTTTTGCCCTTTCGATGGGTGGCCAGGAAGACGATCACCATGTTTGCATCCTCACACCTTTGTACATGTTAAAAATATTTTATTTAGTACTAAAATTAAATATTTTATCTTACTACTATTTTATCGTACTTGTATTAAAATAAGATATCTGAAATAAAAAATATACCAAACGACAAAAATATTTCGTCATCGGAAGCGAGCCACCACACTACTTTGCTGCCTTCTTCCTAGCCGTCTTGGCCTTAACAGGCCTTTTCTTGTACCTTGGATCGTCGAATCTAGACCTCATCGCAGTCCACTGCTCAGGCGTGATCCAACCTTGGATCGATTTTTCTTTGAGATCACGAGCCTTCTGGTCATCCAGAGCATCATAGATCTGCTTGGCGGCAACGGCAGAAAATATCTTCTCGATCAACTCGATCCGGTGCGATGGATAGAAATACGTTTTCTACAAGAAGTAATTTATTAAGTTATATAATATTCATAAATTATATAATTATATTAAAACCAAATATACTTTTACCTGAAAGTGCGTAAACCAAAATGCCTTCCTCTCATCAGGAGCATCAGAGTAGTTGATCTAAGGGCCACCATTGTTGTACCTCAGAAAGTGGCCCAGACGTCTTTGTACCGACGATGGACGATATCTATACTTATTTTTATCAAAAAAGTAAATATATGATGAATAAAGAAATATACGATATATATGATGCTAAACCAACTAATTAACTTACTTTGTACCGTCGGCCCAACTTTTTGTCCTTGTCTCGTCCGGAGGTACGCATGGAGGATCTCACTGATGCTGGGACGACGTCGGCTCAACCTCTGCCATATGCTCATCTGTCTCCATGGTTCCGTCAACAGGAGGAACGCTGGACGAGGGAGTAGTCACAGGCCTGGAACTACTTATCCCAGGAGTGCTGCCACGTAACGTCGTCGCAGTAGGAGATGTGACTGGTCGATATACTGGAGTACTTGGCGACGGGGATCCAAAACCAATAATAGGCAACCGGAGGAGCACTCCATCTACCTCGGGACCTGCTGAATGCTCCACGTCGTCCTATCATACCTGATAACAATATATAATGATAGAACAAATAAATAAATATATAGTATATTCTACTATCTCACAGCATTAATAGAATTGTACAGTAAATAACTAGTAGTGTTACAAGTCTAAATGGATAGTACATTCTACAGTCAAAATATGATACATGTCATAAGTCCAAATAGATTTATTTTATTTTTAACTATCTTTAGAAATTTTATCGTGTTCGCCTTCCTCGTCCTCCTCTTCCTCCTCATCTTCACTTTCATCTACTTTGTTTTCATCTTCATCTTTCTCTTCGAATAATTCTACCTCTTCTACATTATTAGTCGTGTAATGAGTAACTTTCGTTGAGACCACATCTACAATATTTGTTACAAGAGGTAGCTCATCCTCCTGATAAACTATTTCGTCAATGTCAAAGGTATTTCTAGCTTTAGTCTTGCATACTGCCTACCAATCCGACCTCGTTATCCCCTGTCTAGGATAAGTTATGTAGTACACGAGCTGAGCCTGACTTGAGAGGACAAATGGTTCGTAGCCTTGATATCTAAGCTTGTAGTTTATATCCCCAAGACCATGCTTGTCAATTTTTTAACCTTGATCTTGAATCGGATCGAACCATTCATACTTGAATATCACGATCTTAGCAGGTTATGTGCCATAATTATATGTCAACTCCACAATCTCTCGTAAGATGCCAAAGAAATTATTGCCTGGATCGACGTCTTTGTAGTTCAAAGATTTGATACACAAACAAATATTTTTCGTGGAATCAAGATCCAGAAAGTTGTCTCTGATCGGAGCATTTGTTGACTTGAACCTAAACCCATTCACACAGTAACTTGGCCATATTTTTATGGCAATAATTGGCCCTGGGCTAGAGTTCTAATAGATTCAGTCTCGGATGTTATTAGACGATCGACTTAAATATTAAAGTAGCGATAGTAAGTTATTTATTGTGCAAGTGCATACAAAAAAAGTAATTATCGAGATCCTTACATATACGCTCAACCAAGAAGGAAAATAATGTTTTATTTCTTGTTCTACTTCTTCGTCTGTTATGTAGGGTCTAACGACCTCAGCTCATCATTATATGTGCTGAAAACAACGAAACAACCGCTGATTAGTAGCATAATATTAGCTTATACTATTACATTGAGATAACGTAAATGTGAAAGTATTAATTACCTACCCCTCTACCTTCTCCACTTCATCCTCATCGCAATTGAGTAATATATACAACTGAGCAGCCCTTAGCTCGTCGTCATTCAAATATCTCTTCTTTATTTTCTCTGAAGGCTTTTTGGACGCATTGAATACTTTCAGTATTGCATCATTAGATTCCTGATATTTGTCGTCGTTTCTCGGATCTCTCGTTCTTTTAGTAGCAACATGAGATTTGAAATACGTCGAGCAAAAGTTTGTAATCTCCTCGAGAACATAAGCTTCACAAATAGAGCCCTCAACCCGTGCCTTATTTTTTACCTTTCTCTTTAGGTGATTCAGATGTCACTAGAATGGGTACATCCATCGATAACCAACAGAACTACCAACACATGCCTCATTGGAAAGATGAATTGGCAAATGCTCCATGGAGTTGAAGAATCCAGGAGAAAACACCTTTTCGAGCTTGCATAGTATTACCGTAATGTCATTCTCTTGCTTTTCTAGACGATCGAAGAGCAACTTAGTAGAACAAAGATCTTTGAAGAATATGTTGAGCTCTGTCAATGGATCCCAAATGACCTGCGATAAGAATTCCTGAAATACAATCAAAATTAACCTCTCCATGAATATGTGACAATCGTGGCTCTTCATACCCGCCAGTTTATTCTCTTTGAGGTGGACGCATCTTCTCAAGTTTGACACATACCCGTCTGAAAATTCTATACCCTGAATACACCGACAAAGTCTCCCTTTATCCTCCTTCTCCAGTAAGAAAATTGACTTAGGTTGCTTTAACTTTCCATTCGTCTACATATTTTTTCTAAGTCCAACTTGGCCTTTGGATTGTCTTTCATCTTCCCCTTTACCTCCATTGCAGTATTAATTATGTTATCAAACACATTCTTCATGATATGCATGACATCAAGGTCATGTCTGATCAGATTGGTGCTCCAATATGGTAGATCCCAGATTATACTCCTCTTTGTCCAGTTATGGGTGCGACCAAATCCGTCACACTTATACCCCTTAGCAGGATCTTCGATAGTACTTGGTAAATCTTTTACCTCTTCCCATATCGTGTATCCGGGACAACTTGGGGGTGGATTGGCCTTCTCCACAACGCCCGCACGAAAAGTATTCTTGTTCCTTTGGTACGGATGATCATTCCGCAGAAATTATCGATGACAATCGAAGAAGCACATTTTGCCTCCGTTTTTCAAACGAAAAACCTTAGTGTGTTCTATGCAATATGAACATGAGAAACAACCATGAGTGCTCCATCACGATAATATTCCATAGGCCAAAAATTCATTGATGGTCCACATAAGTGCTGCCCTCATCTGAAAAAATTGCTTTCTAGAAACATCGTACGTGTTAGCATCTACTTCCCACAGATGATTCAACTCATCTATCAAAGGCTATAAATACACAACGATGTTTCTCTTCGGATTATTCGAACCTGGGATAATAACGGTTAGGAATATATATGGAGTCTTCATATACATCCAAGGCGGTAGATCATATGGAGTGACGATCACAGGCCAACACGAATACTGGGAGCCCAAAATTTGAATGGGGTAAAACCGTCGGAGGAGAGCCCCAATCTGACTTTACGCGGATCCGAAGCAAAATCTGGATACTCTCGATCAAAGTGCTTCCATGCTTCTCCATCAGATGGATGATCCAATACTCCTTCGATCTGTTCTCGCCTGTGCTAACTCATATTTTCTGCAGTCTTCTTCACCATAAACAACCTCTGTAAATGCGGCGTTAAAGGCAAGTAGTACATCAAATTGGTAGGCTTTCTTGCACCGACAGACTTTTCTCTACTAGTGGCCTTGTAGCGATCGACACCACAGAATCTGCATGTATCTTCATCTTTGTCGTCTTTGTAGTACAAAATACACCCGATATGATATGCAATAATTTTCTCGTATCCCATCCAAAGCGTTCTCACCATCCTCTTACATCGGTAGAAGTCTTTAGGCAACTTAGCACCCTCTGGCAAGATCTCTATAATCAAATCCATTAGTCGGTTGTAGCATTCTTACGATATGTTAAAATCAGACTTGATGCTCAATAATCTTGTAACCACCTCCAACGGTGAATGATCCTCACAACCAGGATATAATAGAGTCATTGTATTCTCCAGCAACTCTATAAACTTTGCAGCATCGACATTTGGTGCCTCCTCAGTAGCATAATGATTGTCCGGATCGAAACTAGACCCCGCCATATAAAAAATTATGTTCACCCAACCGTCGTTGTAAGTAGGGTGGTCATGGACATCCATATACGGCTCCACATAAGGCTCCGACTCCGATGCTAAAGACACAAGTTCTTCGTGCGCGGTCCACTGATAGTAATTCGGTATGAAACTCTTAGAGTATAAATGATATGTGACTTCCACTTCTGGATGATATTTCAAGTTGCGATATCTCACACACGGACACTTAATTTTGGTACCGTCCATGTAATGAGGGAATGCCTTTGTGAACTACAGGAATTTCTATACACCCTCTATCAATTTATTTCGTACACCGCACATGTCATCAGGATGACGGTTGTACATCCATGAACGATGACGCAGATAGTAATTCATATCCATTTCTAGATACTTCTGCAAAGATGAATAGACATCATTCAAGTATATACTCATATGAATATTTGGTAGTGTATATTATCCAAATAATACTCACTCCAGATATACAAATATGAATAGACATCATACAAGAAAATAGTTTAAATTACAGTACATGTCACAAGTCTAAATGGATTTTATATTGATATTTTTAATCCTCCTCTGAAAATTTATCTTCTTCGTTTAAATATAGTACATGCACTGATACTTCTATTCCTAGCATTTGATACTCAAAAATACCCAATTATATTATACACCTACTACTCGTTTATATACACATAAGAATACTCAGGAATATAATACATATACTGATACACTTAGTCCTAGTACTGATAATTCTTCGTTCAACTCTATATCCTGGATACTCATATTGCAGTGTATTAGTGAGTATCAACTTTGTATCGTGGATATCCACACTTGACATTTGTTTAGGCCATGACTTTCTAATTGAAAAGTCAAGTCATGGATATCTAGTGTCAATTTTGTTGGGTCCAGGATACATAGTTGACACTCACTAATACACTCCTGGATATCCACACTTGACATATATGCGTGTGTCCGTATACGATAAAATGCTTACAACCTTATCCTCGATATCGTGTCCTAACCTTTCATATCCATGTGTCCTACAATTTTACCATACGTATCATGAGATAACATGATACAAACATGTGTGTGTGTGTTCATATTCGTGTTAGGGTTAGTATATGTGTGTTAGTGTATCCGCGTGTCCGAGTTTGGGTTAGTGTTAGTGTCCGTGTGTGTGTGTGTATGTGGCCGAGTTAGGATTTGGATAGGTTTATGGTCTGTATCGGGTCTCGGCTTTGGGTTAGGGTCTGTATCATATCCTGTGTCGTATCAGTGAAGAGAGATAAGGTTAGGGTTAGGGTTTGTGTCATGTTCCGTGTTGTGTTAGTGACATATCGTGTCAATGTTTGTGTCTGTGTCATGTCCCGTATCGTATCTATGTCTGTGTATGTGTCGTATCCGCTATCAAATATCGTGTCAGTATTTGTGAGGGGGGGGGGGAGAGAGAGAGAGGTTTAGGGTTAGGGTTTACACCCTCTATGAATTTATCCCGCACACTACATTAATGCATAAGTAAAATCTCTGACTTGATTCTCCGATACATATATAGAAACCATATTTAGGATGGTCACACCTATCATTTATCAATTAAGTTAAATACACTCAAGCAATACTATTTTACAACAAAAATGTGTGTTAATATGGTAAATTAATTAATTACATGGATATATATCGTGTCATATCTGTGTCAGTGTGCGTATTTTGTGTCTGTCTCAGTGTGTGTGTCTGTGACAGTGTGTCATGTCTGTGCTAGTGTGTGTGTCGTGTCTGTGTCGGTGTGTGTGTGTCGTGTCTGTGTCAGTGTCATATCATGTCTGTATCTGTGTGTGTGTGTGAGAGAGAGAGATAGGATTATGGTTTACCTAGAGGAGGAGGAGGAGGAGGAGAAGCCCGAGATTGTCAGAGGGAAGGTGCCACGTTGGAAGGGAGGAGCCGTGTGGGAGGGGGCGCTCGGGTGGTGGGGAGCCGGAGTAGGGGGACTGTGGGAGAGCCGATGGTGGGGGGGAGGGGTAGGCGGGGGGAGGAGGAGGAGGCCGGAGTGGGAGGGGTACTTTGCCGGAGGGGGGGTTCAAAATTTTGGGAAGGGGATCGACCGAATAGGGGAAAATGAAACCCTAGATCCTATATTAAAATTTTTAGCGATGTCATCAATAGACATCACTAAATGTGGCTAATTAAAAAAATTATGACATCATCAATAGACGTCGCTAATTGAAAAGTTTGCGACGTCGCAAAAAATGTTGCTAAAAATCGAAAAAGCAACGTCAGTAAATACGTCGCTAAACGTCGCTAAATCAAAAAACTCAACGACATTTAGCGACGTTAAAGAAGCTTATAGCGACTATTCTTTAAAAAATAGAAGTACAGTCATTAAACGTCTCTATGTGTCGCCAACAGCGACATATATCAATGTTTATTTTAGGAGTTGCTCAAGTCTTTAATATTAGCGATATTTTATTATGACGTCGCTAAAAATGTTGCTATTTTATCATATTTTGGTAGTGTAGGAGAGGGTCTTGCCGTGCTCCTCAAGGGGGCGTCAACGCCATCGCGGTAGGTGAGAGGCTTGCAGTGCTCTACATTGTCAATTTTTGCGGCGAGGATGTTATTGGCATACGAATGTCAAGTACTTGAAGTTGGTGGGGGTGAGTAAATAAAATTTTAGGATTTGGGGATGTTGGATTAGATGGAAATGGACAGAAGGGATTCGCTTTGGAGGGAGGACGCGGATAGGGATCCGCTATAGCTGGTTTTGGCTAGCGGAATTGGATATTGCATTGGATGCATGAGCTAGCATTTTAGGTCACCTAGCACATGCCTAATCTTGTGTTGGATTAGAAATTTTTTATATGTCACTAGTTTAAAACAAAATTGTGCGTGAAAAATTGTGCGGGAAATGAAAATATAGTTTTGAAATAGAAAACGTAGGAGGAAGATAAAAATATATGAGGGAAATGAAAAACGTGTGTTAAATTTGTACGGGAATCTGAAAATTTTAAATGAAAAAAATTTATGAGGGAAATGAAAACTTGAATGAAAACATAAGAGGCAAATAAAAACATAGGTGGGAAACTATTTTTTTTTTTACATTTTCTTGAAATCCGGATTTGAGAGGGAAACTAATTTTTTTTAGGGGAAAATTTTGTTAGGAGAGAAACTAATTTTTTTTAATAAACAATTACAATCATTTACAACTCGCAAAAATGTATGCCGTAAAGGAGCCTTCAATTACAACATGCAAAAATAAATGTCGTAAATGAGTCTTCATTTACAACACGCAAAAATGTATGTCGTAAATGAGTCTTTAATTGCAACTCGCAAAAATGCATGCCGTAAATGAGTCTTTAATTGCAACTCGCAAAAATGCATGCCGTAAATGAGCCTTCAATTACAACGCGCAAAAATACATGTCGTAAATGAGCCTTCAATTACAACGCACAAAAATGCATACCATAAATGAGTCTTCAATTACAACACGAAAAAATGCATGTCATAAAAGAGTCTTCAATTATAATGCACACAAATGCATGTCGTAAATGAGTCTTCAATTACGGCGTGCATGTCAAACACGCCGTAAAAAAACAAAAAATAACTCTTTTACGGCGCACAGATTTGCACGATGTAAAAGAGTCATTTACAACGTGCAACAACTGCGCACCGTAAATTGTACACCGTAAATGCTATATTTACTTGTAGTGAATTATTGCATTTGAGCATTAGGAATTCACTCATGCATTAGTGCTAACCATAGGATAAAGTTTTGGCTTCTAACAATCCCTATTGCAAATGTTACATTGACTTTTGCTGCCAAATTATGGAAAATCTGAATGTGGACCACTAGGTGTTTGTAGGAATGTCTCTTTAGGAATTTTAGAGTGTAATTTATAATTTTTTAGTAGTTACATGTCCACAATTGGATACGAAAAGTGTATATCGCGATATGCTATGATACGACTTGGTGCGTATTGGTATTTTGGGAGGGTTTGTCCAATTTGTGTCATTCTTTACTAAATTATATATATATATATATATATATATATATATATATATATATATATATATATATATATATATATATATGATTGATGTTCCATGGGCTATAGATTGGTGTATCATGAGTTTGAGGGGCATCCTAGTGTGATACTAAGGTGCAAACTAGGTGTTCGATAGATTGCCACACTAGTGTATTGTGTGTTAGTGTATAAATTAATGTGTGCGTTCATGATGGTTTGTGGTGATTTGGAGACATAGGGTTGAGTATTATCTTGGTGTGGTTGGCACTAGAGTTATAGGGGAAGTGCTGATACTTGTGTGGTGCATTGGTGGTGTAGGTGTGTGGGTCATAAGAAATTGTAGAGTATTAGGTGAAGCGAGGAACCAAGCTAGTGTAAGCAACTATAACAGTGAAATTAAGGGGAATGAGTGAAGGACTGTGTGTGTTGTGAGTAGGGGAACTGGGTTTGTGTGGACCGTGTGTGTTGTAGTGCCAACTTGGACTGCAATGTATCTATTGTGTAGTGAATAGGGTAGTGTTTAGATGTAAGTTAGGGTATTCCGTTGTGGAGGAAATACCAGTGGGTGGAGACAGTTGGGGAAACACTTGAGGGCAAGCAATGCATAGTATAATATGCTGGTTAGAGGATATAGAGAGGAACCTTGGATTGGCCCAGATCCCAGAGACTTTTCAAATCGAGGCGGTCGATAGCCAGATGTTCAATATTACACTCACTTGGTATTGCACAGAGACTAGTGTCATGCCCCAGTCCCAAAATATCGAGGGACTAGACACGTGGCAATGGCCAACAGCAAACACTGATGGACAAACCCAATTTAATGGATCCACCAGGGCGTACTTAAGCTGTAACAATAATAAATAGGTCCAATGATATAAGTCACAGTCTATTCTAATCTCATCCACAACAGATAATCACAGATCAAATGCCAGAATAAATACAAATAAATATAATCTAACATATCTCAATAAAAGTGTCTCGGGGAACAACCCGAGAATAAGTCTGATACATCAATGCAATAGACAAGAAATAAAGTAACTAGAAACAGAAATAATCGAGTATATAAAGCCAATACTCATGAGAAGTCCTCTGGCACAATCTCATCCTCGGGTTCTGGTATTGCTCCAATGTATGCACCTGTTCCTGCTTCTACTAATGCTCCGGTCCCGTATACCTCGGGATAGATCTCGTCTGCTAATCCTAGGGACATAATTCGGATCCAGGTCCTCAGGGGACATAGCAAGGTACAAAATAACTCATGCCAAAATAAAATCAGTGCAGCAATAAATAAAACATCAGGGTAAATATATAACCAGCTAAGTGATATGCAAGTGAGAGTTTTAGTCATACTCGGGCTGAGACTACTATAGGCTCTGTGTCGGGGAAACCCATAGCAGCATTAGTATTACGACTCCAGTATATATGCCAAAGCAAGTAGTATCACGACTCCAGTATATTTGCCAAAGCACCTCCAGGCAATAATATATGTAATATAATCAGCCTTTGATATGATAATACTCTCCCCACCCAATGTAATCACGCGCCTCATATCCATGACACACAAGATCAAAACTAATGCAGCAAGTCATATAATGTCTATGAATATAATGTCTATGTCATAAAACCTGTATCCTATACAGAATCACCTTAAATATTTCAGGAAGATTATGTCACATGAATAGTGTCCAGTATCCTGGGTTATGATGTACTTGATAAGACAAGTACGAGAATGTAAAGGGTCACGATATCCATCTCTAGGTGACGTTACACAACTCCGCGTACGGTGTTGGCATCCGACTATTAATCGGACGCTAAGTAAAGTCACACGGTCCTAGGTTAAGCATGTACAACATATAAATAAATCAAGGAACAAGAACTGCAAGATTTGGCAAGGTACACTTGCCTGGGGTTCTGGCTCCAACTGTAGCTCTGACTTCAGTGGAAATTACAGGTACTCATCTGGTTGCTGAAATAAATATTACCATCAGATTTAGAAAATATCAAATAGCTAAAAACGCCTGTCCTTGAGTCCAATTTGGACACAGGGGCAAAAATGACAGTTTTTGGTCAAAGCGGAGTCCACATGTGGGCCGCTTTGCACCAAAAAATGTGTCAGAACCAATGGTCTCTAAATTCGTCAAATTTAGTGTCAACAAGTCCAAAACGATGATACGAACCCAACGGAACTTCCAGAAATGGATTCCGATGAGCCGATCACAAAATCGTACGTCAAGTAGAGCCGTGGGGCCCACGATATGCGATTTTGTCAACATTTTCAGAATCGAACCAAACTTGGGTCACTGGACCAGCGTATTGCTACGAGTCCGATGGCACAAGTTTTGTTTCGATACGACGTATGTACACAAAGTTACAACGTATTCTAGAACAGGCAGATACGGGGTATTGTCGGCGGATATGCGTTGATTCCGGTGTGCACGCACATCCAAATTATCTTCTGCGAAATCTCGCACGTCCGTATCAATGGTGCGCACCTTTCGGTGAAGACCGCACGCGACCAAGTCGTCCCGTTTGGCGGGACGTACTCAGTTCCGGGGGAAAACGGGGTGTTGTTTTTCCTGTTTTTGGATCGCGGTTCGCGATCGCCACAGGACGCGACGTACCGAGCGGGTTGCACGGGCATCGAGAGTGTTACACAGCCTACGCGTCACAACTGACGGAACAGAAAACTGGGCAACGAGGAGAGAGAACGGGTTACCGGAACGGGGCTACGCAGAACTGGGTTTCTCGTGTCCGCGAGGCGACACGACACTACGACACGGTACTGCTGTGTCCGGGTACTACTGTGTCCGGGTTAGGGTTCAGGCGGAGACTCGTCGGAGCTTCACTGTGGCTGCTTAGGGCTTCGCCGGAGGAGAGCAGCGGCTGCTGTTGCTCGTGGTCGAGGCGGAGGAGGAAGACGGGGTGTTGGGCGGCCGGGGCTGGGGTCGAGCGGCTGCGGGTCGGGGAACTGGCGGAGGACGGCGAGGGATTCAGACGGTGGTGGTCGAGGGGGTTTCGAGGCTCGTCGGGAGAGACGGTGGAGAGGGAAGGCGGAGACTGCTAGGGCGGCCGAGGGCTGTGGGGGGGTTCGTCGGGAGGAGGAGGTTCTGGAGGAGGAAGGCGGTGTCAGCAGGCTAGGGCGGCCGAGGGTGATTGGAGCGGTTTGGCTGCGGGTTCTGGGCGGAGGAGGTTAGGGTTCTGGCCGGGGAGCGAGGAGATCGAGGGGGTTAAATAGGGCGCCGGAACAATAAAGGGGTTAGGATTAGGATTAGGGTTTCGACCGGGTTAACGGGTCCGGGTCGGGTTCAATTCAGATCCGACCCGACCCGTTAAGAGCGATGTTCGGTTCGATTCTCTACTGTTCGGGTTGGTTTGGCTTGGTTTAGCTGAACCGGATTTATTTCAGGATTTATTTTGGTTTATTATAAACTTGGTTTTTAGGGCTTTAAAAATACTTCCGGGGTCCAATAAATTTCCGAAAAATTACCCTATGTCTAATTTTTCATTTTACACCAGAAAACATTATTTTCATAATATTTTAATATTAATTAACAATATTTAAAAATTATTTAATTACAACAACCTTAGTTTTAATTAGTTAAAAAAATCCCAGAAAATTACAAAAAATTGTGAAAAATCTATTTTAAATTTTTTTGAAAACTCAGGGGATTAACAACTAGGCTTACCGCACGAGGACTTACTTAGGAGACTTTCAAAGAGATTTTCAAGGAAAAGTTCTTCCCCGATGTGGCCTTGGGAGATTTGGAGAGTCAGTTTCAGGATTTAGTTCAGGAGAACATTTCAGTTGATGAGTATGCCGCAGAGTTTTGCCGTTTGAGCCATTTTGTACCATCCATGGTTCGGGACCCAGGAGATAGAGCCTGGAGGTTCAGGAAGGGTCTGATAAGAGAGATCAAGTCGCGCACTTATGGTCGACGCACCGCTACCTTTGAGGAGATCTTGATAGATGCCCATATTGCTGAGGATGATCTGGATCTCAGGCCCAAGAGGGATTATGATATTTCTGGAGGTGCAAGTGGCAGGACGGGATCGGCCAAGCGTTCCCATATTCAGTAGCAGCCGAGGACGTTTTAGCATCACTACTAGCAGCACCAGGCCCCAGTTTGTATCCAGCAGGATCAGCAGCAGCCTCCGAGACAGATCTAGTAGGCTCCCACTTGTCATTTCTACAAGAAGCCAGGTCACCTTTGGGGGAGCTGCCGGAAGAGGCTTGGACTCTATTTGCACTATGTGTCACGCCCCAGTCCCAAAATATCGAGAGACCAGACACGTGGCAATGGCCAGCAGCACACACCGATGGACAAACCCAATTTAATGGGCCCATTAGGATGTACTTAAGCTGTAAAACAACAGTAAGGGTCTAATATACTAATCTCATCCACATAAAAGAATACAACAATATCAGAGTATAAAGCAATATCAAATCTCAATAAAGCATAACTCGGGGAACAACCCAATAATGAGTCTGATACAATAGTCAAGATACAAGAATAAAGATAACAACAACAAATACTGAGTATGGATAAAGTATATACTCAGGAGAAATCCTCGGCGATTACTCGTCTTCTGGTTCTGGTACTGCTTCAGTGCCTTCTCCTGTTCCTGCTTCTGCTCTTGCTAATGCTCCTGCCCCGTATACCTCGGGATAGATCTCCTCTGCTATTCCTGGGGACATAATCCGGATCCAGGTCCTCAGGGAACATAGCAAGGTACAAAATAACTCATGCCAAATTAAATGCAGTACATCAATAAATGAATCAATAGGGTAAACTATATAACCAGCTAAGTGATATGCAATATGAGAGCATTAATCATACTCAGGCTGAGACTACTATAGGCTCTGTGTCGGAGAAACCCATAGCAGCATTAGTATTATGACTCCAGTATATATGCCAAAGCAAGTAGTATCACGACTCCAGTATATACCAAAGCAAGTAGTATCATGACTCCAGTATATATGCCAAAGCAAGTAGTATCACGACTCCAGTATATACCAAAGCAAGTAGTATCACGACTCCAGTATATGTGCCAAAGCACCTCCAGTAGTATAGAATATATATCAATAATCAGCCTGTAGTATGGTGTGTCTCTCCCCACCTAATGTAATCACACGTCTCATGTCCACGATGTCTCATGTCCATGTCACACAGGATCATGACCTCTAACTGATGTAATAAGTCATAATGAGATCTAAGCATATGAATAAAGTATATGTCATGAAACCTGTAGCCTATACAGAATCACCATGAATATCTTAGGAAGATTCAGTCTCATGAATGGTGTCAGATATCCTGAGGTATGACGTACTTGATAAGGCAAGCACGAGAATGTATAGGGTCTCGATATCCATGTCTAGGTGACGTTACACAACGCCGTGTACGGTGTTGACACCAGAATATTATTCGGACGCTAAGTTATGTCACACGGTCCTAGGTTAAGCATGTACATCATATAAATAAATCAAGATAACAATATGAAGCAGGTACTGCAAGTTTGGCAAGGTACACTTGCCTGGGGTTCTGACTCCAACTGTTGCTCTGGTATCAACAGAATTTGCAGGTACTCCTCCGGTTGCTGAAATAGATATTACCATCAGATTCAGAAGATATCAAATAGCTAGAATTGCCTGTCCCTGAGTCCAATTTGGACACAGGGGCAAAAGTGACAGTTTCTGTTCAAAGCGGGGTCCACATGTGGCCCGCTTCGTACCAAAAAATATGTCAGAGATAATGTTCTCCAAATTCGTTAAACTTAGTGTCCATAAGTCCAGAACGACGATACGAACCCAACGGAATGTCCAGAACTGGATTCTGATGAGCCGATCATAAAATCTCCCGTCATGTGGAGCCGTAGGGCCCACGATATACGATTTTGTCAACGTTCTCAGAATCGAACCAAACTTGTGTCACAGGATCAGCGTATTGCTACGAGTCCGATGGCACAAGTTTGGTGCATTGTCGACGGATACACATTGATTCCGGTATGCACGCACATCTAAATCAACTTCCACGAAATTACGCACGTCCGTATTAACGGCGCGTACCTTTCGGTGAAGTCCGCACACGACCAAGTACTCCTGTTTAGCAGGGCGCATCCAGTTCCGGTGAAAAATAGGGTATTAATTTTCCTAATTTTGGGTCGCAGTTCGTGATCACCACAGGACGTGACACGCCGAGCAAATTATATGGGTATCGAGAGGGTCACGCAGTCTACGTGTCACAACAGACGGAACGGGAAATGGGGCAGCAAGGAGAGAGAAACGGTCACCTGAACAGGGCTCCGCAGAAGACTAAAAACTGTGTTTCGTGAGGCATCGCGATGCTCGGTCGGCGGCTAGGGCTAGGGTTTCTGTCGTGTTCGCCGGAGCTGGAGGTTGCCGGAGGAAGGCGGGTCAGGCGGAGGCGGCTGGGTCAAGGTCGGCCGGGGCTACTACGGTTGTCACGGCGGAGGAGGCCGGAGCTGGAGTCGATCGAGGCGGCTGGGGTCGTTGAGATGCTGCCGAGCTGGGTTGAGGGGCAGCGGAGGCGGCCGGAGGAATCAGGAAGAGGCGAGGTAAAAGCGGGAAGGCTCGGGCGGTGGCTGAGGGTTGCGGGGACGACGGTGGCGGTGAGTGGAGTTACCGGAGGAGAGATGGCGGTGGTGGCGGTGGTTCGTGAGGGAGGCCGGGGTTTATATAGGCTGAGGAGGGAGGCGATCCAGCGGCTGTTGGCGGGGAGAGGAAGAGCTAGGGGCGGCCGGTAGCTGGGTGGGAAGAGACGGCGTCGGCGGTTACGGGCGGAGGGCGGAGGGCGGCGGAGCTGATCTGTCGCGGGCAGCGGTTAGGGATTCTACCGTTGCGGGTTAACGGGTCGGGTTTCGGGTCAGGTTCAGACCCGATCCGACCCGCAGGGATTGGGTTCAGTTAAACCAGGTCGGTTCAGGGTCGGTCCGGTTTGGTTCAAAAATAAACCGGGTTTATTTTGGGTTTAAAAATAACTTAGTTTTTAGGTCTTTAAAAATGGTCCCGGGGTCTAATAAATTCCAAAAAAATTACCCTATGTCTAATATTTTATTTTACATCCAAACATATTATTTTCTTAATATTTTAATATTTAATAAAATTATTTAAAATTATTTAATACCAAAAAATATTGATTTAATTATTTAAAAATCATAAAAAATTCTAGAAAATTGATTTTTAAATTCTGAAAAATTTAGGGGTTTACAATCTACCCCTTTAAGAAGATTGCGTCCTCGCAATCAAAGAATAACTGGTCAGCAGGGATGACACGGTTTGTAAAACAGGTTCGAAGCATGACACCATCAAAGAATCATGATCAAGGAGAATCAAAGAATGAGGGTTTAAGCAAAGCACATAGGAAATGAAAACATCATTTCCTTAAGCAATGGAAGTTATGCAATTTCAAGAGTGAAGGAAATCTAGTTAAAGCAAGAAAACTACAGTTTTTAGAAAAACTAGGTTATCAATTAAAAAAAACATACTAGGCTATTATTAACAAGTTCAAAAATACCAGGTTTAAGGCTAAGGTCATGAACTAACATGCACGAGCTAAGGTATTACTAGGAATAGATAGCTATGAAAAAATTATGCTTATTTGCTACTCCACGAGTCTGCACGTCCTCCAAGGTCATCGCGAAAGCTTGTCTGCGTCCTTATGGTGTATTCCTCTACTGCTGCTGGACCTGCTGGAAGAGTACTGCCTGGGGTATCAAAGGTGGCCTCGGCTGATACACTCCTGGAGATGGTGGTATGACTCCTTCAACTTTCGTTTGCGGTGCTCCCAATGCTGGATAGGCTGGCCTCGGTACTGGTAAAGCTTGTTAGTTAACCATTGGTGCTTCTCCTCGATGCATCGTGCAACCTCTGGCTAAATGTTTGCTGGATCCGCAAATCAAGTATAATCCCTTTTTGCGTCTGCACTCGCTCTCATAATGGCCTCGCTTGCGATAATATTGACATATCGGTAGGAATAAGGCTCTTGGTGCTACTCCCTGTAGTGGATTCTTCTGGGGTCGCTTTGCAACTCTTTCCTGCTGTGCTTGGTCTGGTGCTAATGCATGCAGCCGCTTCTGGCTGGACTCTATCCTGGTGATGCACTCCATGGCCTGTGCTACAACAAGAACGTCCGTTGCAACGGAGCTGATTAACTTTCGTAGCTCAGAGCTAAGTCTGTAAATGAACTCCTCCGTTTGGCTTTGCTGAACCTTCTGATAGGCTTGCATCATCGCGTAGTACATTTGAAATATCTGATGCCCGTCCATAGCTTGCCCTTGTGGGAATACGGGCATTGGTGGAGTAAATTGCGGCGGAGGTGGGATGTCATCTTTTGGATTCTTGAGGCATGCTGATTCGCTTGACTGCTTCGGTGTGCGGATTGACCTTCTCCTACTGGTGTTACTTCATCTTCGTTGGTTACCACAACACCTCGTAGTGATCCTACAGGAGTCTTGTCGTTTGCTCGTTGATCCATTACTCTGCATCCAAAATCAACTATAAGAGGCGCACGGAGGAATCAAGGCAGGATGCAAGTCAAAAAATTGATTCGAATCCGAGATTGAGAGCAAGAACGATTCAAGCAAGTGGATGAGATCCTTGTCCTATTCTTATTGCAGGCTTACTCGGTCCCTAAGTTGAAACCGAATAATTTAGTCGTTGACCTGCATGGGCTACCACAAAAACTATGTCACGCTCCAGTCGAGGGACCAGACACATGGTAATGGCCAGCAGCACACACCGATGGGCAAACCCAATTTAATGAACCCATCAGGATATACTTAAGCTGCAAAACAACAGTAAGGGTCTAATATACTAATCTCATCCACAGAAAATAATACAACAATATCAGAGTATAAAGCAATATCAAATCTCAATAAAACATAACTCGGGGAACAACGCGATAATGAGTCTGATACAATAGTCAAGATACAAGAATAAAGATAACAACAACAAATACTGAGTATGGATTAAGTATATACTCAGGAGAAATCCTCGGCGATCACTCGTCTTCTGGTTCTGGTACTGCTTCAGTGCCTGCTCCTATTCCTGCTTCTGCTCCTGCTAATGCTCCTGCCCCATATACCTCGGGATAGATCTCCTCTGCTATTCCTGGGAACATAATCTGGATCCAGGTCCTCAGGGGACATAGCAAGGTACAAAATAACGTATGCCAAATTAAATACAGTGCAGCAATAAATGAATCAATAGGTAAACTATATAACCAGGTAAGTGATATGCAATATGAGAGCATTAATCATACTCAGGCTGAGACTACTATAGGCTCTGTGTCGGAGAAACCAATAGCAGCATTAGTATTACGACTCCAGTATATATGCCAAAGCAAGTAGTATCACGACTCCAGTATATACCAAAGCAAGTAGTATCACGACTCCAGTATATACCAAAGCAAGTAGTATCACGACTCCAGTATATGTGCCAAAGCACCTCCAGTAGTATAGTATATATATCAATAATCAGCCTGTAGTATGGTGTGTCTCTCCCCACCCAATGTAATCATACGTCTCATGTCCACGACGTCTCATGTCCATGTCTCGCAGGATCATGACCTCTAACTGATGCAATAAGTCATAATGAGATCTAATCATATGAATAAAGTATATGTCATGAAACCTGTAGCCTATACAGAATCACCATGAATATCTCAGGAAGATTCAGTCTCATGAATGGTGTCAGATGTCCTGAGGTATGACGTACTTGATAAGGTAAGCACGAGAATGTATAGGGTCTCGATATCCATGTCTAGGTGACGTTACACAACGCCGCGTACGGTGTTGACACCCGAATATTATTCGGACGCTAAGTTATGTCACACGGTCCTAGGTTAAGCATGTACATCATATAAATAAATCAAGATAACAATATGAAGCAGGTACTGCAAGTTTGGCAAGATACACTTGCCTGGGGTTCTGACTTCAACTGTTACTCTGGTATCAGCAAAATTTGCAGGTACTCCTCCGGTTGCTGAAATAGACATTACCATCAGATTTAGAAGATATCAAATAGCTAGAATTGCCTGTCCTTGAGTCCAATTTGGACACAGGGGCAAAAGTGACAATTTCTGGTCAAAGCGGGGTCCACAAGTGGCCCGCTTCGCACCGAAAAATATGTCAGAGACAATGTTCTCCAAATTCGTCAAACTTAGTGTCCACGTGTCCAGAACGACGATATGAACCCAACGGAATATCCAGAACTGGATTCCGATGAGTCGATCACAAAATCGCCCGTCATGTGGAGCCGTGGGGACCACGATACGCGATTTTGTCAACGTTCTCAGAATCGAACCAAACTTGGGTCACAGGATCAGCGTATTGCTACGAGTCCGATGGCGCAAGTTTGGGGCATTGTCGAAGGATACGCGTTGATTCTGGTGTGCACGCACATCCAAATCAACTTTTGCGAAATCCCACACGTCCGTATTAACGGCGCGCACCTTTCGGTGAAGTCCGCACACGACCAAGTCGTCCCGTTTAGCGGGGCGCACCCAGTTCCGGAAAAAAACATGGTATTAATTTTCCTGATTTTGGGTCGCAGTTCACCACTACTAGAAAAAGCGGATTAGCGACGTATTTTAGCGACTCCAAGTAAACACGTCGCTAAATTAGCGACTCCATAACAACGTCGCTAGACGTCTCTAAATGATGACATTTAGCGACGTTTAGCGACTTTTATTAAGATTTTAAAAGATTAGTCACTATAAGTTCAATTAAGGTCGCTAAACGTCGCTAATATATCTGATTTAGCGACGTTTAGCGTCGTAATTAGCGACGTATATATCAAAAATATTTAGCAATGTATTTAGCGACGTCTTTGACGTCGCTAATTTTATTTTAGCGACATTTTTATTTGACGTCGCTAAACGTCGCTAAATTTTGTTTAATTAGGGCTCAGTTTTCTTTTCCCCCATCTGTCGAAAAATTTGAAACTTTTCGATTTTCCCCGCCCCCCCTCTCCGGCGACCGGCTCTCCACAGCTGCAGCTACTCCGACATCCCCTTCCTCCTCCTCGAGCTCTAGATAATCTCTCTCTCTCTCATGTGACACTGACATAAGACACACTTGACAGACACGACACACGCACACAGACACGACACACGCACACAGACACGACACACGCATATAGACACTGACAGACACACACGACACACATGACATACACATACACACACACTCACACAGATACTGACACTGACACAGGCACGACACACACACACACACACACACACACACACACACTTACACACACACAATATTTGATCTATTGGATGTGTCCATGTAAATTGAGGGTTGGTATCATGATGGTGTGGTGTATGGAGGATGTATCCTAGAGTATCTTGGTGTTGCACACCAAATATTTGTGAATTGGACTAGTGGTTGTGTGTGTGTCTATTTATGCCTTAGAGTATCATATGATATGTATATGTAAATTGGTGTATTATCTATTTGCAAATGAGAGAGTGTATGCATATATAGGTGTATCTCGATATATATATATATATATATATATATATATATATATATATATATATATATATATATATATATATATATATATATATATATATATATATATATAGCTACTGTTATCTGTGTTGGTGTTCATAGTGTCTTCTAGCTGTGCTTGATGTGGGAGAGGTTAGAAGAGTCGAGTTGTGTGTGGGTGTCACTACTGAACTATGAGGCTTCAGAAACTGAACTCAATTCAGTTTGGCCTAGTGCATTAGGCAAGCTGGCAATGTGTTGTAGTGGTGTCGGGTTGGCACTGTGAGGAGGGGATTGGTTCCTGTCATCTTCTGCAGTGGGAGAGTGTTGGTGCACACTTGAGCAGCATCAAACACATACATGCTTGAGCAATGGCAAGGCAGCAACAAGCACTGCTGTGAGCCATGGCAGTAGCTAAGGGCAGTTGGAAACAACTAAGTGAAGGAAAGATTTAGTCACTGCAGAATAAGTGCAAAGTATCAGAGGTTGCAGACTTAGTTAGGATCTGCAGGCATGTGTTTGGGTTAAGGTATAGACAAGTATCGGGTAGGTGTTCACCGGTCACTTGTTGCATGCCAATACAACCCTTAACTGATACTATGGTATCAGGGGTTTAATTGGCAATAGTGATCAGTGCAGTTCAATTAGAGCACAAAAGTGCTGTGAAGTGAACTGATACTGTGGTATCATGGAGTGACTGCTATAGGTTATAGTCCAGTGAGCAAGTATAAGGATGAAGTGCAAGGTGCCAGGCCAAGGGTAAGAGGCTCTCAGTGTGGATAGTATAGTACTTAATTTCAAAGCAGAATATCCTAGTACGACCTAGAAGACATAGTGTAGCAAGGTATTAACCTAGTATTGACTAGTATAAACTAGTATGGATCTAGAAGTGGCTTAGAAACATCACCATGAACTAGTTAACCCTATTTATCATTTCAAGGGCTCTTGGACTTTGATAAATGAAAGTATGTATTATATCAGTTATGAAATGAAAGTATTGCTTATTTTAGACTTTGATAAATGGTCAATTGTTTTGAATATTGCTTATTTTAGACTTTGATAAATAAAAGTATGTATTATATCAGTTATAATTTTTATAGTACGGTTAAGTTATGAAGTTAGGTGATAAACCACTGTATGTAATGATTTATATGATACATACTGTTATTTTTGCAGAAGTATCTAGAAATGGATATGAATTACTATCTACATCATCGTTCGTGGATGTACAACCGTCATCCTGATGACATGTGCGGTGTGCGGGATGAATTCATTGAGGGTGTACAGCAGTTCCTGCAGTTCGCCAAGGCTTTCCCTCAGTACATGGACGGTACCAAAATTAAGTGTCCGTGTGTGATATGTCGCAATAGGAAATATCATCCAGAAGTGGAAGTTATATATTATTTATACTCGAAGGGCTTCATGCCGAATTACTATCAGTGAACCGCGCACGGAGAACTTGTATCTCTAGCATCGGAGTCGGAGCCCTATGTGGAGCCGTATATGGATTCCACGACCACGATGCTTACGACGACGGGTTGGTGAACATGGTTTATGATGCGGCGGGGCCTAGTTTCAATCCGAACAATTATGATGCGGCGGGACCTAGTTTCAATCCGGACAATTATGATGCAGCTGAGGAGGCACCGAATGCCGATGCTGCAAAGTTTATGGAGTTGCTGGAGAATACAAGGACTCCACTATATCCTGGTTGTGAGGATCATTCACCGTTGGAGGTGGTTACAAGATTATTAAGCATCAAGTCCGATTTTAACATGTCGCAAGAATGCTATAATCGACTGCTCGATTTGATTATAGAGATCTTGCCCGAGGGTGCAAAGTTGCCTAAAGACTTCTATCGATCTAAGAGGATGGTGAGATCGCTTTGGATGGGATACGAGAAAATTGATGCATGTCGCAACGGGTGCATGTTGTACTACAAAGACGACAAGGATGAATATGCGTGCAGATTCTGTGGTGCTGATCGCTACAAGGCCACTGTTAGAGAAAAGTCTGCCGGTGCAAGAAAGCCTACCGATTCGATGCACTATTTGCCTTTGACGCCGCGGTTGTAGCGGTTGTTTATGGTTAAGGAGACTGCAGAAAACATGAGTTAGCACAGGCGAAAACAGATCGAAGGAGTATTGGATCATCCATCCGATGAAGAAGCATGGAATCACTTTGATCGAGAGTATCCATATTTTGTCGAGGAAGCGCGTAATGTCAGATTGGGGCTCTCATCTGACGGTTTTACCCCATTCAAACTTTCGGGCTCCCAGTATTCGTGTTGGCCTGTGATCGTCACCCCGTACAATCTACCGCCTTGGATGTGCATGAAGACTCCGTATATGTTCCTAACCGTTATTATCCTGGGTCCGAACAATCCGAAGAGGAACATCGATGTGTATTTATAGCCTTTGATAGATGAGTTGAATCAGTTATGGGAAGTAGGTGCCAACATGTACGATGTTTCTAGAAAGCAGAATTTTCAGATGAGGGCAGCACTTATGTGGACCATCAACGACTTTCCGGCCTATGGAATATTATCGGGATGGAGCACCCATGGTCGTCTCTCATGTCCGTATTGCATGGACCGTACTCAGGCTTTCCGTTTGAAACATGGAGGCAAACCGTGCTTCTTCGATTGTCATCGACAATTTTTGCCGAAGGATCATCCGTACCGGAGGAACCGGAATGCTTTTCGTGCGGGAGTTGTGGAGAAGGCCAATCCACCGCCAAGGTGGCCCGGATGCACGATATGGGAAGAGGTAAAAGATTTATCAAGTACTATCGAAGAGCCTGCTAAGGGGTACAAGTGTGACAGATTTGGTCGCACCCATAACTGGACGAAGAGGAGTATATTCTGGGATCTGCCATATTGGAGCACCAATCTGATCAGACATAACCTTGATGTCATGCATATCGAGAAGAATGTGTTTGATAACATAATTAATACTATAATGGAGGTAAAGGGGAAGACGAAAGATAATCTGAAGGCTAGGTTGGACTTAGAAGAAATATGTAGACGTCCTGCATTGTCGAGGAGGTCGTGCCCACGTTGTCCCAGCATCAGCAAGATCCTCCATGCGCACCTCCGGAGGAGACGAGGACAGAGATTTGGGTCGACGGTACAAAGTAAGTCAATTAGATGGTTTAGTATAATATATATCGTGTATTTCTTTATTCATCATATATTGATTTTTTCAGTATTCTAAATTATTATCTCTGTATAGATATCGTCCATCGTCGGTTCAGAGACGCCTGGGTTAATTTTTGAGGAACAACTACGATGGCCCTTGGATCAACTACTCTGAGGCTCCGGAGGAGAGGAAGGCATTTTGGTTTGCACACTTCCAGGTAAAAGTATATTAAATAAATCCTCTAATTTATGCATATTATATACTTATCCGTGATGCTCACTTACTAAATTATTTATTGTAGCAAACATATTTTTATCCTCCGTATCGTGCCGAGTTGATCGAGCGGCTCTTTCCGACCGTTGCCGCCAAGCTTATCCGAGATGCTCTGGATGACCAGAAGGCTCGTGATCGTGCTGGAAAACCGATCCAAGGTTGGATCACGCCTGAGCAGTAGACTGCGATGAGAGCTAGATTCGACGATCCGAGCTACAAGGAAAGGTCTGAGAAGGCCACGGCGGCTAAGCGGAATGCTGCCAAGTGGTGTGGTGGCTCGATTTCGATGATGGAACATTTCGGTCGTTTGGTATATTTTTTCTTTTAAATTATATTATTTTAATATAAGTACCATAAAATGGTAGTAGGAAAAAATGTTTAAGTTTAGTACTAAATAATATATTTTTAACAGGTACAGAGGGGTGAGGATGCCAACATTGTGACCGTCTTCTTGGCCACCCATCGCAAGGACAGAAATCTCATTGATGAGAGGGCCTCGCAGACCTATGTAAGTATTACTTTACTTTGTGTTAATTTTAATATAACTTAGACAATTATCGAGTTTTCAAACCTTTCTAGGCCGAGTATCTTAGGCTGCGTGAGCGGGCGACTGCTAGTGCACCTACACCTGGAGAGGCTGGTACTTCGTCGCAGCCTGCTCCAGCTCCATCGGCGGACGACCTGTGGGTGACCGCAGCTGGTGGTCTCCAGAGGGGTACGTACTACGGTACGGGCTCATATGGCTCCCTAGTTGCGACGCAGTCATCTAGGGCCTCCCCGACAGCTGCGCATTCCACACAGCCCTCGCAGTCGCAGCCCTAGCAGTCGTCGACCAGAGTCCAGGAGGCCGTTGACCGTCAGATTGTGTCTCTCCGTGACGAGTTGTTGCGAAGGATGGAGGAGCATCCCCGGTCCCAGCCGCAGGCGGACGATCCGATGCTCATCGCGCGATTCGATATGCTCGACCGCAGCATGACGGAGCTCCAGAATTTGACAAATAATATTAGAGCCTCCAATGACCGCAACATCATGGAGCTGCAGGCGTCACATGTATCAATGGGCGAGAGGCTGACGATGATGCAGGATTCAATGGTTCATAGCAGTACGAGGCTGTTATCTACCATGGATTCTTACAACCAGCGACTCGCAGACTTGGAGCGGGCACGGTCTCCTGGTGCGCCTACATCGACACAGACTCCACCGATGTCACTGCCTTCTCCATCGACATCGGTGTCGATTTCACGGGACTAGTATGAGGAGTTCTTATCCTTCAAGCGCGCCGGTGGTCAGCCTCCTGCAGATCCGCAGTAGTATAGTTAGTTACTGGATATTTATATTTTTATTATTATTTAGGATGTGATTGTATGGATATAAATTTGCCATATTCTTTACGTTTACGATGAGATTTGCTGGATGCTTTCTTTTCTTCAAATTTTATTATATTATTCATATTTTGGTTTATAACTGATGACTGATACTTGCCATATTCTTTACGTTTACATTTACGATAAGATTTCCCCTTGGGGCTGCTACTGTGTTCTTTATTCAATTATTTCTACTACCATCATATACCTGATAATGAACCCAAGAGGGTTGGTAAACCCAGAAATGCAATTTTTTTTATTTTTTTGAAAATTAGCGACATTTTTAGCGACGTTTAGCGACGTTCACTTAAGTCGCTAAATACGTCGCTAATTAGCGATGCTGTAACCAGTCGCTAAATACGTCGCTAATTACGTCGCTAACAACGTCGCTGTACGTCGCAAATTGCTGACATGGTAGTATTGTCAGGTCATTAAAGTCGTCGGTGTAACGTTGCTATATAAGTCGCTAATCAGCGACGTTTAGCGACTTTAACAAACGTCGCTATTTAGTGACGCGGCGTCGCTAAACGTCGCTAAATTTAGCGACACATTAAAGTCGCTAAAAAATGTCGACATAGCGACTTGGTTTTTTCCGACTGCTTTAAAACGTCGCTAATTACGTCGCTAAACCAAATTAGCGACATTTTTTGGTTATTTAGCGACATTTTTAGACGTCGCTAATTTAACTTTTTCTGGTAGTGCACGATCACCACAGGACGCGACACGCCGAGCAAATTGTACGGGTATCGAGAGGGTCACGCAGTCTACGCATCACAGCAGACGAAACGGGAAATGGGGCATCGAGGAGAGAGAAACGGTCACCTGAACAGGGCTCCGTAGAAGACTGAAAACCGCGTTTCGCGAGGCATCGCGATGCTCGGTCGGCGTCTAGGGCTAGGGTTTCTGCCGTGCTCGCCGGAGCTGGAGGTGGCCGGAGGAAGGTGGGTCAGGCGGAGGCGGCTGGGTCGAGGTTGGTCGGGGCTGCTACGGTCGTCACGGCGGAGGAGGCCAGAGCTGGAGTCGATCGAGGCGGTTGGGGTCGTCGAGATGCTGCCGAGCTGGGTCGAGGGGCAGCGGAGGCGGCCGGAGGAGTCTGGGAGAGGCGAGGTGAAGACGGGGAGGCTCGGGCGGTGGCTGAGGGTTGCGGGGACGACGGTGGCGGTGAGTGGAGTTGGTGGAGGAGTGGCGGTGGTGGCGGTGGTT
This sequence comes from Iris macrosiphon, assembly GCA_036927795.1. Lineage (NCBI taxonomy): Eukaryota > Viridiplantae > Streptophyta > Magnoliopsida > Asparagales > Iridaceae > Iris > Iris macrosiphon. The sequence goes on along the minus strand of JAYESA010000020.1, from coordinate 15,712,009 downwards.
CGTGAGTGTCACGCCCCAGTCCCAAAAATACGTAGGACTAGGACACGTTAGAATGCCAGCCGTATGGATATGTCAACTCCAATATATGAAAACCAAAATCCACACGTACGCTGTAATATGAATATCAATCCACAAGTGGTATAAACATATGTCACAAGTCACATGGTATAATCTAAATCTCATCCACGAAAATTAAATATAAATAAATTACCAGTATCTATGAAACTAGATCTCAATATAAGTATCTAAAGATGATAGTTGGATGGAAACAAATCCACTACCAACTCGAATAGAAAAGCACAATACAATAAACACAATATAAGAATACCAGCTAACGACCACAGGGCTCGAAGAGAAGACATCCTCGAAACATATATAACCATCCAAATCTGCGCTCCTGCGAATACTCAAGAACAGATACACCTGAAAAGGGACCAGGTCCTCAGAGGGACGTAACAAGATACATAGAAGCAAGCCAATTTGACTACAGTAAACATGTATAATGTTTGAAAATATATAAGTATGCTGTACAAGACAATCTATATAAATGCAAATGAGGACAACTTTTCGACGTATAGGCAAAGGTAGGCTACTCGATCTAATCTCACAACTCATACACACGTCAGGAACATCATCAGCCGACATATCGCGGGGGTAGCGACCCTCGTGACTCCATCAATCGACATACCGTGGGGGTAGCGACCATCGAACACGACCACCATAGTGCGTGCTAGTTACTACGGTGTTACCAGAGTGTTTAAAGCCCATACGCCTAATGATTGTCCTCTATGATACTAAGTGTCAAGTGTGTGTCAACATATCTAATATATAGTAATGACTGAAAGAAACTACACATGCAATGAATATACAGAAATGCAATAAATATACAGAATATACTAAGCATGCAAAATACTGTAAGCAATTTGGCAAGGTATCTTGCCTGGCAAGAAAGCTGCAAAAATGTAATATTCCGATGTCACGCGCATAGGATCAGAAGCTATGGCCTCAGAATAGTGTCTCCGGAGGCTGAAATAGATATCACCAACTTTTCCAGAATAAGCAAAATAGCTAGAAATCACTTCCCTTTCGTCCAATTTGGACACAGGAGCAAAACGGTAATTTCGGATAAAAGTGGGGTCCACGTATGGCCCACTTTGCACTGAAAAATGTGCCAAGGGTAACAGTCTCTAAATGGGACAAATTATAGCTCAAACAAACTCTAGATGTCAATACGAACCCAACGGTATGTCCAAATATGGATTCCGATGGGCCGACCACAAATTCGCCCAAAAAGTCAACCGTGGGGCCCGCCTATTGGCGGCTTGGTCAACTGTCTCAGAATTGTATAAAAATTAGGTCACAGGACCAGCGCGTTACCACGAGTCCAGTGGCGCAAGTTTCGTCGCAATCTGACAAGCGTGCACAAAATGCGCACGACTTTCGCAAAAGTTACGACATAGAGTTTGCCCGCGGATACGGGCTGATTTCGGCGCGCACACACGTCCGAATCAGTTTTTGCGGACTCTCACATGTCGGGTTGCGCTGTACGCACCATTTGGTACACTTGGTAAAAGGCGGGGCGGTCCCGTTTGGCGGGGCGCGCTCCGTTTCATAACTTTTGGAAGTCTGGAAAAAGTGTATTCACGGGGTTTTCCAACGAATTTAATTCTACCTACAGCAGTTAATAATCTAGGATTATTTAACAGAAATTAAATTAGGTCAAGTGGTCTCCGTATACCAAAAAGAATCATCGAATTCGGATCTCTGTGGTGAGAGATACGAATCCGGGAACATTGGTGATCACCGCAGTTTTCTGCGATCCCAGAAATTGGTCTTTTTTGGCCAACTTTGACGCAGTTTTCGTCTATTGTTACGCGTTATTCGGGGTCTACTATCATACATATATGGAAGAGGGTTAAGGGGTGAGCGTACCGGTGAAGACGGGGTGGCGTTTGGTTGAGCGATGCGACGGAAAACAACTCTGGAACACAGGTACCTCACTGTTGAATTCTGCAGTGCGCGGGGTGCGCGGGGTCGCGGTCGTCGAGATTGGTTTGGACGGCCTGCCGCGGTTCTCCGGCTGCGGTGTCGGCGCTCTCTAGGTCTAGATGGGAAGAGAAAGAGATTAGGGTGATCTAGGGTTAGGGTTTTAGGATGAAAACTGAATATATATATATATATATATATATATATATATATATATATATATATATATATATATATATATATATATAAGAGAAGGGGGGATCGATCAATAAGCCGCGGGGGGGTGGTGCTTGGGCTTGGCGCTGTGCTAAACTAGGTTGCTGTTTTGCTAAGGGCTGCTGAATAGCAAAAGGGTGGCTCACATGCACGGGCGGGTGTGTGGGTAGGAGTGGGTTTGGATGGTTTGGGTAGTGGGTAGTTAAGTAGGATCCAATAGGAAATAATTCTTTTCTTTTCTTTTCTTTTCTAATCTTTTTTTTTCATTTCTTTTTCTTTCTTTTTTCTTTAAATATATATGTATATATATATTTATATATACGTATATACTCATAGAAAAATCTAGAATTACACTAATTCATACCATTAAGCTAGCAACTGTACAAAGGGTCTCCCACATGAAATAAATTCGGAAAATTTTTTAATGGCCCCATAAATCCCCTAAGTGCACGAACACCTAAAATAAAAATTAATAAAAATATATTTCTCCTAATTAGCCACTAATTGCTATAATTAAATTAATAATTAAATAAAAAAAGTCATATACGGTTTCTAGGAATAGGAGTTTTACAGTGAGGGAGGCTGGGGTTTATATAGGCTGAGGAGGGAGGCGATCCGGCTGCTGTTGGCAGGGAGAGGAAGATCTAGGGGTGGCCGGTAGCGGGGTGGGAAGAGACGGCGTCGGCGGTTACGGGCGGAGGGCGGCGGAGCCGATCGGTCGCGGGCAGCGGTTAGGGATTCTACCGTTGCGGGTTAACGGGTCGGGTTTCGGGTCAGGTTCAGACCTGATCCGACCCGCTGGGCTTGGGTTCAGTTAGACCGAGTTGGTTCAGGGTCGGTCCGGTTTGGTTTGGTTCAGAAATAAACCGGGTTTATTTTGGGTTTAAAAATAACTTAGTTTTTAGGTCTTTAAAAATGGTTCCGGGGTCCAATAAATTCCAAGAAAATTACCCTATGTCTAATATTTTATTTTACACCCAAAAATATTATTTTTATAATATTTTAATATTTAATAAAATCATATAAAATTATTTAATACCATAAAACATTGATTTAATTAGTTAAAAATCATAAAAAAATCTAGAAAATTGATTTTTAAATTCTGAAAAATCTGGGGGTTTACACTATGGTACTACAGGACATCAAGTGAGGGATTATCCCATAGCCCACCCAGCTCAATGTGCAACTCCAAATCATAGGGGTCCCACTAGGCCACCTGCGGCACAGCAACATGCCCAATACCTACAGAGGAAGATACCCTGGCAGGGCAGGGCTTTTGTGAAGACGGTAGAGGCGGCCGATGCTACAGGTGATTGGTTGGCATATTCTTTCATGTTTTTTCTTTCTGTTCCTTTCCATCTATTTGATTGATTGATCGATTCCTTAGTACCTTAGCTTGCATCAGTAAATTTTATACTAGAACATAATTAGTAGTAAACCTTGATAGAGATTGCAATATCATGACAAGTAGAGACTATAACCATGTATATTTTTTTTTTTCCATAGAATTGCATGTTGTATAATTTTGGATCAAAATTTCGTGGACCATGATTGTTAGAGGTTTGATTGTAGTGAAGATTATAATGAATATGTTATGACTTGCCAGAGAGAGGCGAGGTGTCTTAAATTTCGAGGATAATTTTTTTTACGGGGGTAGATTTGTCACTACCATATTTTTAGAATAGGATATTTTTGTCATTTTATATTATTATAAATATTGTGTGTATATTTTATTTAATATATAATGTGTATGATATATATATATATATATATATATATATATATATATATATATATATATATATATATATATATATATATATATATATATATATTATAAATAGTATTATTATTGGTTAGTGGAAAGACTATTTAATTAGGCTTGATACTAGTGGACCTAACTAGACTTGACTAACTTGACCCATTGATTCAATTAAATAGTTAATCATGGTTTGACTCATTAGTTTAGGAGAATGAGTTTAGTTATTGAGTTTAGACTATTTGACTTGAGTTATTAGTTAGTCATGACTATATTAAGTCTATTAAACCTATTTAGATTCAAGAATAAAATATTTCTTCTATAGGATTAGTTAATCATATTCATGAGAGAATGAGAGGGGCCTTTGAGTCAATTCAAATATTTCTCATCCTAAGCCTAATCCTATTCGGAGGCTATATAAGCATCTTTATTTATGAATAACCTTCATTTGCTTTCCTATTTAATTTATTCCAAAATTTGGAAGCAAACCCTAAATCCACACATTTCCAGATCTCATCCCTCTCATTTTTATTCTAAGGAGACTACAAGTTTGGATTTGTAAGAGCACTTGGAGATGAATGATTTGGGCTAGAAGCTTGTGTCCTAATTGTGTCCATTAGGTTTTGCATTAGAAATCCATCTCCCAATAGGTATATTACTCAATTTCTCCTTTAATTAGGTTCTAATTATTGCATTTAAGAATTAGTAATTCACCCATGCATTAGGGCTACCCATAGGATAAAGTTTTGGCTTCTAACAATCCCTATTGCAAATGTTACATTGACTTTTGTTGTCAAATTATGAAAAATTCGAATTTGGACCTCTAGGTGTTTGTAGGAATGTCTCTTTAGGAATTTGATAGTGTGATTCATGATTTATTAGTAGTTATGTGTCCACAATTGGATACGGGGAGTACGTATCACGATACGCTATGATACGTCGTGGTGCGTATTGGTATTTTGGGGTTTTTTGCCCAATTAGTGTCATTCTTTACTAAATAATATATATATATATACACACACTAGTTATTTATATATGATATTATATGTGATAGATATTCCATGGGCTATAGATTGGTGTATCAGGAGTTTGAAGGAGTATTCTAGTGTGATACTAAGGTGCACACTAGGTGTTCGATAGAGTGCCATACTAGTGTAGTGTGTGTTAGTGTATAAATTAGTGTGTGCGTTCATGATGGTTTGTGGTGATTTGGAGATATGGGGTTGAGTATCATCTTGGTGTGGTTGGCACTAGAGTTATAGGGGATACGTTGATACTTGTGTGGTGCATTGGAGGTGTAGGTGTATGGATCATAAAAAATTATAGAGTATTAGGTAAAGCGAGGAACCCAGCTAGTGTAAGCAACTTTAATAGTGAGATTAAGGGGAATGAGTGAAGGACTGTATGTGCTGTGAGTAGGGGGAACTGGGTTTATATGGACCGTGTGTGTTGTAGTGCCAACTAGGACTGCAATGTGTCTGTTGTATAGTAAAGAGGGTGGTGTTTAGGTGTGAGTTGGGGTATTCAGTTGTGGAGGAAATACCAGTGGTTGGAGACAGTTGGGAAAATACTTGAGGGCAGGCAGTGTACTATATAATATGTTGTGTGCGCACTTGCAAATGAGATGGAGTATTTATCCTTGATAGCTACAAGTATTAGTGCAAGAATGTGGGCATCATATGAGGATGTTGTTGGGTTGCCAAGTTTAGTTAGTAAGTGGGTATTTCACAACCAGATTAAGGACTCGGGTAAGGACGACCTCAGTCATGTGTGTGTTGGGAGAGCAAGGTGTAGGTGTAGTGATGGAGGTGAAGGTGGTATACATGTGTTTGTATAGGTAAGGGGATGTGCTTGTGTTCACATGTGAGTGTGCATGGGGGGTTGAGAGGGTCTGTGTTTAGTGTTCAGAGGCTTAAGGGGTCGGGCACAGAGGAGTTTTGCACCAATTGTGGGTTATGGATTAGTTGAGGGTGAGGACCAATCAGTGAATGAGAGGTGGGGAATGCATAGTAGCAGCAACAGTTAGTTTATGAGGGGGAAAATCTAAGAATTCGGTGTGTGTTTGTGATGGGAAGCTTGGGTATCAAGCTCGAGATGCAGGTGTGAGCTTATGGGTGTGTAGATGTTAGTGTGAGTTGCTTGTGGTATGTACTCTTGTACAGTTGGGAGTGTGGTTCAGCTGGAGCTTAGAGGCTCGGGCAGTTGGCCTTCAAGAGGAACCAACAGCAACTGCAGGGCATTAGAAAGGCAACAGTAGCAAGGCTTTAGCAATAATGCAACATCCTCTCTAGCAGCAACTTTTAAGTTGTAGTGATAGCGGTAGATGGTGCAGGTATGGGAGAAACTTGGTCTTTGTGTAGGTGAGTACTGGACTAAGAATTTGGGGTATATGTATCAGAAGCATTAGTGTCTGGAGTATCACATGCGTGGTATCATGATACAATATGAGAGAGGGTAAGGTATTGTGCTATAGTGATATGTTAGAATAGACTAAGTTAAGATATAGTTAATACCTCTAACTAAGTTATGTTAAGATATGGTAGTATCTTGGTGTAGTGCCAAGTTATAAGTTGGGGTTTAGCCACTAAGGAAGTATAAGTCTAAGTTATAGGTAATGAGATTTAAGTAACACTTAGACACTAAGGTATGGAGTGCATTTGAATATTAGATGTATATATACTAGTAGCATCAAGTATTGCTTAATACTAATTTAGATAATAGTTATTAACTAGCATATAATAAGTGATATATAAGATACTTAGTAATGTTAGTTAGTTTAGCTAATACCTTTAAGGTATGGAACTAGAAACCAGGGTATAGCCTATCATCAACTAGAATTACCTTAGTTTATCCTTGTAACCACACTAAAAGATAGGTACGAACCTAGAATCAAGATATTGACCTAGTTTGACCTAGTTGACTAGTATTACAGTTTTGGTCTAAAAATTACCTTTTAGCTTATTTAAGCATGTTTATTATTTCAATACACCCAAATGGCATAAAATTTAATATATAGGTCTGTGAGGCACCGGTTCGGACATAGTTTGACATTTATTTCTCTGGACCACATGCGAGTACATTCACTGATAGTTTTTATTATATGACATTTACTATGATTCATGTACTTAGTGATTTTCTACTTGATTCCTGACACGATGGTACAGGTATTGGTATAGTATTGTCATGCCCCAGTCCCAAAATACTGAGGGACTTACCACGTGGCAATGACCAGCAGTACAACTCCAATGGCAAATCCAATTTAATTGACCCGTTAGAGTGCACTTAAGCTGTAAAAATACAGTCTACATCATCTATCACAAAATAATTCTAATCTCATCCACAGAAGAAACAAAACTAAATATGATAGACTAATCAAGATAATAGATAAAAAAAATAGTCCATCATTAAGTTAATATATGTATTGTCTCGGGGAACAACCCGATAAAATAAGCAAAGAGAATAAGTCAATACATAAGTCCATGAGTCAAGATATTAAATAACTGAAAGCATAACTAACTGAGTATATAAAAGAATACTAAGGAGAAATCCTCTAGCATAACCTCGTCTTCTGGTGTCAGTACTGCTCCAGCGTCAGCTCTTGTCCCGTATATCCTGGGGTAATCCTCCTCTGTTGTACCTAGGGACATAATCCGGATCCAGGTCCTCAGGGGACATAACAAGGTACAAAAAATACTCAAGCCAAATAAATTACAGTAAATAAAATAGATCCTCAGGGCAAGTTATGTCACCAGCTATGTGAAATACAAATAAGAGCATCACTAGTACTCAGGCTGAGACCACTACAAGCTCTGTGTCGGAGAGCCGGTATCAGTAATATCATGAAAGGCCAATTACATGTGCCAAAGCTCTGGTACAGAGACTAAGACACTCTCCAGTAACATAAGTATATATATATAATCAGCCTGTAGCCTGTGTGTCTCTCCCAACCCAAAATAACCTTATATCTCATGTCCATAACATGCAAGATCATGACCTCTAGCTAGTACAACGAGTCATAATGATACCTATGAATAGTGTCAAGTGAATAGTATCAAGTGTCCTATGGTATGACGTACTTGGTAAAGCAAGCACGAAAAATATAGGATCGTGAAATCAACTCTCTAAGTGACGTTACACGACTCCGCGTACCGCGTCGACACCCGAATCTTATTCGGACGTTAAGCAATGTCTCATGGTTCTAGGTTGAACATGTGTAAACCCCCTCACCCAAAATAGGTATTTTGTGTGTATTTTATATTATTATATTTATTATAGATGTTGAATTTCTTTAGAGTATTCTCTTAGTTAATTAGAAAATAAATTTCTTGATATATTTACTAATATAAATATTTATTTAGAATTATTTTAGGTTATTTTAAATTTTGAAGATTTTCTAGAATTTTTGGTAATTAAAACTTAGGAAAGATAATTTTATAGGACTTTTCTGATTTACTATGAGACCATACTTGAATGTTGTTACTACCAAACATTTATTTTAGAGTTAAAATATTTAAATATATTTTTCTGTAATTTATTTAGAATTTTAAGTAATTATTAGATTTTGGAATTATTGAGGATTTATTTGGATATATAAAGTCTTAATATTAGATAGAGCTAATTTAGTGTTAATAGATATTAATAAGATTATATATAAATTATTTGTATTATCTTTAATTATATTTAAGATTATAAATTATTGAGATGAACTCAAACTTTATTTTAAATTAATTCAAATCCTGAGCCTACTAGGAAAACAACTTCATACATATCCTATCATTATTTAAACTGATCCTAATCATATCCAAATTAGCCAATCCTAGTCGTATTTAATTAAGTAGTCTCCACCATTATAAATACCTCATCTTTCATATTTTTTATGCCCAAACTCCTCTCTTTTTCGTCCAAAATTAGTCAAAATTCGTCATAAATTCAGCATCATTTTCTAGTAGTTATGACGACTTAAAAAGACGATATCTCCTAGCTCCGGACTCCAAACGCGCTCCAGTTTTTTTGTTAGAATCATATCAAGATTATTTTTCTAAATATATAAATTATTTCAGTAATTTCAGAACCTATTTTTCCATAATATTCCGAAAGTGCCAGCTGTCCGAAATCTGACGCATTTTTGTATTTTCGAGATTTTGGGAGATCCCGAACTCGAAATTATGAACCGTTTGAAGTTTCGGAAAGCTGACATAATGAATTTCCAGAAAAATATTTTTCCCGAATTTAAAATATAATTTTATTTTACTGTAAAATTCGTGCAACGTAGACGTAAATAGGAAACCACCGAAAACTGTCATCTATGCGCCCTTGTGGCCATAACTCTCTACCGACTTATGATTTTATGAAACTGTCGATTCCAGCATTCATGTAGCGTTAAAATCAATATGATTCCATACACAAATTCAGGATTTGAGTTGGTTGACTTTTTGGTCAACGGATTGCCTCGATTTGCGTATCATGGATCACAAATCCGTAAAGTTGACTTTCTTTGGACCAAAATTAGGGTTTAACAATAAAATCAGATTATAATAAGATTAAAATAATATTTTAGGTTATTTATTCAGAATTAAAATGGAGGAACCTATTCACCCACTTTTCTAACCTAACTTGTTTAATTTATGTGACGGGTAGATCGGACGACGCCTTGAGTTGTGACTTCATCCTTTTTTAGAGCAGGCAAGTATACCTTGCCATTGTACTGTTATTCATATTCCATATATTACATGCATCTTTATTTTCTATCTTTAGTTCATATATTTTAACTGTTATATAAAATGCGCGCGACGGTGTCGTCGCGATATATTTTTATTTATGTATTTGCATTGACCTTGTTTATGAGACTACCCTATTATCATGTAGCATCATTAGGTTTTATTTCACTGTGACACATTTTTACACGAGTTGTGAGTCCCATATAGATCACAGACATACGTATTGACTGATCATCGGTACGTGTGGGCCGTGCGTTAGGGATAACTGATGATAGAAACTTTGTATGCTAGAAGACTTAGCAGTTATTAGAGGTCCATGGACATAGCCTATTATAGTACGGTAGTCCAATCCTTGTCCTTGTTTGGTTGCAGGATTGGGCTAGGGTACTAAGAATAGGCTATGAACCAAATTGTGTCATGGATGTGACATGCTTAGAGCATGGGGTGGGGAGAACAACAAGTACCGCATTTGGGCTCCTTTGCACTTTCCTTATTGTAACCCGGAAGCTCCACTGGAGATACGGGCGGTGATGACCCCTATACTACTTGACGGTCTCTGCCGTTCAAAAGACGACATGCTTTGAGGCCCCTGATTCTCTGAGAGAGTCATGCCAATCCCATTTATGGCCAGATAGCCCACTTGTTAGAAAGTTGTTCTCAAACTGCATTTACTTAGACGGTTAGACGACCATTGGATATTTATTTTAGTACTTTATTGGCATGTGTTTTATGTATCTTGTTACGTCCCTCTGAGGACCTGGCCCCTTCCAGGTATATCTGTTATTGAGTATTCACAGGAGCGCAGATTCGGATGGTTACATATGTTTCGAGGATGTCTTCTCTTCGAACCCGTGATTGTTAGCTGGTAATCTTATATGGTGTTTGTTGTGTTGTCCTTATATTGTATTTGCTCTTATATTCGAGTTGGTAGTGGATTTGTTTCCACCCAACTATCATCCTTTGATGCTTCTTATCGAGATCTAGATTCATAAATACTGGTTATTTATTTATATTTGATTTTCGTGGATGAGATTTAGATTATACCATGTTACTTGTGACATATGTTTATACCACTTGTGGATTGATATTCATATTACAGCGTACGTATGGATTTGGTTTCTATATATTGGAGTTGCCATATCCATGCGGCTGGCATGCTTACGTGTCCTAGTCCTACGTATTTTTAGGACTGGGGCGTGACATATTTTTAGTGGTGGCCCATGCAGGTCGAGAGCATATTGTCTCGGTTACGTTACTGTATCGAACAAGCCTGCACCTAGGACTAGAGTATAGGATCTCATCCATATTGGTTACGATTCATCCTCCTTCCAATCCATTCTATTTGAATAATTTGTATCCTGCTTGATTTATGTGCTTCCCTATTAGTTTCTTGAGTATAGCCTCTCCTAGAATATATAAGTTCATGTTGTTAAATGATAAGTAAGGTAACCTTCCTATTAAGAGTACCACTAGAGTGTTGACACCCCACTAAGTTTAGAATATCTAGTGAACCCTAGAATTCCTTATCTATAGATTGGTTTACCATTATCCCTTGATGTATTATGAAGGACTTGAGAGTAGTATAGATACTACTAGGGTTAGTTAGAAGTTTGGCCATATTGTTTGACCCTAGTATTGAGGAAACAATAGAAAACCAAAAATTTGAAAATTAGGACTGAACCTGACCTTCATAGTTAGATAGTATTAGAGAACTATAAACTTAGACCATTGTCTTATTATTAGTAGACAGTACCTTAGAAAGCCAAGAGCAATGCGTAGAATATTTTTCTTGATCATACCTCGAACATAGCAACTAGCATACCACGCCCCTTAGAGAACCATGATGCTATCTAGAGCCCTCTATTTTAATTTCATATATTGCTCCTCTGCGACCATAGCGCTCGCTAGTATGCAACGACTGATTACGTTTCTTCTCTTTATCTTTCAACTCGTGCCATCTGACACTTCTGATTGTAGGCCAGGTAATTTTATTCTATGTTAGGATATATAGTTTGCTAAGGTTATAGTTGTAATCTTTTTAAATTTCTGTGCTTGGTAATTAGAACTCGATAGTTTTGAGTTATTCCTGTAGATTGTGACCGATGATTATACCTTAGTTTTAAATCGCGCAAATTGTACCCCCACCTCGATACGAGTTATATCCACTTTTCCCTTGAGGCCAGTAACTCTTCCATTCTTACTATTGATGCTTGTTCTATAAGCCCTATGACTAAGACGTAAGATGACCATGACCTATGTAATATAAGAGGATACCCTAATAAATACCAAGATCCCTTCTCGTAGACCTTAACAGGAGTTTCTACGGTATCCTTAAGACAGTACAGTATTAGTTTATTATAAGTTGGGTAGTATGCCTCACAACCTACTATCACATAGTCTTTAGACCTATTATTGAAGTGTAACTGAATGACATTAATTGTATGCTAGCATAAGACGACAGTGGTTATTCGGACGATAGAATTTAGAGGTCCATGCCCCTATTTGGCCGACTAGTGACTTAGACAAGGAGTTGTATGAAAACTGTAGAGATTGTATAGTCTTAACTTCTTGTGAACTTGAAATATGTTGTGACTTCTTTCATCATGATCTAGCGCATTTATATTTCATATACTACATTGACTTATGCTGCTATTTTATAGCCTAATTTTGCAAGCTTATTCCTTTATCGAGCTTGATCATGAGATATGTATTATTGGGGACGCCTACTGATACAATTGTCTAATCAGAATCAGTGTATTACGGTCTGGACAACCTTAGTATATTTTGGTTCGCCCTTCGTAATACTACTTTGCGTGGATTGAGATACATAGTTGATTAGTAGACAAATACTTGTCCTAGACATGTCTGACATATCGTATCAGTTACATAACTGTACTAATACGAGCATACGAACAAAGAATTACCAAAATAGAATTTCAATCCACAACTGCTTTGACAATTTCTATTTGAATTCTTTAAACGCCTTGATCCCGATACTTCTATTCTATTACCTCTCCCTTGAACTCTTTATTATTGATCTCCGTCTTCCCTTATTTCGGAAAGATGAAACCTCGTGCTTGGTATAAGTTTGATACACAGAGAGTACTATATATACCCCATAGGCCGATCACATACTTGAGGATTATTCTTTTGTAATTAAGGGCATATCATATATGATATAATCGGCGTTGAAGTTTTAAGGATTGAATGGCATGAGTAAATAAATTAAGGAATATTTTTCTTAAAGTATATAGCCTTATGTGATAGATGGGTAAATTCTAAGTTGGGTAGCAGTGCATTGTCAACTCGAGAGGAATTTCTTTTAGATTGTGATCGAGTAAGATTAGATTGGGAGATTCAAGTCATTTTAATTTTGAGAAATTTTAAAAGAAGGATTAAGATAATGAGGATTTAACGAATTTTAAAATCTTGATATTGCGGACCAAATATTTATACTTTGAGCACATGATTTAAATTTTGAATATTGAAGGTTGAATCATCGATTTAAATTTTGAGGATAAATATAGAATTTTAGACTTGAACAATTGGTGAATTAGATTTAAATTTTATAATTTGATGATTTGAATTAAAAGTTCAATTTTGATTGTTGGGTTACTTATTTGAAATATTGAGTATGTAAATTGAGTTTAAATATTTGAAGAGTACAAAATTCTTAAGTTGAGAATAGGAATAAGATTTGATTAGAATTATTTATTGTTCAAAGTCTAGAGGAGATTATGATAGTTGAAAATTGTGATATAAATTTTGATGTGGGATGTCATATAGATTTGAGTTAGATTTGGATGTTGATTATTTAAAAATCGAGAAGAGATTACGACATGTTAAATTTTGATTTAAACAGTGGTTATTTTAATTTTGAAGTGATTGCGATGGATTTGAATATATTTTGTTATTTAAATTTTTGAAAGAGATTGCGATTGACTTGCCTTATGTACGAATGTGAATGATTTATCAAACAATGTCTTATTTTTAATTTTGAGGACGAAATTCTTTTAAGTTGGGTAGATTGTAAACTCCCTCACCCAAAATAGATATTTTGTGTGTATTTTATATTATTATATTTATTATAGATGTTGAATTTCTTTAGAGTATTCTTTTAGTTATTTAGAAAATAAATTTCTTGATATATTTACTAATATAAATATTTATTTAGAATTATTTTAGGTTATTTTAAATTTTGGAGATTTTTTAGAATTTTTGGTAATTAAAACTTAGGAAACATAAATTTTTAGGACTTCCATGATTTACTATGAGACCATACTTGAATGTTGTTACTACCAAACATTTATTTTAGAGTTAAAATATTTAAATATATTTTTCTGTAATTTATTTAGAATTTTAAGTAATTATTGGATTTTGGAATTATTGAGGATTTATTTGGATATATAAAGTCTTAATATTAGATAGAGCTAATTTAGTGTTAATAGATATTAATAGGATTATATATAAATTATTTGTATTATCTTTAATTATATTTAAGATTATAAATTATTGAGATGAACTCAAACTTTATTTTAAATTAATTCAAATCCTGAGCCTACTAGAAAAACAACTTCATGCATATCCTATCCTTATTTAAACTGATCCTAATCATATCCAAATTAGCCAATCCTAGTCGTATTTAATTAAGTAGTCTCCACCATTATAAATACCTCATCTTTTATATTTTTTTATCCCCAAACTCCTCTCTTTTTTGTCCAAAAATAGTCAAAATTCATCATAAATTCAGCCTCATTTTCTAGTAGTTATGACGACTTAAAAATACGATATCTCCTAGATCCGGACTCCAAACGCGCTCCAGTTTTTTTTGTTAGAATCATATGAAGGTTATTTTTCTAAATATATAAATTATTTTAGTAATTTCAGAACCTATTTTTCCAAAATATTCCGAAAGTGCCAGCTGTTCGAAATCTGACGTGTTTTTGTATTTTCAGATTTTGGGAGATCCCGAACTCGGAATTATGAACCGTTTGAAGTTTCGGAAAGTTGACATGATGAACTTCCAGAAAAGTATTTTTACAGAACTTAAAATATAATTTTATTCTACTGTAAAATTTGTGCAACGTAGACGTAAATAGGAAACCACCGAAAACTGTCATCTATGCGCCCTTGTGGCCATAACTCTTTACCGACTTATAATTTTATGAAACTGTTGATTCCAACGTTCATGTAGCGTTAAAATCAATGGGATTCCACACACAAATCTAGGATTTGAGTTGGTTGACTTGTTGGTCAACGGATTGCCTCGATTTGCGTATCATGGATCACAAATCCGTAAAGTTGACTTTCTTTGGACCAAAATTAGGGTTTAACAATAAAATCAGATTACAATAAGATTAAAATACTATTTTAGGTTATTTATTCAAAATTAAAATTAATTAAAATGGAGGAACCTATTCACCCACTTTTCTAACCTAACTTGTTTAATTTATGTGACGGGTAGATCGGACGACGCCTTGAGTTGTGACTTCATTCTTTTTCAGAGCAGGAAAGTATACCTTGCTATTGTACTATTATTCATATTCTATATGTTGCATGCATCTTTATTTTCTGTCTTTAGTTCATATATTTTAACTGTTATATAAAATGCGCGCGACGGTGTCGTCGCGATATGTTTTTATTTATGTATTTGCATTGACCTTGTTTATGAGACTACCCCATTATCATGTAGCATCATTAGGTTTCATTTGACTGTGACACATTTTTACACGAGTTGTGAGTCCCATATAGATCACAGACATACGTATTGACTGATCATCGGTACGTGTGGGCCGTGCGTTAGGAATAACTGCTGATAGAAACTTTTTATGCTAGAAGACTTAGCAGTTATTAGAGGTCCATGGATACAGCCTATTGTAGTACGGTGGTCCAATCGTTGTCCTTGTTTGGTTACAGGATTGGGCTAGGGTACTAAGAATAGGCTATGAACCAAATTGTGTCATGGATGTGACATGCTTAGAGCATGGGGTGGGGAGAACAACAAGTACCGCATTTGGGCTCATTTGCACTTTCTTTATTGTAACCCGGAAGCTCCGCTGGAGATACGGGCGGTGATGACCCCTATACTACTTGGCGACCTCTGCAGTTCAAAACACGACATGCTTTGAGGCCCCTGATTCTCCGAGAGAGTCATGCCAATCCCATTTATGGCCAGATAGCCCACTTGTTAGAAAGTTGTTCTCAAACTGCATTCACTTAGACGGTTAGGCGACCATTGGATATTTATTTCAGTACTTTATTGGCATATGTTTTATGTATCTTGTTACGTCCCTCTGAGGACCTGGCCCCTTCCAGGTGTATTCGTTATTGAGTATTCGCAGGAGTGCAGATTCGGATGGTTACATATGTTTTGAGGATGTCTTCTCTTCGAACCCGTGATTGTTAGCTGATAATCTTATATGGTGTTTGTTGTGTTGTCCTTATATTGTATTTGCTCTTATATTCGAGTAGGTAGTGGATTTGTTTTCACCCAACTATCATCCTTAGATGCTTCTTATCGAGATCTAGTTTCATAAATACTGGTTATTTATTTATATTTAATTTTTGTGGATGAGATTTAGATTATACCATGTTACTTGTGACATATGTTTATACCACTTGCGGATTGATATTCATATTACAGCGTACGTATGGATTTGGTTTCCATATATTAGAGTTGCCAAATCCATGCGGCTGGCATGCTTACGTGTCCTAGTCCTACGTATTTTTGGGACTGGGGCGTGACATATTTTTAGTGGTGGCCCATGCAGGTCGAGAGCATATTGTCTCGGTTACGTTACTGTATCGAACAAGCCTGCACCTAGGACTAGAGTATAGGATCTCATCCATATTCGTTACGACTCATCCTCCTTCCAATCCATTCCATTTGAATAATTTGCATCTTGCTTGATTTATGTGCTTCCCTATTAGTTTCTTGAGTATAGCCTCTCCTAGAATATATAAGTTCATGTTGTTAAATGATAAGTAAGGTAACCTTCCTATTAAGAGTACCACTAGAGTGTTGACAATGCACTAAGTTTAGAATATCTAGTGAACCATAGAATTCCTTATCTATAGATTGGTTTACCATTATCCCTTGATGTATTATGAAGGATTGAGAGTAGTATAGATACTACTAGGGTTAGTTAGAAGTTCGGCCATATTGTTTGACCCTAGTATTGAGGAACCAATAGAAAACCAAAATTTTTAAAATTAGGACTGAACCTGACCTTCATAGTTAGATAGTATTAGAGAACTATAAACTTAGATCATTGTCTTATTATTAGTAGACAGTACCTTAGAAAGCCAAGAGCAATGCGTAGAATATTTTCCTTGATCATACCTCGAACATAGCAATTAGCATACCACGCACCTTAGAGAACCATGATGCGGGTTCGACTGTTATAGTATGTGAGTTAGTGGGTTCTGGGTTAGTAGGTCTGCGGGTACGGGTCGAGTTTAGGATCCGAATCCAGTTTGGTTTGGTTTGGGTTGAGTTGGTTCGGTTTGGATTGGTTTGAGTTGGTTTATTTAAAATAATACATATATGGCCATTAAAAATAGTTTTGGACCCCAATAAATTTCTGAAAAATTACAAAATATCCTATTATTAGTTATACACCCAAAAATATAATTTTTCTACTATTTTAATAATTAATTTAATACAAAAAATATAAATCCATGAACGAATATTTATTATAATTAACTAAAATAATAAAAATTTCTACAATAATAATTAATAAAATTTTTAAATTAAAATCTAAAAATTAGAGTGTTTACAATCTACCCATCTTAAAAGAATTACGTTCTCACAATTAAGAAAATAAAACATAATCGGTCAAGAAAATGTTTGCTCCAGAAAAAATAACGCGGTTGCAAGACATGTTTGTTGAAGCACGATACAAAGGATAAGGGACCATGAACAAGAAAAAATCGAGAGAAAGGGTGAGGGTTTTGTTCAAGTAGAACACATAGGGAAGGAATGAAAACTTTTTCCTAGGCAATGAGAGATAAATAAATCAAGGGTAAAGGAGCCTGATTAGAGCGAAGATCAACTACAGCTTATAAAAACTTGGGTACCACTGACATATTATTAATCTAGACTAACAAGTTCATGCTAACATAATGCTAGGTATAGGCTAGATAATGGAACTAACAAGCACATGCTAAAGTATTACTAGGAATATTCGCTACTATAGCTAGCTATGATAAAACTAAATCTTACTCATATTCACTACTCCTCGAGTCTATGCCTCCTCCACCGTCATTGCAAAAGCCTGTCCACGTCCATGTGGTGGTGCCCTTTGCTGTTGCTGGGCCTGCTGGAAGAGTGCTTCCTGTGGTGCCAACGGTGGCCTCGGCTGATATCCTCCCGGTGCTGATGGTCTGACTCCTCCAATTTCCGTCTGTGGTGCTCCTAGTACTGGATAATCTGGTCTATGTGGCTGCTGGACTGGTCTCGGTGCTGGTAAAGCCTGTCGGTGTACCATCGGTGCTCATTCTCGACGCTCAGGGCAATCCCTGGCTGAATGCTGGCTGGATCCGCAAGCTAAATATAATCCCCATTTGCGTCTGTATTCCTTCTCAATATGGCATACCTTGCCACAGTAGTAACAAGTAGGAAGGACTAGTTCTAGTGGTGTAAATGCTCTCGGTGATGGATTCATATATGGTCGCTTTACAACTCCTCCCTGTATCGCTCGGTCTGGTGCTGGTGCATGCGTCCACTTCTGGATGGACTCTCTCCTGATAACGCGTTCCATGCGTCGAGCTGCTGCAATGACGTCCGTATAAGTAAGTACGACAGAGCCAATCTGTCTCTGTAGCTCAAAGTTTAGTCCGTCAAAGAATTTTCCAGCCTTCTCTTCTTCTGTCGGAATTAGTGAAGGTGCGAAGCGGCTCAAACGGATGAACTCTGCATCATACTCTTCCACTGTCATATTGTCTTGAGTGAGGCGATTGAACTTGTCCCGAAGTCTTGATCGAGCAATAGATGGAATGTACATCTCCTGAAAGAGTCTAGAGAACTCCTCCTAAGTGACTCGGTCTGGTCAGAGCCGCCTCTCCTCAGATAGCCACCAGTGATGTGTATTGCCCGTCAACTGCATTCTGACGGCAGTCCTCCAACGCTCCCTTGGAAGCTCAGCTGCTTCTAATTGGTGTTGATTTATTGTGAGGCACTCATGAACTTCAGTGGGATCCTCTTTTCCTGAAAAGGTATGGGGCTTTAGCTGGCGGAAATCAGTGATAGATCCCGTCGATGGCCGTCTAGCTGGTGGGTTCACCTGCTCCAGTGCGGTCACTATACTGTTTCCCAGGTTCTCTACCTCGTGATGCTGAGCCTCTTGATGAACCTGTTGTTGGGCTTGCATCATTGCATAGAATATTTGGAACATCTGTTGTCCGTCCATAGGTTGTCCTATTGGAAAAATGGGCATCTGTGGAGTAAAATACGACGGTGGTGGAACCTTGAGGCGTGCTGATATGCTTGATTGTATTATTGAGTGGAGGGATCTCCACCCAATGGTGTCACCCCATCGTCGTAAGTGATCACAACACCTTGTGGTGTTCCCACGGGAGTCTCGTAACTGGCTTATGGATCCATTACTCTGCATACAAAGTAAACTATGAAAGATGCATAGAGGAATCAAGGCAAGATGCAAGTCAAGAAATTAATTCGAATCCGATATAGAGGTCAATAATGTGTCAATATGTGGATGAAATCCTATAATTTATCCCATCCTAATCGCAGGCTTGCTCGGTTCCTTAGTTGAAACCAAAGCAATATAGTCGTAAACCTGCATGGGCCACCACAGAAACTATATCACGCCCCAGTCCCAAAATACCGAGGGACTAGCCATATGGCAATGGCCAGAAGTACAACTCCAATGGACAAACCCAATTTAATGGACCCGTTAGAGTGCACTTAAGCTGTAAAAATACAGTCTACATCATCTACCACAAAATAATTCTAATCTCATTCACAGAAGAAACATAACTAAATATGATAGATAAATCAAGATAATAGATAAAGGAAATAGTACATTATTAAGTCAATATATGTATTATCTCGGGGAACAACCCGATAAAATAAGCAAATAGAATAAGTCAATACATAAGTCCATGAGTTAAGATATGAAATAACTGCAAGCATAACTAACTAAGTATGTAACATAATACTCAGAAGAAATTCTCTAGCACAACCTCGTCCTCTGGTGTCAGTACTGCTCCAGCGTTAGCTCCTGTCTCGTATATCCCGGGTTAATCCTCCTCTGCTATACCTGGGGACATAATCCGGATCCAGGTCCTCAGGGGACATAGCAAAGTATAATAAACACTCAAGCCAAATAAATTGCAGTAAATAAAATAGACCATCAGGGCAAGCTATGTAACCAGCTATGTGAAATACAAATTAGAGCATCACTAGTACTCAGGCTGAGACGACTACAAGCTCTGTGTCAGGAAGCCGATAGCAGTGATATCACGAGGGGCCAAATACATGTGCCAAAGCTATAGTACAGAGACTAAGGCACTCTCCAGTAACATAAGTATATATATATAATCAGCATGTAGCCTATGTGTCTCTCCCCACCCAATGTAACCTCACGTCTCATGTCCATAACACGCAAGATCATGACCTCTAGCTAGTACAATGAGTCATAATGATATCTATGTATGCAAGTCTTATGTCACGAATTATGTAAACCTATACAGAATCACCATGAATAACTCAGGAAAGATTCTGTCACATGAATAGTGTTAAGTGTCCTATGGTATGACGTACTTGGTAAAGCAAGCATGAAAAATATAGGATCGTGGAATCAACTCTCTAAGTGACGTTATACGACTCCGCGTACGGCGTCGACATCCGAATCTTGTTCGAACGTTAAGCAACGTCTCACGGTCCTAGGTTGAATAGGTACATCAGAATATATATATATATATATATATATATATATATATATATATATATATATATATATATATATATATATATATATATATATATATATAGAAAGAAAGAAAGAACTCAAACAATAAAGTCACAGGATATACTGCAAGTTGGCAAGGTACACTTGCCTGTATTCTGAGCTCCGTCAGTTGCTCCGATATAAGTAGAATCTCCAGGTACACCTCTGGATGCTAAAACAATTATCACCATTGCTCTCAGAATATGTGAAATAGCTAGGATTGACTATCCATATGTCCAATTTGGAGACAGGGGCAGAATTGACAGTTTCTGGTCAAAGCGGGGTCCACATGTGGCCTACTTCGTACCGAAAAATATATCAGAGGCAAAGTTTTTCAAATTTATTAAACTTAGTGTCTACGAGACCAGAACATTGATACAAACCCAAAATATTGTCCAAAACTGGATTCCGATGAGCCGGTCACAAAATCGTCCGTCAAGTAGAACCGTGGGGCCCACGAAACAGTATTTCGTCAAAGTTTTCAGAATCGAACCAAACTTGGGTCAAAGGACCAGCTTAATGCTACGAATCCGATAGCATAAGTTTTATTGTGAAATGATAGGCACACACAAAATTATGACGAGTGTCAGAACAGGCCGATACAGGGCTTTTGGATGGATACGCGTTGATTTCGCTGTCCAAATCAACTTTCGCGAAATTTTACACGTCCGTTTTGACGATACGCGCCTTTTGGTGCAATTTGAACACAACAAAGTTGCCTTATTTAGCGGAATACACCCCGTTTCGAGAAAATTCGGGTTTTAAAAAACTAAGTTTTTGGTCAAATTCAACAGCGAATAAATCACAGCATACAACAAATCAAAATAAACTAATTAAATAGATTAAATCTCGGTTATATTATCTAAATTACTGTTCGAGTGGAATTTAAAAATATTAATTAGGTTGGAAGAAAAACAGCCATGAACATGGGTGTTTGGGACAATTTCTGAACTAGAAAAATTGGGTCATTTTTTTTTGTTTTGCGTCACGAATTACGATCGACACAGGACACGATTCACCGAACTAATTATACAGAGTTCAAGAGGGTCATGTAGTCTTCACATAGGATTCATAGGGTCAAAATTTGGATTAATGTGCAGGGAGATACAAGGGTGGAAAGTAGGGTACCTTACTACTGCTGTTGCTTGGGAATTCAGGCGGCCTGTCTTCGCGGCGGCGTGCGGCAGCGGTCCGGCGTCGGCGGCAGTAGGCGACGGTCGAAAATGAAAGAGGAGATATTGGTGGTAAGGGTTGGCTTGGCTGGGGGTTATATAGGGGTGAGGGGAGGGCATTACAGGGAGGGGAAGGGGTCCATTCGGCGGCCGGTTGAGGAAGACGAAGAGAGAGGGTTCGGCTGTTACAGTAGGTGAGTTGGTGGGTTCTGGGTGAGCGGGTCTATGGTTACGTGTCTGGTTTAGGATCCGAATCCTGTTTGGTTTAGGTTGGTTTAGGTTGAGTTGGTTCGGTTTGGGTTGGTTTGGGTTGGTTTATTTAAAATAATGCATATATGACCATTAAAAATAGTTTTGGAGCCCAATAAATTCCAAAAAAATTACAAAATATCCTATTATTAGTTATACACCCAAAAATATAATATTTTTACTATTTTAATAATTAATTTAATACACAAAAATATAAATCCATGAACGAACATTTATTATAATTAACTAAAATAATAAAAATTTCTACAACAATAATTAATAAATTTTTTAAATAAAAATCTAAAAATCAGGTTATTTACAAGTATGGATCCCAGTCATGAGATATTGCTTTTCCTGCTTACTATACAAGTTTCCCTTACTGTGCAAGTTATTCTTCTGGAATGTGTCATGGTTTGGATCTACTGTATCAGTTGGGGGTAGGAAAGTACTAGCTAGAAGTGTGATCATACCCTTACTGTGCAAGAAAAAGTACCGTGAGTATATACACCTCACGTATGATTAGCCATGCACTATCTTATTGTGCAAGTTTTCAAGCCGATCACATGTCAACACTAACACTTCAAAGCACGTAGTTCGTATAGTTTATTTCTGTCTATTTTATTTTTACTGAGATGTTCTTTATTGCTCTGTCTATTTATTTCTCTACCATATAGTTATGTTTATCTATTTTTCATATTGATACTATCAGTTATGATTCAGTTATTTATTTGCATCTTGTATTGCACTCTCTATTACTATTTTATGGTCTTTGTCATTTAACTAAAACTGTTGTTAGAGGTATGCTCGTTCCATCCTGACTGGATATATTTTTCAGACGATGACTTAGAGGACTGGTGTCCGACATATTACGGACTGCAGGAGGGAGTGGCGAACTTGGGCCATGACATTCAGGGTTAATTACTGGGAGGACTAGCCGGTGTCACTAGATACCTTTGTTTTATTTACTAGTTTCTGTAATGGATATGTCTCCAGCTTAGACATTTGACATGCTATATGTATTTGAGATTCATTGTGTTTTGTTAATAGACTATTTAGGCTTGGATTTGGTTGTAGTTGTGACTTTGTGATTTTATTCTTCTATTTGATATCGTGACATTATCTTCCTCTAGTTTTATTATGATTGAGTATTGGTTTAGAAATTATTTCAATATTCATCTTGTCCTCCTTATGGAGTTGTGATATCATTGACATGTGATATATATTTGTGAGATTTGATAGATAGTATTCTTTACCTAGACAACGTTCTACCGTCGATGCTGCAGCGTAGGATGGACATACCCATGTGCTCGTACTCTTATTCCAGGTACGGGTTATGACAGTAATTGGAAAGGACATTATGCAAATAAGTGTTCTCGTCCAAAGAAGAAGGACAAAAAAGAGGAAAATAAGACAGAAAGAGAAGGTGATGAAGCAAACTATGCTTCAGAAGTCGACAGTGACGGAGTCTATTTTTTGGTGGCACATGACAACATGAGTGACCGTTGAATTCTCAATTCTGGATGCTCCTACCATATGTACCCAAAGAGGGAGTAGTTTTCTTCCAACAAAGAAACATATGGCGGTTCTGTGTTGAGGGACAACAACAACGCATGTCGAGCTGTTGGTATTGGATCTATCAAGGTGAAGATGCATGATGGAATTGTGCGAACTTTGGTCGATGTTCGACATATTCCCGACCTCAAGAAAAATCTTATTTCTCTTGGTTTGCTTGACTCGAATGGTAACAAGTTTGTTTCCGATGTTGGAGTCTTGTGAGTTGTTCGTGGCTCTTTGGTGGTAATTAACGGCCACCGACATGGTAACCTTTATATCTTATTGGGAAGCACTGGGACTGGGACTTTAGCAGTCAGTACATCAGATTCGTCTAATAGCACACGTCTTTGACATATGCGGCTTGGGCATATGAGTGAGAAGGGCATGACCTTAATAAGCAAGCAGGGGTTATTGAAGAACTTGAAGAAGCCAAGTATGGATTTCTGTGAGCATTATTTTTATGGCAAGTAGCACAGGGTGGCCTTCAGTACAAGCAAGCAGAAGACAAAAGGTATGCCCGACTATGTGCATACAGATGTATGGGGACCTAGCAGGACTCCTTCCAAGAAATGAGCGAGGTACTATGTTACTTTTTTTATGATTATACACGTTATGTTTGGCTGTATTTTATCAAAACCAAATATCAAGTGTTTGAAAAGTTCAAGCAATGGAAAGCGATGGTGGAGAACAAAACATACAGAAAGGTAAATATATTGAGTCTGACAGTGGTACTGAATATACTTATGGATCTTTCAAAGATTTCTGTGCTCAAGAAGGCATTATGTGA
Organism: Iris macrosiphon; assembly: GCA_036927795.1. Classification (NCBI taxonomy): domain Eukaryota; kingdom Viridiplantae; phylum Streptophyta; class Magnoliopsida; order Asparagales; family Iridaceae; genus Iris; species Iris macrosiphon. The sequence continues at coordinate 15,687,599 of JAYESA010000020.1, read as the reverse complement.
TATTAGACTATCAAGAACATGCCACAGCATAATAGGTTAGCAGAAAGAATGAACCGAACCTTGCTTGAGAAAGCAAGATGTATGCTCTCCAATGCCAGTTTAGGCAAAGAATGGTGGATGGATGCAATACACACGACACGATACTTGATTAATAGATCACCAACTCTGACTATAGACTATAAGAATCTATATGAGAAGATGACCGACAAACCAGCAAATTATAGCACTTTATGCGTGTTTGGATGCAAAGCCTACTATCATGTCAACAATGGTAAGTTGGATCCGAGAGCCAAAAAGGCCATTTTCTTGGGATATGCATAAGGGGTGAAGAGATGTCGTATGTACTTTCTGGCGGATAAGAAGTTCTTAATCAATAGGGATGTCACATTCGATAAGTCTTCAGTGTTGACTTCAAGCAATAAGAGCTAGTCCGATAAGGATAGTGGTGAATCTAGCAAATCTCAAAATACAGAGATTGAGTCATCTGAGGATGCATTAGATGAGATGGAGGTTTCTAAAGATGTTCATCAAGCCTCACAAGAACAACAACCAGAGGAAGAGCAACACCAGCCGTAAGATTATTTGGCTACTACTAGGCCATGGAGATCGGTCAATCCAGTGCACATGTATAGATTTGATAAACCGGTCAAGCACTATGGATAGTTGAATATGGTAGCATATGCACTGCCAGTAGAGGATGACGAGCCTGTCACCTTTAAACAAGCTGTCAAAGATACTAGCAGCGAAAGCTGTATGGTAGCTATGCAGGAATAGATTGAGTCTCTCCATAAGAACTGTACATGGGATTTGGCTCCATTGCCCACAAAGGCAAGCGAGTTATAGACTGCAAGTGGGTGTACAAGAAGAATGAAGCTTCTCCAGAGTCCGGTACCACTCGGTTCAAGTCAAGATTAGTAGCAAAGGGCTTTGCACAGAAGAAGGGGGTGGACTACAATGAGATCTTTTCTCCGGTGTTCAAGCACACTTATATTCGCGTATTATTGAGTTTGGTAGCTCATCAGGATCTCAAGTTGGATCCACTTGATATGAAGACGACATTCTTGCATGGCGACCTTGACGAAGATATTTATATGCATCAACCGGAAGGCTTCAAGATGGTTGGCAAGGAAAATCATGTGTGTTTGTTAGAAAAAATATTTTATGGGTTGAAGCAATCTCCACGACAGTGGTAAAAGTGGTTTGACACCTTCATGACACGCCATGATTTTACCCAAAGTAAATATGATTATTATGTTTACTTTCATAAACTTCGTGGTGGAGGTTATATCTATCTATTGCTTTATGTGGATGATATGCTTATTGCTTCAAAAATATTGATAGAGATAGTTAAACTGAAGTCTCAACTTAGCTCGGAGTTTGAGATGGAAGGACTTGGGTGGAGCCAAAAAAATTTTTGGGGATAAAGATTAAAAGGGAGAGGAAGAAACGAAGATTGTCTTTGTCTCAGAAGTCCTATATTGAGAAGATTATTGCTCGTTTTGGTATAGAAGATGCAAAGTCTATTTTTACTCCCTTGGCTGGTCATTTTATGCTTTCAGCCAAGTTATCCCCTACTACAGATGAGCAGAAGGAGCACATGGCTCGAGTTCTTTATGTGTTACATTCTAGAACCAAAATACTGCAGAGTGGGGGCAGACAATAAGTCATTCATGTGTCCAAAATCCTAGGTGTCTCAATCTCAAGCAAGCAACAAGTTACACAATATATGATCACCAAACTTATAATAGTAAGGCATCCCAAACTAAACATACACTGATGATCATGAAGCTAGTTACAAAATAAAAAACTAGCAAGAGTACCATATTTTATGACCAGCTCTAGCTATAGTCTAGAATATGCTTTACATGTAGGCCCGCAGGCTAGAATGTCAAGTCCCAAAATATGAGCTAAATACGTGCTCGGTGGCTAAATACCTCAAAATAATAATTATACAAGATCAAGTGGATGATGAAAGAGGAACCCACTCATGGCCCTGGGTGGTCCCGGTGTTCATCATCTTGAGACATGAAGTACAAAAGATCCTGTGGTCCTACTCCTATATCTGGCCATATAAAACTAGTGGTATCAGACCCCTGTTTGCCATTTAAATAAAAAGAAAGAACTAAGAGGACTTAATTTTGATTAACAAACTTGAAAGTACAGAGTAGAGTCCTAAGATACAATCTATGTACAAATTTATTTTATTCTGGGGGGTGACGATGGAGGGTTAGAAGTGTAGCAACTCTCTTTACTCCGTGGATGATCCAGACGCAGAAACTTCTCTCCTTAGTTCTAGTATAAATCCGCAGATAGCCAGCCAACCCTTTGGTTCGGTCTCTCTCTGAAGAAGAAAAATTAACCTTTAGAACGTTCTAATTACTCCTATTTATAGTCATCGTTCTGATGGGCTATGATTGCCACATATACCTCTGTTTGGTGGCTATATAAGGCTCCTTCAACAAAATACGGTTACAAGTATTGTCGTATGATGTGGGCAAGCCGTCACGTGGACTTGATTAGGATTTTCTGTTTGAAGAGATCTCGAGGCTGTTGAGTGCATAACTCGGTTAATTGGACACTTGGTCAACACTAACTGTGCAAGAAATCGTCGATTGTAAAAGAAAATATTGTGAGTCGAGAGCCGCATACTGTTGTAGTCGCATAGAAGCTCTCGTTTGGCCTTGGTCATGATGACCTTTTGGCCGCATGATATCGAGGCCGTAAGGGTCTTGAAGCGACGTACGTACTCTTGTTTGGCCTTAGTCAGATGGACGCTCTGGCCGCATTATGTCGATGCCACATGGATCTTGAAGCCGCATGCGTACTCTTGTTTGGCCTTGGTCAGGTGGACGCTCTGGCCGTATGATGTCGAGGTCGCATGTGTCTTGAAGCCACATACGTAGGACACGTGGCTTAGCCCGTCTGTCGAGGTAATTAATGCACTGATGTGACTTGTTGTCTTTTCTTGAGTTGTCATCTGCACAAATTCTGAAGCATCTCAGGGTAATGAGTGAGGTGTCAGAGATTTTGACGGATATTGAGATCTTTGTTAGGGGGTTTTATGCGACCGCCCCATTCTGTGGTCGTTCAATCCGCATATAGTATACTATGCGGCTTCTCTACGACTTGGTTGATCAGGCCGCATGTGGCTTCTTTATGACTTGATTGTTCAGGCCACATGATGGCTATTATGTGGCTTCGGTCTGGCCGTATCTATCATGTTTTATGTGGCATGAGTTCCATGTGGCCTGTAGTATTTTTATGCTTCTACAAGACCCCCTTCAAAGTTTCAAAAATGATAAGTTTGGAATACTTTGAATAAGAAGCATGGTCGAGCACTTTTGGCCGCATCGGAGCTACATGCCGCATAACTATATTATCACATGACTGTGTTGTCGCATAGCACGTTCTGCCAACTTGTCAAGTCATTAGTTGTGTGGATTTGGTTCGATCTCCGCGAAGATCTCTTGGGGCTCTGCATCGTCAGGGGATAAAGTGGCCCAATAACCGAGGAGTCACCGTTATTCATGGCTGTTATGGGGATCGAGATGACTCGGTATCTGCACAGCCGCCGCCTCATCTTCAGTCGCATGTTGTTGTCTATATATATGGGGTCGTATAGGAGAGAGAAAAATCCTTTCCTTCTCTCATCCTCTTCTTTTTACTACTTTTCTGTCATGGCTCCCAAAGTCGTTCTGTCACCCTCACTTTTTTATGTAGGGATAATTTGGTAATTTGGCCTAGTTATTTAATTTGAGGAGTATAATATTAATATTAGTGGGCCATGTATATTTATTTATTGCTTGTATTAGTTATTTAATTATTAGAGTGCCATATTTAATTAGAGGCTTGTAGCATTTAATTTAATTAGTGGACTAGCCTATTTAATTTAACTTGTGTTAGTGGACCCAACTTGTTTAGTTTAGATCCATGGACCAACATTTAATTCTAGTTAGAATTGAGCCCAATAGTAAGCCCATTCATTAGGAGGATGAATTAATTAGTGAAACCAATTAGACTAGAACCTTTCCTCCATAATTAATTTCTTCATGACAAGCCCCAAGGGGTATTTTGGACTTCTTATAGTGCCTTAGAGAGGGGGCAAGGTCGACCACTATTTAAGGGAGGTGGAGACTCTCTCTCCTCTCATTTGTCATTCCAAATTTAGATCTAGAATTTTTTCTCTTCTAATTTCTTCATTTACACACCAATTCCTACTCAAATTTCTTCCCAATTCCTTTTCTATTCTTTATTAGAGACTATTAGAATAAGGATCTACAAGGAGAAAGCAAAGATCTACAAGGAGGAGCAATGATATACAAGTTGGAGTCTCTTTTCACTCAATTTTGGGATTTTATTGGGAAACATCTTCCAATAGGTACATTTTAGTTTTTTTTCTCTCTAATTAGTTCTAAATCTGTAATTTATTCATTAGGAATTATCCCATATGCTAAGGCTACCCATATGAATTGGAATTAGGTTTATAGGAGGCCTACGTAGAAAGTTATGTGGTATTTTGTGTCAATTTTGGGCGAATTCCGAGATTGGCACATCTTGTGTTTGTCAATTAGTCAATTAGACCAAATTGATATGTGTTTGATTGTGTGTGGCTAGTTTTATATCCATAATTGGATACGTGTAGGCCGTATTCCGACAATTTGACGATACGAGTTGATTTGGGAGTTTTCCTCCGACACTGGGGGTTTGAGTATGTCACATTTTGACACGGACACATAGTTGAGTAATTAGTTCTTTGTATTATTCATAATTATGATTTTAGACTTGCTCGTGTCATTCGGGATACGTTTGGTTGTGTGGTAGATCTGTATCGCAAGCGTATCACAGAATATGTGTGATACGGGTGCGATGCACTCCACGTTTTTGCTTCATTGTATTTCAATTCAATTTTACATGGTATTATCTATTAGAATGTTATATTATATTGGTTGTATGAAGAGAGAGAGAGAGAGAGAGAGAGATACATATGTATATATATATGTGTGTGTGTGTGTGTGTGTGTGTGTGTGTGTGTGTGTATGTGTGTGTGTATCTTAGTATGGTGCTTTGAGTGAGTGAGTGTTTGAGTGAGTGAGTGCGAGTGTGTGTGTGTGCAGCTGAGGGGGTCGGGTAGCTACTGAGCCAATAGCCAATGCCACTGCAGTAGCCACAGTAAGTGAAGCAAGCCAACAACAACTACAATGCAAATGCAGCAACAGCTTGCATTCAGCCACAGCAATAAGTCCACTACAGCAAGAGCAGCAGTAGCAGTTTACAGCAAGAGGAAAAGCAGCTAACTGCAACAGCAAAAGCAAGCCAGCAATAATGCATGCGACTGCATTCAGTAGAGCAACTGCAGCAATAACTGCAGCAAGAGAGTAGCAATTTCAACAGCAAATGCAAGAGCACCTAGAGCTGCAGCATTAGCAACAATAGCTAGGCAACAACAACCTTCAATATTAGCAGCATATGCAGCTAAGGGGGATGCACAGTGGGTTCAGCAGGAGCAGCTTTCTGTAGCAGCAACAGTAACAGTAGGAGTATAAGTATAGTGAGGATGAGGTGTATGAGCTAGTGGGTGTGGGGGTTTTTGGGTTTCAGTCTGAGAGTGGTGAGGTTGTGAAGTAAAGTATGTGAGTGTCAGGTATTAGTGAATAGGTAGTTCACTTAGATTGAGTATCATGCCTGGTTGCATGTAGGTATTAAAGGACTAGTATTAAGGAGGGGGGGGTACCTTGAAAGTGATTAAGGTAATGATGGAGTTTCAAGTTAAGGTAAATTAGGATACTAGTATAACTAAGTTATTATATGTTTTGAGTAGGGTTAAGATACTTGGATAATGGATATTGGGTAGAGGTGTAGTATCATGGTTAAGATACCTTAGTATGGTGTATGGGTAAGAGTGTTGGATGAGAGTTGAAGTATAGTGGGATATGAATGGCTAATTAGTTAACTGCTAGATATTGGGTTACCTTGTGATACCAAGGTAATGTTAAGGTATTGGTGGATACTCAAGGTATTGGGTTTGAGTATCAAGATGGGGGTGTAGGTGGTGAGATACACATTGGTTCAAAGCCAAGGTATCCACTTTGCATTAGTTAGGTAAGAGTACTATATGTATTATCTTGTATATATATAAATTAATATTTTCATATCTAAAAAGACGCGTATCCTATGATACGGTTCTTTGTTTGTATCCTAGTATCTTAGCTTAGCTAGTGTGGCCTAGTTACATAGTGTATGGACCTAATATACTAGAGTTGGACTCATACAACCTAGAAATAACCAGTTTGACCTAGAGTTGACCTAGTTTAACTGTTTTGACTTAGAAATGACTTTATGACCTAGAATTGAACTAGTTTAACTTATTTTTCATTCCAAAACCTTGTATTAATGTAATATTCCATATATAGGTATGTGTGACACTAGTTCGGATATAATTTGACATTCATTGCTCTGGACCGTAGGCGAGTATATCCTCTGATATTTTTTATTATTTGATAATTACTATAATACAATTGCTTAGAAATATTTTACATGACTCTTGGCACATTGGTACACGGACTAGTATACACATGGATCAGTCATGGGATATTATTTATTGTTTCATTGTTCTTCGTATTCTTATATGGTTAAAAGACAATATTTAATATTAGACAATATTCAATGTTCAAAGTTCAATGTTCAATATTTACAATGCCTTGAGTATCTTGCATCGTAACGTGTCATGGTTAGATCTATTGTAATGGTCGGGGAAATGGGAAGTGTTAGCTAGATATGTGATCAAATCCTAGAAAATGTTCAATGTTTAACTTAGACAATGTTTATCCAATGTTAAGTAGACAATGTTCAACCCAAGCCGATCACATATCTAACTAGTATTTCAATTACTTAGTATAGTTACAGTTCTTCACCATACTCCAGTTTATTATCTTATTCTATTTTATTATCTTGTTCTATTTCATTGTGATCAGTGTATACCATATTACTCTTGTTTACCTGTTTCTTCTACCATGGTATGATATTGTTCTTTGTTTCTCGTCTTGTATTATATTCTCTATTTATGTTTATAGTCATTATCAATTAATTGGAACTGCTATTGTGTTGTACTTCACTCCAATCCTGACTGAATATATTTTTCAGATGAATGGTTACTGAGGATGTGTCCCACTTACTACGGGCCTACAGATGGAGTGTCACCTGAGGATGTAGTGCCATATATTGTGGCCATTTAGATTTTTATATTTGTAGTAGTTGTTTCTAGTTAGATTTTGGATTGTATTATTATTTTGAGATATTGAGTTGTGTTTAGATGTTAAGTTAGACCTGTGATGTATTGAGACATGTATTTCTTTTTTTTTTATTCCATATCGTGCTTACATCTTCCTTTAGTTTTTATATGTGATTGAGTATTGACTACCCTTTATTATATCATCATATTACTCCTTCATTTGGAGTTAAGATGGCATGACAAGTATTATATATATATATATATATATATATATATATATATATATATATATATATATATATATATTGTGTGAGATGTTAGATAGTATAGAAGATCGAGACAGCATTCTACCGCCGATGCTGCAGCGTAGGCTGGACGTACCCACGTACTCGTGCCCCTACACCGGGTGCGGATTGTGACACTTTTTTGTGGTGGCCCATGCAGGTCAGGCTTCAAAACAATATGATATCGTGGTAGTGCAACGACTTAGTTGTACTACTGCGAGCTTGTGATAGGATAGGATATATGATACTAGGATGAGAGCGTATACTCAATCACAACTAGGAAATAATTGTAACCTAATTAAATCTTGCCATTTTTATCATTCTGAATATTGCTTTCCTTGAAAAATTTTGTCCTTCTTTGATGATATCGTATCTTGCTCAACATTGATTCCTTATTTAGAATCTGTCTTCAGGATGCCGCGGAAGACGCGTTCCCAGCGCTCAGGCACAATGTCAGCAAGGTCAGTCACTTTGTCGCCTATGAGGGCAGCACCGGCAGACGTTGTTCCAGTAGCTACATTCCAGGAGTCGGCTTCACCGATCAAGGTGGGTGTTTCTGCAATATCTTTCGAAGGTGCTCCACCACCGATATAGAGGAGAGCGTCGACAGTTTCAGAAGATCTTCCATTCCTACCATCCGTAGTTGATCAGACGCAGATGTTTACGTTCTTTCAGTAGATGATGGAGGTACAACAGTGACAGTCAGAGGTTATACGGCAGATCATTGAGAATGCTTACCAGATTATGCTCGTAGCAGTTGAGAGAGTCTCCTTAGTCCAGCCACAGACGACACCGCCTCAGCCCAATCCGCAGCAGCCGAGGCCATGGACTATCATTGACTTCAAGAGGAAGGGGCTGAAGGACTTTAAGGGCACCGAGGAAATCTTGTACGCAGATGACTGGATAGAGGACATTGAGAGGGACATGTGATTGGTGCAGATTTCTGAGAGTTTGCAGGTAGAGGCAAAAAGTAGTATGATGTTCGACATTGTGCTGACATGGTTCAGGACAGACCCCAGGATATCAGCGTCGGGACTTACTTGGGAAGCTTTCAAAGAGCTTTTCAAAGAGAAGTTCTTCCCGGATGTGGCTCAGAGTACCTTGGAGAGTCAATTCCAGAACCTCATCCAGGAAAACTTGACAGTGGACGAGTATGAGGTAGAGTTTTGCCGATTGGGATGATTTATTGAGGGGTAGAATCCTCGGACCAAGGCTATGAAGTTCAGGAAGGGACTGAACAGTGAGATTAAGTCCCATACTAATGGAGACCGTACCGCTAATTTTGAGGAAATTCTGAGACATGCATAGTGGGTGGAGGATGATTTGGAGCTTTGCTCCAAGAGGCCGAGAGACACCGGAGGAGCAAGTAGTGGTGCAGGCCCAGCGAAGTGCAACCACTTTTAGCAGCCGAGAGTATATCAGCATCAGTAGTACCTTGTACCAGTTAGGGCACCAGCTCAACATATACAACAGTTTCAGAAGCTAGTTCATCAGGCACCGCAGCAGCCTTAGAGGTAGACTCAGCAGACTTTTTCTTGTGCCCATTATGGAAGATATGGGCATGATTGGGAGAACTGTCAGAAGAGGCTCAGACTATACTTGTATTGTGGTTCCCCTGACCATCAGGTGAAGGAGTGTTCTAACAACCCGTATGGACCAGATCACGGTCAGAGAGGTGGAGCTGGGTTACCTGTGGCATCACAAACTACTCAACAACCGCATAGGGAGCCACCCCAGAAGGGCGGGGCATTTGTAATGGCAGTTAGAGAGGACAACATTTCCGGTGATAGGTTAGCTTGTTTTGTACGTCCTGTTCTGATCCTTTCCTTCCCATCTATTGTTTGTGTCTTTAGTTAGTACTTTATAGAGTGCTTGTGTGTTATTGTGTAGTTAGTATACACTGTCGGAGACTGCAAAACTATGATAGACAAAGACCATAGTTAGTGATTTCTTTTAAATTGTATGATATATGTTTTAGTTTGGACTGGGGTTGACCTAGAGGGGGGTAGGATCATCTTAAAATTTTGAGGACAAAATTTTTCTAAGGTGGGTATGATTGTCACCCTCACTTTTTCCGCTAGGGATAATTTGGTAATTTGGCCTAGTTATTTAATTTTAAAAATATAATATTAATATTAGTGGGCCATGTATATTTATTTCTTGTTTGTATTAGTTATTTAATTATTAGAGTGTCATATTTAATTAGAGGCTTGTAGCATTTAATTTAATTAGTGGACTAGCCTATTTAATTTGACTTGTGTTAGTGGACCCAACTTGTTTAGTTTAGATCCATGAACCAACATTTAATTCTAGTTAGAATTGAGCCCAATAGTAAGCATATTCAATAGGAGGATGAATTAATTAGTGAAACCAATTAGACTAGAACATTCTCTCCTTAATTAACTTCTTTATGACAAGCCCCAAGGGGTATTTTAGACTTTTATAGTGCCTTTGAGAGGGGGCAAGGCCGGCCACTATTTAAGGGGGTGGAGACTCTCTCTCCAATTATTTGTCATTCCAAATTTAGATCTAGAATTTTTTCTCTTCCAATTTTTTTCATTTCCACACCAATTCCTACTCAAATTTCTTCCCAATTCCTTTCCTATTCTTCATTAGTGGCTATTAGAACAAGGATATACAAGGAGAAAGCAAGGATCTACAAGAAAGAGCAAGGATCTACAAGTTGGAGTCTCTTTTCACTCAATTTGGAGATTTTATTGGAAATCCATCTTCCAATAGGTATAATTTAGTTTTTTCCTCTCTAATTAGGTTCTAAATCTCTAATTTAATCATTAGAAACCACCCCATGTGCTAAGGCTACCCATAGGAATTGAAAATAGGTTCATAGGAGGCCTATGGAGAAAGTTATATGATATTTTGTGTCAATTTTGGAGGAATTTCGATATTGGCACATCTTGTGTTTGTCAATTAGTCAATTAGACCAAATTGGCATGTGTTTGATTGTGTGTGGCTCATGTTATGTCCACAATTGGATACGTGTAGACCGTATCACGATAATTTGGCGATACAGATTGATTTAGGAGTTTTCCTCCGACACGAGGGTTTGAGCATATCACATTTTGACACAGACACGTAGTTGAGTAATTAGTTCTTCGTATTGTTCATAATTATAATTTTAGACTTGCTTGTGTCCTTCAGGATACGTTTGGTTGTGTGGTGTCACTCTCATATTTTCATCCAAGGGTAGTTTGGTAATTATCATGGGTATTAATTATTTTAGGATTATTATAATTAATATTTGTGCATGGCCTGATTTATTTAATTATTGTACTATTATTTGTTGATAGTGTAGACTTATTTTGGACTTATGTAGTGGACCTAACCATTTAATTAGAAGGCATAAAACAAACTTTTGGACTAGTATAAGTTGAGCCCATGAATTAGGCCCATGGATTAAGAAACTTGATTAATTAGTGAAACCATTAGACTAGAACTTTTCCTCCCTAATTATTTCTTCATGAGAGTCCCCAAGGGGTATTTGTGACTTTTTATATTGCTTGGAGAGGGGTTTATGACCAGCCATAATTGGGAGGAGAGAGAGAGAGAGAGAGCTCTCATTTTATTTCTTTCCCAAATTTCTAGATCTACATTTTCCTCTTCCATTTCCCCTCCATTCCCTCATCATTTATCCACCAAATCTTCACTAAAATCATTCTAAATTCATCTTTGAGGCCTCTACATCAAGGATCTACAAGCAAGGAGCAAGGAGGAGGAGGCCAAAATCCACAAGGAGAGGAGCTACTTGTCATATGGGACCTTTTTATTGGGAATCCATCTCCTAATAGGTACAATTCAGTTTTTCCCCTTCTATTAGACATTAGATATGAGATTTTACCATGATAAATCACCCCACATGCATAGGCTACCCATAGGTTTTGGTTTGGAGTCATTTGTAGACCTACGATGGAAGTTATGACCAAATTGGTGCCAATTTTGGAAGAATTCCGAGATTGGTACATGTAGTGCTTGTTATTAGATCTAATAGATCAAATTGACACTTGAATGTTTGTTTGTAGCTTGTGTCGTGTCCACAATTGGATACATGTAGGCCGTATCTCGTCAATTTGACGAAACGGGTTAATTTTGGGGGTTTTCCTCCGACACGGGACTATGTGCATATCACATGGTGACACGGACACGTAGACACTCTAATTACTATACTTATTGTTCATAAATTATGTATTAGACTTGTACGTGTCCCCCGAGATGCGTTTGGTTGTGTGTTGGGGCCGTATCGCAAGCGTATCATAGAAAAGTGTGATATGGGTGCGATGCGCTCCAAGTGTTTGATGTTTTGTTCTTCTCACTATATTTGCATATGTATTTATATATGTATATATTATCTATGTGTTATATAGTGTATATAATAGAGGATTTGGGTTTATGTATATACGTATGCCTATGTGTATAGGTCTATATATATATATATTGGTATATACATATAGGTGCACTTATGATTTGTGTTTTTGTGTGTCTATATATATATATATATATATATATATATATATATATATATTAGTGTCTATAGTTATACACATATATATGTTGGCTTATGTATTTAAATGTATTGTGTGTTGTTTACCTATGTATTAATATACATATTAGAGTAGTGTATGTAGTTAGATGTAATTATATTATAACTATATATTCATAGTCGTGTCAGTGGTTATAAGTGTTAAGTGTTGATTGTGTGTCTGTGTAAGCTTGAGTGGGTGAGGGATGGAACTCGACAGCAACAACACTGTGTGCAGAGGTTTCATACCTGAAGCTGCACACCTGCCTGTCTAAAGAAGCACACCTGAAACTCGACAACAACAGCACTGTGTGCAGAGGTTTCATACCTGAAGCTGCACACCTGCCTGTCTGAATGGCACACTGCAGAAACTCGACACACAGTCATAGATCAGTCACTGTGTATATTACACACAGTAGGAATAGCAGCTTGGTGCCATGGAGGTTCATCTCGACACAGCAATACCTGTGTGCAGTGGCACACTTCAGTGTCAACACAGGGATCAACAGTCACTGTGTATATTATACACAGTAAGAACAACAGCTTGGTGCCATGGAGGTTCATCTCGACACCGCAACACCTGTGTGAAGTGGCACACTTCAGTGTCAACACAGGGATCATCAGTCACTGTGTATATTACACCCAGTGAGAACAGCAACTACAATCTGAGGCTACACTTGGAAGAGTTGTATCAGTGTGCACCAACAGGGAACACTGCAGAGTATTTTGCATGTGCAGCTGAAATGATCAGCTCGTGCACTACACAGTGCAACTCGGGCAGAGGATAACTCTAACAGCAAGTGCAGTCTGTAGAGCAAGGTAAGAATGAGTATTTGTACCGTATGTGCAGGTTGTTCAGTGATACTCTCAGCCCAGTTTTCAGTTGGTTGTGTTCAATAAGTTTTGAGGAAGGTAGGTGTTAGCTAGCTAGAATATGTCATGGTATATTGAGTATTAGTTTAATTGTAAGTTAAACTATTAAGTTAGCTAATAGTAGCTAGTACCTATATATATATATATATATATATATATATATATATATATATATATATATATATATATATATATATATATATATATATATATATAGCCATTCATGTTAGTATAGATATACTTTATTGTTGTAATAGTTAGCTAAATAGGTATATGTATACTTGTTTTAGTTGTCATTTACAGATAGGTACTCTAGTATTTAGTTTATACAGGTAGGTATGACTTGGCTGAGTGTTGGAATACCTCGGGATACCAGGATATCACCAAGGTATTGAGATTGGGTATCGAGGTAGTTGCGATACGCGTTGGTGCAAGGCAAGGTATCATATTTATATTGTTTTGAGTTATTATTATCAATATATGACTTATATATATAAAAACTATTTTCATATTAAAAACCTTGCGTATCTTAGGATACGGCCCCTTTGCATGCATTGTTGTGTGTTAGCTTAGCTAGTTTCGCATAACTTGTAATGCCACTTCCGAGTTACGATATAATACTCGGGATAGATTGGTTGAGTAGACATCACGCTAATATCGATTGTCGTGGAGGCAGAGCTTTATTTCAGACGCCAGGAGAGCCAGAGTTCAAGTTCGTCCGAGGAGCAGAGCAGAGTGAGGGCAATTTTTGTGGAGCTTTGGTAGAAGAGCGGGAGCCACCACATTCGTTGATTGCAGAGTTCTTGGGTGTCTTTCCAGAGGATTTATCGGGGTTGTCGTCGGACAGAGACGTAGAGTTCTCTATAGATTTAGTGTCAGGCGCAGAGCCGATCTCTCAGCACGTCTATATAGTAAACAACAGTGAACTGGCGGAGTTGAAGAAGCAGGTGGATGAGTTGCAAGACAAAGGCTTTATCCGTTCCAGTTCATCACCATGGGGTGCTCCGGTACTGTTTGTACCCAAGAAGGATGGGTCGGTACATATGTGTATCAACTACAGGGCACTTAATAACCTCACTATCAAGAATAAATACCCGTTGTCGCGGATTGATGACTTGTTCAACCAGTTCAGCGGAGTGAAGGTATTCTCGAAGATAGACTTGAGGTCAGGGTACCACCAGGTGAAGGTGAAGAGGGAAGACATCCCGAAGACGGCTTTCAGGACTTGTTATGGGCAATTCGAGTTCTTGGTGATGCCGTTTGGGTTGACTAATGCCCCGGCTGTGTTCATGAACCTGATGAACAAGGTATTTCATCAGTACCTGGACCAGTTTATTGTAGTCTTCATAGATGATATTCTGATATATTCGAAGACCCCAGAGGAGCACGAGCAGCACTTGAGGATTGTCTTGGAGACCCTCAGGAAGGAGAAGTTGTATGGCAAGTTGTCGAAATGCAAATTCTTCCTTGATAAGGTTAAATTTCTTGGGCATGTCATTACAGGAGATGGAATCTCGGTGGACCCAAAGAAGATCTCAGCAGTTGAATCGTGGTCTACCCTGAGTTCAGTAGCAGAGATCAGGAGCTTCCTTGGATTAGTAGGCTACTACCAGAGGTTTGTTGAGGATTTTTCCAGACTAGCAGAGCCGATGACTAGGCTGATCAGGAAGGACGTGGAATTCGTCTGGACTGAGGATTATCGGTCAGCATTTGATGAGCTGAAGAGGAGATTGACTACAGCTCCCATCTTGACACTACCATCAGAAGCAGGAGAATTTTCCATTTACAGTGATGCATCAGGGAAGGGTTTGGGTTGTGTACTACAGCAGCACGGAAAGGTAATTGCCTATGCTTCCAGGCAATTACACCCGCATGAGAAGAACTACCCTACCCATGAGTTGGAGCTTGCAGCAGTTATCTTTTCTCTCAAATTGTGGAAACACTATCTATATGGAGAGAGAGTAGAGATTTTCACATACCATAAGAGCTTAAAGTATGTGTTTACACAGAAGGGGCTCAACATGAGGCAGCGATGATGGTTGAAGCTGATGAAAGACTTTGACATATCCTTGCAGTACCATCCAGGAAAGGCCAATATAGTCGCGGATGCTTTGAGCAGGTATCCTGTAGCT